>CM076575.1:1662146594-1662881689 GCA_034641835.2 Pinus albicaulis | reverse complement strand
TAATATTTTATTTCATGCACTCGTCACTATATATTATATGGATGAAATTTTTAAGGTATTTTCCCCTATATTCAAAATTATGGATTAGTAACGTGACACCTTAATATTTAATTTCATGTGCTCATCACTATATATTCTATGGATCAAAGGTTTGAGGTATTTTCCATTAATTTTGGCACCTTTGAAATCTACACACAAACACATAGATAAACCTCTAGCAAATACCTTACACATTATAACAACATACCAATATTCAAACTTATGTATTAGTAATGTGACACCTTAAGATTCATTTCATGCTCTTCATTAATGTGATTCCATTAATGTTGGCACCTTTGAAATCTACACATGAACACATATTATGTTTTCTTTTCCAAAGGGATTAACACAATAGATTCTATACTTATCCATGTGAATGCATGTTCTCTTCCAAATACATATTTTCCACATGAGAGCTATTCAAAATGGCTATTATGTATAAACACGCAAGCTCTATTTCAAACAAATTTAACATAATAGTTATAATTTTATGCATGAAACTACTTGTCATCTCCAACAAAAAACAACATCATAACTTGTTATTCCTTCATGTGAAACATATATTTCTTTCCCGAGGAAACTAACTAAATATTGCAATGAAAAATAAACACATTTCTTTTCGAAGGGATCAAACGAATAACATTTATTTTTCATGCAAAGATACATTTTCCTTTTACCAAAATACATAGCCCAGTAAATATACATAATCTTCTAAAAAAAAACCAATACCATGGTTGATCCCTTTCGGTGTGCAAATGCGTATTATTTTTTCCAAAAGGATACTAGCACAACCAATATCATGTGATTGCATCTTCATTTTCTCTACAAATATAATACCAAAATTATAATTTTCCATGCATTCAATTGTATATGTTTCTCTAAATAATATTCCAAATAAATCTTAACACAATAAAGACTGTGATTACCAGTTTTCCTGTCCAAGAATATAACTCAATAATGCATTCAAGGAAATTTTTTTCTCTTTTCTTATTTTTAAAGTGTTCTAACGCACTAATTATTCTTTTTCCAAACATTATCTAACTCACTTTCTATTATGCATGTAATACAAAATATTTTCCTATCATTTCACATATGAGACAAATTTGTAATATTTCCTTAAGAAATATCAGGAATAACAAATCCTTCTCAAATAACACAACCAATTATCTTTTATACAAAGTTTTTATGTGAACTCTTTCTCAAAAATCTTACTCACAAATTCATTTCCAATAGATCCTAGATATTATTCCTATGGACAGAAGCACATATTCTCTTTAAGATTCCAATATTTATCTTTAAAAATTTAATGCATATCCATCATGAGAACATCCCTGGTAATATTTCAAATGAAATAACCTAATTCATTTTCAAGAATTACCAACATAATTGTTATATTTTTTTGCATGCGATTGACTTATTCCTTTTCAAGAAATATCAACATAATTGTTCTATTTGTGTGCATGTGAATAACTTATTTGTTTTTAAGAAATATCAAACCTAATAGTTATTTATCTTTTCATGTAATTAATTTATGTATTTTCAAGAAAATTAACACAATATTTATCTATATATGTACATAAACAACCATTCTTATCGCGCCGCCAAATTCAAATGACAACACTTCTTTTTCTCTGTTTTACTCAATTTTCTTGTTTTAGTCATCCACTTTGGGCATGGTTCCGAGACATCTGCAATCGAAATTTTGAAAAAACAAATAGTTTTTTGTTATGAACTAGTTAATTGAACAAAATCTCTATCATTTTTTTATAGAGGTGTCATGGTTTGTAAGATTTGAATGAATATTTGCAACCCATTTTTTGAGATTTAAATATTAAATAATTTCTTGTTTTAGCCATCAACTTTAGACACGTTTTTTGAGAACTTGAAAATGAATTTTTGAAATATGAAAGAGTCTTTTGGAAAGAACATGCTTATTTACAAAAACCTATTTTAGTGTTTACACATCTATGACAGTTTGGCAGATATGAAGACATATTTGAACCATATTTTCCAATAACCCATGCAATTCACACAATTAGTTAGCCATGAAAATGTTAAGGCTTCAATTCATATGAAATATTTCAAGAATTCAATGAAAAAAACATGTATTCATATATTCACGAAAGTACCATGAGGATTTCCCAATAAACTAATCTTGAATCTTTATGATATTTAATTTTTGAAGACAATAAATTTGACTCTTATTTTTTCATGCACCATATGCAAACACAATAATTTTCAAGGAGCATAGTAACTTATCTTTTAATGAATGCTTTAAATCCCCCCATCTCTCTTAGATTGATTCTACGTGTATTCTATCATTATTGATCATATTTTCCCATAGGGTTGCAATAAATAGAATTAAGAAAACGAAATAGTTTTTCTAAATCCTAAAAGAATTCCATAAATCACCCATAAATCACTTAATAAATAGCGTTTTTCCTAATTTTGAAAACCACTCCATAAATAATCTTTTTCTAAATTCTAAAATCACTCAATAAATCCTCGATAAATCTCTCATTTTTTTTTCAAATAATGTTTTTTTTTCCTTATGGACAACATATCACTCATCCATAGCTTTTCTAAAACAATGACTCCTTAGTTGTAAAATAATAAAATAGACCAACTTGAAAATATAATCTATTTAGATTGAAGAATATAAATAATTCCTAATACAAGAATTAATAATTATTTCTTGCAATAATCTTGTAATTAATAATTAGAAGAATAATTTTCATGTAATATCAATACAAGAATTAATAATATTTAATTCTTGAAAAGCTCTCATTTTACAAGAGTTTTTTGGGTATCTTATGCAAGGGATATTACATGGAATTTTGTACAAGTTTTCTCTACTGAACTAGTCTATAACCAGGTCATCATGGGAGATTTGGCATAAGTATTTCTTAAGAATCCAATCTCAGTCTCACTTGTGGGTTAGAAATAAGACTCAAAGGGTGACCATAGGAAAAAATTTCAAAACTTGTAAATTTGAAATTACGGAGATAAAATAGTTTCTATATCGAGCTCATTAAAAACAAGAAAAATGTGTGTATTTTTTTCAATTTTTCATAGCTTTTGTTTGAAAACTTAGTTCGAAGCGATTCAAAGGGAATAGTGAAGCACATATATCATTTCTTGATTCCAAAGTTCCTCGAAACAAATGGACACACCTAGTAAGAAAATAGAAATATCTATTATGACGCATGAATAAGAGGAAGAAATGCAACATGATATATCAAAATTACGAGACCAAGTGCAACAAATTATGCTTTCACAAATAGTAACTAACAAGGAAATATAAGCTAAGATGGATGGTTTAGAAGAAAAAATAAAAGGAAACATGGAAGGCTTGAAGGATGGTTTAAAAGTAGATATGGGAGTTTTTAAGGTAGACATGGAGATGATGAATGTAAAATTAGAAGGGCTGACAAAGTTGTTACAAGAAAGGCTTCCTAGTGGTGATAAGGTAATCCATGAAAATCACGACGAGGATAAAAATAATATGAATTATGATTTTAGAGACTCAATTGTTGGGCTTAAGACCCATAACATTCCCAACATTGATATTAGGAAGTTTTATGGAAATGATATGGTAACATGGATACCACACATGTAGCAATTCTTTGATTTACATGATGTACCACACATACAATAGGTAAGCGTTACATCTTTATATTTAGATCAAAATCAGTTTGTGTGGTATAGATGGCTTTGTTCTCCTAAATAAATTTTTACTTGGATAAATTTTTGAAATAATTTTTATCACATTATGAGGATACAAAGAGGAATACTTGCACTAGGAAATTGATAAATTTGAAAGAAAAGGGTTCAATGGTGGAGCACATTGAGGACCTCCAAAGATCGACTATCAGGGTAAATGATACTCTAGAGCAGCATAATATTGATGTCTTCATAAGGAATTTAAAGGATAACATCCAACATAAGGTTCTCCTTTGGGAACCTGATTCATTGGAGAAATCATTCAAGGTGGCAAGAAAATTTGAAATAAAAATGATTGCAACAAGGAATTCTACACTCACAACTATAAAGTTGGAAGGGTTGTTTCTCCTAGCCTCCTGCAACCTACAAGGTTGACAGCACAACTACTGGAAGAAAAATGAGTAAAAGGGATTTGTTACAGTTGTGATATAAAATACACTAAGCGTGATAAGTGTGCTGAGAATAAATTACTTTACATAGATTGTGAAGAGGAGGAAGATAATTAAAAATAAACATCAAAAGAAGATATAACTGAATTTGGAATTAAATATATTTTATTAAGGACAATAGCACTAAGAAAAAATATTTTGGACAATATTTTGTTTGTTTCTGCCTCAAAATGCATGCTTTTTCATGGAACTCAAAGGTATTGATTTGAATTAAGAGTGTGTGTCTATTTTTAGGTGGAAACGTTGGAGATTAACAAGAAAGAAGGAATTGCACCTATTCAATTTAGTATTTATTCTGATTATAAATTTGATAATAATGAATATGTAGCAATAATATAAATGAAGGAGGTTATAATTGGTGTTAGGTGGTCATTTAAATGCTAGTTTGAAAATATATCAGTAGTAATTATTTTAAGGTCTTCTTCATAATTTTAAAATAATAGCATATTTTATGATATATTTTTTTTTACACAAGATTACTATGACTATCAATTTGTTTTTATTTCAAAAAGTGGACCCTGCTCAATATTTGCACTCTCTAACCATGAAAATAGAAAGGAAATGAACACCCATGTATATAACTCAGGGAAATGGCCATATCTAATAGTTATAATAGAAAAAAATCCAAAACAAAGTACTTGAAGTAGTAGATTTGGAAACATTGACTATTTAAGGAGATCGATTAAAGATTCTTAACATTTTTGGAACTAGTATTTTGTTGACTACTGCCAAAACTGCTTCTGAAGATAATGATAATATGTAATACATTTCCTCTAAGCATGAAGACATTGGATGAGGGTATAACTACAGTGTAGGTTTTATAACTTAGTAGTTGGTTTCTACATATATTTAAAATCTATCCATTTTTCCATCTTAACATTCTTTTCATATTAATATTTTATATTATAGTGCTTCTGATTCAAAAATGCAATTTTACCTAAACATATTCTTCATTTATCATGAATATCTTGGAGCAAATGAAGTTTTTATATCTTCACGAAATACCTCTCCTAGAGTAGAAAATGAGGAGATGAATGGTCTGTAGGTTCAGGGACTTTTTGTTTGAAATGCATGGTATGGTTAGAGATTCTCAAAGCCATTGAAATCTCCTTTTGCTATAATCCAAATTCAGAAAACAATAATGGACTTCATAAAATTTCTATGTTAATGAATTCTTTTCTCTTAGTGCTTAGATTATTATATTCAATCTGTTGATTATATTATTGCTTCCACTTCTTTCGTCTTAGATTCCTTTGTTCAAATTTTATGGTTATGTTTCTTGGTCTATATTAATCTCATTTTTTGTGGATTTTCTCCAGATATATTAATGAATTGTTTTCATTGTGTTTTATATCAATGGTTGTGGATTATTGTCTAGCATCACGAAGTGGAAGAAAATAACTACAAATTTTTTCGGTGTCATGGTTATATTGTTCAACACTGTATAAGAACTTGGAATGACCTAAATTAACCCCATTAGAGATGGAACCAGATTCCAAAATTGTAGCTACGTTAGCATGATCATCATTATCGAGTGTTTCATGATGAGAATAAATCAATGGCTCCATATACTAGGATCTCATCAAGTATCTCTCATTCATGGAAGACATACTGATTGTCTTGTTGTAATATATATTTCCAATTACCTATTTTTACAGTTTTGTTGCTATAGATGGTCAGAATTCAAAAAAAATATACTAGCTTGTTGTCATTGTCGAGAGTTTCATATTCTTTGATCAGGAACTATGGTAAATTATTACGTATTTTGGAAGAATCAATATTCTTTGAGGTTATTTCAGCCTAGGCTAGCTTTCTTTTAATCCAAAAGTTACAATTATTTTTAATTTCACTGTTTTTTCTTCAAGGTAGATGGGATTGTAAGTATGCTCACTTGCACATATATAATGCATTAAAAGAAAAATTAATGTCAATCCTTTAATGCACTTCCATGAGCTAATAAAATGATGAAAGTAGGAAACACTATTCTATTTACAATAGAAGTTGGTTGGGCTCGGAGTTGGCTTCCACCTAACATAAACAAGGTTTACAACAATAAGAAGCATATACTACCTGTCATAAATTGAATTTCCATTACATAGAATATCCATATTGACTTGGTTATATTAGTTTTTTGGGCTATATATACTATATAAACTAAACTAACTTACTATACACTTTACTTACCTAACCTTAGTACACAATATTAGTGTGTCGTAGATCATAAAGAAAGAATTGATAGACTGAATGTATTGGTGGGTGTTTTAGTATTGATCCTTCCCTTCATCCCAAAATCAATGATGAAGTGAATTATAGTAGAATCATCACTGAAAACATTTTTTATTCCTTGCTAGTTTCGAGAGAACCAGAAAAACTTTATTTTTTTGTCCCGCGGAGAACTGACGTTAATGAGTAGGAAATTGAAGAAGTAGGATTTGGTACAATACCTCATTGCAAGGGACCCTACTATGACTCAACTTAAGTATGACATTTTTTATGGAAGGAAAAGTTAACCTTGGACTATCAAAAATTATGTAATCCTCTTCAAGAATTTAATCCATTTATAGCTTGGCTCCCCTCTTATAAAATGAATCAACAGACAGGGATGATCAATATAACATATGCGGGTGTGTAATGTAATATAATCTAATGAGACAATGTAGAATCTAAAATGGCCCCTATCCTTTAAGCCAACTGATAAACCAAGATAATGATGAAAGAAAAAAAAAACATATAAAACCAAACAAATAAAACACATATATGATTCTCACTACGTGAGCTCAACCCTCCTGTAAATTTCATCTATAATAAAACCAGTAAGTACATTGTTATATAATAAACCTATGAATAAAATGATTATCAATCAACTAAATAATCATCTGAAACAAATCTACTAACACTACCAATCTTCTAAACCTGAATTTTGAGCACGGACCACACTAATAATTTGTTGCCCTAATTTTTATAAAATACACACACAAAATCTACTAACTAAATTGTCAATAATTACATGAAAGACTAAGCATTATCCCCAAGGCTACCCCTTATTTCTTAATGAGGGATTAATATCTGACCTCATAGTGCCAAAAACTGAGCTTTCGAAACTACTTTGGTGAATATATATGTTATATGATCCTGAGTATTTATGTACTTCAATTCAACATTCTTCTTCTCAACCAAATCTAGAATGAAGCGATATTTCATGTCAAATTTTTTTTCCTTGCTTGGATAAACCAGATTATTTGTTAACTCGATTCTATTTACATTACTGTAATAAATCATTATAGGCTAAATTCTCTTTTCTCTAATATCTTCCAAAAATGTTTTGATCGAAAGAGCTTGTGTAATTTCTTAGGTAATTGCAACATACTATGATTTTTTGGATGAGAGGGAAAAAAAAAAATTTCTTTTTTTTTTTCTTTTTCCAGTTCCAGGGAATCAAACAAGAACCGAAAGAGAAACAATTTACAGATGTCGAATTATGATCATCCATGCTAGCTCCCCAATCAGAATCACTAAATCCAACAAGATTGAACTTTTTAGAAGAGTAGTAATGAATACCAAATTTAGATTTCCTTTCACATACCTTAAAATCCTGTTGGCTGCCTTCATATGTATTTCATATGGATTTTTCATATACCTTGAAACAAGTAAAATTAAAGATGTAATATTATGTCTCGTGTGGGTTAGAAACATCAAGCTCCCCACAATACTTTTGTAAGTTGTTCCATCAATTAAATCAACACCATCATCTATACATAACACAATGCCATGAGCACTTGGAGTAGGAGATGGATTACAATCAAGAATATTAAATGTCTTCAAGATATCTTGTGCATACTTGGTCTGACAAATGAAAATATCATCCTTACTTTAATAAAACTCCATTCATAGAAAATATTTCATGAGACCTAGATTTTTCATGTCAAATTCATTCATCATAGTAGCTTTGAATTCATATTTCCTCTTAGAAATACTACCCATATACAATAGATCATCAACATACAAACTTATGATTAGAATATCAGTACCTTATTTTTTGTAGTAAAGGGTGGGATCACTCTTTCTTCTTTCAAAGCCATTTTCCTGAAAGTATCCATCAATCCTAGCATACCATGCTCTTGGTGCTTGCTTGATTACATAAAAATACTTCTTCAACTTGTAGGCATTCTTCTCTTTTCGTTCAACTTCAAAAATTTGTAGCTGCTCCACGTATACTTCCTCTTTTAAGTAGCTATTCAAGAAGGAATTTTTCACGTCTAGATGATGTATGCTCCACTTTTTCTGAGTTGCTAAAGAAATCATTATTATAATTATATCTTTTGATGTGTAATTGATTATGTCTCTTCATAATCAATTCCATACTTTTCTATGAATCCTGTGGCAACTAATCTTTCCTTGTGCCTTTCAACACTCCCACCATTGTTAAATTTGGCCTTGTATACCCATTTGGTGCCAATATTTTTCTTTTCATGTGGATGCTCTTCCAACTCCCAAGTGGCATTCATGTAAATGGAATTGATCTCTTCTTGCATGGCTTACACCCAAACCTCATTATTACATGCATCTTCAAAACATGATGGTTCAAAATCATCCTTGGTTAATAAAGAAAAATTCACTCTATCACCTATTGGGTTTTATTCATGTGCTTGATTTGCACTCCTTTGATATATATTTCTCAATATCCTTACCTTACTTGTCGAACTTGGAGAAGAAGTTGGACTTGAACCTAATACTGAAGAAATTGATGAAGGGCTTCTTGGTGGAGTTAAACCACTAGATACAAAAGCATTAGTTGGTTTCTCATGATCACTATCAACAATTATATCATCATTCCAAAAAAAAATTGTCTACTCAAAATGGCCTTTTTTACGACCATAAACTCCCCTTCATCAAAAAATGCATCTCTTGAGACAATAACCTTGTTAGTGAGGGGATTCTATAATTTATAAGACTTACTTGTCTCACTATAGCATATAAAAATACATAGCTCACTCTTTGCATATAACTTTTTTGTTTCTGATGAGGTATATGCACACAAGAAAAGAACCAAAAACTTTGAAATGATTGACATTAGGCATTTTTGCATACCAATATTCATAAGGAGTCATCTTTTCTAGTGCAATAGTGGGGCTATGGTTGAGGATGTGCATTGTTGTAGCAATTGCATCTTCGCAATAATAATTACTCAACCCCTTTTTTTTAACATGCACCTTTCCATTTCAACCACATTATTATTATTCCTTTAAGTTGTGCCATTTTTTTGGGTTTTGTATGCGGTAGTATGTTACCTCTTGATGACATTCATATCATAATAACTCACAAAATACTTTGAGAAAAATTCTCCTCCACTGTGAGTTCGTAAACATTTGATCTTCCACCCTTTCTCATTTTCTACAAGGTCTTTGAACTTCTTGAATATATCGAGGGCTTCATTTTTGGCCTTCGAAAAATATACCCAATTTCGAGATTAATCATCAATAAAAATGATGAAATATAATGACTTACCTAAACCGTTAGTCTACATAGGACTACATATGTCTGAATGAACAAGTTGAAGTGGGTGATGAGCCCTCCATGTATTACCCTTTGGTAACTTTTTCCTTGCATGCTTGCCTTTAGCACATCCTTCACGAACCTCCTTCTTCTCCTATCCCTTGGGCGAACCAGAAACTAATGAATGTGAGGTTAGAAACTTTAAATTGTCAAAATTTAAATGCCTATACCTGAGATTCCATAGTATCGCACCGTGGTTGTTATTTTCACCGATGTCGTTTTGAACATGACATTCCATAATGTACGAGATTCACCACTTGTATTGAGATTGCACGTCTTCTTTTGACATTTGTTCATCAAAATCTTCTTTCTCATATGATTGCTCTAGTAGTTCTTGATTTCATTGTCGGTTCGCCGAGGCAGTTATTCTGCTATTAATGTCCAGCTACATACATGCATATAAATTGGAATTTATCCAATCGACCTCTTTTTTCTGAACTTCACTAGATTGTAAATTTTATGGAAAATTTTGAAAATTTGAAAATATGAAAAAGAATAACACTAAAGTAAATTATTTTATGTCCTTGATCAATTAAATACAGATTTTTTTCTAAATCTATAAACCAAATAAAAAATATCATAATTCAACAAGTTGGACATAAAATAATTATGGAATATGGCTTAGTTAAGATTAATTCAGTTAAACAAAACTTCCAAATAGTGATGACAGGGTATGAAGACGAAAAAATATTAAGGATGAAAGGAACAGTTATTCCAAGGCATTCTGATTTTGCAGGTGCAGTTACTATAGGAATTTCACCTATAAAATTATGGCATGTAAGATATGGACATTTGAATTTTGAAAGTCTTTCTCAATTGCAGAAACAAGGGATGGTTAAAGGACTTCCAACTTTCAATAAGGAAAATGCTAAATGTGAAGCCTGCATTTATGGCAAACAGAGTCGAGAAAGTTTTCCAACAAGTACATGGTGCACAAACAGGCTGCTGCAACTAGTTCACAGTGATGTGTGTGGTCCACTACAAACTTCATTAGGTGGTTGCAAATATTTCTTGCTATTTATTGATGATTTCAGTAGAATGACTTGGGTTTACTTCTTGAAAAACAAATTAGAAGCATTTGAGAAATTTAAAAAATTTCGACAACTTGTTGAAAATGAGGTCAAAGAAAAGATAGGCAATCTCAGGACAGATAATGGGGGAGAATTCAATTCAAATGAATTCAAAACTTATTGCAGTGAAAATGGCATCAAGAGGCATCTTACAAATGTTTACACTCCACAGCAAAATGGAGTCGTAGAAAGGATGAATCGCACATTGTTAGGCATGGCAAGATCCATGTTAACTTTCAAAGGGTTAAGTCCAAGATATTGGGCAAAAGCAATCCATACAAATGTCTATCTAAGAAACAGATCTCCAACTGCTTCTTTAGAAGGAATCACCCCTTATGAAGCTTGGTTTGGTTTCAAACCTAAAGTTAAACATCTTTTAGTTTTAGGATCCATCTGTTATGCCTTAGTTCCCAAAGAAAAGAGAACTAAGCTTGATTCAAGAAGTTTGAAATGCACTATGATTGGCGATTCAGATGAAAAGAAAGGGTATCGTCTTTTGACCAATGGAAAATTTATTGTGAGTAGGGATGTCATTTTTGATGAAACGGAGAGTAAGAGTGCTGAAAAAATCGAAAATCTTCTTCACAAGTTAGAAACTAAGGGCAGTAAAAGGAAAGGAAATGTGCAAAGTCAACCAACTTCACCTAATTGGTATGAACTCGATTTTCCTTCCTCTGAAGATGAGTCATCCAGTCCATCTACTTCAACAAAATTATTTGGGTCTTCTAGCAGTTCATCAGTGTCTCCAAGCAGCAATAGTTCTTTTGAAAGTGATTCTCCAGATTCACCACCTGAACGATGAACATCAGTTTATATTAATCCCCTTTACAATGATGGGGACTTCTCAGAACCTCAAACAAGTGAGCAACAAATTCCAAAATGGGCAGTTCAACTTTTGAAAGATATAAGGCCTAATGAACAAAATAAAACAGGAACAAGGGGATCAAAACGAAATGAAGGCAATTTTGCTTTGATAGCAAATGATTTTACTGAACCTTCTTCTTTTCAAGAGGTAGTAAAACATAAAGCATGGCAACAAGCAATGGTTGATGAATATCAGGCAGTTCAAGACAACAACACTTGGCAACTTGTTGATTGTCCTCAGCATGTTAAACCTATTGGATGCAAATGGGTTTATCAAATTAAGTACAAGAAAAATGGTGATATTGACAAGTATAAAGCACGCCTTTTTGCTAAAGGTTTTGCACAACAAGAAGGGATTGATTATGAGAAGACCTTTTCTCCCACAGCTAAATGGAACACCATCCGCCCCACACTTGCCTTAGCAGCTCAGAAAGGGTGGAAAGTTCATAAAATGGATGTCAAAAGCGCTTTTATCAACGGGGACTTATAGGAAGATGTATATATGACACAACCACCAGGGTTTGAAGTTGAAAGGCAAGAACATAAAGTCTACAAATTAATCAAGGCTTTGTATGGATTAAAAGAAGCTCCCCGTGCTTGGTATGCCAAAATGGATGAATACCTTCGCAAAGTTGGTTTTCATCACAGTGAATCTAATGATACTTTCTATGTGCATCAACATGGAAAGTATCTGGTCATTCTCATTATGTATGTTGATGATTTGATCATTACAGGAAACAATGATGATCACATTGAACAGGTGAAAAAGGAGTTACATGCAGGTTTTAAGATGACAGATTTGTGACTACTTCACTACTATCTTGGAGTTGAAGTATTCCAACGTCCACATCAGATCTTCATTTCCCAGAGTAAATATGCAGCAGAAATTCTTCAGCGATTTGGAATGCAAGATTGTAAGCCTGTCCTTACCCCTATGGAACAAAACTTAAAACTTTCAAAATTTGAAGGGGGGGAAAAGGTGGAAAGCACTACTTACAGACAGTTGATTGGTAGTTTGATTTATTTGATAACCACTCGTCCTGATCTATCTTATGCAGTCAGTATTCTTTCACGTTTTATGGAGGAACCACTAGACAGCCACTGGAATGCAGCCAAAAGAGTTCTTTGATATATCCAAGGAATAAAATATTGTGGTCTTCTTTACAAAAAGACTGAAAATTTTGTACTTGGTGGATTTTCAGATATCGACTTTGCTGGCATTATTGATGACAGGGCATCAACCTCAGGTTACTTAATGAACATGGGGTCAGCTGCAGTTTCCTGGAGTTGCAAGAAGCAAACTACAGTGGCCACTTCTTCAGCAGAAGTAGAGTACATTTCAGCATGGGAAGCAGCATGTGATATTGTTTGGTTACATCGAGTTTTACAGGACTTGGGGATTCCTCCAGCAGAAGCTACTTCATTATTCATCGACAATCAATCAACAATAAAGCTTGCCAAGATCTAGTTTTCCATTCAAAGACAAAGCATGTGGACACCAAGTATCATCATATCAAATATCTCATTGCAAAGGATGTCATCAAGCCAGTGTTTTGTCCTTCAGAAGATCATACCTCCGACATTTTCACAAAACCTCTTGGCAAAATAAAGTTTACTAAGTTCAGGGATGAACTTGGTATCTGTTGTAATGTATCTTTGGATCATAGGGGGGAATGTTAGATGAACCAAAATAAATTTTATCATAGGTTATAGTGTTTGAATAAAATAATTATTAATTTAAGATATTAAATTAATAATTATTATTCTAGAATATTTAATAAATCTTTGAGATATTTAGAAATAGAAATTTTTTATTAAAAATTAGGACTCTAGAAAAGAGTCGTTTCCTAGGCTCTAAGTTAGGAGTGAAGTTAGTAGAGTGGTTAGAAGATCATTTATTGTAAATGGACACTTGTTTATTTTCCAAGTGATCCATAACTAGATTAAGTTAGAACATAGAGCTTATAAATAGGTTAGTTTCCTATTTTAATTTTAGTGTGTAATGAGAGAATGTGAGAGTGTGAGTTTACGTGTGTAAACTCCTGTAATTTGCCATGTAATCTTTTCGCTTGATCAATAAATTTGTGTGTCTGAGGACACTTCTGCAGTTTCATGAAAAGAATGTTTCACATAATTTATGTATATGAATCTAATATTCATGCAAGATATTTAGATATTTGTGTGTTGATTTTTTATTAGTAAGCTTTGTTATAAAACGATAAAAAAATAAATTCCTTCAAAATAACTCATATTTAAGTAAATAACATATTTACCATTAATTTTTTCCCACCATCATTTAACCAAGTATTTAAATATAAAATGGATAGGAAATATATGTAAATAAATATATTGACCAAGGGTGACTTCTCAGTATTGTTTTTGTTAACCCCAACACTTACATAGTAAGTGTATAGACTTACGAGTGGTTACCAGCCATGAAAAATTTTGCATGTCTTTTTCATTGAGGAAAACAATTGATTTATCCTCTTCACCCCTCACTTTATTAGTTCCTACCAAAACAATACTAGGATTTCACTTTATTAGCTCCTACCAAAGCAAGACTAGGATTTTATTTGCCTATTGACCACTATTAATTTAGTATTGACCAATGCAACTAGAATTTTTTTATGCAATTTTCATAAAGCATATTTTTTTATTAACCACTATTAATCTAGTATTGATCAATGCAAGTTAAAAAAAATTATGAAATATTTCCTTAAACATAATTATTAACTTAAATAACAAGGACTAAAATTCCCTCAACACTTATTTTATTACCTTTTTTTAAAGTAAAAAATTTATTTTATTATTTTATTTTATCCTTACATGACACTACAACATTTTACCATATTACAGTGTGAAATGTCTGTAAACCCAAAAAATATAAACTATTTAACATATAGAATTTTCTAAAGATATCATGTGATGACTTTCATACATATCAAATAACAATATGTGGGTAATTGTTAAGTATGATTATTATTTAATCAATTTTAAGTATTATTAGTTAATCACAATCTTAATAATAATTTGATTTTAATGTAATTAATTTTATGTTTATTTTAATATTTTATAAAAATAAATATTTATGACCAAAATAGATATTATAATTTTTTCATATTGATATGATGTAAAAATTCATTTTTTCTTTTCCCTTTTTCTATATTTCATAACAATAACCATTATATAACACTCACACAAAAAAACACTAAATTGAAAATATTTAAAGTCGACTTTGCTGAATGTGACATCAATAAGATGTACCATTATTTATTTTTCAAATTTAGTTACTATTGAAGTGATATTCTTCAATTACGCTTAGTTGAAAGTTTGATGTTGATTGAGGTAATTAGTCTTCACTGACAAACTTTGAGTAGGGTTTAGTTATTTGTGTGAAAACCATATGTACAACCACTCTGCATTAGATGAAGTACATGCAATATTTCAATAATTGTAAAGTGAGGAACCTTATTTTTGTAGGATCTTCAAAGAATCAAGGTGCATTTTAATGTCTATTTCATAAAATCTACTGGTTTTATTTTATACATAAAAATGTTAATATAGGGTATATATAATAAATTTGTTTTAATTAATACAATTATTAAACACTACTACATTTTTATTCGAAATATTTTTTAATTCTTTCCTATATTCAATAATATTAAAAGAAAATTAATATAAATTAATTAATGAATAAAATAAAAATATATACTTAAATTTGAAAATAATGATATATATTCACATTATATATATATATATATATATATATATATATATATATATATATATATATATATATATATATATATATATATATATATATATATATATATATATATATATATATTCACATTATATATATATATATATCCTCGTGCTCTCTTTATCAAATTCTAAGTGTATATCAAAAAGTCTAACAAATGTGTACCATTAATATTACTGTAGTCAATATTAATGTGCATCTTGCATTTTTGTCTTTAAAAAAATAATTTTTGGTCTTTAAGATATCAAATATGAATTATATATAAAAATATATAACAAAGGTGTTCCATTAACATCAGTATAGGAAATATTAATGTGTATCTTGCACTTTTGTTTATAAGATGTGTCAAGTTTGAAGTTGATGTTATTTATGACAAGTTTGAATTTTGGTTTTGGACTTTACATTAATGTGTAAATCCTTCTAAACCTTAACAAATGTGTACCATTAACATTATTGTAGTTCATATTAATGTGTACTTTGAACTTTTTTTCTTAATATATGGTAAGTGGAAGATGATGCTTTGCTATCTTTCTAAAATAGTCAAACAATAAATAATACATTACTTTTTCACTGTCTATTGATGTGTAATTACTAGCTATGGAATAAAGAGTAGTCGAAGTAGGTATTTATTAAGTTAATGAGATGTGAGAGGTTGAAATTGGTACCATACTATCTATCTATACTAATTAATGTTAAATTAATTTTGTATTGTATCTTTATGTGTAATTTGTAATTATTTAATAAGTAGTGTTTGAATGTACTTGTAAATTTATAAAACATATAGTTGAGTGGGATACTTTTGATGAGAGTAGTTTAATGAGGCCAAAATTTTTCCTGAAATATAGTGGAAATTATTGCAATATTTTGACCAAAATTTGGCTGAATTTTTGGGAAATCGCTAAAAATGACTTTCCGGGAAAATTTGTGACCATGGTACAAAAAACCTTTTTGATGAAGTGAATTTAATTTAAAATGAAATTGGAAATTTGAAAATATTAATTTTATTTCAAAATGTAAAAAAAAAAAAAAAAAATTTGTAATTTTATTTTTTTAAATATGTAAATATTATCTTAATATTAATTAGTTTTTACATTATATAACCAAAAAAACATTTTATTCATACAAAAAATATTTTTTTATGAACCACATATTATAACAAAACATTTTTTCAAGAAATATGTTTCAAAGTCATTAGAGATTTTGATCCTTTATCTACAAATATTGGTTCCTACTCCCTTATTAGTTTATGTTTTCGTCACATTTGAACCTAAGTGGATAGGAAATGTAACATACCATATTTCCATGCCAATTTTTCTTCCTCTGAGTGGATAGGATATGTAACATACCTTATTTTCATACCATTTTTTTTTGGTTTATTTTGAGCTATTATAGCAAGATAGAGATATAATATTGTTGTTACAACTATATAGAAGACATATTTTTTTTAATATAATCCTTTACTAATAGTAGATTCTTGTTTAAATTTTTTGTTTAATGTAATCCTTTATTAATGGTACGTTCCTGTTTAAATTTGTTTAACTTAAGAAAAAGGATGGGGTTTTACTAATGATGGTAGGTTTTCTTTAACTTTATTTAACTTAAGAAAAAGGATGGGATTTGACACCACCCACTTCCTTGTTCTTACCAATATTCGAACTTATGGATTATTAATGTGACAGCTTAATATTTCATTTCATGCAATCCTTTATTAATGATAGGTAATGGTAGGTTATTGTTTAAGATTGTTTAAGTTAAGAAATAATGAGTAATGTGACACTTTAATATTTCATTTCATGCAATCCTTTACTGATGGTAAGTTCTAGTTTAACTTTAATATTTCATTTTATGCAATCTTTTATTAATGGTAGGTTCTTGTTAAATTTTTTCAGGTTCAGAAAAAGGGTGGGGTTTGACACAACCCACTTCCTTGTTGTTACTAATATTCAAACTTATGGAACCAATATGCAAACTTATGGATTTATAATGTGACACCTTAATATTTTATTTCATGCACTCGTCACTATATATTATATGGATGAAATTTTTAAGGTATTTTCCCCTATATTCAAAATTATGGATTAGTAATGTGACACCTTAATATTTAATTTCATGTGCTCATCACTATATATTATATGGATCAAAGTTTTGAGGTATTTTCCATTAATGTTGTCACCTTTGAAATCTACACACGAACACATAGATAAACCTCTAGCAAATACCTTACACATTATAACCACATACCAATATTCAAACTTATGTATTATTAATGTGACACCTTAATATTTCATTTCACGCTCTTCACTATATACTATATGGATCAAAGGTTTAAGGTATTTTCCATTAATGTTGGCACCTTTGAAATCTACACATGAACACACATTATGTTTTCTTTTCCAAAGGGATTAATGCAATAGATTCTATACTTATGCATGTGAATGCATGTTCTTTTCTAAATACATATTTCCCATATGAGAGCTATTCAAAATGGCTATTATGTATAAACACGCAAGCTCTATTTCAAACAAATTTAACATAATAGCTATAATTTTATGCATGAAAATACTTGTCATATCCAACAAAAAAAAACATGATAACTTGTTATTCCTTCATGTGGAACATATATTTCTTTCCCGAGGAAACTAACTAAATATTGCATGGAAAAATAAACACATTTATTTTCGAAGGGATCAAACGAATAAAATTTATTTTTCATGCAAAGATACATTTTCCGTTTACCAAAATACATAGCCCAATAAATATGCATAATATTCTAAAAAAAAAACCAATACCATAGTTGATCCCTTTGGGTGTGCAAATGCATATTATTTTTTCCAAAATGAGACTAGCAAAATCAATATCATGTGATTGCACCTTCCTTTTCTCTACAAATATGATACCAAAATTATAATTTTCCATGCATTCAACTGTATATGTTTCTCTAAATAATATTCCAAATAAATCTTAACACAATAAAGAATGTGATTACCAGTTTTCTTGTCCAAGAATATAATTCAATAATGCAATCAAGGACATGTTTTTCTCTTTTCTTATTTTTAAAGTGTTCTAACGCACTAATTATTCTTTTTCCAAACATTATCTAACTCACTTTCTATTCTGCATGTAATACAAAATATTTTCCTATCATTTCACATATGAGACAAATTTGTAATATTTCCTGAAGAAATAACAGGAATAACAAATCCTTCTCAAATAACACAACCGATTATCTTTTATACAAAGGTTTTATGTGAACTCTTTCTCAAAAATCTTACTCACAAATTCATTTCCAATAGATCCTAGATATTATTCCTATGGACAGAAGCACATATTCTCTTTAAGAGTCCAATATTTATCTTTAAAAATTTAATACATATCCATCATGAGAACATCCCTGGTAATATTTCAAATGAAATAACCTAATTCGTTTTCAAGAATTACCAATATAATTGTTATATTTTTTTGCATGCGATTGACTTATTCCTTTTCAAGAAATATCAACATAACTGTTCTATTTGTGTGCATGTGAATAACTTATTTGTTTTTAAGAAATATAAAACCTAATATTTATTTATTTTTTCACGTAATTAATTTATGTATTTTCAAGAAAATTAACACAATATTTATCTCTATATGTACATAAACAACCATTCTTATCGCGCTACCAAATTCAAATGACAACACTTTTTTTTCTCTGTTTTACCCAATTTTCCTATTTTAGTCATCCACTTTGGGCATGGTTCCGAGACATATGCAAACGCAATTTTGAAAAAACAAAGAGTTTTTTGTTATGAACTAGTTAATTGAACAAAATCTCTATCATTTTTTTATAGAGGTGTCATGGTTTGTAAGATTTGAATGAATATTTGCAACCCATTTTTTGAGATTTAAATAATAAATAATTTCTTGTTTTAGCCATCAACTTTAGATGCGTTTTTTGAGAACTTGAAAATGAATTTTTGAAATATGAAAGAGTCTTTTGGAAAGAACATGCTTATTTACAAAAACCTATTTTAGTGTTTACACATCTATGACAGTTTGGCAGATATGAAGACATATTTGAACCTTATTTTCCAATAACCCATGCAATTCACACAATTAGTTAGCCATGAAAATGTTTTAAGGCTTCAATGCGTATGAAATATTTCAAGAATTCAATGAAAAAAACATGTATTCATCTATTCACGAAAGTTCCATGAGGATTTCCCAATAAACTAATCTTGAATCTTTATGGTATTTAATTTTCGAAGACAATAAATTTGACTAGTATTTTTTCATGCACCATATGCAAACACAATAATTTTCAAGGAGCATAGTAACTTATCTTTTAATGAATGCTTTAAATCCTTCTATCTTTCTTAGATTGATTCTACATGTATTCTATCATCACTAATCATATTTTCCCGTAGGGTTGCAATAAATAGAATTAAGAAAACGAAATAGTTTTTCTAAATCCTAAAAGAATTCCATAAATCACTTAATAAATAGGGTTTTTCCTAATTTTGAAAACCACTCCATATATAATATTTTTCTAAATTATAAAATCACTCATTAAATCCTCGATAAATCTCTCATTTTTTTGTTCAAATAATATTTTTTTTTTCCTTATGGACAACATATCACTTATCCATAGCTTTTCTAAAACTATGACTCCTTAGTTCTAAAATAATAAAATAGACCAACTTGAAAATATAATCTATTTAGATTGAAGAATATAAATTATTCTCAATATAAGAGTTAATAATTATTTCTTGCAATATTCTTGTAATTAAGATTTAGAAGAATAATTTTCATGTAATATCAATATAATAATTAATAATATTTAATTGTTGAAAAGCACTCATTTTACAGGACTTTTTTTGGTATCTTACGCGAGGGATATTACATGGCATTTTGTACGAGTTTTCTCTACTGAACTAGTCTATAACCAGGTCATCATGGGAGATTTTGCATAACTATTTCTTAAGAATCCAATCTCAGTCTCACTTGTGGGGTTAGAAATAAGACTCAGAGGGTGACCATAGGAAAAAATTTCAAACCTTGTAAATTCGAATTACAGAGATAAAATAGTTTCTATATCGAGCTCATAAAAACAAGAAAAATGTGTGTATTTTTTTCAATTTTTCATAGCTTTTGTTTGAAAAATTAGTTCAAAGTAATTCAAAGGGAATAGTGAAGCACATATATCATTTCTTGATTCCAAAGTTCCTCGAAAAAAAAATAGACACACCTAGTAAGAAAATAGAAATATCTATTATGACGCATGAAGAAGAGGAAGAAATGCAACATGATATATCAAAATTACGAGATCAAGTGCAACAAATTATGCTTTCACAAATAGTAACCAACAAGGAAATATATTCTAAGATGGATGGTTCAGAAGAAAAAATAAAAGGAAACACGGAAAGCTTGAAGGATGGTTTAAAAGTAGATATGGGAGTTTTTAAGGTAGACATGGAGATGATGAATGTAAAATTAGAAGGGTTGACAAAGTTGTTACAAGAAAGGCTTCCTAGTAGTGATAAGGTAATCCATGAAAATCATGATGAGGATAAAAATAATATAAATTACGATTTTAGAGACTCAGTTGTTGGGCTTAAGACCCATAACATTCCCAATATCGATATGAGGAAGTTTTATGGAAATGATATGGTAACATGGATACTACACATGTAGCAATTCTTTGATTTACACAATGTACCACACACACAATAGGTAAGCATTACATCTTTATATTTAGATCAAAATCAGTTTGTGTGGTATAGATGGCTTTGTTCTCCTAAATCAATTGTCACTTGGATAAATTTTTTAAATAATTTGTAGCACATTATGAGGATACAAAGAGGAATACCTGCACTAGGAAATTGATAAATCTGAAAGAAAAGGGTTCAATGGTGGAGTACATTGAGGACCTCCAAAGATCAACTATCAGGGTAAATGATATTCTAGAGCAGCATAAGATTGATGTCTTCATAAGGAATTTAAAGCATAACATCCAACATGAGGTTCTCCTTTGGGAACCTGATTCATTGGAGAAAGCATTCAAGGTGGCAAGAAAATTTTAAAGAAAAATGATTGCAACAAGGAACTCTACCACTCACAACTATAAAGTTGGATGGGTTGTTTCTCCTAGCCTCCTGTAACCTACAAGGCTGACAGCAAAACTACTGGAAAAAAAATGAGTAAAAGGGATTTGTTACAGTTGTGATATAAAATACACTAAGCATCATAAGTGTGCTGAGAATAAATTATTTTACATAGATTGTGAAAAGGAGGAAGATAATTAAAAAGAAATGTTAAAAGAAGATATAACTGAATTTGGAATTAAATATATTTTATTAAGGACAATAGCACTAAGAAAAAATATTTTGGACAATATTTCATTTCTCTCTGCCTCAGAATGCATGCTTTTTCATTGAACTCAAAGGCATTGATTTGAATTAAGAGCGTGTGTCTATTTTTAGGTGGAAACGTTGGAGATTTACAAGAAATAAGGAATTGCACCTATTTAATTTAGTATTTATTCTGATTGTAAATTTGATAATAATGAATATGTAGCAATAATATAAATGAAGGAGGTTATAATTGGTGTTAAGTGGTCATTTAAATGCTAGTTTGCAAATATATCAGTAGTAACTATTTTAAGGTCTGCTTCAGAATTTTAAAATAATAGCATATTTTATATAAAAAAAATTACAAGAAGATTACGATGACTGTCAATTTGTTTTTATTTCAAAAAGTGGACCCTGCTCAATATTTGCACTCTCTAACCATGAAAATAGAAAGGAAATGAACACCCATGTACATAACTCATGGAAATGGCCATATTTGATAGTCATAATAGAAAAAATTCCAAAACAAAAGTGCTTGAAGTAGTAGATTTGGAAACATCGACTATTTAAGGAGATCGATTAAAGATTCTTAACATTTTTGGAACTAGCATTCTGTTGACTACTACCAAAACTACTTTTGAAGATAATGATAATCTATAATATATTTCCTCTAAGCATGAAGACATTGGATAAGGGTATAACTACAGTGTAGGTTTTTGAACTTAGTAGTTAGTTGCTACATAAATTTAAAATTTATCCATTTTCCCATCTTAACATTATTTTTGTATTAATGTTTTATATTATAGTTATTTTGATTTGAAAATGCAAGTTTACCTAAACATATTCTTCATTTGGCATGAATATCTTGGAGCAAATGAAATTTTTATATCTTCGCGAAACACCTCTCCTAGAGTGGAAAATGAGGAGATGAATGGTCTGTAGGTTCAGGGAATTTTTGTTTCAAATACATGGAATGGCTAGAGATGCTCAAACCCATTGAAATCTCCTTTTTCTATAATCCAAATTTAGAAAACAATAATGGACTTCATAAAAGTTTTATGTTGATAAATTCTTTTCTCCTAGTGCTTATATCATTATATTCAATCTGTTGATTCTATTGTTTCTTCAACTTCTTTCATCTTAGATTCCTTTGTTCAAATTTTATGGTTATGTTTCTTGGTCTATATTAATCTCATTTTTTATGGATTTTCTCCAGATATATGAATGAATTGTTGTCATTGTGTTTTATAACAATGGTTGTGGATTATTGTCTAGCATCACAGAGTGGAAGCAAATAGCTACAAATTTTTTCAGTGTAATGGTTATATTGTTCAACACTGTATAAGCAATTGGAATTACCTCAATCAACCCCATTAGAGATGTAACCAGATTCCCAAAATGTAGCTACGTTAGCATGATCATCATTATCGAGTGTTTCATAATGAGAATAAATTAATGGCTCCATATACCAGGATCTCATGAAGTATCTCTCATTCATGGAAGACGTAGTGATTGTCTTGTTGTAATATATATTTACAATTACCTATTTTTATAGTTTTGTTGCTATAGATGGTCATAATTCAAAAATAAAATATACTAGCTTGTTGTCATTGTGGAGAGTTTCATATTCTTTGACCAAGAAATATGGTAAATTATTACATACTTTGGAAGAATCAATATTCTTTGAGGTTATTTCAGCCTAGGCTAGCTTCTTTTTAATCCAAAAGTTACAATTATTTTTAATTTCACTTTTTTTTCTTCAAGGTAGATGGGATTCTAAGTATGCTCACTTGCATATATATAATGCATTAAAATAAATATTAATGTCAATCCTTTAATGCACTTCCATGAGCTAATAAAATTATGAAAGTAGGAAACACTATTTTATTTACAATAGAAGTTGGTTGGGCTCGGAGTTGGTTTCCACCTAACATAAACAAGGTTTACAACAATAATAAGCATGTACTACCTATCATAAATTGCATTTCCATTACATAGAATATCCATATTGACTTGGTTATATTAGTGTTTTGGGCTATATATACTATATAAACTAAACTAACTTACTATACACTTTACTTACCAAACCTTAGTACACAATATTGGTGTGTCGTAGATCATAAAGAAAGAATTGATAGACTAAATGTATTGGTGGGTGTTTTAGTATTGATCCTTCCCTTCATCCCAAAATCAATGATTAAGTGAATTATACTAGAATCATCGTTGAAAACATTGTTTATTCCTTGTTAGTTTTGAGAGAACCAGAAAAACTTTATTTTTTTGTCCCGCGAAGAACCAACATTAATGAGTAGGAAATTGAAGAGGTAGGATTTGGTACAATACCTCATTGCATTGGACCCTACTATGACTCAAGTTAAGTATGACATTGTTGATGGCAGGAAAAATTAACCTTGGACTATCAAAAATTATGTAATCCTCTTCAAGAATTTAATCCATTTATAGCATGGCTCTCCTCTTATAAAATAAATCAACGGACAGGGATGATCAATATAACATATGTGGGTGTGTAATGTAATACAAGCTAACGAGACAACGTAGAATATAAAATGGCCCCCGTCCTTTAAGCTAACAATTATATCATCATTCAAAACAAATTTTGTCTACTCAAAATGGCCTTTTTTACGACCATAAACTCGCCCTTGATCAAAAATTGCATCTCTTGAGAAAATAACCTTGTTAGTGAGGGGATTATATAATTTATAAGACTGAATTGTCTCACTGTAGCATATAAAAATAGATAGCTCACTCTTTGCATATAACTTTTTCATTTCTGATGAGGTATATGCACATAAGAAAAGACCAAAAACTTTGAAATGATTAACATTAGGAATTTTTCCATACCAATGTTCATAAGGTGTCATATTTTCTAGTGCAATGGTGGGGCTACGGTTGAGGATGTACATTGTTGTAGCAACTGCATCTCCCCAATAATAATTACTCAACCCCTTTTTTTATAACATGCACCTTTCCATTTCAACCACATTATTATTATTCCTTTAAGTTGTGCCATTTTTTTGGGTTGTGTATGCGGTAGTTTGTTGCCTCTTGATGACATTCATATCACAATAACTCACAAAATATTTTGAGGAAAATTCTCCTCCACTGTGAGTTTGTAAAAATTTGATCTTCCACCCTTTCTCATTTTCTACAAGGTCTTTGAACTTCTTGAATATATCGAGGGCTTCATTTTTTTCCTTCAAAAAATATACCAATTTCGAGATTAATCATCAATAAAAGTGATGAAATATAATGACTTATCTAAACCCTTAGTCTACATAGGACTACATATGTCTGAATGAACAAGTTGAAGTGGGTGATGAGCCCTCCATGTATTACACTTTGGTAACTTTTTCCTTGCATGCTTTCCTTTAGCACATCCTTCACGAACCTCCTTCTTCTCCTATCCCTTGGGCGAACCAGAAACTAATGAATGTGAGGTTAGGAACTTTAAATTGTCAAAATTTAAATGCCCATACCTGAGATTCCATAGTATCCCATCGTGGTTTTTATTTTCACCGGTGTCATTTTGAACATGAAATTCCACAATGTACGGGATTGACCACTTGTATTGAGATTGCACGTCTTCTTTTGACATTCGTTCATCAAAATCTTCTTTCTCAGATGATTGCTCTAGTAGTTCTTGATTTCATTGTCGGTTCACCGAGGCAGTCATTCTGCTATTAATGGCCAGCTACATCCATGGATATAAATTGGCATTTATCCAATCGACCTCTTTTTTCTGAACTTCACTAGATTGTAAAGTTTATGGAAATTTTTGAATATTTGAAAATATGAAAAAGAATAACACTAAAGTAAATTATTTTATGTCCTTGATCAATTAAATATAGATTTTTTTCTAAATCTATAAACCAAATAAAAAATATCATAATATACTCATTTTTATCTGAACCTAGGTAGAGGTTAGCCTTTATATTGGATGGAAGATCACTGTATTATGTTGAACCTAAGTAGAGGTTAGCATTTTTTTTGGATAGCAAATCACTGATCCACCCACATTAAAATATTCAGAATTGTGCCAAAATTAGTTAAGATTGTCAAAATTGATTGATGTTAGAAAATTTAACTCCCAAAATAACTTCCATAATTTTTTATTTTTGTAAGTTTTGTAGTTCCTTCCTATTTTCCATTAATCAAAAAGAGAAAAGAAGGTTACAGATGACGACACTAGATGGCCTCAACCTGCATGCTGGAAATGACCACCTTAAAGAGTTATATGCCAACCAATATGGATAAAGTTTGAACCTAATACTACCTTAACTTTGTCTTGGTGTGAACTAAACCACTCCCATAAAATTCATACTTGTAACTTTGTGTGAAATAAACTAAAATGATACACATACCGATAGCCAAGAAGTTGATGCATCCTAATGATAATTTCCTCTTCATCTGTGGAAATGTTTCCGAGTTTAATATCTGGATGAAGATACTTTATCCAACGCAATCTGCAACTCTTTCCATATTGACTACGGCCTGCAGGACAAATTCTCTTCTCCATAATGTCGGTATTATGGAAAGTCTTTCCACACCGACTGAGGCCTGCAGGACAAATTCTCTCCACGATAACGTTGACATTATGGCACATCTCTCCATCTATTATAGTCATGAATTTGAATGTAATTCGAGAGAGTCATATCCTTTGTTTTGGTCGAGGCCCCACTGTTGACCCTTTGTTTACGGTTGACCCATCTCGAATATCATTATTCTATAAACCCTAAAATGTTTGTCCCATATCAAATATCGTTATGATTGACTTTACTTTGTTTACGGCATAGTTACCAATTTCGAGTTTGAATTCATATTCCAATTCAATACGATACGATAAAATTTTGAATTAATTTTTTTCAATTTGAAAAAAAATTGAAACTATACTTCTTAAACATATATATATATATATATATATATATATATATATATATTTTTCATATAATGGCTTGACATTTTTCTTCCAATTCATTTTTAAATTTAAATAATTTTTAATAATTGTAATCAATATAAACAGTTTTAAAACTACAATTTACAAACCAAAACTATAACCACACTTGTTTGTTATCTCCAAAATCTCTCTTTTTTTCAAAACTCAAAAATTTCTTCCTTACTTTCAAATCTTATCTAAAATATTTTTTTATTTAATATTTATTTAAAAATTAAACATAAATATATTTAAACAATAAATTAATTTTTATAAAAAAATTCAAGAATCAAAATTCATAATTCATGCTCAAATTCTTATGTCACCTATTTAAAAATAATAATTACTTTTATTAAAAAAAATCATATATGCACTTAAATTCATTCTTTTTTTTAGCTCAGCTTTTAAAACCATGCTAAAATAAAAAGCTCAGAAACATTAGTTTCCATTTCCTACTACAATCCTTAAGCCTTTCCATTTTCATTTCCTACCTGTGGTACCTGAAGCCATCTATTATATCTTTAAGTTACTACACTTACCAAAGAAACCCATATTAAAAAATCCATCTAATAAATTAGAAACCATGACGTGAAATCCATCTATTATATCTTTAAGTTACTACACTTACCAAAGAAACCCATATTAAAAAATCCATCTAATAAATTAGAAACCATGACGTGAACGTACCATCAAACGAATTAATTGTTTTTTTATCGAATTATTCGATGTACGAACCGAATCTCCGAATTTTCAACTTTTCGTTATTCTATAAACCCTAAAAATTTTGTCCCATATTGAATATCGTTATGATCGACTTTTCTCGGAAGATGGACGATACTGGCCTCGCCTCTTTCTTTAACATCGCAGGGCCATTCAGAACATAGATGAACCATACTTAGCTTCCCATTGTTCAAAATATTCCTGCAATAAGTAGCCTACATCTTAATTTCTTATTCAGTTTTTAGTTACAACCTTTTTAAATATAATTCAAAACACCATATGAGACACAGGGAATCTTACCAGTGCACCACCTGAAAAATACCTAACTTCGATCAACGACATACTATATTGTATTATGTCTCCATGAATACTCATTGCTTATGATATCAGTTGTGATTTTCAATTTGAAGCATTATTTATAACAAGGGAGAAACTGTCGTAGCTGTAGTCCCTTCCGGTAGAAGGAAGAAGCATAAAGGTAAAATGGTAACTAAATTTGCTTTAGTTAATATGTATACTATTTTTCTTTAGTTAATGCTACTTTGCTTTATTTAATGTCTATGTCATATTACTGATCAAGTACTACTTTGTCAGAAGCTTTCAAAGACTAAACTTACCACAGATGATATATCATTTAAATTTGAGGTCTTTCCACCTTCGATCCTACTCCTACTTACCTATACCTTGCACTTTCCCTAGTCTGTTAGTTGCAGTTCATTTCAATGCATGTAAAAAAATAGTTATGTTTACCGAATTTTTAGTGTTATAAAATTGAATTGTTAGTTTATTGCTAGTGGAAAAATGCAGTAGTGCCTATTTAGCATGGTGATTTAATGTAAATTAACAAGAGTAAATAGAAACATCATAACCATTATAAAAATATTATGTGAATAGAACTGTTACTTTGTAAAATTTCGTTATCACTAAAACATAAATAAGTTCATTGATTACATTCTTGAGACAATGTTGTCAAAACTTAGTTATTGATTAAATTCTAGCTTTATTGAGACGATGTTGTCAAAAAATCAGTTATTGATTACATTCAAGCTTTGATTCTAGTTGCATTGCTTATAACCACATCAAATATATCTTTGAAAGACTGAAATAATGTATGTATAATTTTCTGTAAATAAGAGGTAGAAATAAAAAGATTGGAAATCATAAATATAAACATTTCAGAGTGAAATATTGCTTGAAAGATGAATTGATAAATGATAAATATACCCTTTAATTTTGCAACCAAATATAGCATGTTGCATAAACAGAATATGCATGAACGGTTGCACTGCTTCAAATCAAGGGAGGGAAAAGTATTTATAAATACCTGATTGTCATATATCTCTAGCAATTCTAGTAGATTCACTAGCTACATGCGAGGAAGGAGTGAAAATCGCTAGCCAACATCAAAGAGTTCTATTAACATACCAATTACATGTAAAAAACAAAAAGACAGAATATGCATAAATAAGTTTCATTGTTCCAAATCAAGGAAGGAATAATGAAGATTCTTTTCTAAGACATTTTCTTGATTTCTATGTTAAAAGGTTTTATGCAAATATGGTGTAAGTGAAACGTAAATTATTAAATAATTCAAGACATAATTTAAAAGGATAAATTATAGTTATTAAAAATGAGTTATTATAGGAACTTAATTTATTAAATAAAGAAGAGAAGACTTGTCTTATATAAATTTTAGAATCCAGATTGTCAAACAAAACACCTAGGTTCTAGGTTCGAAACTGACAAAGAAATTATCAAAAACAACAAGAAATTGCTCAGACTAAATTTAACATTATCTGACAGAAATGCATAAATCTTACCGCTTAAATGGTATATCAGATTCAATAGACATATTGCATGGCAACTGCTTAACTCCTAAAATGTTCAATGCCATCCATATTAGTTTGAGTCATGTGTTTAACTGAAATCAAGCATTCCAGATAACATATGCAAGAAAAATAAATTTTATTATTATTTAACTTTGAAATCAATACAATCATTTCATATGCATTGTATATTATAATTTTAAGGGAAAAATTTTCATTCTGTAAATAGATCCTTAGCCACGTACCTACACAAGAGAAAAATGATATTAATTATACTAATCAAGAAATGATAACCACTGAAAAAAAACCCATGTGACCAATTATTAATATGAAGAAAAATCTTAGTAAGTATATAAAGCAAGTAAACTACTTTAATTTAGAGGTAAATATTAGGGTTGTTACCAATTATTAGTTGCTTTGATTCCTTGCTCATGTTCTTGCTGTTGGATGGCAGTAGTTTCTTTGATTCTCTACTCCTGTTGTTGCTTCAAGTCACTCAGTTCATGCCATGTACCACACTTAATTTTGCAGCTTATGGAAATTCCCAGAATCTGGGTTTTTTTTTAAAATGGATAGCGCAGATGATTGTCAGATAATTATTCTTATTCCATAAAGAGCTACTGCCACCTGATGATACAAACAACATGGATACTATGTGGTGACATATAAATGTTTTTAGAATCTGAAACTTAGCACTCATGTATTATCCAATTGTAATAACTATGCATATTGATAAAGACATCACTGGCATATCATGTTAGAGATGATTGTATTGGGAGCAGTTCCATACTATCGGGAAAAAAATTGGCAAAAAAACTAGGATGGCGAAGGAAGTTGTTGAAAAGAATAGTAGACAGATATCCCTCTATAGTTAACCTAGAACTTTACTGATCAGTGAAACTAATGACCATCACCAATCCATAATACATATGACAATAATAGGGGAAACAACATCATGTGTAATGCAACTCAATGAAACTAATGACCATTACCAATCCATACTACACATGACAACAACAGCAACAACAACATCTTGTGCAATGCCACCACCAGAAATAGAACTGGAAACCAAAGTCTTTACAGGGATGTGAAATAATGAAGGAATTGATTCACTTATGTCACAAGGTTTTCCATCTTGACTTAATTGAGGAATACCCTGAATCAGGAAACTTATTAGGAGCTTATTTCCATGATTTTTCATTTGAGCGCTCGTAATTATCCTCATTGTGTGTCCTAAAAATGGTAGAAAGAATGATTCCCGCTATTATAGCCAATATCCCTATCAGAATAACCTCCTCACACCATTCTGGAACCATAGTGTACCAAAAATCCACCAGAATAGCACTTCATTCTTATGGGTATCGCATTGACACAGTTTTTGAATGAAAACAACACATATTTCAAAAGATCATAAACAGCGAATACTTGCATCTCCAAGACCACTATACACTCACTAGTTTCATTCGAAAGATCAATAAAAGCAGTACTTGTGACTATTCACTAATGCGCGTTGCTTGCAAACGAAGCTCTTACAATGTAAACTACGAGCAATGGTCAATATGCTAGACATACTTGCAGTTACAAGAGTAGGCTCAAAGATAAAAAAATCATTTGAAGCGAGATTAGTTTGGCTAGTCACTACGTCACTATCATTTTCTATGTTTCAAATCCAGTATCATCTCTTACCAGGGATGCCATATATCATCCATTTGAACAAATTCAGATAATAGCATGAAACATGGGAAATATGGGTGAAAAAATGCACAATTAGAGCATTTGTCATAAGAGTGGTATATTGTTTTCAAAGAGTGGTTCGGTGCTAAATGGTGTAAAATGCAATCAACATGTCACTTCAGCAAGATCGCCCAAATCTAGAATTTCTTTAGAAAATGGAAATGACAGGGTTTGTATGAGTTCCAAGTTTAATTAGATGTCAAAAATTGGGTTTCATTGCATACATGTGCAATATAGATCCATAAGATTTTCACATATCCTAAAATGGATGATAATTTTGTGTTGTTTTACATTAAATTAGTGTCAGACAGCATGTTGAAATTAGTCAGAAAGAGCCTAAAATTGATGCACCAAATACTTGGTATAAATTGGCACATAAACCACTGCAAAAAGGGTAATTATGACAACCTATTTCTGCGTAAAAAACAATGCTAGATAGAAAGTTTATTTGCCTGATTTTATCCTTCGAGACACTAAATTTCTGTTGCTACACACTAAATGACCATAGACAACAGTAGACGGCAAAGGAAAGGCCAAATGATCAATAACTTAATGTTATCGTCTTGGCTATGCCACAAGCTTTAATGCACAGATTGGACACAAACAATGATTATAAAACTAATAATGTTAAGAGGTATAGGAGATAGAAGAGGATACTTACACATTTCCAATTGCCCCCAACGAAGAACTTCCATTTCAAAGAAATAACAACATATTAATGTAAAAGTCATTTTTGCAAGAAACTTCAAAAACAACTATAAAAATTAAGCATGCTCTATCCCATATACAACATTGCCTAAAAGGTAGTCATTGGAGAAAATCAGGTATCAAGAATAAAAGTACACATTTTCATTCCTGATATAAGATCAGGTAACTTAAATTAGAGATAACATAATTTTTGGAAAATCATAAAATAGTATCATTTTCCAACTGAAGCAGTTGCCTTAGGGAATAGTTATTTTTTATCGTTCTTAAATGTTTCATAACAAAGATGTAAAATATAAACTTCATTGTAAATGGAGTCATTGCATACAATTAACAAGATCTCTTTGTATATTTAATCATGAGGTAGTTAATCATACCTATCTTACCTAACCATTCATAACTAATAACACTTATGTTTAAGTGATATAGCATAATGTCACCTTAATACAATGCATTTAAGTATTGGAGTATTAATGCTCCAACGATGGGCACATTTCCTTGCGTTCAAGATATGGCAAGACATGGTGTTCGCACTCCCCTAACATCCATAAGTTTTCCTCAAGGATGTCCCCTTCCTGGCAGATTCCTCACATATGGTTAGATCAAGGCATCCCTAAATTCTATAGGAGATCACAAAGAGTCTCCTTTGGCTTTATCTCAATTTAAAAAAATAAAAAATAAAAACTGAAGAGAAGAGACAGAAATAGCCTTAATTATTTTAAACCTAGCTAATGCTAGGCCTTGTTGCCTCAAAATCTAGCAGGTCTTGAGAGAGGCCTCACAACACAAAGCCAAACTAAGACACAAAAATGAGGTGAATGCCACTGTCATATTTTCTCCTGTTGTTGCTTCAAGTCACTCAGTTCACGCCACATACCACACTTAATTTTTCAATTTATGGAAAGTCCCAGAAGCTGGGTTTTTTTTTCAAATGGATTGTGCATATGATTATCAGATAATTATTCTTATGCGATCAAGAGCTGCTGCTACCTGATGATATAAACAGCTTGGATACTATGTGGTGACATAAATTTTTTGAGAATCTGAAACTTAGCACTCATGTCTTATCCAATTATAATAACTATTCAGATTGATAAAGGCATCACAAACATATCATGTCAGAGATGATTGTATTGGAAGCAATTCTGTACTATCAGGAAAAAAATTGACGGAAAAACTAGGATGGCAAAGAAAGTTGACGAATAAATTAGTATAAATATATCCCTCTACAATTAACCTGGAATTTACTGATCAGTGAAACTAATGACCATCACCAAACCATACTACATATGACAATAATAGGAGCAAAAAAATCATGTGCAATGTGACCATTGAAAATAGAACTGGATACCAAGTCAACGTGTCACTTCATCAAGATCACCCAAATCTGGAATTTCTTTAGCAAATGGAAATGGTGGGGTTTGTATGAGTGGCAAGTTTAATTAGATGTCGAAAACTAGGTTTCATTGTGTACGTGTGCAATATAGATCCATAAGGTTTGCATATATCCTAAAATGGATGATAATTTTTTGCTTTTTTACATTAAATTATTGTTAGACAGCAAGTTGAAATCAGTCAGAAAGAGCCTAAAATTGATCCACCAAATACTTGGTATAAATTGGCACATAAACCACTGCAAAAAATGTAATTATGACAACCTATTGCTGCCTAAAAACCAGTGATGGATAACAAGCTTATTTTGCTGATTTTATCCTTTGAGACACTAAATATTTGTTGCTACACACTAAATTAGTGAGATATATTCTAAAATGGATGATAATTTTTTGTTGTTTTAGAATAAATTAGTGTGAGACAGCAAGTTGAAATCAGCCAGAAAGAGCCTAAAATTGATGCACCAAATATATAAATTGGCACACAAACAATTGCAAAAAGGGTAATTATGACAAATTTAATAATTAGACAACCTGATTGCTGCTACTGCACACTAAATTAGTGAGACAACAAACTAAAGTCAGTAAGAAATTGATGGAAAGTCCCCAAAATTGATGCAAAGCTAGCTATGATGGACTATCTTCATGCTTCTTAAATGCAAGGTAATTGATGAAATATGGAATTGTTGATCAGCCCTGGAAATTTCATGAAACAGATTTCTCAATGATAGAATTAACCATTAAACAATTATGCATAATAATATTTTAGTAAGAATATGTTACAAATCAAGTATAAAATCTGTAGCAAAAAAGCCATACTAAGAACACATAAAGTCTTCAATTCTTCAACAAGACATGATCTTTGCTCTAGATTGACTTGGAGAGAATATCATTACTTTTATGTAGATTTTATTAGATTTTATTAGATTTTATTAGCAGCACTTGCAGGATTTGTTCCATGAGCAGATACAGCAATAATACAGAAATTAACCATTGAAAAAAGGGTAATTATTACAACTTTCATAATTAGACAACCTAATTGTTGTTGCTGCACACTAAATTACAAAAGGGTGTTCTAAAAGTTGCATGTTAGTTTTTTAGCTAGAATCTCATGAAACTACTCATTTTCCATTTCCCACAATCACACTCGCTAGATCATGTTTCTAAATCTGAAATTCAAACAGAAAGAAAGAAAATATGTTCCTCTTGGTCCATCCTTTGTGGATGTTACCAAAAGATAACAAGAAATATTGTTTATGGCTTTAGGTGCTTCACTTATGCACATTATAGGATGTTATGATGAATTGAACATAATAAAGGAATGGGTTTCAGATGCCAAAATGTATAACGTGAAAAAGGATGAAGAATGTAAAGTAAAAAATAAGAAACAACTATAATATAAAAATTACATCCACATGTATGAAAAACATAGAAAGAATGTTGAGAGATATAAAGAACCACAACAAAATATTTAAACTGTCCAAAAATGAAAAGGAAAAAAAAAAGATCAAAGGTAATAAAAATAGTTTGGGAAAGAAAACTAAAATTGTAGAAAAATTTTGAGCAAAAAGTAAGGGATGTGTCTTTTAAATTCGTCTTCTATATTTCTTCTACTATATAAAACATTTACTTCTTGAAATAAATATAGACCAACACGTCTTCTATACTTCTTATACTATTAGAAAATTTACTTACTGAAATAAATATGACCTACACATCTTCTATATTTCTTCTACTATATAGAACATTTCGTTACTGAAATAAATATAGATCAACATGAAGCTAATGCTAGTACATATTTTCCTAAATTGTGAGTTTGAAATTCATAATAAATATCAAACAATAGGAACACTATTACAATTATCAGAATCTCGCTTATGCTGCCTGTTACTGCAAAATATAGAATCTTAGTGCAAGGTCTCACTAAGCAACCTAGATTGAACACAATAATTGATGAGTTACCATTGTCACCTCAGCAGTTATTCCCCTCGCCTTAGTGGTTGGACACAATTACCCCAAGAGAGTAACCCAATTTGGATTATAGGCTAAATGCCCCCTATAGGTTCTACAACAAAAATTCACTTGGGAATAAGTATGCAATAATTAGGGTTTCGAGCGGAATAAGTTATAATTCCAATAAAATAAGTTCCAGGGTTGGCTTGATCTATAGACATAGGTCAACCAATCGAGGCTCAAATAAGTTCTTGAACTCATACAATCAAGAAAATATACTTGGCTCTCATAAACTAGGGTTTTATTCAAGATTTGCAACAAACAATTGGTTTATAACAATAAGAAAAAGCCTCATAATCTCTGATAAATAAGTGAAGAAAATGATAATTAATGACTCAATGAGTAAACAAGAGGATAAATTACACAAATTTTTTGTGTTGGAAAATAGATATAACAACACAATAAACCCTAGATGCCAAATACCCCAAAATTGATGCAAAGCTGGCTATGCTAAACTATCTTGATGCTTGTTAAATGCAAGGAAATTGATGAAATATGGACTTGCTGATCAGTCCTGGATATTTCATGAAACAGATTTCTCAATGATAGAATTAACTGTTGAACAATTACACATAGTATTATTTTGGTAAGAAGATGTTACAAATCAAGTATGAAATCTCTAGCAAAAAATCCATACTAAGAATAGATAAATCTTTCAATTCTTAAACAAGACATGATCTTTGCTCTAGATTGGCTTGGAGAGAACATCATTACTTCTATGTATATTTTACCAGATTTTATTGGCAGCATTTGCAGGATTTGTTCCATGAGTAGATACAGGAATAATACAGACATTCCTGTGCCCCTCTCCTCTTTCCTGTGAAGTTTTTATGTGCATTTCATCACTAAATCCAGTGTCTTAGGCACTATTCTTGGTAAACATTTTTATAAGGTTCAAAATTTTTGAGCACCTACTTGATGATAAGAACGAATGAGCATCAGTCCAGCATACTCCCCTGCTGCACTAGAATTTGGTTACAGAGAGAATGAATCAAACGCAGTAATGTCACAAAGAATATTTCCAAAATCTTTGAAAATCTCCTGCAACAGAATATGCAAGTTTGATACTTTTTCAAGAAGGATTTGTTATTATACTAAAACTGTCATCTATATCTCAGTAAAGAAAATGACAGTCATACCTGGTAACCAGCAGCTTGATCTTGAGGTGCAAAAGGATGCATGTCAGCAAAACTTGGCCAAGTAATAGGAATTATTTTTACAGTTGCGTTCAATTTCATAGTGCATGATCCTAAGGGAATCATACTGTGGCACAAAGAAATATCTTTTGCCTATAACCAATGGAGGTAGTGCAGTAGTTGATGCTCTGTGTGGTAGCTATAAAAATTCACATATCTCAACATTTTATGATGGCTATTATTTAGCAATTGGGGGTTTGAATCTTACAAGCAACATGTCTTTATTTCAAATTCAATAAAATAAAGCCACAATGGATCAATCTCACTACTTATATACCCTAACATCACCATTATATCTAACATTTCCTAAAAGAATCTTGTAAGAACAATACCCTGAAAAGCATCAGACCAATGGCAACCAAAGTTGTGCATGATTTTCATACTAAAAAAGTGACTAAGCAACCAAAGTTGTACAGGATTTGCATACTGAAAAAGTGACTAAGTTATGTCTAGAATTTTGCATCTTAGATCAAAATGTGTTAAATCCAGTCCCCTTCAGCTACAAGATTTAGGTAATGGTCATACCTTCTTAATATTTCCGAGGATAGTAGTATTGAATTTTTGTTTTCTTTCTTGTTCCAAACTTTTCTCATGCAATTTTTGTTTAAGGGAAATTGATTCCTCCCACTTCTCCCTATAGATGTGTTTAGAATACTCAGTGCATGAAATAATACCTGGTTTAATTCTACTTTTAAAATCCACACCCAGAATATCTGTTGGTGTCATTCCTCTAGAATTCAGCTTGAATTCGAATGAACTACCAAGCTTCAACCTGATAATTTAATTTTTAGACAAATAAATCCCTAAACAAAAACTTAGACATTCATATGCAAACACTATACAATTTACTAAATTATACTTTTATGGTAGAAACACATAGATTCATTGGTGCTTTTCCTATCTGGTATCAAGTGTTATTGCAACTTTTGTTCCTACCCATGCTTTAACCTATCGTTTGGGTACCGTTGTTGGGTATGTGTTATATTCTTTCCACGACTAGTCACGCGCCCATGGTTTTGTGCATGGTTTTCCACATGGTTTTGGGGTACAATGGTTTTTAGTCCCTGGTATTTTTGTAGATCCGGTCAAGGGAATTACTATTATGTTCTAATCCAGGGTTAATGGAATAGGGTTTATGTATGCTTCGGCATGTATATATATGTGTTGTAACACTAAAAGGAATATAATGAAATATCGAGTTGGTCGTCCCGATTTGGGATCCAGGGGAAAATCTTTATGTTTATCTAGTTTATGTTTTATGCTCTCACTATTGTTTATTTTCTGTTATAAAATTCGTGTGTAGATATTTTTTGTTCAGGGTTAAAACCTACATTTGGTATCAGAGTTGTTCATGCTTCAAGGGGATGCCATTGTTGCTGAGGGTTTTTTGCTCGGGCCTGAGGTAGACCCTATTCAGTGGGAGATCTATAGGATCGATTCTTGCGGTGAAAGAAAATGGAAAGCGGCAGAAAGATAGAGATCGAGAAATTTAATGGTCAGAGTTTTGAGTTGTGGAAGCTCAATATGGAGGATCTGCTAGTGGATAAATATCAGTGGATCACGGTAGATCTAGGTACTAAACCAACGACAATGTCAAATGAAGACTGGAAGAAACTAGATCGGAAGGATAAGAGCACAATACAGTTGTGTGTCTTAGATTCAGTATTATTAAATGTATCTGGGGAAGCTACAACAAAGAATTTGTGGGAAAAACTTGGGACTTTGTACCAATCTAAGTCTCTGGTCAATAAGTTGTTCCTGCCGAAAATGTTGTATAACCTGAGGATGAAGGATGGAGACTCAGTGACAGAGCATCTGAACACCATCAATACTGTGGTAAGTCAGCTCTCATCTGTTGATATTAAAATCTCAGATGAAGATAAGTGCATCAGTTTGTTGTTTTCTCTACCAGACTCGTGGGACATCCTGGTTATTGCAATAGGTAGCAATACAACTACCTTGAATTTTGATGACATTGTCTCAGCCTTGTTGTCGGAGGAAATGAGATGGAGAAATATGGAGGGCCAGAATGGAGATGCCTTAAATTTACGAGGAAGGTCCCAAAACAGAAACAAGAATAAGTTTTTGAGTGGGAGATCCAAATCTAGATGGAAATCTAAATCTCCTAGAAAGTTTCTAAAGGTATGTTGGAAATGCGAAAAGGAAGGGCACTACAAAAGGGACTGCAGATCTAAAGCTCCTGAGAAAGGAAAGGGATTTGATGATTCTCCTTTTGCAGAGGCAGAAACCACCTCGGATGAAGGTGGGGATGTGTGTTTGGATTCTTCTTTAAATAAACATGTAGAGCATGAGTCATGGTTGATTGATTCAGGTGCATCCTTTCACTTCACTCCCCATATGGAGTGGTTCTGCGAGTATGAGAAATATGATGGTGGTGGTGTCTTCCTATGGGATGATAGGAAGGCCAGAATCATCGGACGTGGTAAGGTCAAGCTAAAGCTGTAGGGTGGAAGGATTAGAACACTTCTTGGTGTTCTGTATATTCCTGCATTGGCCAAAAATCTGATTTCTATAAGCAAGATGGATGATGCAGATGTAAAAATAGTGTTCGAGAAAGATACCTGCAAGATGGTTCGGGGAGCACTAGTATTAATGTGGGGAGTTCGGACTGGAACTCTGTACAAGCTATAAGGTAGCACTATTATTGATGGGTGTAATATTTTTGTGGTTCCTGAAAGTGGAGCAGAAAGCCTAGCTGTTTCTGGAGAAAATACCATGCTATGGCATCAAAGGCTTGGACATATTGGAGAGAAGGGCCTTTGGATATTGCATAGAAATGGTATGGTAGAAGGTATGTCTAATTTCTCTTTGGATTTTGATTTCTGTGAACATTGTGTATATGGGAAGCAGAATCGGGTGAGTTTTCCTTATGGTGCTAAGAGGGTGAACAAGATATTAGAACTTGTGCACAGTGTTGTGTTTGGACCTGTGTCAATTCGATCACTAGGAAAGTCTGTGTACTATGTTTCATTCATAGATGGCTTCTCAAGGAATACATGGATATATTTCTTGAGGAATAAATCTGAAGTCTTTGACAGATTTAAAGAATTTAAGGCTCTGGTGGAAAACAAGACAGAGAAGAAGATAAAGGCGCTGAGGATAGATAATGATGGGGAGTTCTGCAAGAAGGAATTTGAAGAGTTATGTAAGAAGTTTGGTATAGAACAGAAGAAGACTACTCCATACGCACCTCAGCAAAATGGAGTTGCAGAAACAATGAACAGAACACTGATGGAAAAGGCAAGAAGCGTGCTCAGTGGTACCGGGTTAGGACAAGAATTCTGGGCAAAGGCAGTGGAGACTGCATGCTATCTGGTTAAAAGATCACCTTCATCAGTGTTGGAGGATAAGATTCCACATGAGGTATGGAATGGTAAGAAACCCTCTCTTTCACATCTAAAGGTATTTGGATGTGATGCATATGTACATGTTCTAAAGCAGAAAAGGACCAAGTTGGATAATAAATATGAAAGATGCATATTTATTGGGTATAAGGATGGTTTAAAAGGTTACAAGCTTTGGAACCCGGAAACAAGGAAGGTTGTGTATAGTCGAGATGTGGTGCTTAGAGAGGTGAAAGATGTTTTTGAACATGAATTCATACCAAAGGAACCTGACAAGATAGATTTTGAGCTAAAAGAGTATGAATCAGACTCTACAACAGAAGAAGATTCAGAAGAGGAAGAGCCACAAACTCCAGCTATGAGAAGATCAGTTCGGGAAAGAAGGCAACCAAAAAGGTATAGTCCATCTTCTTTCTGTTCAGGTTTTTCCTTAACTATAACTGATGATGATCCCAGAACTATCAGGGAGGTAGTAGATTCAGAGGATGGAAAACTCTAGAAGGAGGCCATGGTTAATGAAATGGCATCCTTGCACAAAAATGAGGCATGGGATCTGGTGGAGTTGTTGGCTAGAAGGAAGCCCATCGAGAGAAAATGTGTGTTTAAGAAGAAGATGAATGTAGAAGGCAAGATGGAGAAATACAAAGCTCGGTTGGTAGCAAAATGTTATTCCCAGGTGCCGGTAATTGATTTTGGTGATATTCTTTCTCCTGTTGCCAAAGTTACTTCTATTAAATTACTTTTATCTGTTGCTGCTGCATTTGATTTTGAGATAGAACAGATGGATGTGAAGACAACATTTCTTCACGGGGATCTAGAAGAAGAGATCTACATGAAGTAACCTGAAGGCTTTATGGTGAAGGGTAAGAAACAACTGGTATGCAAGTTGAAGAAGTCTTTGTATGGGTTAAAATAGTCACCAAGGATGTGGTATCAGAAATTTGATACCTATATATGGGGACTTGGCTTCACCAGAAGCAAGGAAGATCACTTTTTTTATTTTAAATTAATTGGTGACCATGTTATTTATTTGGTCTTGTATGTGGATGATATGTTGTTGATTGGAAATGACAAAGAAATTATCCAATATTTGAAGACCCAACTGTTCTCCAAATTTGACATGAAGGATCTTGGTGCTGCAAACTATATTTTGGGCATGGAAATTAAGAGAGATTGGGCATAGAGGAAGCTCTCGTTAAACCAGAGGAAGTATGTTGAGACTATATTACAGAGGTTCGATATGCAGGATAGTAAACCCGTGAATGTTCCTATTCCTGTAGGTCTAATGATGTCTGTTGAACAGTGTCCCAAGTCACAAGAAGAAGAGGAGGATATGTCCCGTGTTTCATATGCAAGTGTAGTGGGTAGCTTGATGTATGCAATGGTGTGTACTAGACCAGACATTTCACATGTAGTGGGAGTATTGAGCAGGTTTATGTCAAACCCAGGGAAGGATCATTGGACAATAATGAAGATGGTTTTTAGATATTTACGTGGCATTAGTGATTATGGCTTGTGCTACCAGGGAAGACCAGATTGGAAAGAATGTTGGACATTCATGGTTTTGTTGATGCAGACTGGGCTGGAGATTTGGACCAAATAAGATCTACAAGTGGGTATGTGTTTAGCCTATTTGGAGGCGTAGTCAGTTGGATGAGTAAAAGACAGTCTATAGTGGCTCTTTCAACTACAGAGGCAGAATACATGGCAGCCACTCATGCAAGTAAGGAATTAGTTTGGTTGCAGATCTTGTGTTCAAGTATGGGGTTGGTAAAACAAGCAATAAGGATAGACTTTGATAGCCAAAGTGAATTTTTCTTGGCTAAGAACCCTGCTTATCATTCAAAAACAAAGCACATTGATGTTCAATATCACTTTGTTAGAGATATGGTTGAAACTAAAAGGGTGTTGCTGGTAAAGGTGGACACTTTGAAGAATGTTGCAGATGCATTGATGAAGTCTGTGAGCACTCAAAACTTGTCTTGGTGTAGAGAAACAATGGGTTTTGAAGAATTGGGCCAGTGACTAAGCCCTCCTGTGGCCCCTTGTGGAAAGAAAACAACAAGTGGGAGGATTTTGGGTATGTGTTATATTCTTTCCACGACTAGTCATGCGTGCCCATGGTTTTTTGCATGGTTTTGCATATGGTTTTGGGGTACGATGGTTTTTGGCCCCTAGTATTTGAGTAGATCCATTCAAGGGAACTATGGTTATGTTCTAATCCAGGGTTGGTGGATTAGGGTTTATGTATGCTTCGGCATGTATATATATGTGTTGTAACACTAAAAGGAATATAATGAAATATCAAGTTGGTCGTCCCGATTTGGATCCAGGGGAAAAGCTCTGTGTTTATCTGTCTTATGTTTTATGCTCTCGCTATTTTTTATTTTCTATTATAAGATTTGCATATAGATAATTTCTGTTTAGGGTTAAAACCTACAACTATTAACCGTTTACTAGCCTCTGCTCGTATTATTTTTTTATGATATTTCTTTGATGTTTTTGTGAATACGATTCTAACCTAGGTATTCGAATGCTTGCTTTTGGATCCATTATTCGATACATAGCCTACACTCTATCATATTTTGGGAGTTATATGCCATGCCCTTACTCCACTTTGTAGTCTTTCTGGCATTTTTTCCATGATATAATCATATTAATAGAGTTGATTTGATTTTTGCAATTAAAACTATGTTCTAAACTAAAACTAATTATGTTGGCGTTTTAGCTTTCCTGTTCCATTTTGGTTCCCAGAAACTAAGATAACATGAATTATAACATATTGTACACATCTGTAGTAATCTTCCCCTCCTAATATTATGTACACTCTGTTCCTTCTAAGTGCTAAAGCTACTTTTCTTTCTTTTAAAAGAATCCTTTTTTCTACATATAATTAACTATGATTCGTGGAAAACGTATGAAGATTGGCATTTTGTGGACATTTCAGGACAATTTTAGTAAAGAATAAATGTGACTGTTTGGTCTATGGCCTATATGAGTGATATCATGATCTAAGATATTACTATAATATCTTTATTTATTTTTTTCTGTTAGGTGGAATTTAATTTCCATCCAGCATAAACAATTGAGCTAAGAGGTTTGAAAACATACTGACTTCCATTTGTATGCTGGTTATATTGCAATATTATTGTTTCTCTGGTTAAGAAGTGGCAGAAGAAGTATCGATTGGAATGACATAGATTTTGGAAATATGGTTTCCTCAATTTTTATAGCTCTTACCAATCCGACTAGTCACTAAAAATATCAATATTCTGGATAAGTGTCGAAACTTCATTAATAGAAGACTTGACATTGTGGCTTTTCTCATTGACAATGTTGGAAAAGTTGGAAAAGGTGTCGAAGTTTTTTTCCAGGATCTCCGATGCTGGAAAGTTTCCAACATATTTTAAAGAGATGTTGTACATGCCTCTTCTTAATCGAATGTACTATGTTTTCTGCGCTTCCACTCACTGTTTCATTTTTTAGTGTCATTTCCTTGACATCTCCTATGCTAGGTTGATTTCTTGCTAAATATAAAACTGAAAATTGAAATATAATAATAATCCCTTATATTTTGCCCCAAGTTTTTGAAAATTTAAATATAACAATAATCTCTGTTGTTTCGCCCCAAGTTTTTGCAAATTGAAATATAACAATAATCCTTGTTGTTTCTCCACAATTTTTTGCATTAATGAGCACTACACAGTTTGCTGAGAGATCCAACTATCATATTCAAAATCCATACAATTTATTAATGAAGTGATATAATAAGTAGATCAAATTGTTTTGGCAAGTTTGTATTTTTCCCATCAGGTAAAGGTAAAGTTCCATTCTACTTGGCCAAGTAACAGGCATTATCTTTATAGTTGCATTCAATTTCACAGTGCATGATCCTAAGGGAACCATACTGTGGCTGAAGGAAAGATCTTTTGCCTGAAACCAATGGAGGTAGTACAGTAGCTGATGCTCTTTGTGGTGGCTAGAAACATTCACATATCTCAACAAGTTCTGATGGTTCTTATTTGGAAATTGGGGGTTTAGATCGTTATATTCATTTATGGGATACTTGAACACGAAAACATATTCAGGTATTTCTATTCTACTAGTTTCATTCGCGCTCATGTTTTATGTTTCATTTATTTCAGGATTTTCGGGGTCATAGAGGAGTTGTGTCTTGTTTAGCCTTTTGTCAAGGCACACAGCAACTTATAGCAGGATCTTTTGATCATAAAATCAAGTTGTGGAGTGCAGAGGATAGGGCCTATATGGACACTCTTTACAGTCAACAAAGTGAAATAGTTGCAGTTGAAAGTGAAATCCTTGCAATTGATTGCTTAAGAAAAGAACGAGTTCTTGCAAGACAAAAATGAAAAATTATTCAAGTACTGTTATTCTGCAAGTTTCATTCATGCTCATGTTTTATGTTTTATTTATTTCAGAATTTTTGCGGTCATAGAGGAGTTGTGTCTTGTTTAGCCTTTCATCAAGGCACACAACAACTTATATCAGGATATTTTGGTCATACAATCAAGTTGTGGATTGCAGAGGATAGGGCTTATATGGACACTCTTTACGGTCAGTAAAGTGAAATCCTTGTAGATGAAAGTGAAATCCTTGCAGTTGATTGCTTGAGAAAAGAATGAGTTCTTGCAAGACAAAAAACTAGTAGAATCAAATTTTACAAATTGCAAGCACATATTGTAAATTCAAGGATAGTTTGTAAACTTGTACTTTTGTTGATAATGAATGACAGAAAGTAACTAACGGAAATGAAAGCTATTTGAATCCTACCATTCAAATTATTTTAAACATGGAATGAGCACAATTAAAAGTATATTAAAATTCATATTTTATTAGACATTTGGACATGCAAATGGATGCCAAAATAATATTTGATAGATCTTTATTGTTGTAGGTTTGTAGAATGAACAAATTTCTAGATATATGGGGAACAATTAAAAGTTTACAATAATATATAATTTCTTATGCATTTGGAGATGGAGTTTGTTACCAAAACCATATTTGTCAGATCATTATTACTAAAGATTGTAGAATAAACAAATCATCCTTCAAGCATTTAGTGACTTAATCAATAAAAGAAAATAGGAGATAAAAGTCATGAAATGGAACAGAAGTACGGGAATGCAAAAGGAAACAGCAGAGTCCTTGAAGACTGGTTGTTATTAATATGACTGAAGTTTCAAATGATAAAAAAATGGAGTGGATTCATTAGCAAGACATGAAAAATGAAAAGTACCCATTAGAGTCCCCATAACTAAGCACTTTTTGGAGCGTAATTATTGAATTACCTATCTCTTCTCATAGTCAATATTATTAGCATTACAATATAGTTTTTTTCCTTTTCCCCATGCTGCTTTCCTTCTTTCCTCCTATTAATTTGCTTCTTTCATTTCATCTTAACCTCACCTGTGTTCTCCTGTTCATCTTCTTTTTCAATCTCATCTTCAATTCCACCTGTTTTCTCCTATTCATCTGCTTCTTCAATATCACCTTCAACTCCACCTGTATTTTTCCTTATAACATCTGCTTGTTTCACAAATTTTCAAGGAATTCCATAGTAATGTTAAGCATTAAAAATACTAATAGAAACAGTTATGAGTAAATCCACTAATTTCTGAAAATAAGATAAGTGTATCAATATTTCTACTTACTTGACAAGGTAGGACATATTCTAGTATGTCTTTTCCATTTTCTGTTGCTAAAACAATGGAAAAATGGAACAGCCTATTTGTAAACCATTTTGAACCAACCACTTGACAAGGTAGGACATATTCTAAAGCATTTTGAATCAACCACTTGACAAGTTCTAGTATGTCTTTTTCATTTTTTGTTTCTAAAACAATGGAAAAATAGAATAGCGTATTTGTAAACCATTTTGAATCAACCAGTTCAGGAATGTATTCATACCATGTATCTTTATAGCTCTGTTACTTGACAAGCTAGGACATATTCTAGTATGAGTTGTATTTGTAAATCATTTTGAATGAACCAGTTTAGGAATGTAGTCATACCACATATTCTTATAGTTGTTTCAATTGAGGCAGAAGAATATGCCATATCGAGATATTCTATAAGGATTTTTCTATGCATAGATATAGTAGCTATCTATGTCTTATTGCTCATGTGTTCATGCTAGCAGGAATATTATTATCAAAATCCATTGATATTGTACCATGAGTGGGATACTTTGCTATTCTTGGATATAAAAGAGAAGTATTCATAATGTATAGGATATTGACTTATTGCATACTGATAAAAGAGCATTGAATGTTGAAAATCAGAATAATGAAAATTTGACTTTCAGAGTAACATTTGTAAAAATTATGAATAAAAATAGAACAAAGATAGAAAAATTCCATTTACAGATGGAAAAAATTGTAAAGTTTTCAAAGCATTGTTAGAGATCAAATTCATATGTAAATAATTAAGTAATACTGATAAAGTGCCTAGTTCATAATTAAATTCAATTTTCAAATATTAAAGAAAAGAAGGAAACGGTAATTGAGTTGAGTTTACACAATAAAATTGGAAATTTTTCCTTAATATAATTCAATGAACATAATGATAATGAAAATAAATTATGCAACAATACAGTAATAAAAAAATATTGTACAGTACATAATGATAATGAAAAGAAATTATGCAACAATACAATAATAAAAAAATATTGTACAAGATTATTGTGTAGTATTGTGTACTAAAAACATTTTCTTGATAAATGTACAGAAATTTAAAATTGGGTTGAGTTTAGACACGAAAATTAGAAAATTTTCCTTAATCCGGTTCATTGAACATAATGATAATGAGCAGAAATTATGCAACAACAAAGTAATCAAAAAATATTGTACAAGAGTATTGTGTAGTATTGTGTACTAAGTACATTTTCCTGATAAATGTACAGAAATTGAAAATTAAATAGTTCTGTTGAAATAAGAGCATAATAGAAAGAAACAGATTAGATTCCAATAGCTGCGATGTCGCTGTAATTTTTCATCTGTGTAACAAAGAATTAGTTAAAAAGTAAATCATATCATTTTTAATTGCACAGAGGACATTTTTGAAAGAAAAGATGTTGAGTCAAGATGTTAATGTACATTTCATTTGTCAGCCGACATGTAATAGTTCACTATCTTCATTCAATAGGAACTTGCTGTGAATTCTGAGATCATGTACCATATAGACAATGGTTTCCTTTTCTTGCAAATATTGTTCATATGACATGGGTTTTAAACGAGGAAGTAAATCATGGACTAAAGGTTTCCTGATAGTGCAATGAACAATTTTTTTTGTGATAGATTCTATTGTAGAATTTATACAATGTTTGTATACGAAAGGGAAATTATTATTGAATTTCAAACAATAAATTGTTCCTTTGCTTATCAGTATGGATGAACTGATTACAGAGTTGCATATTGCACAAACAAGCTCGAATGGAGTTGAATAAGAATTTGATGCTTTTAGCATACCTTCAACTTGTTTATAAAATCTTCAAATGTTAATGTACAATATTACATATGAAATTCAAAATTACCAAAAAGATAATTATTTCTATACTTACGGCATGGTTAGATGTCGTTAGTTTTCCAAGATTCTTAACTGCATCTGTGTTAAGTTCAGTTTTGAAAATTGACTAGGTTGTTCAAAATATTTTATCTTTTACATCTATCCTTTTTGTTATGTTTTTGAAAAGGACTAGGGAAAATTGTCCTTTCTGCAATTGGTGTTCCATTGAAGTAAATTATTGTTCATATGTATCAACCAATTACAACTGCAAAAAAAAAATTAGAATAGTTATATATTGAATTAATACATATTATTTATTAAAAATTAAGTATAAGTGGTATGCAAATACATACTGTTGCACAATCATTTTCAGAATCTCCATCTTTGATATGCAATATGTACTACAATCCAACTCTTTTGGAAAGTGTAACAGCCACACCAATTGTACCAATTGGGTACATTTCTGTTCTTTCTGCAAATTTCTTAATGGTTGTATCTATAATGAAACAATATTATTTGCAGACTTCAGGCACAATGTCTATAATGCTTGATTCATTTAGCGAAATTATTTTATCACAATCTCCAAGATCATAAACGGTTTTAGGCAGTATTCTGAAATTTGTAATAGATATACTCTTGTCTTGTATAATTTTCTACTCATGTTGTTCAATTAAAGGAGTAGGTATACTTAATGTTATAGTCATATTTCCTTTCTCATATGTCAAATCAGCCCATAATATTCGACAGGCTTTATTTGTTTTGTCAATAAATGTGCTATATACGACCATTATGTCTCTAACAAATAATTTTCCAATAATACGACTATTCAATTCTTCAATTGATACTTTAACTGGAGGCAATTGTTTTTGCCTGTATAAATTGCTTATTTAGATACTTGTATAAACATTTCTATAATGCTATGTTTTTTTATAAATTGTAGAGCTATAAATAAATTACAGTATAAGGTTGCATATAAATTATAGAGCTATAAATAAATTACATTATAAGATTGCATTTGCATAGGCATACCTTTTCACTGCATATGCATACCTTTTTACTGCATCATTTTGTAATATGCTTGATTCTCCTCTTGTTGATTCTATTTGACTTGTACTAAAAATAGTAATTGCATATTTCAATACCATTTGAATATTATCATATGTATTTTTCATAAGCAATAAATGAACAGTTTATGATAAGTAAACTATACATATATTGTAATATTATCATATGTATTTTGCATAAGCAATAAATGAAGAGTTTAAGATAACTAACCTATACATATATTGTTGTTCGGTTGCTTGTAGGGACTAGCTACTAGTGATTTTTTTACTTGTCCAACATTTTCTAATTTATATAGATTTATTTGTACATATGTATATTAGTCAATTGTACAAAGACAATGGATATATAGTGAGCATTAACATTGTTAATTCAGAATCTAATTTATATAGATTTATTTGTACATATGTATATTAGTCAATTGTAAAAAGAAAATGGATATATAGTGGCTTCAAAGGTTGAATCAACTGAGTGCAGTTCCATTCAAGGGTGGCTTTCAAATTATTTAACTAGGCTTTCAAGCGGATGTCAGCGGGGGACTCGTTCTGAATGATTTGGTCGATCAATTCATCTTCATCAAGCTTCCCCCCTCTAAGAAAAATATCTATGGTACAAATGGGGTAGGGTGTAGTGTTGTATACTTCATATTCTTCTTCTTCTTCCTCCAACCATATAGGTAGGTCATGGCCAATGGAAGGTGGCTGGAGGATATAATACCAGTTTTTTAGACAAAGGCCCATTCTTAATAGTCATGTCTCCAGCTCGACAACTAATATAAGAATCGGTAGTGGCTAACCAAGGTCTCCCTAGAATGAGAGGATATCCATTAAAAATTGTTTTTGGCTGGAGAACCAGGAAATCTATAGGATACTCCCAAGATTCAATTGAAACCATAACATCCTCAACAATTCCTTCGGGAGTTACTGTTGATCGATTTGCAAGTTGGAGAATCGTTGTGGTTTTCCTCAAATTTTAATTGATATCAATATGATATATGATGACATGTTGATCCCATGATGAAGGCAAACAATGAAGAAGCCCATCCACCAAGAAGCCCATCCATTGTCCTCTATTTTTTCTGCACCATTTATTGACCAGTCACTTAAAAAACACATTTCTGCCTTTGAAAGGATGAATCCAAACATGAAACCTATACCATATTATAAATCATAATTTTATCTTTCCGACGAGCTATTACTCAACCAAAATCTCCAAGCGGTTTGAAAGTTATCAATTTTTTAAGTTTAGAATAATTTTTTCTCGTCTATGAGCCGACTTGTGCTAGCCTCCCATGTTGGCCTGCTTGTGGAGACATGTCTTTTCGTTTAGCATTGATAAAACCACTATATTTACAACGTTAGGACTCCATTCTCCATCATACTTTTCGGTCATCATCACAGCAAATATTATCACTGTTCACAGCTCGTGAACAGAAGGAGAAAAGGAGCAGGAGATAAGGTATAGATAATTATGTTTGGGTCTAGAACATCAAGAAATTACTGGATTGCATACAGCTCGAACCTGCCATCTCTTGCCAGATTTTAGGACAATCACCATTTGGAGAGGGCTCAACACAATTTTTGTTTGCATCTCGGAAAGAACTCACTTGTTGCGGACCTGTGAAGCTTCTGTCAAATTTCGGACCAGTGATTTCAAGCTTGTGTAGCCTCATGCCTCAGACCTGCAGTTATAGTGACTTGTCCCTTGTTATATTACACACATTCTGTGGTATAATATTCAGTTGAGTTAGCATTGTGACAACCCCTAAATATACTATACACATCGTCTAAAATGATGGACGTTGGACGTTAAGCGTATATATATTTGGTTGAGCGCGTTCAGTTCTTATTCATCTCGGTGTAGAAAGGAGAAATGGAGAAGTTTGTTCACACCTTGTGAATTGAACATAATCTAGAATTCCCGTGGGATATGTTGAACATCGAAGATCCAAAGGTTCACATAAAATTTGTTTTTGGTTTCGCTGGGGTTGAAATCATTGTTGCGGGACTACCTGGAAGCTCAATTGCAGAGGTTCAGACAGCTACCTTATGAAGAGAATATAAGGTTTATTTATTGGGAAACTTCAATGGTTAAGTTATCTTTTGATAGCTCGTTTTACTAAAAATGGTTCAGACTTGTGCTTGAATAAGTTGACAGACTTTTGAGAGCTCAAACAGTGACCTGTGGAGACTTGTTTCAAAACTTCTGGTGCAGTATGGTGCAAAAGAATTGGGTAGATTTGATGATGAAGAATGGCGCATAATAAATAATGCTTATTGTTAAGTATATAGTGCAAAAGTATTAGTGCACTATGGTGGAGAACTCTTGGTGCAAACTTTGGTGCAGAATCAATAAATAAATGAAGAAGGATTGGTGTCCTTGGGGTAGGAGCTCCTAAACACAAGGTTGGTGCCTTAAGAAGATAGGGTCGAAGCCCTAGAGATCAGAGCCTCATATAAGTCCAAGTTAGTGCTTGGAAACAGGTTGGTGTCTGATTCATTGAACGGTTTGTGCCCTCACACATCTATTGTACTCAATTATTTGAAAAAGGACAGAAGTTCTTAGTAATCCTTAATAATAATATTATTATACACCTCTTTGTTTTTTAATTGTGAAGAATCTAACTGGAAAAAGTTAATAATTGAAAAGAAATACTTATTCACCCCCCTCTCAGTATTTCAAACAATTGGTATCAGAGCCAGCCTCTTCATTATCAGCCTAATAGCTAGAAGAAGGATTCTTAGGCACAATGAAGAACATGGAAGCAACAGGGAAACTACCTATCTTTGATGGAGCAAATTTTAGTTTTTGGAAAAAGAGGATGCCCTACTATCTAATGTCTCTTGGTCCTGAAGTATGGCACTTTTTTTTGGATGGGTACAAAGCTCCTGCCAATCTTCCAACTAATCAAGATGAAAGAAGATCCTAAATCGCTAATGCCAAAGCTTTAAATTCCATCACTAGTGGAATTACCGATTCTGAATTTACGAAAGTCATTAATTGTGACTCAGCAAAAGAAGCATGGGATAAGTTGGTTTCTCTATATGATGGGGACTCCAAAGTTAATAAGGAAAATGTTCAAACCTATAGAAGACAATTCAAGAGTCTGAAAATGGATGATGAAGAAAATATTGCATCATACTTCCTCCGAGTAGCTGAAGTGGTTAACTCTCTTAAAGGACTAGGAGAAAATATTGAAGAAAGCACCATTGTTCAAAAAATCCTGAGATCGCTTCCTGATAGATTTGACTCCAAAGTAAATGCCATATAAGAAATGAAGGACCTAGATATTCTAAAGATGGATGAACTTCATGGAATACTTATTGTCTATGAAATGAGGAAAGGGAGCCCAAATTTCAAAGAAGCAGCTTTCAAAGCCTCAAGATCTACAAAATAAGGAAAAGGATGGAATTGCAACAACGATGAATCTAATACTAAAAATGAGTTAGCTCAATTTTTATGAATAGTAAAAAGGGGATCTAAGCTAAAAGGTAAATACCCTCTTATTTTTTTCAATTGTGTAAGAATAGGTCATTATGCTGAAAAATGTCCTCATAAACATGATAGTGATGATGAAAATGACTCTAAAAGAATGATGTACAAAAAGAAAGGGTTTAATAAGAAGAACTTCTTCTCCAAACAAGATGAGTCTGATGAATATTAATTTGTAGTCATAAAAAAGAAATCAACTATAAATGTGCGTCATTACAAAGAAAGTGATGATGAATCAGATGAGGAAAGTAATTATGTTGGAAACAGAGAAATGTTATTCATGGAATTTACAAATGATGATGACTCAGAACTAGAAGATGAAAGAAACATGGATAGTTTGCTAATAAGTGCCATTGAAGAAAATGAGAATCCACAAAAGAAGATAATTTCTCTCAAAATAGAAGGAGAGGAAGCAAAAATAAGGGAATACTTCTTGAACATTAAGCTAAAAGATAAGGATGATATATGTGAAAAACGTGAAGCTGAAATAATATCTCTAAGAAAGGAATTAGAGCAAGTTAAAAGGAGTTGGCAAAGCTCTCTAGCTCTTGGCAACATTCTTAATAGTCAAAAACCTCAACATGACAAGTCTGGAATTGGTTTCAAAGGAGAATCATCAAGTACAAATAATAATGCCAGAAGTTATGTTGATGTACTCTCTTGCCATCCAAAAGAAGAAAAGCCATCTCGTCAGGAACAAAGTCCCATCCCAAAACCAAGAATTGAAGAAAGAGCAACTCCAAGGAAGAATTTTGGATACTACAACAGGTATCAAACTATTTTTCTTGGGAATTTTTACAATTGTAAAAACTTTGGGCATCAAGCTAAGCATTGCAAGGCTCATAAGAATGAAGCACCAAGATTGAATGATCAAACAAACCAATTACGTCATTCTAAAGAACAAGGAAAAATCAAAACTTACAATTCCTTTGATCATGTGGCTAAGTTTGATCCGTCTTGCTCATTATGTAATAATTATGATCATAATGAACAAATTGCCCTCTCAAAAGGGAGAAAGCTAAAAACGTAAATCTCAAAAATGATAAATGTGGCCTAGCTCTATGTGCTCATAATGAAGAAAATCATTGGTTCATGGATAGTGGATGCTCAAGACATATGACAGGTGACCAAAAGAATTTTATCTCATTGAGCAAGAAAAATGGAAATGTGTCCTTTGGAAGTGGATACGCTAAAATCACTGGAAAAGGAACTACTACCCTTGTCAATGGACTGGAAAGGCTCAAAATACCTTATTTGTAGAAGGGCTCAAACACAACCTCTTAAGTGTTAGCCAGATTTTTGACCAAGGACATAATGTTGCCTTTAGTACAAAAATTGTGAAATAAGAGACTCATCCTTGGGAGAACTTGTGGAAAAAGGAGTAAGAACACCAGATAATGTTTACATTCTCAATAGAATCCAAGAAGATAAATGTTACTTAAGTCAAACAGATGAAAGTTGGTTATGGCACAAGCGATTGGGGAATACAAGTTTTGATAACCTAGTCAGCATCAGCAAAATTAATGCAGTAAGGGATATTCCAAAAATGTGCAAACCAAATCAAGTTGTATGTGGCCCATTTCAACATGGAAAGCAAACCAGAACTAGCCAAAAAACTAAGGAGTTCTCAACAACAAAACCTTTGGAAATCATTCATGCAGATTTGTGTGGGCCAACTAGAACTCCAGCTCTTCAAGTTGAAAGGTACTTTTCTCTATTTGTTGATGACTATTCTAGAATGATGTGGATATATTTCATAAAATATAAATCCGAAGCATTTGAATTTTTTAAGCATATTAAGGCTCTCATTGAGAATGAGAAATATTCTAAGATTAAATGTCTTAGAACGGATAGAGGAGGAGAATTCACCTCAAAAGAATTTGATGAATTTTGTAAAGAGCATGGAATTAAAAGAGAACTCTCTACTGATAGGACACCCCAGCAAAATGGAGTAGTTGAAAGAAGGAACCGAACCATTCAATAAATGGCAAGGACAATGCTACTAGCAGCTGATTTGCAACCAAAATTTTGGAGAGAAGCAGTTGGCACCGCAGTTTATACCTTAAATCAAACTCAAATAAGACCAAATAATGAAAAGACTCCTTATGAATTATGGAAAGGAATACCTGCTACAGTAAAATATTTCAGGGTTTTTGGAAGCAAATGTTTCATAAAAATAAATGATGACTCACTAGGTAAATTTGATTCTAGAGTTGACAAAGGAATATTTCTTGGATACTCCACTAGGAGCAAAGATTACAAATGTTAAAATAATTATCTATGAAGAATAGCGAAAAGCATTGATGTGGAGATTGATGAAGGCCTTCCAGAAAAAATAATTGAAGATCATGAAGTTAAGCCTTTCTTTGAACAAAATGAAGAAGAAGAATCTGAAAAAGAAGAGGAGAATGGAGAACCTCAAAGTGAACCTTCACAAACTCCCTCTAAGATCAATTTTATTAAAAGACATCAACCAAAAGAACAAGTCATCGGAAATATAGATGAAGGAATTCAAACTCGAAGAAGGATGATAAACACCCCAAGAAAAGATGATGTTGCTCTATTATATTTAATAGAACCTAAACATTTTTCTCAAGCAAGCAAAGATCCTTATTGGATAAAGGCCGTGGAAGAAGAAATGTCTCAAATTGAAAAGAGTGAGACCTGGGAGCTAGTACCTCACCCAAAAGATAAAAATATAATTGGAACAAAATGGGTATTAAAAAACAAGATGAATGAGGATGGAAAAATCATCAGAAATAAATCCAGACTTGTCTGTAAGGGATACTCACAAATTGAAGGAATTGACTTCGAATAAACCTTTGCACCAGTAGCTCCATTGGAAGCCATAATATTTTTTTTGGCATTTACTTGCTCAAAAGGATTCAAGGTTTATCAAATGGATGTAAAATCAGCATTCCTGAATGGAGATCCCAAGGAAGAAGTTTACATGGATCAACCAGAAGGATTTGATCTTGCCGAAGGGAAGGACTTTGTATGCAAGCTAAAAAAGGCCTTGTATGGATTAAAACAAGCCCCTAGAACATGGTATGAAAATTTGGATCACTATCTGCTACAAGAAGGTTTCAAAAAGGGAGTAGTTGGTAGCTCTAAATGAAGATGGACAAGGAAAAACTTTTGATCACTTTTGTATACGTTGATGATCTAATCTTTGCTAGCAATGATGATGAGATGAGCCATGAATTTTCTATAAATATGTCCAAAAGATTTGAAATGTCAATGATTGGTGAGCTATCTTACTTTCTTGGGCTACAAATATCTCAAACCTCTGCAGTCATGTTTATATCTCAAGAAAAATACCTTAAAGACATGCTCAAAAGATATGGGATGGAATATTGTGCACCAATGAGCACACCAATGACCACAGATTGTAAATTAAGTAACGATGATGATACCCCTCTCATAGATGCAACTATTTACAGGTCAATAATTAGAGATCTCCTATACTTAACTGCTACAAGACCAGACATTATGCAAGCAGTAGGAATGGTAGCAAGATTTCAGTCAAGTCCTAAATAATCCCATCTAATAGTTGTGAAGAGAATTCTCAGATATCTAAAAGGAACAACTAATTTCGGTCTTTGGTATCCTAAGAGTTCAACTCTTATTGTGACAACTTACTCTGATGCTGATTGGGACAGAAGCGTGGATGATCAAAAAAGTACCAGTGGAAATGCATTCTTTATGGGAGAATGTCTTGTATCTTGGCTCAGCAAAAAGTAATCATCTATATCTCTTTCTACAGCTGAAGCTGAATATACAGTTGTTGCTGATTGTTGTACACAAATTATATGGATGAAGGAAGCCTTGAAGGATGTCAACATAGAAACTAAGCAACCAATTACTATTTTTTGTGACAACACTAGTGCCATCAATCTTTCAAAAAATCCAGTGATGCACTCAAAGACCAAACATATTCCAATCAAATATCATTTTCTCTGAGAACAAGTTGCTAAACAAAATATCAAGTTGTAATACGTCAATACAAAAGAACAAATTGCATATATATTTACAAAACCCCTTCCACAAGAATCATTTAAGTATCTTCGCTAAAAGATGGAGGTCAGTTCTCTTGCATCACATTAAAACAAGCAGCATGTCGAGGAGAGAAGCATGATAGGAGGAGTAGCATGACAGGGGGAGCATATTGACACCCCGTTGCCATTGATGTCAAAGGGGGAGGAGAACAATAATATTGCCATCCAATGAAAAAGGGGGATATTTTTAATCTAAGTTGTCATTGATGTCAATAGCTAGATGATAACATGTTGATCCCATGATGAAGGCAAACAATGAAGAAGCCCATCTGTTGTCCTCTATTTTTTTCTGCACCATTTATTGACCAATCACTTAAAAAAAAATATTTTTGCCTTTTAAAGGATGAATTTGAACATGAAACCTATACCATATTATAAAGCATAATTTTAGCTTTCCGATGAGCTATTACTCAGCCAAAATATCCAAGCGATTTGAAAGTTATCAATTTTTTAAGTTTAGAATAATTTTTTCTGGTCTGTGAGCTGACCTGTGCTAGCCTCCCATGTTGGCTTGCTTTTGGAGACATGTATTTTTGTTTAGCATTGATAAAACCACTATATATACAACTTTAGGACCCCATTCTCCATCATTCTTTTCGGTCATCACCACAACAAATATTATCACTATTCACAGCTCGTGAACAGAAGGAGAAAAGGAGCAGGAGATAAGGTATAGATAATTATGTTTGGGTTTAGAACATCAAGAAACTATTGGACTGTATACAACTCAGACCTGCCATCTCTTGCCATATTTTAGGACAATCACCATCTGGAGAGGGCTCGACACAATTTTTTTTTGCAGCTCGGAAAGACCTCACTTGTTGCGGACTTGTGAAGCTTCGGTCAGATTTCGGACCAGTGATTTCAAGCTTGTGTAGCCTCATGCCTCGGACCTGCAGTTCTAGTGACTTTTCCCTTGTTATATTACACACATTCTATGGTATAATATTCGATTGAGTTAGCATTGTGACAACCCCTAGCTATACCATACACATCATCTAAAATTATGGACAATGAATGTTAAGCGTATATATATTTGGTTGAGCACGTTCAGTTCTTATTCATCTTAGTGTAGAAAGGAGAAATGGAGAAGCGTGTTCACACCTTGTGAATTGAAGATAATCCAAAATTCCTGTGAGATATGTTGAACATCGAAGATCCAAGGGTTCACATAAAATTTGTTTTTGGTTTCGTTGGGGTTGAAATCGTTGTTGTGGGACTACCTGGAAGCTCAAATGCAGAGGTTTGGACAGCTACCTTGTGAAGAGAATATAAAGGTTTATTTATTAGGAAACTTCAATGGTTAATTTATCTTTTGATAGCTCAGTTTACTAAAAATGGTTCAGACTTGTGCTTGAATAAGTTGACAGACTTTTGAGAGCTAAAACAGTGACCTGTGGAGACTTGTTTCAAAACTTCTGGTGCAGTATGGTGCAGAAGCATTGGGTAGATTCGGTGATGAAGAATGATGCATAATAAATAAAACTTATTGCTAAGTATATAGTGCAAAATTATTAGTGCAATGTGGTGGATAACTCTTGGTGCAAACTTTGTTGCAGAATCAATAAATAAACAAATAAGGATTGGCGTCCTTGGGGTAGGAGCTCCTAAACACAAGGTTGGTGCCTTGAGAAGATAGGGTTGAAGCCCTAGAGGTCGGAGCCTCATCTAAGTCCAAGTTGGTGCCTAATTCATTGAAGGGTTGGTGCCATCACACATCTATTGTACACAATTATTTGAAAAAGGACTGAAGTTCTTATTAATCCTTAATAATATTATTATCATACACCTCTCTATTTTTTAATTGTGAAGAATCTAACTGGAAAAAATTAACAATTGAAAAGAAATATTGATTCACCCCCCTCTTAGTATTTCCAACAATGGTCAATGGAAGGCAGCTGGAGGATATAATACCATTTGTTTAGACAAGGGCCCATTCTTAATAGTCATGTTTCCATCCCGACAGCTGATATAAGAATCGGCAATGGCTAACCAAGGTCTCCCTAGAATGAGAGGATATCCATTAAACTTTGTTTTTGGTTGGAGAATCAGGAAATCTGTAGGATACTCCCAAGATTCAATTGAAACCATAACATCCTCAACAATTCCTTCGGGAGTTACTATTGTTTGATCTGCAAGTTACTATTGTGGTTTTCCTCAAATTTCCTTGGAGGTTGAGTTTAAGCATAGTTTCCCTGGTCGTTACATTGATGGTAGCTCTGAGATAAATCATAGTATTGGGGACTATGACACCATTTATGTGCACATCAAAAACTGGACTACTAGGGTCCAGGTACTTTAGGAATATCACCCTTCCCAACGTTAAGTCGGACAATTTTCCTACTACATTGATGGTGGGGGTATCTTTCTTCTTTCTCCCAGGTTTCTTGAAGCACTTTTCCTTGATGAGCCTATTGTAAATAAGGAAATTCTTAATGGCATGGAGAAGGGGTATTTTTACACACAAATTTTTTAGCTCTCCCATAAGTTCGGTCTCCTCTGGGGTGTGCTGATTAGAGTGGATCAAGTGCTCAGGAAAAGGAGGTTGTTGGATCTTAGTGTTACTTTCCTCCTTTTCCTTTTCAACCTCTACAGGTGGAGATGGAGGATGGTTGTCTAGGAGTACTCTTCCTGGCCTAACATTAATATCCTATATCTCTACAGCATAAGCTAGATATTATGTCTCTCCATTATAAACCTATTGTACCTCTCTGTTGTTCGGGTTCGGATTGGGTTATGCAGACATCTAGGGTAGCTTGGGTGGAGAAAAATGAGAAATATGAGGTTTAGGTTGGGGTTGAGGAATTAGAGCAGGTGGTTGATGATGTTGAGGCCTCCACCCTTGTGATGGTTTGTTCCACTGAGGTGGTTGAATACCATGTTGTTCAAATGGTTAGTTCACTAGTTGAGGATGATATGGAGAGTTGTAAGTCCAACTAGGAGGTGTAGGCTAGGATGGTGGAGTGGGGGTGTACCAAGATTGCATAGGTGCATTCTGATTGTTGTGATAATAGGAATAAGTTTCACCTTGCATACCCTATTGATATGACCGAGGGCCTTGAGGCCTTCTCTGGTTGATGAAAAAAGGTTGCTTTGGTCCTACTTCCCCTCCTTGATATACATATTTGAGTCCAGGTAAGGAGGGACACTTATCTGTGGCACGATTCTCCTCATAGACTAAGAAAACCTCTATGAAATTTAATGGACATTCGTTCAGAGAGTGTTTTCTAGTACATATAGGATTGAATATAGCCAAGGATTTTTATGCTTCCTCTTGCTTCCTCTTGATCTGCATTGTGTCCATTTGCAATGCAAAGGTGTCAAAAATCTCACTCGTGAAGTCCTCCAACATATTTCCAATCTCATGCTTGATGGAGGTGGAAGAGGAAGGGGTATTGGTCATACTTTGGCTAGCTCTACCTTTCTTCCTAACTGCCCTAGAATGGTTCATGAAGAAAATTTTTATTGTCTCACAAGGAAACTGGTAGATGTCTCCTCCTAATAACATATTAAGTGTTTCTATCACCTCCTCCCTGATCCCTCATAGAAGTACTAGTTTGAGTGATCCGAGATCCAGGTGTAGTTGGCTCTTTTATAATTTAACTGGAACCATTATTCATAGTCCTCAAGGTATTCATCAGGCCATAGATTCATCCTGAATATTTCCTCTTTAGTTTCCCTGGACCTACAGTAGTCCATGTACTTGTTTTTTGAAGGCCTCTTGCATCTGTGCCCAGGTAGTGATGATGTTTCCAGGTAGACTCATGAACCAGTGCAAGACTGCATCCTTAAGGGTAGATGGGAATATCTTCAGCTTTTGATCATCTGAGGCATAGTCATAGGTCCTACAAACAACAACGAATTTAAAAATGAATGTATCAGGTTCCTCATAGGTAAGTCCATGAAAATGTGGAAGGGTTAAGGGGCTGATGTTATTCATTTTAGTTTCCCCATCCGTCTCTCTAATGGGAAAGACTCCCTGGGCTTTAGTCTCAGCCATGGCTTGAATAGTTTAAGCAGGTTCCTTTGGTGACACAAGTTCTTATTCTTCTCCAATAGGTTCTTCAAAATTTTCAAAAGGCTCACCTATGGTGTGTTCAACCTCATAGTCACTGAAGAAGAGTGAAGGGTGACTATGTGGGGATGTGGGGGGTTTTTGGTAAAAAAAAGCCTTGAGTATCCCTACTCCTACGAGGCATGAAAATCAGATTTTTTTGTATTTTTTAAATATTTTGAAACATGTAAAAGTAAAGAAGAAAAGAATGCTAAAAGAAAATCAAAGCATCTTCTAGACACCTTCACGACAACAGCGCCAAAAAGTGGTGATCCCCAGTATTGCACCAATAATGTTGCAACTTCGAGAGGCTACTCTACTTTACTTAATCAACCAAGGGTTCATACAAAATTGGAGGTGACAGTGCTATATACATGGCAGATGCATTCTAATCATGTCATCCACTTCTGATTCCTACGAAAGGGTGCTATTTCTAGGGTTTTTGAGTGAAGTATGTCACACTTCCGAATTTAGACCTAGAGCTACAAGTGATTCAAATTCATTACTCTATCAGCAATCAAAGAACTATTTTACAGTAAGAAAGTACATCTAGCTACACTGCAAGGAAAGAAATCTACAATTTAATCTATGGCAAGAAATGGAAGAAAACTAGGCATCTTCAAGAAGTAAATTGCTAAATTGAAATTTCAGAAAGAAGACTAATCTAATCGCACATTGCTGGGCCAAATGGCTAAACACACTTTGCCTACTTCATGCTTTTAATCATGACCTAATTATTCTTGTAAATGCATTGTTTTACAACAAGGAGGAGAAAGTGTTATGGTGGCTTAGGAAGGTCTTGAACTCATGGATGTAGGGATGTAGGTGTCTTAATGGTTTTGGCAGGCTTGGATGAGGTGGGTGATGGTTTATGGGCTTAAGGAGAGGCCCACTAGTGCTGATATTGTTTTTGCTACAGGTTTCCTGTAGTGCTACAGGAAAGTCCTGAATTGCTACAGGAAACAATTTGAAGGGAATCTGAGGCCAAAAATTATGGATAAAATCATAGGGGAGGTGGAATGAAGGCGTATTTGGATGAATAGAAGGTGGCCAACCCCTTGGTCAATCTAAGAACCTCTTGAGAATCATGTCTTGCACTTCTATGGTTGCTCACGATGTGAAGGTGAAAATATTAAAAATAGGGTTGAAGGTGATTTGATGGAAATAAGGTTGATGATGGGTGAGAAATGAAGCTAAGGGTGTTGGTGAAGTCCTCCTTTGTTTTGTTAATTTAACCTGCAAGAAAGCTACATGTTCATGCAACAAACATTGGAAAATCTATGATGAAGGAAATGGAAAAGATTAGTTGAATTTGGAAATAAAACCTAGTTAAGAATTCAAACAGAAATCTAACTCAGTATTCTAGACATGTTCATGATGTTGGGGTTCCCATGTTTTGTCCAGATTGGCAAGACCAAAAGATGAGACAACATCAGAACCACTTTGGGTCCCTAGGATTTAGCCCTCCTGGACTCGGAGAGGGATCTCTCCAATAAAGCAAATAATGGTATATCTTTGGAGCTCAAATGAGATGTTAGGCTAGTTATGAAGCACAAAGGAGGTTTAAAATGATTTGGTTGGTTGGTTGCTGGGTTGAGTCACGAGATCATAGACTGAGGAGGTAATGGGAAGAAAAGAGCAGAGCAGTAGGACATTTCAACAAAAGGGAATAGGTTAAGGTTGCGCCATCCATTAGGCTATGGAGTCATGAAAGGTAATTGCATGCAAACAACTAGCCAACGCTTTCAAAGGGAAAGTCATCTACACTAAAGGATCTTTTTAGACAGATGATGGAATGGAACATTAAGGACTGAAAGTGAAAGAAGGAAAGACACCCAATTTCTATCTATAGATTAGGTCAGAGGTCATTTAACTCCAGACCTTCTTGGACATACTCAAAGGAAACTTTCAGTGGAGGGACAAAGGGGCAGCTTATAGATCGGACCAGAGGTCATTTAACTCTAGGTCAGCTTTAGCATGCTCCAAGGGAAAAACAGAGATAAGGTTTAATACAGAGCTAGGGTCTATAGATCGGAGAAGGACTTTTAACCTTCCCTGCTTTGACACCAGCAAGAACATCCAAACAGCAAACCTTGAATTCATACATCAGCTAGTAGCATATGGAACCGCTACATTGGTTAAATTAGCTGAATTTACTCTTAGATTCACAATCAACAGAAAACATCGAAGGCAGGGAGAGAAGAAACATAGGATACCTAACAAGGGTAAATCCTATGCCAGATTTCTGATGCATGCCCAGAAGACCAATGAACAACATGAAAATGTAATAAAACAATATGCTAAGAGAAACATCACCCGTAGTAATAGACCAGGATCCTGTGAAATTTCTTGATTAATTGATGTGAAAAACCAGTCACATACACTGAGCTCAATGGATGAATACAATCCAAACTTCTCCTCCCAGCCTACTAGATTAAAAGCTACTCTGTTACTCTCTCCCAAAACTGTTTCTAACAGTCGAATGAATCCCGCTAACAGCAACAGCACAACCGAACAACAACCTACAATGAGTTTTTTCATGAAATTTATAGCTGAAAGAGAGCAAAGGGGGTAGATGAAAAACCAAATGCAGCATTAAAACTCAAAAGAAACCAGAGGGCCGAGGCCCCATTCAGTTTAAATTCTGGGCATTTATCTTCAATACTCTTTGGATGAAAGAGTGGTCTTCGTCAGGCTGCAATTTACTCCAGCTATGTCTTTGATGTACTTACTGTAATACCTCTACAAAACTATGGTGAATTAAACAAAAAGGTAGAATAATGATTCTAGGGTCTACCATACTGTGTAACAAATGCTTCTGATAGCATCAGGACTGTTGTCAGGGCAGAAAACCCCTCTAGAACACGGCATAGAATGAAAACTGCATGGGCACTTTGTCCTTTCACAGGAAAGAACATTATGCTGACGGTGAAACCCTGTTGCTGTTTTTTTATGTGCCCTAGGCCCTATAGGAACCTCTACGTTGGTCTTTAGTTACTTTATCTGGTACATTTCTTTTCAATTACTGAATTAAGGCTTCGAAAATCTTTGATTACCGGCCTTAAATTCTCTGATTTTCACCAATACTCTCTGTCTGCAAAGTCTGCGCTTTAAATGGTTCTGGAAGGTTTGATAGAGTTTAGCTCCATTCTTTGAATGCACATCCTGTCATGGCTCCTTCCCAGGCTTTCTTCATAAATACGATCTCTGAACATGGCCTTCCCTGCGTTTTACGTCGCTGTAACAGAGACTGTGAATAGAGGAGGTTTTCACCACCTGAAACCCTGCAAAACACGAAAACACGTTAAGAAAACATGCACGGGGAGGGTGGCATGGATGACTGTGAAAAAGGCAGCGTGGCATGGACGAGGACGATGAATGCAGAGGATGTTGTGGCAAAGCGTAGTGGGTCAGTGGGAGATGCAATTGAAGGTGGAGAGAATGGAAATTTAAATGCAGAACCTTAGAATTTGACCTTAGAATGGAATATATATAAAGGGACGAGCGAAAAATGTGATGAAACACGTGGAATGGGTGACGTGGTAGGACCGGGTCAATGGCGGGCGTGCATTAAATATGGACCATCCGATCTCAAGAAGAGATCGACGGTTGAGGATGCGTGAGAGGGCGACAGATGGTGGGCTAGGGGATCTATTTTCCTTGGGTTAACTCCTGCGCAACTTCGTGGTGCGACTACCATCGGATGGCCCGCCCCAGATCGGACGATGTACAACAATATCGCACCGGATCTGTGGAAAAACGTTAATGCGCGATGGAGGGCGGTTTATGAATAGTGCGCAGAGCCACGCGTCATGCAATGAGTGGAATTGCTCCGAAATGAAAAATATTGCCCACCTCCCAAAGGCAGTGCGATAGATATCGCTGGTCTCTGCACAGTGTTTTGGCGCGGGGACCACCGGGGCAGATGAATATGGACCGTCGGATGGCCAAGAAATCAACGGTTAGAAACGCTCCTGATAACCAAACGCGCTAAGAGCTTTTCGGGCTAGCTCTTGGTTTCAATGCCCGAGTCACGTGGGGAAAAGGTCAAGGGAGCTGGCCGAAGGGGGCTGGCTCGTTACAAAGGTAGAAAATGGGTTTTTTGGCTCTTTTTTAATGAAAATCAAAGCTAAATAGGGATAACGATAGAGGAAAAAGGGGTTGCTTGGCCAAACCAAGGGTGTATGCGTGGTTTAAAGGGGATTTTAGGATGGTTTAGGAGGACTAGGGGAGGGATTTTTGGGTGGAAGGGAGGCTTTTAAAAAAGGGAAAAAAGGCATGAAATGGAGATTTCTGCAGTGGTACAAGGGGTAAATAAAGGCCTTTTGGAGCACAATTTTTACAATCAGTGAGGCTTTGTGGATGGAAAGAGCGGAGGAGATTTTATCGAAGGACAAAAGGCACAAGGAGGCTTCAAGGATGATGTGATTTTAGAGGAAATGCATTCCTTGAAGGCTCAAAAACATTTTAGCCCCCTGTTTTCTTGTCAAAAAATTCATAGGGGCCTAACAATGGCTCCACATGGGGATGGCTTCTTCTTGAAGGAGTCAAGAATTTAGAAAATGATCTTTGGTGTAGGCCAGATGCCTAGTACTTGACTCATTCTTTTCTTCTCTTGGATCAACTGCCACAAATCATGAAGACATTATATCAGCAGAAATATTACCCAAAAAACTACCTACCCAGTCTATGTCCTAACATTTTTTCTTCTGGGTGCATTTGGAATTGCAGACCCTTTACATCATCAATTTTTACAAACAAAAAAAATAAACCTATTCTATTTCTACCCTTATTACTCCATGAGACCAGATTAGACTGTTGGCCTCATAGCTTTCTCTACCTACACTACTATCTACTAGGATTAGATTGTCTAGCATATTTCTTCTCTACATTCTAAGACAGAAATTGAAAAATAGTCAAGCCAGGATTAGACTGTCTGGCTTGCTGGACTTTGCAAAAATTAAAAACAACTAACTACATGCTAACAGGCTAAGCTTTATTGATCTTTTCCTACCTAACCTACTCTAACTGGAAATATCTGATGCTCTAGGTGATACAATAATGCCAATGCAGTCAGTCAAGCAATAGCAAAAAAGGGGAGAAGAACTGACTGCTCATCAGAGACAACCATAGGATGCTCTGCATGTGAATCTTCAAAACTGAGGCCACCAGTAGTGGTGACCATTTCTGATGTATTTGGCTCTTGCAAAAGATTAACGCTTGAGGGGCTGAGCCAATCAGGGCCTCCATGTATTCCGCCACAGGATCAATCAAGACATGATATAAACTTTCTTCTTTAAGGCCTGCCATGGCTGGTAGGCTATCTGTATCCTTGGCAGCTTCAATCACTGCATCTGCAGTGTGGCCTTTGTAATCACACTCCTCTTTTTCCTGGCTGGGAGTATTTAGCATATGAGCATCAAAAAAGAATACCTCTTCCTCCACTAGATTAAGACAAAGATGCTTGTGGGAAAGAAGGTCTCCCTCATCTTCAATGCAGCCTGAACTGGAGGGCTCATCATATATGGCAGGGATGTCCTCTTCTGACTCTGGCTGGTTCTGCTGGAGTGAACTGAAATCTGTGAAAAAATTAACATATTCTTGAGCAGGGGTTGCTTTGATTACCTTGACCCTTGAATGCGAGGGCTCCGGATATTCATCTTTCTCAATGTTTTCTTCATGTCCCTCTTCCTTTTCCTCTGTGCTAAAGAGCTACTGGCTTCCATATTCATGGTAATTATCACTGATGATCTGATATATAACAGAGTGAAGATTTAACGAATTTTCATCTGCTGCCATGCTTTCAACGCTTTCTTCATCAGTATCATAGGTGGCCTACATTGGCTCATCCCTTTCTTGAAGTTGATGGTCGTGATCTTCCTCCCATGAATCTACTGATGATGGCCCTGCAAGCTCAGTTTCCCTTTGGAAAAAATCATTATCAGACAGATCAACATCAGAGAAATCATAATTATAAGCATTTTCGCCCATCAAATTTTCAGGACTCTCAGCAAGTCTCTCTTCAAAACAGTCTGCAAGTTCATTTTCCGATTCAAACTGTGGTTCATCATACATGCTTTGCATGAAATTTGTGCCTTGCAGTGATCTGGTTTGTTCTTTTGGAGGACAAGGTGTAGGTCGCGTCCAATCATCATTCTTGGTTTCAGGCTCATATTCTTCCTCTTCTGGGTTCAACAGGGTGTTGGCAGTCTCTATCAATCTTTCCATCTTGTTTTCTAAAGAAACCTGCCCTCTCTGCTCTGTTGGGTCTTTACTTGCTGCTTTTAACCTTTCCTCCCTGCACTTTATGTTGTGTTCGACAGTAATCGCTATGTTCTGCATTTCTTCCAAGTTCGAAGGCTCTATTTCTCTTATATGGAATTCCACCTCAGGATCAAAAGAACTAGGATAGTGCAGTAGTGCCCATCCCAAAGGTGGTTTTATATTAGAGGGTATTGCATTATATACCTTATTGAACCTGGCTGAAAAGTTCTGTACTGCCTCTCCTGGATGCCTTCTCAAATTCTGATACTCCTCTAAGATGAGGAAAACATTTCTCAGGACTGCCCAGTTATCAAGGAAAACTTGAGAAAATTGATGAAAGCTGAAAATGCTTGCCGCTGGAAGGCTTTTGAACCAACTCTTAACATTTCCTTATAATGCCAAGGCAAATATTCTAATGTGCACATCATATTCTTCTATTTCATACAAGTCAAGCAAATCCTCGAGATTTTTCACATGTTCCTTGGCAGTGGCCCTTTTCCTTTCTCCATCAAAAAGAGGCAGCTGGTTTATAAGTTCTGCAGGAAGGGGTTGGAAGATAAGAGGTAAAACCAGAGGCTTATATCTTTCTATGACCTTTGTGAGTGTGGGTGGTGCAACAGGAGGCTCATGGCTGCTTGAAGCTTCTTTAGGAGTGGGAGATACAACATGAGGCTCTTGTTCCACTAGGTCATTCACAGGAGTACAGGTCTGCTCATGGTTTGAAGATTGATGTCTAATTTCTTTCCCATACTCAATGTGGGTTTCATCTTTGTATACCTGATTAAGCTTAAAATAGGACAGAACATAGTGATAGACAAAAACAATGAATTCTTTAAACCAAATCCAACCCATATGTTCTACCCTTCTATGAGGCATGGCCATCTTTCAGGTTCTTCCTCCAGTGGAGTCTTTGAGAGTTATGGAGTGTGGAGTCGTCAGGTGGATGAATTTGACTGTTTGGAGCAGGCTGCTATCCACCATCAACAATGAGATACCAATCTAACCAGATAATTTGGGTCTTTGAGTGCCTAAGAATTTTTAAGGTGAAATGCACTCAATTCCCCAGCGAAGTTGCCATTATGTTGGGGTTCCCATGTTTTGGCCAGATTGGCAAGACCAAAAGATGAGACAACATCATAACCACTTTGGGGCCCTAGGATCTAGCCCTCCTGGACCCAGAGGGGGATCTCTCCAATAAAACAAAGAATGGTATATCTTTGGAGCTCAAATGAGATGTTAGGCTAGTTATGAAGCACAAAGGAGGTTAAAAATGATTTGGTTGGTTGGTTGCTGGGTTGAGTCATGAGATTATAGACTGAGGAGGTAATGGGAAGAAAGGAGCAGAGTAGTAGGATGTTTCGGCAAAAGAGAATAGGTTAAGGTTGTGCCATCCATTGGGCTATGGATTCATGAAAGGTAATTACATGAAAACAACTAGCTAAGGCTTTCAAAGGGAAAGTCATCTACACTAAAGGATCTTTTTAGATAGATGATGGAATGGAACATTAAGGATTGAAAGTGAAAGAAGGAAAGACACCCAATTTCTATCTATAGATTAGGTCAGAGGTCATTTAACTCCAGACCTGCTTAGACATACTCAAAGGTAGCTTTCAGTGGAGGGATAAAGGGGCAGCTTATAGATCGGACCAGAGGTCATTTAACTCTAGGTCAGCTTTAGCATGCTCCAAGGGAAAAATAGAGATAAGGTTTAATACAAAGCTAGGGTCTATAGATCAAAGAAGGACTTTTAACCTTCCCTGCTTTGACACCAGCAAGAACATCCAAGCAACAAACCCCAAATTCATACATCAGCTAGTAGCATATGGAACCGCTACACTGGTTAAATTAGATTAATTTACTCTTAGATTCACAATCGGCAGAAAACATCGAAGGCAGGGAGATCAGAAACATAGGGTACCTAACAAGGGTAAATCCTATGCCAGATTTCTGATGCATGCCTAGAAGACCAATGAACAACATGAAAATGTAATAAAACAATATGCTAAGAGAAACATCACCCGTAGTAATAGACCAGGATCCTGTGAAATTGCTTGATTAATTGATGTGCAAAACCAGTCACATACACTGAGCTCAATGGCTGAATACAATCCAAACTTCTCCTCCCAGCCTACTAGATTACAAGCTACTATGTTACTCTCTCCCAAAATTGTTTCTAACAGTCGAATGAATCCCGCTAACAGCAACAGCACAACCGAACAACAACCTACAATGAGTTTTTTCATGAAATTTATAGCTGAAAGAGAGTAGAGGGGGTAGATGAAAAACTAAATGCAGCATTAAAACTCAGAAGCAGCAAGAGGGCCGAGGCCCCATTCAGTTTAAATTTTGGGCATTTATCTTCAGTACTCTTTGGATGAAAGAGTGGTCTTCGTTAGGCTACAATTTACTCCAAGTATGTCTTTGATGTACTTGCTGTAATACCTCTGCAAAACTATGGTGAATTAAACAAAAAGGTAGAATAATGATGCTAGGGTCTTCCATACTATGTAACAAATTATTCTGATAGAATCAGGACTATTTTCAGGGTAGAAAACCCCTCTAGAACATGGCATAGAATGAAAACTGCATGGGCACTTCGTCCTTTCACGGGAAAGAACATTCTGCTGACGGTGAAACTCTGTTGGTGTTGTTTCATGTGCCCTAGGCCCTATAGGAACCTCTACATTGGTCTTTAGTTACTCGATCTGGTACATTTCTTTTCAATTACTAAATTAAGGCTTCGAAAATCTTTGATTACCGGCCTTAAATTCTCTGATTTCCACCGATACTCTCTGTCTGTAAAGTCTGCACTTTAAATGGTTCTGGAAGGTTTGACAGAGTTTATCTCCATTCTTTGAATGCACATCCTGTCATGGCTCCTTCCCAGGCTTTCTTCATAAATACAATCTCTGAACATGGCCTTCCTTGTGTTCTATGTCGTTGTAATAGAGACTGTGAATAGAGGAGGTTTTCACCACCTGAAACCCTGCAAAACATGAAAACACGTTAATAAAACATGCACGGGGAGGGTGGCGCAGATGACTGTGAAAATGGCAGCGTGGCACGAACGAGGACGATGAATGTAGAGGATGTTGTGGCGAAACGTAGTGGGTCAGTGGGAGATGCAGTTGAAGGTGGCGAGAATGGAAATTTAAATGCAGAACCTTAGTATTTGACCTTAGAATGGAATATATATAAAGGGACGGGCGAAAAATGTGATGAAACACGTGGAATGGGTAACGTGGCGTGACCGGGTCAATGGCGGGCATGTATTAAATTTGGACCGTCCGATCTCAGGAAGAGATCGACGGTTGAGGATGCGTAGGAGGGCGACAGATGGTGGGCCAGGGGATCTATTTTCCTTGGGTTAACTCCCGCGCAACTTCGTGGTGCGACTACCGTCGGATGACCTGCCCCAGATCGGATGGTGTACAAAAATATTGCGCCGTATCTATGGACGAACATTAATGCGTGATGGAGGGCGGTTTATGAATAGTGCGCGGAGCCACGCGTCATGTGATGAGTGGAATCACTCCGAAATTAAAAATACCGCCCACCTCCCAAAGGCGGTGTGATAGATACCGTCGGTCTCTACACAATGTTTTGGCGCGGGGACCACCGAGGCAGATGAATATGGACGGTCGAATGGCCGGGAAATCAACGGTTAGAAACGCTCCTGATAACCAAATGCACTAAGCTCTTTTCGGTCTAGCTCTAGGTTTCAGCACCCGTGTCACGTGGGGAAAAGGTCAAGGGAGCTGGCCGAAGGGGGCTGGCCTGTTACAAAGGTAGAAATGGGTTTTTTGGCTCGTTTTTAATGAAAATCAAAGCCAAATAGGGATAACGATAGAGGAAAAAGGGGTTGCTTGGCCAAACCAAGGGTGTATGCGTGGTTTAAAGGGGATTTTAGGATGGTTTAGGAGGACTAGGGGAGGGATTTTGGGGTGGAAGGGAGGCTTTGAAAAAAGGGAAAAAGGGATGAAATGGAGATTTCTGCAGTGGTACAAGGGGTAAATAAAGGCCTTTTGGAGCACAATTTTTACAATCAGTGAGGCTTTGTGGATGGAAACAATGGAGGAGATTTTATCGAAGGACAAAGGGCACAAGGAGGTTTCAAGGATGATGTGTTTTCAGAGGAAATTCATTCCTTGAAGGCTCAAAAACATTTTATCCCTTATTTTCTTGTCAAAAAATTCATAGGGGGCTAACACATGACACTACAACAACCTAAATATTCTTTCCAAGAAATCATAAACTAAAGAAAAAATTTGGCATGTGGTGAAGATCTGCACTCCTCAAGCTCCAATGAAAGAGATGAGAGAGGGAGGCTAGACACACAAATTTTTGAGTTTATAAGCTATTCTACCAACATTTATGCAAGCTTAACTACAACAAAGGCAAATGGAAGAAAACTAAAAATAGTGAATTCAAATGTAAGAAAACTAGATAAAAACTCATAAAGAAAACTAGCTACAATGACATAAAAATAAGCATGAATATACAAGAGTGACAAAGGCCAATGGATTGGGCCCTAACCCACAAGACTAGCCCTCTGAAACAAAATCAGTGAACAAAAATCTGAATACTCATCTTATTGCAGAAAACAATCTCATTACATAATTATAAAAGTCTCAAAAACCTATTATAAGAGCTAAGAGTCTATTAGCTTCCTTGAAAGTTGGAATCCTAATGGGCTCTTTCTCAACCCTATTTAACCTAGAGGGTAGCTACCAACATCTCCCTAAAAAGTAGTTAACGTTTCCTCTTTGATTGCAAGAGAAGTGGAGATTTGGTGCATTTGATCTCCCACTTTCTTGGCTGCCTTTGATTTTGAGTAGTTTGAGGGAATATCAAGGATCCCTTGGCTACCTTTGGGAGTTAAGGAGGTGGAAAATCCCCCTAGAATCTCTCCTTGTTGTCTAGTATGAGATTTAATTGCAAAATATTCATCAAAAGTGCAATATCTTCGTGATTATCTTACATTTAACCCACGTTAGGCATTCAAAGTATGACAAGCCTTAATCACCATCTACACTAGCAACATAATATCATAATATAATTTAAATGTGAGAAAGAGGGACTTAATAAGGCTAAAAAGGTGACAATTAACCCCTCCAATTATACCTAATGATGGAGCTCATCAATGACATGAGTATAGTGACAATTATGAAGACCAAAACTAGTTACATTTTCCAATAGGCTTCATTCATGCTAAAGGCTACGAACTTCTGTTTTTTGCTCATCTAATATGTCATGGCATATCCCAAGATAAAGAGATTTATAGAGGTGCACTTTCTGTCAATAGAGTTACCAACCCAATCAATATGAAATTACCCATGTAGTCCCACGTCTCTAGTAGTATATCTCAATCCAAGATTGATGGTCCCATGCAAGTATCTCAGCACATGCTTTGCAGCAATTCAGTGTGCATGTAATGACTTAATCATATATTGGCCTAGAGTATTGAACACAAAACATATGTCTGGTCTAATTTTCACTAAGAACATCAATGCCCCAATTTTTTGTTGATACTCAGAAGGATTTTTCAAATCAGGACCTACAGCTTCACCACATAACTTCTTGAAATTCATTTTCATTAGTGTATTCATGGACTTACATTCTATCATTTCGAATATTTTCAGTAGCTTGATAAAAAAATTTCCTTGAGAAAGGAAAATATCACCCAGTCTTTTCCATAAATATATGCCCATAAAGTAGTGCATCAAATGAAATCTTTAATTTCAAACTCAGAAGCTAACCCCCTCTTACACTGGAGGATAAGGGGTTCTCCACTTGTTAGGAATAATTCATCAACATATAGTACCAATATCAAAGGCATAACTTGGACCATTTTGACGTAGATATTTGGATCAACATTGCTTCTGGTAAAACCAAGCTTCATCAAGAAGCTATCAATGCAGACATTTCAAGCTCTTGGGCTTGCTTCAATCCATAGAGAGATTTCTTCAGTATACATACATGATTTTTCTTGTCACGTGCTTCAAAGACTTGTGGTTATTCCAAAAATACTTCTTCCTTTAGGAAGCCATGCAAAAAAATAAATTTTCACATCCATTTGGTGAAGAGTCCATCCCTGACTAGCAATTAGAGCCACAATAGATCGAATGGTAGTATATCAGGCAACAGGTGCAAAAATTACATCATAGTGTATTAACTCTTTCTGAGAGAAACCTCTAGCCACAAATCTAGCTTTATATTTTTCAATACTGCCATTTTCACTATGTTTGATTTCATATAACCATTTAGAATTCACAACAGACTTACCTTTGGGTCTTGCAACTACTTCCCATGCTTCATTATGTATGATGGACTCATATTTTTCGACCATTTCATCTTTCCATACTTGATCTTTCACTGCTTCTTCAAAAGTGCATGGCTCATCCTAAATAATGTTGCTCATGTCTAAAACGTATCCCTAGAACGAACATGGTTTCTTGCTTTCTTTCAAGGTTCCTCTAGGGGAATAATTTTTGTCAACATCTTGTAGAGTATCACGAAGCTATAATGATCTCTTTCTATCTGGATGATCATAAGGAGGAGGATCCAAGGGGTTCATGGGCTCCATGGGTTCATCAGCAAGATCAGGCTCAAGCTCAGGATCTTCTTGAATTTAAAAGGAATCATCATGATTATCAACAATAACAGTAGGAAGAGGAGTGTGTCTTTCCTTTCTAAGAGTTGCATCTTCATCAAAAGTTGCATCCCTGCTAAAATATATATCTCTTTGAATAGGTACGCATATTATATAAGCTATAGAATTTTCCCAATAACCAACAAACGTAGCTTTCTTACCTGAATCTTCCATCTTATTCCTCTTTTCCTTTGGCACATGAAAGTAGAAATGGAAGCCAAAAATCCTCAAGTTCCCAACCTCAATTTTTTCACTGTTGAAGACTTCTTCAGAAGTTTTTTTGTTTAAGTCTCAATGTGGAGATCCATTTTGGACAGAGACAACAATGTTAGTATTTTCTCCCCATATAAAATTTGGTAGCTTTTGATCATGCAACATAGCTTTGAATGCTTCCATGACAGTTTTGTTATTTATTTCAGCCACATTGTTTTGTTTTGGGTTATATGATACAATGGTATCTTTCTTGATTCCAAATTCTTTGCAGAAGTCAATGAAATCACTCAAAGTGAACTCTCCTCCATTATTAGATTTGAATATTTTTATATGCTTTTCAATTTGCTTTTATACTATAGCTTTGAAGCCTTTGAACATGTTAAATGCATATTTTTTTTTCAAAAATAAAATCCATGTTTTACAAGAAAAAATCACCCACAAAGATTATATAATACAATTAGCCACCACAAGAAGTTATAGGCATAGGTCCACATAAATTAGAATGTATAAGATGAAGTTCATGACTAGTTTTTATCTTGCTTGAATTGAATGGTCCCTTTACATTCTTTCCACTTGCATGCCCTTGGCAGACCCCATCATGATCCACTCTAATCTCAATCATTCTAGAAACCATCTTTCTCACATCAGGCAATGCTTTATAGTGTAGATAAGCGAAATTTCGGTGTCAACATTCACATTGATTATTGTTGTCATGAATCAATGCATGGATTGGTCTTCCATTGACTAAATAAAGACCTCAAATCTCGACCCCAGAGTGAAGGAATATCTCATGCTAGGCCTCATTATACAAGTAAGAACTTTTCCATTTATGAAAGAAAATTTCATTGCTTTTTCTTCTAAGGCAGATATAGATACAAGATTATTTTTCAAACTAGGTACATACAAAAATTCTTGAAGAGATATAGTTTTACCTTGATCCATATGAAAATTTAAAAAAAAAAAACAAATCCCTTTATAGGATATGTAGAGTTATCTCCAAGAATGATTTTCAAATCCTCTTCCCTCTCAGCTTGATTTGAGAGAACTTATTTATAACTAGTAAAGTGTCTTGAAGTACCACTATCAACCAACTAGTTGTCACAAGAATCTACAGGAGAGGAAATAGAAAGAGAATAAATGAGAAAATAGTGTGATTTTGTTTCAACTACATTATTATCATGCCTTGGGTTCCTTGAACACTTGGAACAATGGTAGATTTCTTTACAAAATTCAGTAGCTTCTCTTCTTCTTCTATGATCAGATCTGAAATTGTTGCTACAGTTTTTTTGGTTGGATCTTGGTGCACTTCCATTTTTTGGACAATCAAGGGAATAGTGGCAATGCTTGTGGAAATTATAGCATTGAACTTTTGACAAGTCCTTGTTCCATTTATAGGAACTATTGGATCTTAGATCAAACTTTCTTGAAAAGTGATGACCTCTTTTTCCTTGATTCTTCTTGTCTTGGACAAAAAAGGTAGTAGGTTCTCCCTCTTCATGCTTGGTAATTATTTCTCCTGAAATAATTTTGGCCTCTTCTTGAGTGCACTTACCCAGGAGCTCATCAAATGTTGGAAATGCATCATTGTTGTTGATGGTAGTAATAAAATTTTCCCAAGTTTGAGAAATACCTCCAAGCGTAATCAACATCGGCTCTTTATCGATTGTAATTTCACTAACAGTTGACAGTTGATCCTTGATTATTGATATCCTCATGAAGTATGCTTGAACTTTTTCTCATTTATTCATCGTAATGTACATGAGTTGATTTTTCAAAACAAGGATTTGACTCCAGTTGTTTACTTTATACATTCCAATCAACCTGTCATACATTTCCTTAGATTTATTCAACTTAGAGACATAGGTGATGGGACAGTCTCTAAGAGAAGCAAGGATAATCTTCTTAGCCTTGACTTCTCCATTCTTGAAGCTGGCCTTGACATCAACATTCGATTTTTTTGGTGGTATTTCTACCTCGCCTTCCACATATTCCAATACATCATGTTATCAAGAGTAATATTCAATATTTTCTTCCATGGACTAAAATTTGAAGCATCATTCAACTTCTCTTCATTCTTGAAGTAATAAAAAAACATCTTGATCAAGTCAAACAAATTTCAGTAGTCTTCAAAGGAGCAACAAGTAACATTTCAGCAAAGTAGTGATAGCTCTTATCTTCTTTGGCTTGTCTTCACCAAAGCTCTGATACCATGTTGAAATTGTGATGTTCTATGCTGAAAATTTTACTTATTTCAAAAATTTCTTGTTATTGAAATATCAGTTAAGCAATTGTAGATAGAACATAAAACAAATGCACAATAGAAGACAACTAAGAAAAAAATGAGACAGAGAATTTAGTTCCAATTACCAGGGGAAATCCCAACTATATTTTTCTTCTATTAGATATCAATTATTCAACAAAGATACAAAGTACAATGAGAGATAAAGAGAATGAATAAATTCACCCAAATCTAAAAAACTTGTAGCATGAAGATCACTAGTAGCAGCAACATATACAAACACTGAATCAACACGGAAACATTAAAGCATTAAATAAAATTTGGCTCACTAAATTATGTTATTACTCTCCAAGTCTCTCTCTCACACAATCTTCATTGAGTCTCTCCAATTCTCTCTCTCAAGTTCAAAGTATTCTTTCACAATGCACACATAGTAGCAATCAGTTGAGAATACATGAGACACATATATAGGACGAAAAATGAATTCTTCTCATATAGGAGGAGAAATATGCATGCCTCGAGGAAGAGTAACATATTCCATTTAGGGGAGAGTAACTCATGCCATTAAGGAGAGAAACACATGCCTTAGTAACTTATGCCATTAAGGATAGGTATGCATGCCTTAGTAACTTATGCCATTAAGAGAGGAATGCATGCCTCAGTTAAGGAGAGTGTCACATATGCATTAAAGAGAGCATAAGAGGAAGATTTTATGACATGCCTTTAATGAGTGTAAGATGAATATTCCATGTCTTCAATGAGTGCATAATAGAGAGTGTAATGTACCATTAAGAGAGAGAGAGAGTTACGTAGTTCCATGTAAGTCATCAAGGATAGAGGTGTGAAGTGATTGAGGTGATGAAGGCAAGGTGACTTGTAATTCCTTTTAATAATAATATCATAGTATGATAAAGGATAATATTAATAATATTGATGATGCGACCAACAATGGTTCATTGTGAAAATTAGAGCTACGTTAAGCTCTCTAAGAACCATATGTTTCATGATCGATCTAAGCACATCGAAATCAAATATCCCTTCATCAGAGAAATATTACAGAGAGATGTTGTAAGCTTTCAATAGATTTCCACACAAGAGTAGGTGATATATATTCTCACTAAGCCTCTAGTGAAAGGGAAGTTTTTGAAGTACTGAGATAACTTGGGGATAGTGGAGAATCCCTTCCTTCCTAGGAGAGAGTGGTGAATCTAGTGGTAGCTTTGGAAGATCTTCTGCATAGGATTGGTGTCTTGGCATGTAGGAGATGATTTATTTCATCTTTAGGTATATATTCCTTCTTTATTAAATATATATTAGGAAAAGTACAATAATTAAAGTCAATTAATTATTGTGGATTATTAAGTCATTTTCTAGGGATAAATAATAAAGTTACTTAAGTGACTTAGAAATAATCTCAATCATTGATCTCCTATATCTTCTAGAAGGGAGATTAGAGTTGGAGATTTGAGCTTAATGAAGATTATAAATTAAATCCTAGGAGATATGTGAAGATATAGACAGAGGAGAGGCAATGTTTTCTTTGCTAACAAACCCTCCAAAATTTTGGCCTACACTCAAATTTCAAAGCCTACCTTGATATTGCATATTGTCATCGCAAAATTAAGACTCATTGCACATGTTTTCTATAAGTGTTTTGGTCCCATTTGAAAAAAAATCAAAGTGTAGCACATCTCAAGAAAGCTATTTTTTGTGGTTTCATGGGGTAATATTTGCGTAAATGGGTTGGTATTACCATGTAAACATGCATCGCACTAATTGCCAAAGTTTCAAGCACTATCGCACAAGTGTTTTCATGGTCATCGCAGAGTGTATATTTGGTGTTTTACTTGGCATAAGTCATCGCAAATTTTTCACACTAAGGGAAGTATGTTGTTCATATGTTATATATTATCTATGTTGTGTCGTCAAGTGTTCTAAGTTTGTGATCACAATCAAGTATGGTTATTTCTCACATCAGATTCATGATTCCCACACTAAGTCAAATCTAGAAGTCTTATTAACCGGGAAACTTAGCATCATCCAAACCTCCTAAAATACGCATTTCATAGTCTCGGTCTTCAAGCAGCAACCCTTCCTCTTGGCACTGCGAATGCGTAGTTCCCACCTCACAGAATTGTGCACTTATCAATCTCAGTGCTCAATCCTGACCCCTAAGCTCCAAAACTGCGCAATATTGCCCTCCATCTAGGATTGAACTGCACATTGTGTAGTCTCAGTCCTCAAGCCCAACCCTTGAGCTCATAAATTTCACAAGTGTGCAATCACCTGGTCTCCTTTTCCTTCTATCATTGTGCAGTGAGCAAATTCAGTCATCAAGCCCTCATCTTAGCTTCTTCAGGTCCCCAATTATGCAATCTTCAAGCCCAGTCTAGCCTGAAATATGAATTGCGTAGTCTCAAGGCTCATACCCGACCATTAACTACCTGAGTTGTGCAATTGCACAGTCACTGAGCCTCTCCCTCTTCCTACCACCTAATTTTGGCTTAGTTAGTGGATCATCATGCAACATCTTAGACTAGGGGTTTATCAAACTGATGTCATCTTGTAATGAATGAATTGTAGATGCAGGTAATCTATCATACTATGATAGGATGATGAAGAAGGAGATGGAGAAGGAGAACATACTAGAAGACACCTTTGTAGCTGAAGATTCAAGTTGATTGATTAGGAGAAATAAAAGGGACATCAATTTGTGATCGCAGCTCAAGACCTAATAACAGTGAAGACTCCTCATCTCTAAGTGATATGGAGGTGGAAAAGAGATCATTCTCAAGAAGACATAAAAAAAGAAGCAACAAGAATGGCTTGACATTACCATGTCATCAGTGTCATGTCATGTCACATCATGAGTCATCATATGCCACATCATTTTCTGGATTATGTAAATTATTATTCGAAAATGTATTATAAAGTGGAAGTCCAAAGGACATGTATAGAATATGAAGAGTCATGTAAAAGTCGAAAATTCATAGGGAATTCAAATATTCATGAGGGTAGTCAAAGAGTCACAAGGGAGGTGAAGGATCCCCCATTAGTTACATATATGCCCTCATTGTACAAACAAAGGAATTTTCACCTTGGCCTCCCACAAGGCATCAGAGAGACAAGCTAGTTATTATGGGGAGAAAGTAGTGGCTCCAATGCTCCACTATTGGAGCTAGTGGTGTTCATTGTATACATGTGTCCTGGGAATTTTAATTAATATATGAAGCCTGATGGCCATAACATTCTTCATGAATGGATTATGAATATTTGTAAGACTCTTCTATGAATGTTTATAATTCATGTTTGTTTTCACCTGTACTAAATTAGTTGAACTATTTCAGGTATTTTAGTGCTTATCATATTGAGAATGTGTTTTCATGGTTGCAATGACCATCACATCTTTGTGTACTATTCCACTGCATGTTAGACATATCTAACATGTTTTGTGTCTCTACTAGAGTGGTACTACTACCTCTCTCTTAGAGGCTCACTTTATTTTCCCTCCACAGTAAAAGAACCTTGACACACCTATGACCAAACACTCACCAAGCACACTCGCTTTCTTTTCAAAGGTACATATGCATTCTTCTCTCTTATTGACAGTTAGAGACAAGGAAAACCTTTAATAAAATGGTAACCAGGGTGTATTCTGAATGGGGATCCTATCCCAAATGGTGTGAGGTCTAATTGGGACCAAATATTTGGGAGACCCCTTTGAATGTTTGCAGGTCCAACACTGTCAACATTTTTGGTGCTAGAAGGAGGACATCCAAATTTTTATGGTTGATAACACCACCCACCATCATAATACTTCTTTCAGTCAAGGCAACAATATTTTGAGCACCTCCCCTTCTCATATTCCTGAAGTTAGCAGATCTTCTCAAACCAGTCCTAAAAAAGCTTGCAAAATATCCTACGAGCACATCCAGGCCATCCGACCTATAGCCTGAAGTTCGCAAAGGCTATTTGTCTTGATCCCTGGAGTACTTAATATTCCTTATTTTCCAAAGAATAATGCACCCAGTCCTATTGGGATGATGGTCTCTACAGTTGAATATTTTTTTTTCGCCACCCTTGAAGAGTTATAAGAGATTACAAAAAACATAGAGACGCCAAAGAAACCATTATATTTTAATGGAGGAGGTAGAGACGACGCTGTACTCTTAGACAACACTTTCCATGGGTTTTGAGGTTATGAAGAGGAGGATCACATAGATGAATACATGGTAGACCAAGATCTAGATTTCATGTCTCAGGGCCCACTTTCTCTACCGGTTTTTTTACACAATATGTCGAGGCACTGGGAAAATTTGCTAATGAAGTACGACCTTGGTAACGCAGTCAAATCAGAAGACCATTTGGAAAATTTTTACCTACAACTCTAGATGCTTGAGGTATGCTATGAAGATGTTACATGTAGGCCTTTTTCTTGTACCTTAGACTGTAGAGCAGTTGTATGGTACCACAGTCTTCCTCCAAACTCAAACTATAATTGGAAGGGGTTTAATGAAGTTGTTCCTTGAAACATTTTCCGATGACAAAACCCCAGCCATGTTATTAAAGGAGCTGGGAAATTTGAAGATGGAGCCAAAATAAAAACTTAGGGATTTTAACCAGAGGTTCAATTGCATATTGAGCATATTTCCTACAGATAAGAAACCTTATGACTCCATCACCATTGACTACTACACTTTTTCCTTACCAACAAGCATCATGCAGTTCATTAAGAGAATTGTGAAAGGAAATTTGGCCGAAAATTAAAAATAAGACATTGTTGTTGAAAAGGAATTGTGCAGAATTAGAGTCATATTTATGATGAGCTATCAAAATACTCCAAGGATGCACGTAAATGGTCTTAGTCCTCCTCAAGTAAGACTAAGGATAAAAAATTCATTGATCTTGAAAGCTTGACTCGGACCATCAAGTATTTGCCTAATGATTTGGAAGAGTTAAAACAGAGGTAAAGTGAGACCACCCTCAGCAACAAGCCCCCAAAGTTCAAATTCATGAGAAGGGATACCAACTCTAGCAACAATAACAATCAACCATCCAATTCTGCATAAAGCTATAACGTCGTTTTGAATGTCGAAAGCACGGGCATGGACCAATATTATTCCTTTCATCAAGAATATCATTCAAAAAAGACATGCCCACAGTGGAATCATAGCATGAACGCTCTGGTTGCACATATCATTGACACCGTACTTTCAGATGGGAAAACTAAGCCAACGGAAGAAAAGGAAGAAATTGTTGCAGTTAAAGAAACTACGAGTGTTGGGCATGTAGTGAATGCTTTCAGTTGTGTATTCGCAGCTAAAAATAAAATTGTATAAGAACCACCACTAAGTGAGGACCTGACCCAAAAGAATAATAGTTGATATCAGTTGAGAAGTCAAGGGCTAGTTTCTGAACAAGAGTTGACGAGGCAGAAATTGAAAGAACACTTGTTTAGAAATATCTCACCGCCTGTCAACTCGGCTCAAAACACCCAGAATAAGTCTAGAAATATTTTTACAACAAAAAATACTTCCACCAATGGTTAAAGCAAGTCTGTCATTTTGGAAGTATCAAATAAATTCACTCTCCGAGAAACTTTGACGATGCCCATCATGCTTGATTATAATATAGTTGAAGGCATGAAGAAATCTTGCATTAATATTTCAATCTTCGAGCTTACAAGGATCACAAGCCAGCGAGAACTGCTTGTCCGAGCTCTTGATCATTATTCCTCGGGTGATAATTCTTCTTCGCAGAAGGGATACGATAAGTCTTCTAGTCCCCTGGATTTTGTTATGAATGCATTAACATCAGAAGCAAATATTCTTTTCCCTCCGTTTCTATTGACATTTGAAAATTTTAATTACAATGTACACAATTTCATAGTTGATTCTAGTGCATCTGTAAATGTAATTCCATTGTCCATAGCTAAGAAAATAAATGCTAAATGGGATAAGGCGGATGGACATATTATTCAACTGGATAGGACTCTTATCTGAGCTATTGGTGAACTCAAAAATGTGCTTATTTTCCTGTCATCTGATCAATGAATTCACTAGTGCAAACATAGTAATTTTGGACATCCCGGAAGCCTACGATGTATTACTGACTAGGGACTAGTCCAACAAATTACAGAGGTATTTTTCTACTTAATGGTCACATTTATGGCTTCCGTATAAAGGTAGGAATAACCAAATCTAGGTAGACTCATAACCTTACATGAAGCACACTTTCACACCCTTCGAGGGGAAAAATGAACCAATTTCTTTCGCATATCTGATATTTGGAATTTTCTTTTTGAAGACTAACCTAGGGTGCTACCTTGCTTAGCCTTCCCAAGTCCCACCAGATGCACAGTTGGAACTCATTTCTAGTCCAACTAGCAGAAATGGCCTTTGTACAGTAGATAGTAGTAGTACTAGCGTAGGGCATAGTTCCTGTACATATGATGTTTGGACTATTTTTTTCGACGATTCTAAGAAACAGGAGGGCTCTGGAATTGGTTGTGTTTTAATAGACCCGAGAAAAATAAAACACTTGATCTCTAGCTGCTTGGAATTCGATTGCACTAACAACACTGTGGAATATGAGGCACTCATGTTGGGCTTATTGAAGACCATTGACCTCAAAGTTGGAGTTCTTAAAGCAGTAGGTGACTCTGAGATCTTCATATGGCACGTATGAAATACTATACATTTTGTGTCACCTAATTTGAAAAGTTATCAACAAGAGGTATGGCATTTAATTTCTCAATTCCAAGCTTCTAATATTGTATTTATTTCTATATTGTGTAATGCAATTGCGGATGCATTAACAAATTCGACTGCTAGGTTGTCACCGCTTAGGGACAATTTTTCTATTGAAATTATTTATAAGCCATTTGTCCCTGATAATATCACTAATTTGCATGTTTTTAATGATGATCAATAGATACTGCATTTCATGGTGAATTTTGATGTATTCAAGGATGCAGCCATTGACGAAGACGAGCATGATAAAGTGTTGCAAGATGCAGCTCAAGAAAAAAAGTAGAACCCCATGTCGAAGGGCGTGGTATCATTATAAAAGTTGTATGATCTGTAGAAACACTTTATAGGACCATTCAATGCTAAAACCCACAACTCAACATCGACGCATATGAAGATTAATCTTGGAAGAAAGAAAGATCTGAAATTTGTTAATCTTAGTACTTATTGCACACCTCAAGAGCGGCAAGCCTTTATCTGCCTATTCAAGCAGTACCGAGATGTTTTCACATGGACACATGATGAGCTCAAAACTTATGACATGTGAATATTCCAACATGTTATCCCATTTAAGGAATGGACCAAGCCTTTTCAACAGAATTTGCGAAAGGTGCATTTGACGCTTGAGCCCTTGATTTAAAAGGAATTGAGGAAGTTTTTGGATGCTCAGACCATTTACAAAGTGTGACATTCAACATGGGTATCTAATTTGGCCTGAGCAAGAAATAAGTATGGGGAAATATGGTTGTGCGTGGATTTTAGAAATCTCAACCGTTCCTCGGAAAAATACAAATACTTTGTGTCTTCAATGGAGTTGATATTATAGACGTTATCGTGGTCAGAAAAAATTTCTTTACTTGATGGATCCTTTGGCTACAACCAATTTCTGGTATCAGAGGCTAACAAACTTAAAACTAATTTTTGAATGAAGTGGGCCATGTTCGCATTCAGAAGAATTCCCTTTGGGCTAGTTAATGCTGGTGCAACCTTTCAACGTGTGATGGACATCGTGTTTCATGGACTGATATGTCAGAGCATAGTGGTGTATCTTGACGATGTCATGGTGTTTTGAAAGAAGAGATCTAACCACCTGTTAGCTATCTGTAATTTTTAATATTGGCAAGAACAAATGATAGAGGACAACAACAACCACTTTGGAGTCCAGGACCTAGCCTTCCTAGACTCAGAGAGGCCTCTCTATGTTCTTTATGATTTACGATTTAGCTTGATGATTATAATTTCTTATATTAGGCTAGTTATAGAGATTATGAGAACTTTCGGTTTTGATTGGTTGGGTGGTTGGATAGAAAAAGCTGTGAAACTTAATCCATTGGGTTATGGAGCCATAAGAGGTTGAATTGTGCATCAACTTTTTCAAGGGGAATTCACAAGAAAAGATAACTATGCAGACTAGATCTTACTAGCAGTGTGAATATGAGATGAAAGAAAGCAATGAGTTCAGTGATAGCTAAAGAGCACTTAATAATTCTTTAACTATACTTCATAGGAAGAACATTAAGATAATAAAAACAGACAGAATTAAGGTGCTCTCTCAGCAAATATTACTCTAAAACTTTTTTTGTAATCAGAGAAACTGATGCACAACATGAAAAGACTAAGTAAAACATTAACACAGAGGAAAGAACATCACCATTAACATAGATCATGAATCATGTGAATGGTCTCTTTGTTATTTTATGCCCAGATCAAAACATTTACAGTGCTCCAATAAAATGATCTTTTACAACACAGAGTCTAACAAGGTTCCAACTTCCAACCTTTGATAATGAAAGTTCGAGCAGTATTTAACTAAAACTTGAGTCAATTGCCCTAATATACTTGGGTCAAACTTCATTTATTACAAAAAAAATTGAAATTAAAGAGGCATGGCCACACAAGGCTTGAGAAAAATATCTCTGACAACATATTACCTGTAAAATTAATTTTAAGCAGCTCTTTATGGATCTAAATGCTTTGATGGCTCTGACATACGGTCCTTCTTTTCAAAAGATCGACGTTGGGTAATTAATTCTAGTACAGTGCTAACTACTTTCATTTATTGATACTGGTACTGATGTGCTTTGCTGACCACTTAGTCTCTAATGTTATTATCTATGCCTCAATCTCGGACTCGACCTTTTTTGTATTTTTCCTTGTTATGGTGAATTTTGGCCTTTGCTCTACGTTTAGCCTTATTTCTTCAAGAAATGAGCTTCAAACCTTGTAGGCCCGACTTGACCTATTTTACACACAAAATAGCGTGAAAACTCGTTCACCCGAACCTGAAAATACTTACATCTTGATTCTGAAATACCTTGCATCCACTCTGATATCGCACTTTGAATTTCACCGTTCTTACCATTTTCCTTAGCACTTGTCCTTTAACATTTTTGATGTGCACATTGCGTTCGGGTCCGACCGTCGTCGCATATTGCACTTTGGCAATTTAACCTTTTACCTTTTGCACCTATCTTGCAACACTTATGCTCTGTGTTTGAAATTTTAATCTCCTCCGTTGATCGATGCTTGGATCAACGGTCCTCACTCCTCCCTTGTTGTGGTTTTTTGCTTTTGGTTGGGCCCGTTCGTTTTTTAGTTGTTCACGACTTGACCAGATCTCATTGTGGACTCTGCTTTTGTTTTTGTTCCACCTTAACTTCTATCTCTAATGCCTATGTCTATTTTAATAATCTAATGTTTCTCCTTTCCTCTGTTTTGCCTTTGTTTCCTTTAATTCTTGCTTTGGAAAGATTTTGAATATTGACATTTATGTAAAATATGAAAAATTTGCAAAGAGAAAGTACAAAGTCACCTTGTGATATTGTAAATTACAGGACCCTAATAGTGGCTCCAGTTAGGGATGGCAGCTCCCTCACGAGGTCTCAAGAACATTGTAGACTAGTAACCTGGTCTATTGGGTTGATCCCACAACTTGTATCTTGATCTGTCAGGCACTTTGTGACTGGAAACTAGCTGATTGTTTCTCCTGACTTTGACTGATAAAAATAGACCACATGCTAGTCCAGTCAACTTATCAACATACTAAAATATGAACTCAAACTACAATTTCCCTTATCCACTGCAATCCTTCAAGTTGAACATATTGCTGCACCTTGAAAACTTGAATGGTGAAACTAGAACTGAGTTGAACTAAAGTCCGAAACATACTAATCTGGAAATGAAAAGCAATCTAAGCTAATATTTGAAATTTGCTGAGAGTGCTAAGCTTATTTGCACCCCTACCTACCCTAATCTAACTTGGAGATGATATATACACTAATTGAACTCCTTGCTCCAATGCAACCAATCAAGTAAATGATTACATGATTGATTATTGTTCATTTTTTTGAGTAAGCTGGAAAAACAAAAGGGCCACTCCCATCTTACTTTCCTATGGATAGAAGTGCTCAAACTTTTCCTTAAACTCCACAACAAACCATTCCTGGCATGGCATACTCCTTTTTTAGATGATTCTAAGAAACCAACAAAAGGATCTTGGAACAATACCTAGCCCTGAGGATTTAAATAACAAACTTCATCTAGGGTTGCTCCTTGTTACACTTTGTCATGCTTAGGATCCTTATGAAAGAGAATATCTAAATATTCTTCATGGTCATTTGACATGGCATCCTCATTATGTACCACTATGATGTCCTCAAGAAAACCTGATATGTCTTGACTGAGTTGGTTGAATTATGTTTGAAGGACATAATTTTGATGAATATGAGAAATTTCTGGCAATAGGCATTGTTGAGAAAGTAGAACAGCATCAGTATCACTATGTTCTTTAGTTTCTTCATGAGAAAACACTTCAGTATATAAATCAGTAGTAGAACAAATATGAATAATTCCTTCATTATATAAAAATTTGGATTTTTATTGCATGCTTAGAATCTGATTGATTTCTTCTTCAATTAAAGGAAGATGGAGTCTTTGTTTTCTTTGGATTGAACAAAAATTGTTTTATTTCTCTCATGAGGACTAATCATGAGGTTGAATGTCTTCTTTAGCCTCACAAAAAAGAGCAGATGAATTATCAGTTGTCCCCACAGAGAGATCTTGTGGATATTTTTTCATTTCCTGATTGCTTTCATTCTCAACTAACTTCTCTTGGTTGTCATGACAATTAAATTGAGCATGAAATTCATGAATTGCTTCTAAGAGATCCTCAGGATGCTAATTTCCTAAATCTTCATCAATATTTACAAGGTATTGTATGAGATCCTCGAATTGATCACAACAATTTTCAGAAAATGATAAAGATGGAGAATATTCTTTATAATGCTCATAAAACACCTTGTGAGAATATTTTAAAGAAAACAAACTACCAAGATTCAAACCTTGATACCATTCCCTCACTTTCGCTTCTAATGTTGCCATGAACATATTCATGAGGCAATCCTCATGCCATTCGACCTTCAACTTCCATGAGTGTATATGAAATTTAATGATATGTAATAAAGCATCATCAACATTCTCATCTTGAAAAATAGGAATATTTATTTGCCAATTTACCTAAGGCATTTTATGTGGGAATCCAAGAATGTGATCTCTGTTCATTGGAGCATAACTACGTTTTATTCTTGGATCCATCTTGTCAATCATTCAGAGAGTGGGGTCATTGTATATTCACAACCAATCTGGATTCTTCTACCAATGGAGTATTTAGGTCAACTGAAAACTATGGAGTCGCCAGGTGGATGATTTCAACTTTATTTTGTCTGGTTTTTGTCCACCATCAACAACCAAATACAAATCTTGGAATATACTTGAATCATACAATATTTTGACTGGGGTTTCTGAGTTTTGATGAAATATTAAGCTTTTCCAATAACTTAGTTCCCCAGTATGGTCGCCATTATGTTAGCTCACCGTAATTTATAATATTGGAAAGAAAAAAATATAGAGGACAACATCAAAGCACTTTGGAGTCCAAGATCTAGCCTTCCTAGACTTAGAGAGGGATATCTCTTTTCTTTATGATTTATGATTTAGCTTGATGATTATAATTTCTTATATTTGGATAGTTATAGAGATTATGCTAACTGTCGGTTTTGATTGGTTGTGTGGTTAGATAGACAGAGCTGTGAAACTTAATCCATTGGGCTATGGAGTCATAAGACGCTGAATTTTGCATCAAATTTTTCAAGGGGCATTCACAGGGAAAGTTAACTATACAGACTGGATATTACTGGCAGTGGGAATATCAGATGAAAGAATGTAGTGAGTTCAGTAATAGCTAAATAGCAGTTAAGAATTCTTTAACTATACTTCAGAGGAAGAACATTAAGGTAACAAAAACATACAGAATTAAGGTGCTCTCTCAGAAAATCTTAATCTAAAACTTCTATTTTGTAATCAGAAAAATGGATGCACATCATGAAAATATAGAGGAAAGCATTAACACGGAGGAAAGAACATCACCATTAACATAGCTCATGAATCCTGTGAACGGTCTCTTTGTTATTTGATGCCCAGCTCAAAATAGTTACAGTGCTCCTATACAATGATATTTTACAACACAAAGTCTAACAAGGTTCCAACTTCCAACCTTTGATAATGAAAGTTCGAGCAGTATTTAACTAAAAATTGAGTCAGTTTCCCTAATATACTTGGGTCAAAATTCATTTATTACAAAACCACTTAAATTAAAAAGGCATGGCCACACAAGGCTTGAGAAAAAGATCTTTGACAACATATTTCTTGTAAAATTAATTTTGAGCAGCTCTTTATGGCTATAAACGCTTTGATGCCTCTGACATATGGTCCTTTTCAAAATATCGGCATTGGGTAATTAATTCTGGTGCAGCGCTGACTACTTTTATTTATTGATGTTGGTGCTGATGTGATTTTCTTCCCCTTCAGTCCCTGCTATTATTATCTCTGCATCAATGTCGAACTTGACCTTTTCTTTCTTTTTCCTTATTGTGGTGACGTTCAGCCTTTACTTTGCGTTTAGCCTTATTTCTTCATGAAATGAGCTTCAAACCTTGGAGGACTGACTTGACCTGTTTTACACTCAAAACAATGTGAAAACTCGTTCACCCAATGTAATATTCCTAACTATCCCAAGCTAATAGGAATATTTCGTTTGGTTTTGATTTTCTTACTTGATGAATAGAATGTAAAGGAGGACATGTAAACTCCTGAAAATATCAAAATAAATCAATGCCCAATGTGAACAGAGACAAATCAGGGTTGTCTTAATAAAATCCACTTGTGTGTGAAACAGGATTGAGCCATTTGATTGGGTCAACAGGACCAAGTCACAACATATTCTAGATGCATTGAACCTCTTGGATGATCAGCGCAGTTCTAGAAGGAGGTCCTCCATGTAAATAGTGTTAAATAAATGAAGGTGGTTTAGGGTTTTTCAAACTCTAATCTCATAAAAGGAAGGAGAGGGAAGCCTAAGAAGGTTGTTGATTATTATTTGATTTTATAGGATTGTGTCTGCTTAGAAAAATCCACATTCTCTTGGTTGTTTAGCAGAGAATTGTGAGGGTTTCCTATTTAGGAATTCCCTTCCCCTTCATGGAGTAGCTCTTGGAGGAGATATTGTCTTGCTTTGTCCACTATCTGGTTGGAGACCAAGCTTCTACTTCCAACTGTAACGCAGATCCAGTGGGGGTTTTCTTGCTTTTGTAAGCTGCAACAAGTGGAACACTAGATCTATTCAGATCTAGTTTGTATTGGAGCCTCTTCTCAGTGAGTGTGTCTTTTAACCTCCTGGAAGAGTGCATCCATAAGTGGAGCTTCAGTTTTTGATACTGGCATTAGGAAAAAGTATTCTACATCACCATCGGCATTTTTCCTTGAAGAGACTACGTCCTTTCTGCTGGTAGATTTGCAATTGGGTTTGTGTAGCAGCTTGAAGGAAATATCTCTGGTGAAAGGGACCCTTCCCTTCACTGTGGTGATCCATGGATTGGCCACCCAGTCCAAGTCCATTTTAGATCTGATATGTTTTTTATCATATGCTTCAGGATTTCTTGAATATTACTGCAGATCTGTGGATTAGATCTCAGATCTATTCATTGATATCCATCTTTTGTTGAGATCCCCAAGGGGAGTGTAAAGAAGAGCCTCTTTGGCTTATAGATCTGTAATAGATATATATTTTATGTAAATATATACCCTATATCTGAGATATAATTAAATACTACTTCATCCCTCTAAAAATTACGCAGTCAAGTTCTTCAGTCTTAATACATGGTGCAACACCTCTATTTTGAGGGTTTATTCATGTTAAATCTCTGTTTTTCTCTTGTATATTGTTTGATCCATATCCTTGATCCAATTTACTGATTTTAAAACCCTATTACAGTTAACACCTTTAGAAAATCACACATTCTGTGCTTCAGTAATTTTTGCATACTCTAGGTCATGGGAAATCAACATTTTTAAGCCATTTCGGGAGTGGGGGAACTGTTTAACTTAGCTAGAGCAATTTTTTTAAATTGAAATTTGGTATGGGAGTCCCTCATGACCTAAGCTAACAGATCCAACCATCATGTTCCTCTTTTTTTACACATATTTCTGAAAATAACCACTTTAGGGCTTAAATCACTGCTTTTCCCCACTTTGGGTTGAAGGGATAGATCAATTTCCTTGCTGCTGTATATATTACTGTTAGTATAGGGTTTATTAACACCTCCCAAGTGTTGTTAGCCTACTGCTACTCCAATTTAGTTTTTTTATATTGCTGCAGTCCCTCATTGGAAATTTAACAAGCCATACTATGTGTGGGAGGCCTGTTTGCCTCACCTAGTTTGTTTTGTTTATGATATCCTTTTGGAATTGGGTCTTAGATTACCATATCTAAGGAATCCAAGGGCTTATATTGGTTTCTGAAGCACACATCCCTGAAAAATGAGTTTTTCAGGCCTATTTTGCTGAGCAGTCCCTTTTGGGATATTACACCTGGACCTTAAAATAATTAAATCTTGGTTTTGGAATACCTCGCATCCACTCTAATATCACACTTCGTAGTTTTTTTTTCTTACCATTTTCCTTATCACTTGTCCTTTAACATTTTTGATGTGCGTATTGCGATTAGGTCCCACCATCGTCACACATCACACTTCGGCAGTTTAACCTTTTACCTTTTGCACCTATATTGCAACACTTGTGCTCTATGTTTGTGATTTTAATCTCCATCGTTGATCGATGCTTGGATCAACGGTCCTCACTACTTCCTTGCTATGGTTTTTTGCTTTTGGTTGCACCCATTCATTTTTTAGTTGTTCATACAATACTTTCCCCGCGTTCACGACTTGACCCGATCTCGTTCTAGACTCTGCTCTTGTTGTTTTTCTTCCTTAACTTCTTTTTTTGCTACCTTTGTCTCCGCTAATGGTCTAATGCTTCTCCTTTCCTCTCTGTTGCCTTTGTTTCCTTTAATTCTTGCTTTGGAAAGATTTTGAATATTGAAATTTATGTAAAATATGAAAAATTTGCAAAGAAAAAGTACACAGTCACGTTGTGATATTGTAAATTACAGGACCCTAACACCACCTATGCCACTTGAAGAAAATATTTGAGCAATTTCTAAAATACGGGATATCTATTATTCCCAAGAAGAGCATTTTTGCAGTGTCTGAAGGAAACCCCTTGGGGCATATCATAATGAAAAGTGGGATTAAAGTAGACCCTGAAATGGTCAAGGCTATTATGTAGATTCCCTTCCCAGTGAACAAAAAAGTTATGCATTCCTTCCTGGGAATATAAACTTTCTCTACAAGTTCATCTACGATTATGCTCAAATTGTGAAACCTATGTAGGATATGGTGCAGAAAGATGCAATTTACAAGTGGGACAAAAGGGAAAAGGATGCATTTTCATGTATTAATAAAGATATCATAGAAGCACCAGCCTTGTACAACCCAAATTTCAACAAGGATTTTATGCTTTATACCTCGCTTCTAAAATATCTCTTATCTTCTTGCTTACACAAAAGGATGATTAAAACAATGAGCGACCCATAACTTTTATGAGTGTTATCCTACAAGGTCCTAAACTTAAATATCCCACCATCAATAAATAAGTGTATGCAGTCTATAAGGAAGTGAAGGACTTTCGATCCTATCTTCTGAAAAATCATTATATGATATTTGTTTTGCACCCAACATTCTGATTGTTGTTTGTCCAACAAGAGCTAGGTGAGAGAAGGGTGAAATTTATGACTGGTTTACAAGAGTATGATCTAGAATTCAAACGAGATCACACTATCAAGGTGTTAAATTTAGATTACCATGGTGTTTTATGCTTGATGCACTTTTACTTCAATCTTTCTTAGGCCTAATACAAAATAGCAATCACGTAAACTTGAAATTAAAATGTTTATAGAACACAATAATAGATCAATAGAAGACAAGCCAAATAGAAATTAGATTTACAACTCCTTATGTCCAGCAAAGATATGAGATATTTTTTCCCTATGACAGTCAGCAGGATGCTTCAACCAGAAAATTATTTCTTGGTTAGCCAACACCTTCATGTGTCACACCCACAGCCCTCAAAGACAGCTCATCACAATTCAATGCAAGTCAAACCAGGGACAACACAGAAAAGTCAACATAGGCAACTTCAGAAAATTCAATGCAGCAAACTAGGGCTTCGGTCAAATAACCCAAAATTCCTCGATTTTAGTGCCCAGTTGTACGACCTCCTAAAATCATAATTTCTGTTGAATATTGAGGTCAAACGACCAAGGGTTGACAACGGTCAACACTGGTCAACTTTACAACAGAAAATCCCTAAACATATCAATGCAGAAAACATAAATCCCTAAACAGATCAATGCAAAAAACAACAACTTTGCTCCACACGTGTGAGGGAAAAAGGCCTCCAAAGTCTATCGAACCAATCAGATCACAATGAGAGAATGTGTGATGAGATGATGATAAAATGACCTCCAAGTCTCTCCAATTTATATTCAGCAATGAGGGTGTGTGATACATCTCTTAGGCATGTGGGATAAATTTGGCTGACCTTACACATGTGGAAAATAAATTCAAAATCAATGTTCTGCTCATCTGATCAAGATGATCTTTAGATAAATCTTACATCTCTCCCAAAGAGGAATACAACAAAAATATGACCATTGTCATATGATCAATGCAACATGGATTTTGGACCTATTTTCCCAAAATGAATACTCCCTCTCAACTAGGGATAACTCCATTTGTCCACACGTGTCATCCATCATGTACCAAACCAAACATCATGCGTCATCCTATCGTAACTTTCTTTGCTGGCTCTTTATTTCAGAAGAAAAGGTGAGTCACAAATACATCACACACAGTTGAATCGAAGTCAGCTTAGAGGTAAAAACCTCTCTCGGACTCAAAAGAGTCTCATACTAACCCAAAGTTAGTTTATTGACGCAAAGTCAGTTTAGAGGATAAAACCTTATCATACTTGATCCTAGATCAAGGTGTTGGACACTTTCCATCCTAGACATAGAGAGTACGACAATCTCTGATACATTCGTCGGTCTTGCTATGGTATCTATCCACATTTCCCACCTCATTTTCCAAATAAGAGGTACTTCCCATGAGTCTGAAACTCCATGGGTAGGATGCGTGTGGGGCACAGATCAGAGAGAGGCAAACCAACTCAATATCATAAAGGTGGGGCAGAAGCCAAACAAGGTTCGGCAAGCCTATCTCCATATGTGCTTATAGCTCAAAGAAGTTATCCCCAAGCCCCTTGGAGCTCCTAGAGCTCATAGTTCAACTCAAGAAGGACCCTTAGAATAGGTTCTTTCCATGATTTCAAGCTTCTCATGAAATTTTAGGAACTTGACCTTCCCCAAGGGCTTCGTGAGAATATCTGTGACTTGCTCATCAATTCCTATATGATTGAGCCTTACGGCCCCTCGCTATACCATATCCTGGATAAAGTGTTACCTGATATCAATATGCTTGGATCGATCATGGAACACAAGATTCTTATAAAGACAAATCCCATTGTGGTTATCACAAAGGATAAAAGTGGTATCTAGCACATGTCTGAATATCTCACTGAAGATATTTTGCAACCAAACAATTTCACAACAGGCCATACTCGCTATAATGTATTCGGCCTCAACAGTGCTCAAAGCCATCGACTTATGCTTCCTGCTCATCCAAGATATCAAATCAGAACCCAAGGTGAAGCAACATCCATATGTACTCTTGCGATCCACCACACTTCCAACCCAATCAACATCAGTATATCCATGGAGTCTCAAAATCCCAGCAGTGTATCTCTACCCATGGTTGATTGTGCCCCGAAGATATCACAACAGATTCTTGGCACCAATCCAGTGAACGTGTTGATGTTCAACCATATGTTGACTCAAAGTTTTCACTGTAAAACATACGTCTAGACGGGAGTTCACTAAGAACATTTGGGCCCCTATGAGTTGTCGATACTTGGTAGGATTTTCTAGCATGGGCCTAGCAACAATTCCACTCAACTTCTTAAAGTTGAGTTCCATCAATGTCAACACATACTTATAGTCCACCATACCAAATCTCTCCAGTAGCTTCATGACATATTTTCCTTGAGAAAGGAAAATCTCGCCTAGCCTCTGCCAGACCTGCAAGCCTAGGAAGTAGTGCATCAGTCCTAGGTCTTTCATCTCCAACTCAGAAGCTATCTCTTTATTACACTGATGAATGAGAGGGTCAACACCTATCAGGAAGAGATCGTCCACATAGAGAACTAGAATGAGAGGCCTTTCTCTATCAACCTTAAAATAAAGGTTCGGATCAGCATTACTTCAAGTGAAGCCCAGTTTCATCAAGTAGCTATCTATCCTCTTATACCAAGCCCTGGGGGCTTGCTTCAACCCATATAGGGCTTTCTTCAACGTACATACATGGGTGTCTCTATCTTGGACTTCAAACCCAGAGGTTGCTCCACATACACCTCTTCCTTTATAGATCCATGTAGAAAAGTTGTCTTCACATCCATCTGATGTAGACTCCATCCTTGCGTAGCAACAAGGGATATAATAGATCGAATGGTGGTATAACTGGCCACAGGTGCAAATATATCATCATAATCTATGCCTTATTTTTTAGAGAATCCTCAAGCAACGAATCTTTCCTTGTATTTTTCAGCACTTCCATCAGATCCATGCTTGAGCTTATAGAGCCATTTCAAGGTGACAACAGATTTGTCTTCCAGTATTGAAACCACTTCCCAGACATCATTCTTCATAATGGACTCATAATCTTCATGCATAACATCCTTCCAAACTTGATGCTTTACAGTGTCTTCAAACGTTCCAGGTTCAGATTGTACTACCGTACTCATGGCTGATAGATACCCTTGGTATCTCTTTGGCTTCTTGCTTTCATGGAATTTCCCCCTTGGGGAAATATGACTCTCGGTATCTTCAAGAGTATCCCTAAGCCATGAGGGTCTTATTTTATTTGAAGGAGGTGGATCAATGGGATACATAGGTCCTTCAACATCAGACATCAGGTCATCCTTCAACTCTTCCAGCTTCCTTGCTTCTTCGTCTTCTTTGTCTTCCTTGGATCTAGAAATATTTCTCACTTTCTTGAGGTTATCATCTTCATCGAAGGTGAAATCATGGCATATATACACTTCTCTTTGACCAGGCACATAGATTCTATATGCCTTCAAAGTTTCACTCTAGCCCACAAACATTCCCTTCTTTCTAGATGCATCCAACTTGCTTCTCTTTTCTTTCGGCACATGAATGTAAACAGGAAAACCAAAAACTCTGAAATGAGAAACATTAGGTTTCTTAACAAAGAAGACTTCTTCGAGGGTTTTGGAGTCTAGATCAGAATGTGAGCATCCGTTTTTAAAATACGCAGTAGTGTTTGCAGCTTCTCCCCACAGTAACTTCAAAAGACCTTGGTCACATAGCATGGCACAGGCAGCTTTCACAATGGTCATGTTCTTTCTTTCATCAACACCATTTTTCTCAGGAGTTTATGTAGTTTTGGTCTCCCTCTTAATGCCAGCTTCTCTACAAAAGTCATTAAACTCATTTGACTCATACTTGGTCCCATTGTCGGTCCTCAAAATTTTGATTTTATTCTTGGTTTGTTTTTCCACCAAGGCCTTGAAGGTATGGAACCATTTGAATGCTTCATCCTTCTTCTCCAAAAAATATATCCAGGTCTTGTGGGAGAATTCATCTGTAAAATTCATGTAATAGGAACATCCTCACAAGGATGTCACGAGCAGCATACCAGATATTTCAGAATGTATCAACTACGAGATTTTAGTTGTCTTTGTGAAACTTGAGGGGAATGGTCCCCTTGTATGCTTCCCTTTGTCACAACCTTGACATATACCTTCATGATCATCCCTTAATTCGGGCATCCCTGTCACCACCTTCCTTGCTTCGGGAAGGGCTTTGTAATGAAGGTTTGCAAACCTCTAGTGCCATAACTCTATTTGAAGAGTTGTATCACATGGCATAGCCCCCAATGGACTTCCTCCAACCTAGTAGAGTGTATCTACTCTAAAACCAATAGAAATATCTTCCTTGAAGTTATTCTTCCAGATAAGTACCTTTCCATCAATGAATGTCACCTTGAACCCTTTTTCTTCCATTTCTGAAATGGACACAAGGTTCTTCTTCAAATTAGGTACATACAACACATATTGTAATCGGATGACTTGACCTTGAGATAAATGGAGGGTCACAGTCCCTGTCCCTTTCACAGGATAGGTGGCATTATCTCCAAGGTTAATTTCCAGATTAGTATCCTTCTCAACCAAATCAGAAAGGGCTTTTTAATAACCAATGAGGTGCCTTTAAGCACCACTATCAATTAACCAGACATATAGGGTGTCGGGTGGCAGTGCAATAGAGAGGGAAGATACAAGAATAAAATCATTTCTCTTATTATCAACAACATTAGACTCATCGTACCTGGAATTTATTGACCTCTTGAAAGGTTCCCATTTCTATTACGATCAGAGGGAGCCTTACTTTTTCCTTAGAACTTGTTGTTCCTGCCATTCCTTCTTAAGTTGTTATTTTCATCATCCCTGGGACAGTCCCTTGTATTAGGGCACTCTCTTGCATAGTGACTAGTCTTGTTACAAGTGTAACATCTTCCCTTCCTTCCTTTGGGCCCCGCTTTACCATGGTTTTGATTTCTCGGGCGACCAAGGTTCTTCTTCTTTGCATGAGAGGCAAAGGCAATAGGGTCACTTCCATTTCCATTAGAGGCATACTCCATCATTCTTGTTTCCTTTTGCGTGCATCTCATCAATATTTCATCAAAATCAGGAATCAAATTTTTATTAAGAATAGTAGTATTGAATACATTCCAATCATGGCGGAGACCTCCAAGTGCAATAAGAACCATCTCTCGATCGGATATTGCTTTCCCAATAGCTAGGAGGTTATTCTTGATTTCAGTGAGCCTCATAAAATAGGATTGAATAGATTCATCCTTACCCTTCTTGATATTCTTCAATTTATTCTTGAAGAAGAGGATTTGATTAACATCACTAGCCCTGAACATGCTCACCAACTTATCATACATCTCCTTAGATGTCTTCGGCTCAGAAATGTAAGCAACCAAGGGCTTATGAAGAAAATCCTGGATAATCATATTTTCTTTGATTTGCCCTTTTCTATACTCCATATTCATGGCAGCAACTGCATTTGATGGAGGCTCTTGAATATTCCATATGCATAGTCCATGAAATCTTGATCTTCTAGTGCCAAATCCAAGGACATCTTCCATGCATGATAATCAGACTTATCAGTTAATTTATCATCAGCCTTGAAATCCTTGTAGGTTGAGGAGGAAATTTGTCCTTGATAGGATTTCTTCCTTTAGAGATAGCTTCTAACACCAGCTTGGACTCTTGGACTTTGTCTTCACCTCTACTCTAAAACCACGTTAAATTTAGATAACCATGGTGTTCTATGCTTGATGCACTTTTACTTCAATATTTCTTAGGCCCAATACAAAATAGAAATCACATAAACTTGAAAGTAAAATGCTAATAGAACACAATAATAGATCAATAGAAGACAATCCAAATAGAGATCAGATTTACAATTCCTTATGTCCAGCAAAGATATGAGATATTGTTTTGTTACGGTGGTCAACAAGATGCTTCAACTAGAAAAGTATTTCTTGGTCAGCCAACACTTTCATGTGTCACACCCACAGCCCTCAAAGACAACCATCACAATTCAATGCAAGTCAAACCAAGGACAACGCAGAAAATTCAACGCATGCATCTTCAGAAAAGTCAACGCAACAAACTAGGGCTTCAGTCAAACAACCCAAAATTCCTTGATTTTAGTGCCCAACTATTTAGTCTCCTAAAATTAGAATTTTTGTAGAATATTGAGGTCAAACGACTAAGAGTTGACCACAGTGAATGCTGGTCAACGCTGCAGCAGAAAAACCCTAAACAGATCAGTGTAGAAAATAGCAGCTTCGCTCCACACGTGTGAGGGAAAAAGGCCTCCAAAGCCTATCGAACCAATAAGATCACAATGAGAGAATGTGTGATGAGATGATGAGAAAATGACCTCCAATTCTCTCCAATTTATATTCATCAATGAGGGTGTGTGACACATCTCTTAGGCATGTGGGATAAATCTGGCCGACCTTGCACATGTGGAAAATAAATTCAAAATCAATGTTCTACTCTTCCGATCAAGATGATCTTTAGATCAATCTTTCACCTCTCTGAAAGAGGAATCCAAAAAAAATATGACCATTTTCATATGAGCAGCGCAAATGGAGTTTGGACCTAGTTTCCCAAAATTAACACAAGGCCCACGATCTATGTCGATTAGCAGAAAAATAGGTGAACGTAATAGAAGATGATCCATCTGAGTGGGAGTAGGAAATTAAGATGTACAATGTTGAGCGAGATACCCCCATTATTACCTCAGAATATTGGTACACAGATGTTCGTCAGTATCTTGAGCATGGAATTTTTCCCTCTCATTTATCCACAAGATAGAAGAGGGCAGTCAGATTGAAAACATTATCTTACAAGTTGGTGCATGGATTTATTTTCATGAAGCACCATAACGAAGTATTACTTGGATGCTTGGAAGCATATGATTCAGAGAAAGTGTTGCACGATCTCCATGATGGACCAATCAGAGGACACTTTGCGAACACTACAACCCACAAAGTCATGCGAGCCAGTTTTTATTGGCCCACATTATTCAAATATTCTCACGCATATGCTCACAATTTCTTGGACTATCAGAAGTGTGCTGACAGAGGAAAGAAATCAGCCACCCTGTTGCAACCTATCGTTGTGGAAGATCCATTTCAACAATGGAGTTTAGATGGCATCGGTGATATTTTTTCACACTCATTGAAGCAACGCCGCTATATTATCACTACCACAAATTACTTCCCATGGTGGAAAAAAGCAGCTCCAATCAAGCAAGTGAATGATCATGAAGTCATCAAATTCCTCAAAAAAAATATCATTTCTAGGTTTGGTGTTTTGACTTCAATTGTTTTTTACAATGGAATGTACTTTTTATCGTTAATATTATATGATTTTGCAATGGAAAATGGTATTGTATTGAAACATTCTACTAATTACTACCCACATGGAAATGGTCTTCCCGAGTCTACCAATAAGAACCTTATCTACATCATTAAGAAGGCCAGTTTCTCTTAATAGAGGAACTGGCACTCCACTATGTTGAATTCCCTATGGGCTGACTTAGTCACGCCAAAACCTTCTTTGAATATGTCTCCTTATTGTTATAGGCCATTTTTCCACATCCAATCAAGTAAGCCTCCTAATGGGATCAATCAACATCTGCTTCCTCTTGTCATAATCTTGCACAAATCCCTAAGAATGTACCTTTAATCCCTCAAAGTTTCAACCCTAAAATTCCTTATATGAGCCAGTTTGAGGACCAGTGCTCCCTGCAAGCCTACTAGGGTGCGTTCATCTAAAGCTTGCTCCATTGTGGCCAGCGTTTGTCGTCAGCAAGTTTCCCTCCTTTGCACCTATGTGGGTTCTATCATTTTGGGAGAATGATCGGAATTATAGAAGCTTCAGCTTCTAGGAGTTTCCAGAAGTTGTTTCAAAGAATTACCTTGGATCGACATTCAGATCCTATGTTACTCTAATTTCAAGTTTTTGCCACTTATCCTTTGATAATATCTCTCCATCAAAGGTGGATCTAAAACTTTAGAATGGTAATTGGATAAGAACTCCCAACTTACCTCTCTCTCCTATATATTTACCCTCTTTCCTATGCAAATGTTGGGGAATTAATGGTTGGATTTGGAGAGTGATTCTTCCCTTATGTTGTTGTAGTAAGTAGTTATTATCTCATGAATAGGGTGATTGGAGGTGCATATTGTGACTGGGAAAGGACAATTTAACAACTTGGAGGAGCTCTTCTACAAGATTAACTACCACTTATGGTTGTGTTATATCTTAAGAGACAAATCCTTTGTTTTAGAAAGGAATCAGTGCTTAAGACATTTTTAAAAAATGTGTCACAAAAGTAATTATATCAGGTGGTCTTCATTCAATCCATTTGAAAACTAATTCTTTTAAAACCTTAATAATCTGGTATAATGAAATATTTCACAACACCATTGACTGTTAATATCTCAATGGAAAAGAAAAACTGTAGAGAAAACTCAAAGTAATATGTTGTAAACACAGAATCTATTACTTTTAAGTTTCAGAGAGAATTCATGGAGAGAGAGGAAACTGAAAATAATATGTTGTAAACACAAAATCTATTACTTCTAATTTATAGAGATAATTTTTGAAGGGAGAGGAGTTGGAGTGAAGGAGTGCTTATTAAGGCTACTTAAATATTACTTACAAACGTAAATCAGAGACCAGTTGCTTCTTTACTTCACTTCATTCAAGGAAGAAACAACATAAAATGACACAAGAAACATGAATCACCATCAACAATTGCAGGAAACTTGTTGCTTCTTTCATTCACCCATTAGAAAAAGAAGTACAAAATGTAGTCTCCAAAAGGTCCAGAACTCGAAACCAATCTTATTTATTTATATCTTACTTACATACATCAAAAACAATTTGTAACTGCTAGAACTTCTTGAAACTACTTCGAATACCTAAACTGTTAAAAATACTTATTAATTTTAAATTGAGGACATCATTATAGCTTCAATCTTAAAAAACAAAGAAAAAAATTAAAACTTGAAACATTATTCTTTTTACTGAATCTGATTTGTTGTTGATGTGTCTCCCTAAAATGCTGATGTGTCTCCCTGACAGATCGAACATCCTTGCCCTGCATTTCTTCCAGAGTTAAATATTTGTCTTTCTACTTGTTGTCATGTATTTTCTATTTCTGATGTGGTATTATAACAATCTGCAATAACGCATCTTTTCCCGACTTGACCCAGCTATTTCGTTTCCAACAGTGCCACCATATGCTCCTTTTTCCCGACTTTTCCTATGCCTCTACGTTTCAAACAATGTTAGCATGTCCCCTTATTCCCGACTCTACCTCTTCTGCTCGTGCCCGCAGCGTTCTGTCTTCTCTTCTCCTTTTCTCTATGTTGGTTCACTTACCCGAGTCCACCACCGTTGTGTTCAAGCTTCTATTTATTTACAAGGCACAAGGCATACAACATTGTTTTGCATGTGTTTGGGTGTTACCTGAGTCTACTACCCACGTTCACGTTTCTTCATAAAACAACGCAACTACACATAATCCTGGACTTTAAATAAATTCAAATTTTCCTTTGAAAACTATTGCACCTATCCCTTTATCACACTTCGCATTTTAGCATTCCAACATGTTTCATGAGCGCCATTCCTCCTGAGCTTGCAATGTGCGATGTACGATATGGAATATATTAAATCATAGTTTTGATCTGCATCACGTTTAGCCCTTGTCGCACTTCGCATTTTGGCATTCCAACATGGTTCATGAGCACCATTCCTCCTAAGCTTGTGATGTGCTATGTGAAATATGTGATAAAGTTAGGGATGATGTGGAAAGTGGAGGTGGGGATGATCGCATATCGGCATTCATAACATATCGTGGATTGAAGATCAGCAATGGAATTTTGAATTTGCGATATACGGGGAGAAGAGGTGACGTGGCGGGGAGGGTCCCATTTAATATCACATTGGAGGTCGGGAGTGGTACCAAATGAATATGGAAAATATTTTTCGCGAACTATGATTGTGATGAGGGGTCCTACCAAGGGACCCGCCTTCACATCTCCGCACATAATGTTAATACACCAACATATAAATTAAAAATTCTTTTTCGGCATACGAAAATTTTTACTTCTTCTAACATATATGCTTTTTTGGTGTTTTGAGAAATATTTCAAAAGTAAATGCAAATGAGCCACAACAGGTTGTAATCTCCCTCCATTTATATTAATGCAAAGAATTCTATGTTTTCCTATATTTGATATCATTATTTCACTTATTTCAATACCATGTTGATCTATTGAATATAGTATTTAGATGATACTGCATACATATCTTAGTTTCTTGGCTTGTGTTATCTTATTGTGAAGGATCTAATTTTGGAAATCAGAGTTGGAATTGAAGCTTCCAAGCTAAAGAAGGAGTGAAGTGAGCGAAATTTTCCAAGTAGGCCTTACTTCGTCATCTATTTACTTTAAGGAAAATCATTGGGTTCCTTGTCTCTATGTTGTTCTAGTTTGACCACCGAACCTAGGGGAGACACGTTTGTCTACAATCGTAAATCTTATATAACAAATTGGTGACCGTACTATGGAATGGAGTATTCCCTTGGTGGTTTTCCTTGTCCTTTGTGTTTGATTACCTCCTTGACAGGCCTTTGTTGCATCATCCAACTAAGAAAATGATCTAGTAAATGGCTTCATTCAACCCTTTTTGCAATTTTTGTGTCGGAAACATCTTTCCCAGGCCAACGCTCCCCCAGTGCCTCTGACAGAGTGTTGCACCTCACCCTGACCCACTCTGTCCCTGTGTTGCAAAGCACTAGTGCCCTCTTTGCACTAGCATTGGTCCCTATTTTGGCACAAGTTTTTCCCTTTTTTTTAGCCTCTCTTCCATCAACCTACTTCCAGTTGAGCTTCCTTGAGTCTTCGGTGTCTTGTGGTCTCTCTAAAACCTCCATTCAACTTGTATTTGTGTTTTTTTTCCTTTGATAAGAATTGGTTTCAATTTTTCTTTATTCTTATCATTTGGTTGCTTGCAAACTTTCTTGTTTGAAAACTAATTGCTTGGATGAATTGTTGTTTGATTCCTTGTTCTGAAAAGTGTAATTGAATTAGTAATTGAGCATTTGCATCTTAGTTTTCTTCATTTTGAAAATTAATTGTGGTGAAAAGAAAAAAATTGCATTTGGAATTTAGGGTTTTCCATGTGTATTAGATTAGGAACAAATACATCGAAAGGGAAATTGTATCTTGCATCTTGTTTCTTACATATTATTTGTTGCAAATTGATTGTTCCTTCCCTTCCTTAGCTAGATTTTCATTGAAAGAGAAAATATTTCTATTTTCTCATGTTATATATCATTTTAGGGTATTCAAGTGACATTCATGGTGAGCCCCAAAACTGTAACTTAATCAAAGATAAACGATAAAATTTATTGAATCAACCTAAGGAGCATTTGTAACATTAACGAAATCATTTAGAGGTATAGGCTAGAGATGTGTTTCGGTGTCGTTAAATGTAGGAGTTGTTGTTGTTTTCCAGTGTTGCATCCTGAAGGCGAAATCTTGTTCCACATATGTAAGTGTATGAGATCGTTCTCCACATACCTTTGGGTGTATCATATGGAGCTCCACGCATGAAAAGTATATGGGAACACTCTCATAGAATGGTTACGCACTAGACAACACTAGTATAGATTGCACTCCCACGTACCATCGATTATATTTTGGGAGTCCCCAATAGGTTGTTATCTATCCATGGGTAACTGAGTCTATTGCCTTGTATACCATGATACACTGAACACGACATTCGGGGAGATTGGATGTTGTAAAATAAGTACTTGGTTCTCCAAGGTGTATATTGCAGTTCACGATTGCTTGGTAATCCTTTATTCCTATATTACCCTATTTTTTATGTATTTATTTTTGTGTTAATAAAATTTATTATCCAACGTGGAAGAAAAAAATCCCCCTCCCTTCCATTCGCATAGAATTCAAAATAAGCCTCCTCTACCTCCAAAGGCTACTCCTATCCGATGTCAAAAACATAATAAAATGAAAACTACCAAATCAGGAACGTCAGGCACTACTTCTGGCCCCCCTCCTGATACTGCACTGCCAGAATCATGTGTCCCTTTGAGTTGTGAACCCGAGATTACATCTACCCCTGTTGGTGACACTGACATAATTGAAAAAAAAATCCTTGAAACTTTTGTTACCTGAGGTCATTGAACCTGGCCTTCCTGAGTCATACACTTTGTTTCCTAAGGTCATTGAACCTGAGGAGCCTCGTCCATCCTTGCCCGATTTAGCGGGACCTTCCTATTCTCTTCCTTTGTCTTAGACAAAAAAAATATATCTTGGGCCCAAAGGTGAACCTCTTCCATATGGAATTTTGAGTATTGAATAGATCCCTCAAGAAGAGCCTCGTCCTTCTACTCTTTTTCATTGGGAAGGAATTAATTTTTATCAATTTGATCTTTTTCCATCTCTTCAAACTCTGATACAACCTCCTTTACTTGATTCTTTGGGCTTACCCAAAGATTTTGGAAACAACCTTCATTGGGATTTTCAACCATGATTGGAACTGATTCAATCTCTGAACCCGTGTCCACCACTATGGTGGAGACATCAAGTTTCACTTCCTCATCTATGTTTGCAACATCACTAGAAACTAATTTGTATGGTGGCTCGTCCATCCCACCTGGCTATCAGTCATTATCTAGTACCTTTTCTGGTGCAGCTTCCAGTCCTTAAACATCTCGCATGTCATCTAATTCGGGAATAATGTTTGTTACTTCTCTTATGAATGCCACACTGTCTGCTCCTCTTCATCTTGCGACACCTACAATAGAGCAGCAGGTTGGTCCTTATATCAATGGAAAAACCTACTCTCAACAACCTAACTCTCCTTATGTTGGGTACCATCCATCTAGATCGCAGTTTCCTCCATTATCTTCTCCTCCTTATGCAGGGGGGAAACCTGTTGTTGGTATACCTAAATATGGTAATCCACCTAATTATGGTTTTCCTTATCTTGGAATGGATGTGAGTGTTGGCAACATAGTTCACCCGTTCAATCTAGTTTATTTTGGGATGGATTTCTAAATAGTCAAGTTGTGCCATCCTCATCGCACATTCCTATCTATCCATCAACGCCTCAAAAAGCTCAAATACATGTGAGCCACCCTTTACTGCCTATTTTGATGGTATTTGGTTCTTCCAAGGCACCGCTTATTCAAACTATACAAGGTGCCTCATCTTCTCAATCACTTACGCAAAGTGCTCCTCAAGTTTCGATGCGTCAAATTGTTCAAAATTTGGCACGGTCTCAACTGAACTCACCATACCAGCGGGAAATACAAACCTCTATCAGGAAATAGTATGGACCTCATCACACACCTTTTCAAGGCCAACAAATCCAGACCCAACCATTCTAGCAACTTTATCACCATCTTGGGGCAGGGCAACAAACTCATTTGTATGTTGGCTATCAGAATCCAGCATATCCTGGTAACCAAGTTCCTTATTATCAGAACCCTCCTTATCCAGGCATGCAAGTACCCATTTCTCAGGCTATTACTTCTTACCCAGGTCATCCTCCTCTAAAATTTAATCAGTAGTTGCCTTTGTGGCTACTCTTGAATTACCTGACTTAACTTGGCTTACTAACGACCCCATCACTCATTCACCATGGTGGCCAATTATTCCCACCAATTTTCCATCTGATATCCCAAAGTTCAACAGGAATCCTAAAGAAGAACTGTCGATGCATGTCCTGGCTTATCATCTATGGTGTTCATCTAACTTCCTCAATTATGATTCCATTCAACTTTGTCTTTTCCAATGAACACTTACAATTACCACTGTTAAATGGTATATTGAATTACCTAGAGCGTCCTTTCATAATTTCAATACTTTAGCCACCACCTTCCTCACACATATCTAGTTGCCCATCAAATACGAAACTAGAAAGAAACTATTGACTAACCTCAAACAATCAGATTCCACTCACATTTCATAATACATTTATGAGTGGAGGCATCGTCGTTGGTTGATCAAGACCTTTGTTCTCGATCAATTGTTGGTGGAATGGTTTTTCAAATATTTGTTAGCTCCTATAACAGAAGATGTGTCCAAAGGTGGAGTCATGACTAAAGAGAAATTCATTTCTCATGCTGAATATCTAGATTTGGTTTATATCCAATTGGGCACACTCTATGATAAGATACCAAACACTCTGCGACCTTCAAATAATGTTCCTCTTCCACCTGGTAAATAATCTCATGTCGTTGATGGAATTATTGGTTCTATCAGTTCGTAGCCGGCGAGTAAGCCATATGATATAGCTCTTGCCGCTCCTGATCAGAACCCTCAATCCCATCCTCATACGGCTTCTAATTCTAAGATAAATTCCATTTTATCTGATAAAGGAAAATCTCAACATAAACCTAGAAGCAAGAAGAAAGGTAAAGGTAAGAAAAAGAAATATTCATAACCACAAGAAAAACAAACAAATTCATCTTCCGATGAGAAACGAAAGCCTCGATACCCATGTTTGATTTTCAATGAGGATCAATTTACACTTGATTTTCTACACCACGCTGAAGTGAATCATTTTCTTAAATCATCCACTTCTCCCATTGTGTTGACTAACCCGTTTCCCAATCAGGAAACTCATATGGTTGACTGGGACCCCTCTTCCTCTAACACGGTTTTGATGCTTTCCTCCTCAAAGTTGAGATCCAATGTTTTGGCAGACACTCGGAACAAAGACTATGGTAATGAAAAACCATCGAATGGTCAGTGTAGAAATTTCTGAATCTTATATCTTATGGAGAAATTATTACTGTTAATCCGGTTAAGCTCCTCCTACTTAGATAACTTATTAACTGAATTAATTCAAGTTAACATCGAAGAAAAACACATAAAATATCTCTACCAATTCAGATCTAGAATAATCACATGCACACATTGACAAAGTGACACAATTATTTATGGACAAATAGTCCTCGAAAAAACCCAATGTGGGAAAATCGGTCTCTGGTTGCTGGAGGGTTCTATTATTAAGAATATTTCTGAATACACAACTTTGGGTTCCAGATCTGGAAAACCTGACAAAGAAAACTCTAGATCTACAGATCACTGGCTGATATAGGGCCAAAATAATGATGGATCCACACCCTCAAATGGGATTTATAGAACTCAACCAAATCTAGACCTAGAAACCCCAGCACTGCCCCTGAAAGGCTCTGCGTCAGCCTCTGAAGCCCCTGAAAGCCTCTGCATCAGCCTTAGATGGCCTCCAAACCCTTAGCGCTGCTCCAGAAGGGACTGTGTTACCCCAAAATGGGTGACGTAGTCACTACGCTGCCCCTAAGGGTCTCTGTGCAACCCTTGAAAAATTTCCTGAAAATTACGTTTCCCTTTCTGTTGTTGCTACTGCTGCCTTCCTCTGCAATGTCCTTGAGCTAATATCTTCTCTGCATCGTGTGTATTCTAGACCCTGGGATCATATCATCACCTTGGTCTAAATTCCCCTCTCTGCAACTAAAACACTTCTGAGTATTCTTAGCAAACCCTGCCCTAAAATCTCAGCTTAGCTTCCATGCTCTGCCCTAAATCCTCAGCTTAGCTTCCGTGCTCTGCCTCTGTGTGTCTTTACAAATGACCCCAATATTTTCCTTTATACTTTTCTCGTTGGAAAATCAACGGCCATGATCAGATCTTGAATCAATGGATAAGATTAAAAGAAAGCTTGATCCGTGTGACTTAATACAATTTCATCACATGTTTAATTAAATTCACTTTAGTTATTTAAGTTCCCTAAGTTTTAACTTAGGAAATACATTAAAATAATTAATTAATTTAATATCTCCTAAACCAGATGAAATTTCCCAAATCCATTTCTGGGTCTTGTAGATCAAGTGAAATTTATTCCCTCCACAAATTTTGGGACCTAGAGCACAACTGATGCTACCCCAAATACACAAAATCTCAACTCTCCCTCTTAACATCAAGGGTGTGCTCTAGCAATACATCACACTTATGCATTACATGATTTTGGGCATTGGTTTTGTGCTACTAAAGCTTGACCTCCTGCCACTCAACTCTGCACTGTTGCTTCCATTCTGTACTGCTGCCCATGACTCTTCCACTACCACTGCAACCTCTATACTGTAGCTCCCTCTCAAAATGTTGCATTTGTGCTGCTCATAGCACTGCCACTGCTGATCTACTGCACTACAACTTTAGTTGTTGAGAGAAAAAGCTGAATCTCCTGCCCAATATTTGACAAACAAGTCAAATGGGTTGCATCCTCATCACTGAAGTTCCATAGGCTACAGATATGTGCTGGCATCTAAAGAACGATGCATGGCTACAGCTCTGCCTGCGTAATCAGACTCCCACTGCACTACTGAAGTCACATCAATTCCTTGTGTTGAAATCTATCACATTGTTGCTGCACTGCGTTGTCCCTCTGAAGCCCTCTACGTCATTGCATTTCTGCACTGCGTAAGTAGCACTACATTACGCTGTTGAAGTCACATCAGCCTCTGTGCTACTACTGCTTCTATGTTGCTGCTATTTTTCTCTGTGTTGCTCCTCCCAGTCTTCATATCTGCCTCTTCTTCTGCTTCATCTGTGATCTATGCACCCACTGCTCCACTTGTCCCACTATTGTCTTAAGGTTTTCGTAGCTCGCATGTGATCCAAGAGATGAATTTTTCAAGGATCTCACCTTCTTCTATGTATCTCCTCTACATTTCCATGTCACCCCACCTCTGTGGTTCATGAGCGCTCATGACTGCATCATCTCCTGACCCATCATTTGCCACAGTTGCCTTGGAAGAAGATGATTCCTTGTCCTTTTTCTTCTCTATACAATGGCTGGAAAAATGTCCCATTTCACCACACTAGAAGCACTTGATCTTTGAAATATCCTTCTTCTTCTTCGGCTTCTTCTTTGATACCAAGGCTACATCTTCCTCATATTCCTTATTTACTTTTCTCAACGCAGGTTGTGCTACCTCTTGGTGAATCTGCATATTTATTCTTGCCGTAGGATTGACCACAAGATGTCCCAATCTGGGAGGTTTGCTCTGCCCAAGATGCTTTGGACAAAGGTTTCCCACACATTCGTAACTGCATTAAGGGCAGTCCTGACTATCACTGCATCATCTACGGTTACACCCGTTGTAGTCAGTTGATCCTTGATTTCCTGCAGTCTAAAGAGGAAGTGTTCCATGTCTTCTCCCTTGGTCATCATGAATGACCTCATTTGGGTCTCCCATATCATTTTCCTTTGGGCATACTTTCCCTCATATAGGGAAGTCAAGGCCTTCCACATCTCGTTAGCTTTCTTCTTCTCAATTATGTGTGGTACAATATGGTCTTTGATGCTATCCATAATCAGCCGCTTGGCATGCCCAACAGCTTCCCTATGATTTTGTAGGAGATCCTCATATATCGGTGTGGCCAGAGTCTACTCTGCATGGTATCTTAGATTGTACGCCTCAAGGAAAATCATGATCCTTTCTTTCCAAACTGAAAAGTTTGAGAGGCCCTCTAACCTATCCTGATCACGCAACCCATGAGGAGCCATTTTCTCAGAATGTGTCGGAACTTCCTTTTCTCTTTGCTAAATAAATGGATCTAAGGCCCTTGGTGAAGAAAGTGCCTTCTACTCCCTCTAACACTTGATTTCCCTCCTTGGAAATCTACCAAATCAACTATGATTCAGCTTCTTATTTGATCCTCTAATCAAACTCTAAGTTTCCTTTGGCAAGAAACTTCCTGAGAAGCTGATCTCCTCCCAATATTTGTCACTTGTGCTAAGGCTAAAAATCTGAAAAATTCAGAAATTTAACCCCACCAGCTCTTCTGAATTTCTGCAGTCTTTTCTGGATCTAACAGATTCATATATGAATCACACTAGCTGGCTTCATACCAAACCAACATTGTTTCTGCGCTGCCTCTGCACAGTAATTGTGTGGGCTTGCTAAGACACAACACTGGACAACGTCACCCTTTCCTCTACGTGAATCTGCTCCTGAAAACTATGTTGTCCCTTCATATCTGCATTTATTCTGCTTTCTGCAGCTATATCCTTCAGATTCTCCTACTGGTGACTGTTGAGGAGGTAAATCCCCTCTGCGGACAGAGGCGATCCCTACTAGCCCAGCAGGGGTCTAGCAACAAACAAACAATGCTATGACGCAAGCTCCTAGTTACGAATGAAAGACTTGGGATAAGAGCCTACCTGGATTCCAATGCTAGATCTGAAGAAGAAGATGTCCTCGTCCTTCAGCCTTGGCAGATCACAATCCTTCCACGATCTCCGTGGATGAACACCTGCACACAGAAGAAACGAACAGATACATGCATAGGAACCAGCATACGTAACTAAACATCGGTCAAAAAAGATATTACTCGCATTAACATGATGGAAAAAGGAGTGGAACCATAATCATAGTCATCTATTAAAATGATAAACGAATAGAAGTTACAACCAAGTTCTGACGTCGCAGCTTCCTTCGAACGGGTCTCCGGTCGTCCACGTCGCGCAAAGCTCGCCAAGGAAAGGGAAACCTCTCCAGAGTCTCGTAACAATGGTCTCCTCGCTTGAATGGGCCTTAAGGGAAAGAAGGGATTCTTTACAGCACAAAGGCACTTGGGAATAGGGAGATGCAAAGCTTCAGCACTTCAAGACTAGCTTGCTATGGATCTGAGCAAGCTTTTATAGATGGGGAAGGAGGGAGTTGGGATCCCTATTATTATGGGATTGGCCCTATCAACAAGGAAGGTTCCATAGAAGGTGGCAAAACCACTTCCCTTCCATAGAACTCCCGCAGCCAAACCTCCCAACTCAAGATAGGCAATGGTTGTGAGTTTGTTCGAACTCAACTTCCGCCATCCATATTTAAAAAACAGTCCCTAAAATGGGTGGCGCGATTGCTGCTCTATGACAGAGCGCCAAGTGGCGCGACCTCTTTACAGGATTTCCCTGATTGGCGCGAGCACTGAACTGTCTACCCGCGCCAATGCAAAAGAGTTGTTTTTCATAGATTTTGCAAGGAGATGTCTCAAGGGGAAATGAAGCTCATACTCAGAGGGATGCATTGATGATGTTTTCAAGGCATGACAGTGTTCACAGGTCACATAATGGGTCCTCCATTGTGCGGGACGGGGAATGGCAGGGACGGTGACAAATTACTGTGTAACAGATGCCCCCTAAAGCATGAGGCCCGAGAGAGAGAGGGGTGAAATGCTTTACGAGAACATGTCCAACTAAAGGCCCGCCGTCGGAAAACCTGCACAGAAAGATACAACTGATATCTCAAGTACATGATGTATATATATGGTATGGACGCAGCCATCCGAACAGAGTATGCTATAATCCGGATCCAGGGTATGGGCGCAGCCATCCAACTAAGATCAAAAAAATAGACTCAGGTATGTCGCAGCCATCCAATCAGTGAGTCATGTACATAATGATAATAATCCACAATCGCAGCCTGGATTACAACAGACACAATCCAGGGTCTTGCGCTCCATCTCGACCCAAACAAGTACAAGTTCTAGCATGTGAATGTGTGAGCCGATGTCGAACATGCAATAACATCGTCTGATTACCAGCCAATGATGAAAGTCGTTAACAGACGCGAGAGAAACCACCAATAATGACAATGGTCCTCAAGGTACTACAGGTACAATCTACGGCGTGTGAATAAATGAGCTGACGTCGAACACCCGCAGAATCATCCGATCGGAGGCCAATGATGAAAACCTCACGTCGAATGCGACGAACTTGCCATTAAGGCATGCAGGCTCCAAGGTACCATCAGGAGTCTCTAGACCAACTTCCTGGATAATGAGTTGAAGTCGACAGGAAGTGACCTTGATCGAAGGTGGGCCATAATGATTCCCACATCATCGACACGAGACAGAGAAACATAATGTTTTGTTGCGAATCAGGATCATATGAGAAACAGAGGAAGGTTGATATTTGCAGAGGCCAACTTCTCTTGAACATATAAACGGCACGACAATGGACTCGGCAGTATTTGACATCAACGGATCAAAGTTCATGGCGGCAGGCGATGTGTTCGGGTGGAGGCAGTAAAAGGAACCCAAAGTGTGGGGAAGACAAAATGGAAAATGGGGATAGATGTCTAACCAAGCCTGATGCAGACAAGTGTGCATGTTCAGAAAGAACATCTTATGAAGCATTAACGGCGTGTGTTCATTTTCTCATTTTAGCATGGTCTTCTAATGTTCTAATTCTTCTCACTTAAACTTGAAGGGGATAGCATATGCTTGTGATATAAGTCCGCCCTTCGGGCGAATCCATCCTAGTGCATTTAACGAGTCCTAGGAAGGAGAAACTCGGAGAACGTCATTTCGTCGGAATCCAATGTCATCAGGGTTTAACGAGTCTGACAAAGGAAGAACTCGGCGTCTTTTCATATTTAGAGAGTTTGAAAAGACAGCTGAAAAGAAAACTCCACAGGTCCCTTTTCATAAATAGTTCCCCAGATCCGAAAAGGTAGAAAACAATATCCGGGAAAACCTCCTAGTCGCGATAGGCTAGGGTATTCCTTTTTCGTAATCGATCCATCCCAGCCCGAAAAAGGGTTAAACTTATACTGGGTGAATGTCGATTCGTGTCCATTTTAACGAGATCGAAACGACAAGGGCCTCGACGATCTTTTCATATTTAGAGAGTCAGAAAAGAGCTAAAAGATGACTCCTCCTGGAGGAACGAGTGGTATAAAGGGTAGCAATTGGTTCCGGTAATGGTGGAACTACTCTGAACAAATAAAGGTCGAGAGGCTGGCTAACAAGACCACTCATAGCAGCGGTTCCTCAGGAACGGGTAAAACAACCAAGTGAAGGCATATGATCGACCAAGCAGATAGTGACAATGGAGTGAGAAAACCAAGGCTCATCTGGTAAAAATAGGCTGATAAAATGACCATCACAAGAGGTAAAATGGGCAAGGTTTCATTTTTACACAAGCTTGAAACAAAGATAAACTATGATTGAAACCGGTTTCATTTTTACACAAGCTTGAAACGGACATAAACTATGCTTGAAAAGATAAGCATGCCCCCAGCATGGTGACTCAATTCGAGGTACATGCCCCCCAAGCTTCAGTCCATATGAAAAGCAGATGGAGTGAAGGTTCAAATTACAAGATCAAAAGAAAAGACTCGACTGGGATCTTACGAGATCTTATCAAAGACTCAAATTGAACAGGAACGTGTTTCATTGTTTTAACGAGGTTGACACATTAAAAGAACTATCCTCAGACATCCTTGTTTCATTTTTTAAGGAGCTTGACACAAGACAAGGAACTCTGCTCCGACAACCTTGTTTCATTTTTTAAGGAGCTTGACACAAGACAAGGAACTCTGCTCCGAACCTTGTTTCATTTTTTAAGGAGCTTGACACAAGACAAGGAACTCTGCTCCAAGATCCTGGTTTCATTTTTTAAAGAGCTTGACCCAGGGAGGAAACTGTGCTCTAACCGACTTACATCAAAATGAACAAGAAGGCGGCGCTTCCAAGAGTTCCACTCCTGATGGAAGGGAAACATTCTGGAAGTCAGGACCCAATGCCCCCAGCACATTATGAACTACGGCATCATCACTGAGCACAGGCACGGGGTAAGTAGCCACATAGTTGACCTGCGGTGGAGCAGATACAACGGGTGGATAAAAACTAGGAGGGGGTGATGGTGGACCAGATGCTACATTGGGACCAAAGAACGACAGCTGATCAATGGTCACAATCCGTCCTTCATGTGGAAAACAGGCCACACGAAAAAGGGAGGAGACAAGCGCTACCATGGCATAGGTGTAATCGCGCCCCAGGAGCAGATGAAAATCCAAGGGGCCTGGAACGACCATCACATCCATATGGACGGTTTTCCCTCCCAAAGTAATTGGTAACCTTGGAAGGATCCCCAATGGTTGACTGGTCCTTCTATTGAATGACAACAGATCCTGCGTAACAGGCGCAAGCGGTGGTGAACCGAAAGCTTGCCAGGTAGTTGAAGACAGAATACTAACATACGCACCTTCGTCTATAATGGTGCTGGGTACAACCAGACCAAGAGCCTGTACTGTGATCTCGAAAGGCACATAAGACGGAAGGCGAAATCCTGCAAATCGATTCCAATCAAAGGAAGCGACCAAACTACTCAGAGGGGCTACCATCGAAATGCGAAGGTCTTCCCATGATGTTACGGAAGCAGAAGCCTCCTCCATGACCTCCATCTCGAAGGCGAGAGGAATATCCTCTGGAGCCTCCATCATGGGAGGCGGAGGAGCGGCTTCTTGAAGCACAGGGACAGGAGAATCTTTCTCCAAGTCTGACGAATCTGAAGAAACCAGAAGGACATGAGGAGTGTGAGATCCATTCTCGACAGAAAAGACCTGGTGCACCGCGGACGGGGCCAGTTCAACCGATCCTACGACCAATGGTTGGTCAGGGCCGGATTCGTGAATTTGAATTTCTGGGGGAGTGGGATCGACCAAGGATGACTCTTGACCAATCGTCGGATCAGCTGGTAGAGGACTCACAGAAAGCCGATTATAACCAGGTGGAAGGTGTGGTGTAGAACCGGCTGAATTGTCCAAGACTTGCTTGGCTTCATCCATATAAGGACAAAGGTGAATGGCATGGTGCCCTTCACACAACTTACAGGGATTGGTGATCTTACCCTGCTTCTTAGAGTTCTTATCAACAGCAGCTGAAGACGTGCCCCCAACTCGACTCCCGGAAGCCAAAGGCAACGGTGGGCGGCCGTTGGACCATACTTCGAGCACCTTGGGAATGCCAGGGCAGTCTCGAAGCAAATGGTCTCCCGCGCACAACATGCACGGGAACTTGACTTTCCGCGGAGGGTCGGACGGCCTATCAAGATGAGATATTTCAGAAGCAGTGGCTGCACTTTTAGCCTCTCGCTTATCGGACTTCTTCTTCTTTGTCTTCTTCTTCTTCTTCTTAGCCACCTGGTTACTTGAATCCAGACTTTCACCAGGCGAAGTAGAAGAGGAGGACGCAGAAACAGGCGAAGAAGGGGAGAGGTCCACCTTGGAATCAATATGAGGTTGTTCAGGTGGAGGAACTGATTGAATAGTAGTGGAGACATTCGGGACAACAGAGGTTGAGAACAACCAAACAGGCAACCCAACAGTTAACCCAGGAAGGGACAACGTCGCCATGTAAGGAGCACCAACATTTCCAAAAGGAGGAAAATGACCGGGATTCCCTTCTGAGGGGATTCCTTGGTTGGTGAACTCTGAAAAAGTTGCCATCAAACTCAAAACCACACACGGGCTGAAAACGAGTTAAGGGCACACGATCAAACGGTCAACAAGCAATATCTAAGCAGGCGTGTAATCGTGGGGGATTAATTTTACCACATTGGAAAATAAGAAGTTCTACCGTTTCATGTTTCAAGAGTCGAGAAACGATAAAAAGATGACTCATCTCTTTCAGAGTTGACACAAGCGTGAAAGGACAAGCGCTTGACGGTCTTTTCAAGTTTAGGGAGTCAGAAAAGACCAAATGACTGCTCAGGAAAAACTAGGCACAAAGGGTGTACCAAATATCCGTGAACTGCAATATACACCTTGGTTTCAAAAATGAAACAAAAATCAACCAAGGAATTTCCGTACGTGCAGGTAGTCTCCCCGAATGCTGTGTTCGGTGTATCACGGGTATAGGGCGGCAGACTCGGCTTCCTATGGATAAAGGATTGAAAACCTATAGGGGTCTCCCTTTATATACGCGACGGTACGGGGAGCGCAAGTCCGTACTAGCGCTGTCTAAAGCCAACGGGCGAACGACAGCTGCTAGGTTTAACGACGCCGGAACACGTCTCTAGCCTAGACCTTCTAAATATGTTTCGTTAAGTTCCAATGTTGCCTTAGGTTAATTGAATAAATTTTACAGTTGATCTTCAATTAAGTTTCAATTTCCAGGCCCTATCGTATGTAGCGTCTCGAAAGACTCCTAAATGCAAGCTATATCAGAAAAGAAAACTTTTCAATTCGATGAATGCTATCTAGTTAAGGGAAGAGCTTCAAACAATGATGCAACAAACAGCAAAACTGAAAACGAAACTTTTCCAAACTAGATGACTTTCACTATCCAAAAGTATTCTAAAACATCCAACGAAGCGAATTATGCAATGTAATCTATGCAAAATTCTTTTTCCGAAAACTATGCAATTGTAATCTATGCACAATTTCCTTTTCTTTTCAAATAATACGAATGTACTCAATGCATTTTTCGATGAAATGAGAATCTACTTAATGCATACTTTTAATAAAAGAGAATGCACTCAAAGCGATTTCTAGTTTTCAATCATTAAACAATGTAATCTAAGTTCAATGATGGATCTCAAAAAATACTTTTCAATGCAATGTGATCTAATGCATTTTAACAAAAAGAACACTTTGAGACGAAAACTAAATAAACGAAAATCTCCTTAATGAAGGATGAAGGCAAAAGGGATGCAAACAAACACTAAGAATGCAACCGTTGTTTCAAAATACTTTGTGACAAAATCCCTCAAAAGTTGACAAGACATATGCGGTCAAACACAAAAAGGACTTCCAAAGTAAGAGATCAAAACAAGGCATTCATCACTTTTACATCAAAAAATCATAGAAAGAAGACATTCCAAATAATGAGCAATGTAATCTATGCTCATACAGAGGAAATACCCGAAGGGAAAGACGCACTGTTGAAGGATTAAGGGAAAAAAACTCAATTTTCATACACCCTGAAAGTGGCCCGACTTGTACATTGACAACTAGCGCCACTTGGCGCGACTTTTACTTGAAAACTAGCGCCAATGGCCAAGTGGCGCGGGTTGCCAACTGACAACAAGCGCCACTGCCTGAAAATGAAAAAACAAAGAATTTCTCCCAACCAAGACCAGACTTCCCACTTCAAGCTGAATCTAAAACAAACCCCGAAGCAAAGTACTGACCAAAAGAAGCTTCCGAACAAGGGTAACCCTACCACCTACAGGAAATGGCGCGACTGTCTGGCTGTAATCCGCGCCAGACAGGGGATGGCGCGAGTGATAAACTAACAACATGCGCCAACTGGCGCGACTGTCAGGGCTAAACTCGCGCCAATAAAGCCAACTATGAAAAGGTGAAAATTCGGAAAAGCAGAGGTCAGATCTGATCCTCTGGGGGCTGAACCAAAAGCCAAAACACAAAAATAACCCAACCCAGAAGACTCATCAAGCAAGGGGAAAACAATCAAAGCGAACCAATCATAAACGGGACAAGGAAAACCGGACGATCCCCAGCGGAGTCGCCAATTTGTTGAGGAGGTAAATCCCCTCTGCGGACAGGGGCGATCCCTACTAGCCCAGCAGGGGTCTAGCAACAAACAAACAATGCTATGACGCAAGCTCCTAGTTACGAATGAAAGACTTGGGATAAGAGCCTACCTGGATTCCAACGCTAGATCCGAAGAAGAGATGTCCCCGTCCTTCAGCCCTGGCAGATCACAATCCTTCCACGATCTCCGTGGATGAACACCTGCACACAGAAGAAACGAGCAGATACATGCATAGGAACCAGCATACGTAACTAAACATCGGTCAGAAAAGATATTACTCGCATTAACATGATGGAAAAAGGAGTGGAACCATAATCATACTCATCTATTAAAATGATAAACGAATAGAAGTTACAACCAAGTTCTGACGTCGCAGCTTCCTTCGAACGGGTCTCCGGTCGTCCACGTCTCGCAAAGCTCGCCAAGGAAAGGGAAACCTCTCCAGAGTCTCGTAACAATGGTCTCCTCGCTTAAATGGGCCTTAAGGGAAAGAAGGGATTCTTTACAGCACAAAGGCACTTGGGAATAGGGAGATGCAAAGCTTCAGCACTTCAAGACTAGCTTGCCATGGATCTGAGCAAGCTTTTATAGATGGGGAAGGAAGGAGTTGGGATCCCTATTATTATGGGATTGGCCCTATCAACAAGGAAGGTTCCATAGAAGGTGGCAAAACTACTTCCCTTCCATAGAACTCCCGCAACCAAACCTCCCAACTCAAGATAGGCAATGGTTGTGAGTTTGTTTGAACTCAACTTCCGCCATCCATATTTAAAAAACAGTCCCTAAAATGGGTGGCGCGATTGCTGCTCTATGACAGAGCGCCGAGTGGCGCGACCTCTTTACAGGATTTCCCTGATTGGCGCGAGCAGTGAACTGTCTACCCGCGCCAATGCAAAAAGAGCTGTTTTTCATGGATTTTGCAAGGAGATGTCTCGAGGGGAAATGAAGCTCATACTCAGAGGGATGCATTGATGATGTTTTCAAGGCATGACAGTGTTCACAGGTCACATAATGGGTCCTCCATTGTGCGGGATGGGGAATGGTAGGGACGGTGACAAATTACTGTGTAACAGTGACCCTCCTAGATCTGCAATTGCTCTGAAACCATGTAGGAATTTCTGAATCTTATATCTTATGCAGAAATTATTATTGTTAATTCGGTTAAGCTCCTCCTACCTAGATAAGTTATTAACTAAATAAATTCAAGTTAACATCGAAGAAAAACACATAATAGATCTCTACCAATTTAGATCTAGAATAAGCACATGCACACATTGACAAAGTGACACGGTTATTTCTAGACAAATAGTCCCCGGAAAAACCCAATGTGGGAAAATTGGTCTCTGGCTACTGAAGGGTTCTATTATTAAGAATATTTCTGAATACACAACTCTAGGTTCCAGATCTGGAAAACCCGACAGAGAAAACTCTAGATATATAGCTCACTGGCTGATATAGGGCCAAAATAATGACGGATCCACACCCTCAAATGGGATTTATAGAACTCAACCAAATCTAGGCCTAGAAACCCTAGCGCTGCCCCTGAAAGACTCTGCATCAGCCTCTCAAGCCCCTGAAAGCCTCTGCGTTAGCCTCAGATGGCCGCCAAACCCTCAGCGCTGCTCCAAAAGGGACTGTGTTACCCCAGAATGGGTGACGCAGTCACTACGCTGCCCCTAAGGGTCTCTACGTAATCCCTGACGGATTTCCTGAAAATTACGCTATCCTTACTTCTGTTGTTGCTGCCTTCCTCTATGTTGTCCTTGAGTTGATCTCTTCTCTGCCTCGTGTGTATTCTAGACCCTAGGATCAGATCATCCCCTTGGTCTAAATTCCCCTCTCGGCAGCTGAAACACTTCTAAGTATTCTTAGCAAACTCTGCCCTAGAATCTCGGCTTAGCTTCCATGCTCTGCCTCTGTGTGTCTTTATAAATGACCCCAAGGCTTTCCTTTATACTTTTCTCATTGACAAATCAACGACCATGCTTAGATCTTAAATCAATGGCTAAGATTAAAAGAAAGCTTGATCCGTGTGACTTAAGACAATTTCATCACATGTTTAATTAAATTCACTTTAATTATTTAATTTCCCTAAGTTTTAACTTAGGAAATACATTAAAATAATTAATTAATTTAATATCTCCTAAACCAGAAGAAATTTCCCAAATCCATTTATGGGTCTTGTAGATAAAGTGAACTCTAGTCCCTCCACAAATTTTGGGACCTAGAGCATAATTGATGCTACCCTAAATACACAAAATCTCAACGGTCAAGTTACTAATCAATCTGCCAGTTCGGCGCCAACCTCTTTTGATTTCATTATGCCTCCAAAATTAACTATCAAGCCTCTGAAGGGTGTTATCCATAATTATGCTTACAACCCTTGTTGAAGCGCTGCCCAAAATTACAATGTCGTTGAAGAATTAGCTCAGAGTCCATCGGCAATGTCAACTCTTGAAGTGTGTAAAACTACCCTACCCAAAATAAGGCCTTGTTGTCTAATATCAGATGTATGGACCCATCAGATTCCAACCTAGTGTTTTTCTCTCAAGAAAACTATACTCCTCGGCTTCTAGTTGAGTTGGATTTTATGATTTAGGTCATTGTCCATGGTAAAAACATTCATCATCCTATTGTGGACAAGGGAGATTCGACTTGCATCATGTCTATGTCATGCTGGAAGGTGGTTGGTTCACCTCAACTAAATCAATTGACCACCACATTAAAAGCCTTTGATGGAAGAACATATAAACCTTGTGGGATTTTGAATTCCCTCGAAGTGGAACTTGGGGGAAAAATTGTCTCCGTTGAAATAGAAGTTATTGATGAAACTCTTGATTATAATATTCTATTGGGACATACATGGGTTCATGTTATGGTTTTCTTCATTTTGACTTACTTCTACATGATTGCCTTTCATCATAAAGGAGGGATCGTAGCCATAGATAAACTCAAATTTTTTTCCTATGATTCCAATGTTACTGGAAGTGTCCCTCTTGTAGGGGAAGCCCTTCATTCCTATCAGCATGTTGTAGTTGGATTACTGAAGTATTCATCACTTATGGGGACTTTTACCCTCCCTCCTCCTCCACTTTCCTACTCCCCAACTTCAGTTTCTTATATCAATATGATATAATCCTATAGGATTCTGGTCGATCCATGGATTATACAAAGTGAAACTAACATCCAATTTTTTGGCGACAGGATGTTTCTTAACCCCGTTGAACAAGATTATGAAGCCATCTACTTGGATTTTGCGTCTCATACTTTTTATTTGATCAATTAGGTAGATCGATCCTTGGATTATGGCATGTCCTCTGATCCTTTCTCGCACATATTCTCAACCGATGAAAGCATCATGGAAATCATGATGTCAGAAGACGAGACATGGGACGAGCATCACCATCATTCCCTCCTTCCTGATTCCATAAAAGATAATCTAGGTGGTTTTTACCTACCTAATTTAATCGAACCCTCTATGAATTTCATTTCCATTCATGAGATCAAATTTGAAAATAACCTATCGAATATCAAAGAAACCATTCCCCTTGATATTTCTATTACACCAGGAATAGTCGAAAATCTTTGCTCGAGAGCATCTTGTTCTTCATATGAATTCGATACCTATCTAGCCCTTTTTCATGAGGTTAGATATGTATTTTCCTCAACGTATAAATAAATGCCAGGTATCGACCCAAACATAGTGGTGCATGAAATTAAATTGTATCCTAATGCCAAACTCGTCTAGCAATGCCTCCATCCACTCCATCCTAAGAAGGTTGTAGGGATAAAAACTGAAGTTGAGAAGCTTCTTTGAGTTGGTTTCATCTACCTTGTTCCTTTAACCGATTGGGTTTCAATCATATTCTCTTTCATGAAGAAACAAGGCACGATTCAAGTATGCGTTGATTATTGGGATGTTAATCGAGCTTGTTCGAAAGACAACTATCCAACCTCGTTTATTGAGCATATTGTTGATGATTGTGTTGGTTGTGAGATCTATTTTTTTATGGATGGATTCTCGTGTTACAATAAAATCAACATTCTCCCAACGGACCAACCCAAGACAACATTTATTTGTCCCAGGGGTACTTTTTCTTATAAAAGGATCCCATTCGGTCTCAAGAACGCGAGGGCCACATTTCAACATGCGATGGATTATGATTTTCATGATATTAAGTATATCGTGCAACCCTATTTGGATGATCTACCCGCTCATTCCAAACATTGGGTTGATCACCCACTGCATTTAAGGGTCATTTTTCCGTTGTAGGCACTATAACATTCAAATTAACCCACACAAATGTGTGTTCTGTGTTGGTTCTGGTTTAATCCTTGGTTTTTTTATTTCCAAACAAGGAATTCATATTGGTCCTCTCAAATTCCTAGAAATTTTAGATTTTTCTGCAACCTCTTCCTTATTTCAGTTACAAAGACTCTAAGGAAAATATAACTTCTTGAGGAGATTTGTCCTTAATTACGTCAAGTTGACCAAAGGATTTACTCACTTACTGAAAAAAGGGATTCCCTTCCATTCTAATAATGTTGCACTAAAAGTGTTTGATGCCTTGAAATATGTAATGGTTCGGGCATCTTTCTTATATCCCCCTAACTATCAGTGCGATTATTTCCTGTATCTTGTTGCCACCATCTCTACTATAGCTATGGTGTTGGTCCAAGAAGACAACATTGGAACTGAACATCCTATTTACTATCTAAGTCAAAACCTCAACGATACTGAGATCTGGTATACTCATGTCAAAAAGTTGGATTTTGTGGTCGTTCAAGCTGTCCAAATATTTTTCCATTACATCTTGATTTGGAAAACTACATAAATTTCATATTGCAACCTAATGACATATATACTGTCATGCCAATTTTTGGGGGAAAATTACTCAAAATGGATAGTTATTCTCCAATATTTTGACCCGAAATACATCAAATCAAAGTCAAATAAATCCCTAGTTTTCATCAAACCTATTATCCTCCACAGTGTCCCAAGGCTGAGAAAGGAGACCGAAAAAGGTAACCTTAGACCACTTTCAACTTGGTAGCTAGCCCTACCAAATCAGATAGGTCTTCCTTTGTAATCTCACATCCAACAAAGTGACTCGAGAGAGATAAATTGATATTAGGCTAGATATTCAGTTCCATTACGGTTTGATTTTTAGGGTTTGATGGATCAGGCTCAAATGTCTAGCAAACTAGGTTAGGATTTCAAATCATTCAGTTGCAGGGATACAATGGGGAAAGGTAGGTATATTTCAGTAACACATTTGAGTTGTCATTGTGGTATAGGTTTGAAATAGAGAAGGTTCAAAATGAGTATACTATCATGGGTTCATTTATCAGAAGAAATAAGACAAAAACATGAAAATCTCATAAAAATAGATTATAGAAACTATGAAGCATGTTTAACACCTCATGAGAAAATCACATGAAAGAAATATAATGGTAATAAGGAGAAAAAAATATTCAATATAATGAAATAACAGAGGAAAATAACTGCTACTAAAGCATACCACATGAATCCCATGATAATAGTTGCAATTTTTTTCAATTTCTGCAAAAATATAATATACACTAGCTCCAAGCCTTTGATTAACTGATGTCCAACCTTGAATCTAACTTTAAATCAGCTACATATACACTAAAAACCACATTCCCCCCTCTCAGGGGTCAAATCCATCATGTTAGGAACTGATTACACCATTCTCTCTAACCAAACCTAAAACTAGGGAGGTCAAGAACTAACTCCCCATTTTTCCTTTGACTGACTTTTACAAGCATTAAAGGCCATGTATTTACATCAATTCAACATTTTCCAGCTCCATTACAATTAATTACATCATGTGAAAACCCAAAAATACAAATTACATCATGAAAAGTTGACCTTGACTAATAAAACTCAAAAAATCGACTTGTTGACAAAAGTGCAACGAGCTCTCTCAGAAGAGCGATGTGAGAGACAAAAGTGCAGTTTGTTGCTTTGAGGGAATTTTTGAGTGGCTTAACTTGATAATTTTTTTGAACTAAAGGTTGCTAAAGATACCTCGAGATTTCTACTAGCCATCTGAACCTAAAACTTGCAAAAAAAATTATCCAAGGCACCTAAAAACTGATTTTCCCACAATTACTCCAGAAGTGTGGCAAGGGGACCGAAAAGGAGGCAGAAACATGAATTTTGACCTGATTTTTGACTTTTTCTTCTAAATGATGAGCTAACATGGAAAATTAAGTACATATTTGAGATGTACTCATCAATATCTATCCAACCATGAAAAATTGACCACATTTGGAGGCTGTGAGAAGAAGCATGGTGTGAGTTCGTTGCGCTTCTATGCACCATTAATTTCCAAAATTTCCCAAATTTGAAAAAATTCATTCCTCTGTATTCCTCAGTGGCTGATTAAGCAATAAATGATGCATCAATAAGAAATTCAAGTTTGTCTCTCTTCTTTAGCTTCTTTTTCAAATTCCTAACCCTAATTTTGCAAACCTGGTTCCTAGTGAAGTAATGCCTTTCCACGTGTCTTTGAAGCTTGGTGTTTCGTTTAGAATTCTTCAAGAGCATATCCAAGTGTTCATTAACCCTTCCAAGTCAAAACCCTTTGTCTTGTTCAATCTCAGCTGCAATCATGTCATCCAAATCTTCTTGACCTAAGGGAGAAGATGGCTCACTTCCCTGTTATTTTTGTCTTGCAAGTCCTCTTGTCATTGGCCTCCCCGGCTGTACTTGAACATCCTTGTCCTCAAATTGATCAACACCCATCACTGCATTACCTTTATCATCCTCTGCCACCAAATCTACCTTAGGTTTTCTTGACAAAAGTTGATTTACCTTAAGTTTCCTGTTCTCCTACTGTAAAAATGCAATCATGAAATTTTCCTTTGAAATATTGTCCTTAACCTCTCTTATTTATGCTTCTTTCTCTTGGATTATTTTCTTAGCTGACTTGTTTTCTACATGCTCAGGTAGGTCATCCATGACATCATCAAAAGGTACCTTTTCTTCCTCATGTAAGGATGCAACATGTTGGTGTCCTTATGTTCCTTCTCTAACCATACTAGGCTGAAATATTTCCACATTGTCAAGAGAAAACACAAGCCTTTTACCTCTGTTGTAGGTTTGTGTCACCTTTGGTTTACTTGAAGAACCAACCTCTTGTAGCCTTGGTGGTGCCAATGGAATACTTTGTCTATTGGGTTGACTAGTAACAGGAAAAAGAGAATTTGATTACATGAATGCCTCCCAAGGTAGGTTGATATGTGACAGTTGATGGAGAAAAATGACTTTGACCAAACCATGGTGAAACAAGTTTTCTTGGTGATATTTCCCTTTGCTTTGTACCTTATCTTTCATATTGACAAGGCTTCTGCATAAGTAGTGAGGTAGATTGAGAGGTTTAATTGCTGTGAAATGCATCAGTAGCCTTATGTGATACTGATATAGTCTTGAAAACCTCCTTTCATAGGTAAAGTACTTCATGATCATATTCATTAGAGAAGCATACATGTCAAGCAATTATCTGAAGGGAAAAATGTGTGTAGGAGCATATTTGTAGTGTGGATTTAGGAAAACCTTGTAATTCTCAATGTCCAAATCCATCGCTTTTAACTAGATTTATCCATGGTTAGGGATACATGTGGCTAAGGCTATGGCATCTAATGAGATGGTGAATTCAACCCCTACTATGTTGGCCTTATCCCTCCTAAAACTAGTGGCAAAGAGAATTGTCAATTTTGCATGGAAACCTTCCTCTTGAATCCTTTCACAAAAATTATGCAGCCCACACCTTCAAAGGATTTCTTGATGAAAGGTGAGGCCATGATTTCTTGGATTTGAGTTGGCTCAAATCTGGAAACTTGCCCTCCTTTTTTGAACTTTTTCTTCTCATTTTCCATGGTTTTTGTCTGCATGATCAAACCCTAGCTAGGTAAGAAGGAAGGGTAGGATGAAAAACAAGGGAAAAAGGGAATGTTTTATTGAGGGAAGGGAACGGAGGGGTTAGGGATTGATATAATTCTTGGGGAAATTTTTGGAGATGGGGATAAGTGTTAAGGAGTGTAGGGAGGTGGAATTTTATGAAAAGAGAGAGGGAAAGTTGTAGAAATGTCCAAAACACAGTCCTAGCCAAAAGTGCAGTGAAGGTTATTTATTGTATGGAAAGTGAGGGAAATGAAGGGAAGGAATATGGAAAATGTTTATGGTAGGTATGTGAGGTATGGGAGGGGGTAATATAGGAGAAAATATAGGTGTTTTACCACTACAGTAAAGAAAAAAAATCATGGAAGCCAAAATCACAGTGAAACCCTAGGAGAGGGATTTTCACTGAGTTTTTCAAGGAGAATGATGAATAAGAAGGTGAAATATTGTCTACTTACTTTCCAAACAGATGCTATAGATTGTAAAATGCTGAGAGGAACCCTTTTGATGTTTACTTGGCCTCCAATTTCCAAAATGCGACACATGAGCTAGAAGCACATCATAGCAAGTAAAAGCACAGTGTAGCAGGTAGCAGTGGAGCATGGGAGGTAAGTAGGTGGTTTTGAAGATGAATTTCGATGCCCTAGTGGCTAGAATGAAGCTCGATAGTAGAGAGGTGCTCAATGAAGTTGAAATGAGAAATTAGAATGCTTGGTTGGTCTTTTATTGGTTAAAAATCGATTTTTTCTTGTGATGATGGCATGACATCATATGCCTCTTTGAGAAATGAGATGATGTGACTGTAGCAAGATATTTTGAAATGGAAATGTTACCTTTACCTTTATTGCTTTTGTTCCTAAGCTGATAACTCCCATTGATTATGACCCAAGTGATGGACATGGCCCTTTTTTTCTTTCTATGACTAACCTTATAATGAAAAGTCAATTTAAATCCTAGACCATGACCTCAATGATGACATATTAACTGCTTTATGACCCAAGACACCTGAATGATGACATGACCATGATAAGTGATGATAACCATGAGCAAGTGGAGGGAGTAGCATGACCTAGAAAACAACCAATGATCAAATTTTATTTGAAACTATAAAATTTACCTAGAACCCTATCAACTGAAATTGAAAGAGTACCTTTTATCATAGGTGAATCACAGACACTAAAATTGGCTCCAACTGGGGAAGGAAGCTCCTTTAGGAGGTGTCAAGAACACCATACACCAGGTAGCCTCATCTATTGGGAAATGGAGTCAAAAATAAAAATAAAAAACTAGACACTGAAATCACTGACTAACAAACTGAAATTGACTTAACTAAACAAAAACTGACTTAACCTTTCAAAACAATAGTTGATCAAAGAATCCTTATGGCCTTCTCCTCAGGCTTCAAGCTTCCATGAAAACTCCTTCACACTCTTGGCAACAAAATAAACTGTTATGTACAATGAAAATGAGAAATTTCTGAAAAAATCAAGTGAGGTAATGCTTGAGGAGTCTACCATTGACTGGTCCTCCTGAAAAAGCTTGTCCATCAAGGTATTCTAACAAAAAGGCATTCTTCCCTCTGAAAGCCAAAATTCTGTATGGTCCTTTCAAAAAAAATTCAAACTTGCAATGTTTTCGTTTTTCCTCGTTCCAGGCATCCCATCAGAGAACAACATCTCCCACATTGAAATCATCTACTTTAGTTTTTTTTTTCATATATCTTCTTTATCTTTTCCTGAAGCTTTGAATTATTTTGAAATGCTTCTTCTCAGGATTGCTGAAAATGAATCATATAATTTATTCTCCGTTGAATATCATTGGGCTCACTGTCAACTTCTTTCAAAATTTTCATGACCGGGACAGCAAGAGAAGTCAGAAAAATAGTTTCCACTCCATATACCAACTGAAAATGTGACATACCTATGGATTTCGTAGTGCTCACTCTATCCGCCCATAGAGCATTGATCAATTTCTTGTGCCAATTATTTTATTTTCTTCCAGCAACTTCTTGATGATGTTTACCAATGATTTATTGGATGATTCATCCAACTCATTACCTTGCAGGTAATATGATGTTGAATTCCCGAGCCTTATGTGGTATTTGTCACAGAAATCAATCATCCTCTTAGATTTAAAGGAAATTGCATTATACGTGATTGTTTTCTGTGGACAACCAAATAGGGACAAAAGATTAGACTCAATAAATTGAATTATTACTGCATCTGTAGCATGTATGGTGGGGATAGCCTCAATCCACTTGTGTTGAGCTGAAGATGAAGAGTGAATCTCACCGATAAAATCAAGGCCCCACTGTTTAAAGGGTGCTTGAATAACGTCGTCAATTTTTTGTGTGCAAAAAAAACCTTGAAAATGAAAAGTGTTGATGTTGGAATAACATTTTTTTTCTTTTCGGGATATATTGCCAACAGTTTTTAATAATGACATTAAAGATAAAAATATAAACATGATAAAATTTCAACGATAAACACGACATTAAAGATAAAATATCAAAATTCTTAAAATTCCAATGATTTTTAGGCATAGTATTAAAGATAAAAAATCATGTCTTTGAAAAGCCTTAAAAAACCAAGGATGACATTAAAGATAAAATATCGTCTTTATGAAAATATAATTCCAACGATTTTTAGCCATCGTATTAAAGATAAAATATCACTTTAAAAAACAAAAAAAAATAAAAATAAATTAAAAATAAATAATAATAATAATAATAATAATATAGATAAATCTCTTTCGGATTAATCACATCATTAGGATTTGGTCGACGTTTCGAACCATCTAATGTGGTTCATCCTCAGGACAAGGTGAAAAAATAAGATCGATCTAACATAATAAACAGTGAGGATGCATCATTTCTTAGAAATAGCACGAGAAAAACTAGCTATTCAAAACTAACTGTTGAAAACTAGCCGTTAAAAACTAGCAGTTAAAGACTACCTTTAATTAAAAGGTTAGTTTAGAAAATTTAATTTCAGTTTATTATTTATAAAAAATTATCAATATTGTAATAGTTTAATTAATATTAAACTATTATAATAATTATTATACAACTCTCTTTTCATTATTTTAGGTTTTTCCTTTTTATATTCTTTTGACTTTTTCTTGATTTAGGATTTAGGGTTTTTAAAATAACTTATATTAAAATAAAATTAATTACATAATAAACTAATAAATTTTCTTTTAATTAAACTATTATAATATTGATAAAAAAAATTATAAATAATAAATTGAAATTAAATTTTCTAAACTAACCTTCTAATTAAATGCTAGTCTTTAATGGCTAGTTTTCAATGGCTAGCTTTTAACAGCTTGTTTTTCTCGTGCTATTTCCGAGTAATGATGCATCCTCACTATTTATTATGTTAGATCGATCTTCTTTTTCACCTTGTTCTGAGGATGAACCACATTAAATGGTTCGAAACATCGACCAAATCCTAATGATGTGGTTAATTCGAAAGACATTTATCTATATTATGGATCACAAAAGTCTTAGATCTAACAATAATAATAATTCAAAAAAACACACAATATAAAGAAAAGAAAAAAATTTACCCCAAAACCAAAAAAAAAAAGTTATAAAAAAATTATTAATAATAAAAAAAATCGCATAATTAAAAAATAATAATAATAATAATAATTAAAAATAATCTAAAAATAATTAAAATTAAAAAGGAAATTAAAATATTTGAGAGATGGCTTCTGTGATCCTTAAATTGTGAAAAAATATTTCGGTAAAAATCACATATGAAAAATATCGTTGACGCGTTTTGAACCAACTATTGTGGTTTATTATCAGGACCAAATGAGAACACAGATAAAAACTTACGATTTAAATAGATGTATAGAGCATCAAACTAGTCGTTATAGTATTATGGCTAATTTGACTAAATTAATTAGGAAATTTACCTAATGAGAAATTTAAATTATTTTTATTTATTAATAGAGTGAAAATCAGTTTAATATTAACTTTTTATTTATTTATTTATTTTTATTTTATTATTATTATTGTTATTATTATTAATAAATAGCTAAATTAATTACTTCTTTTTATATATATATAAATAAATAAAAAATATAAGTATAAATCAAAATATAAAAATCAAATAAGTAAATAAATAAATAAATAAAACAAAGCTTTAAAAAAAAAACATAAAAGTATAAAAAATATAAAATAATAAATAGAAAAAATATATATATAAATATATTTTTTTCTATGAATATATATTTTTATATATTTTTATAATATATATTTTTATATATATTTATATTAGAATATATATATATATATGTTTATAAATATATAAAAGTATATATTTATATATATTTTTTCTATAAATAAAATATAGAAAAAAAAAATAAAATATAAAATAAAAATAAATAAAAATTTAATATTAATCTTATTTTTACTCTATTAATAAATAAAAATAATTTATTAGTATTAAATAAATAAGATTAATATTAAATTTTATTTATTTATTTATTATTATTTTTATTATATATATATATATATATATATATATATATATATATATATATATATATATATATATATTATTAAATAACTAAAATAATAATAATAAATAATAAGTAAATTGATAAATAAATCAAAACAAAACTAAAAAAATATAACATAAAAATATAAAAGATATAAAATAGTAAATAATAAATAGAGAAAAAATATATAAATATAAAATAATAATAATAAAAAATCAAAATATAAAAAATCAAATAAGTAAATATATAAATAAATAAAACATAACTCAACAAAAAAATAAAACATAAAAATATAAAAGATATAAAATAATAAATAGAAAAAATATATATATAAATATAAAAAATAAAATAAGTAAATAGATAAATAAAAAAAAACAAATCTCAACCCATATATATATATATATATATATATATATATATATGAAAAAATATATAAATATAAAATATAAATATAAATTTAATATTAATCTTATTTCTACTCTATTAATAAATAAAAAAAGATTAATATTAATATTAAATATGATTAATCTTAATCGTAAAAATAATATTAATATTAAATTTTCATTTATTTATTTATTTTTATTTTATTATTTTTAAGATATATATTATTTTTCTATTTATTATTTTATATCTTTTATATTTTTATGTTTTATTTTTTTAGTTTTGTTTTATTTATTTATCTATTTACTTATTATTATTATTATATATATATATATATATATATATATATATATATATATATATATATATATATATTAATTATTTTTATTTATTAATAGAGTAAAAATAAGATTAATATTAAAATTTTATTTATTTTATTATTTTTATTTTATATTTATATTTTTTTCTATAAATATATATAATAATATATTATATTTCTTTAAAAGATATAAAATAATAAATAGAGAAAATATATATATATATAATAAAAAGAATATATATTTAATTTTATTTTATTATTATTATTTATCTATATATATATATATATATTATTGATTATTAAATAAATAAAATAATAATAATAAATAATAAGTAAATAGATAAATAAATAAAACAAAGCTATGTGTGTGTGTGTGTGTGTGTGTGTGTATATATCGCCTTAAAAAAGTGTTTAAAGCAGTTGCTTTGGCGATAAAATCGAGTAGCACTGTGAGCTCCCTTAGTAAAAAACTTATTGAAAGTAACCCCCTCACCCCAAGGATTTATGGTCTTCCTAAGATTCATAAGGATGGTGCTCCCCTTCGCCCCATTGTCAACACCATAGGTGGTCCGACTTATCTGCTCGCTAAATTTTTAGCTAGTAAGTTGAAGCCCCTTGTGGGTCGCACCGACTCCTTTGTCAAAGACTCTTCTTCCTTTATTAAGGAATTGAAAGACATTAAATTGGATCGAGATGATAGGTTTGTAAGTTTTGATGTTGTATCATTGTATACTTGCATTCCCATTAAGGAAGCCATTGATGTCATCTCTCGAATCACAGATCCTGATACTGCTCATCTCGTAAAGATCTGTCTAACGTCGACCTTCTTTAGTTTTGAGGGTGAATTCTTTGAACAGACTTGTGGTGTGGCTATGGGTTCCCCGCTTTCCCCTATGGTTGCTAATCTATTCATGGAAGACTTTGAATCGAAGGCCCTTTCCTCCTCTCTTTTTCAACCTAGGCTTTGGAAAAGGTTTGTTGATGACACTTGTGTGGTGTGGCCCCATGGTAAAGAGAAATTGGACCTTTTCTTCCAGCATCTTAATGATCAATCTGACTTTGTTAAGTTTACCATGGGATTTGAAGTGGATGGTAGCCTACCCTTTCTTGATGTCCTTCTTTCCAGAAATTATGATGGTTCCTTCTCTCATCAAGTCTTTAGAAAGAAGACGCATACTGAGCAGTATTTACATGAAAGTTCTCATCATTTCCCGGCTCAGAAACTTGGGATTCTCAGTACCTAGTCACAAGAGCCTTTATAATCTTTGATGTTCACCATTTTGAAGGTGAAAAATCGCACCTCGATGTCTTCTGTAAGAACAGTTATAGCAGGGCTCAATGTCTTAGAGCTTTTCAAAAAGCTGAAAAAGGTCCTAGGGTTAAGAAAGATCCCTGTGAGCGGTTATCTGGAGTTTATCTTCCATTTATCCAAGGTACTACTGATAAAATCGCTAATATCTTGAAGAAACATAATGTCTCTTCAACATTCAAGCCTCTCCACACTATTCGAAGTTCTCTTAGATAGGTTAAAGACCCGATTGGCCCATTGGATAGTAAGGGTGTTTACTTGATTTCGTGTTCTTGTGGGACACCTTACGTAGGGGAAACTGGTTGATCAATTAATCAAAGAATTCATGAACATGTTGCTGACCTTAGACATGGTAGATCTCGGTCCTCTGCCTTAGCAGAGCATGCTGAAAAAATAAAGCATCATATTTGTATTGAAGATACTGAGGTTATTGCAAGGATTGACCATTTCCACCACCGAAAGTTGAGGGAAGCCTTGGAAATCGAAAAGAGGCCGGTTAACCTCAACAGAGATGAAAAGTGGAGTGTTAGTATATGTTGGATTCCTGCCCTTCACTCTGAGGGTTTTTTTTTTTTTTAATCAATTATTATTATTAGTATTATTATTATTTTCTATTAATTGTATTTTATTTTCTATTTTATTGTATTTATTTATGATTATTTTATTTTATTTTATTTTAATTATTTATCTATTTTATTTTTATTTTTATTTTATTTATTTATTTTTATTTTTTATTTATAATATTTTTATTTAATTTTTATTTTTATTTTTTATTTTTGTTTTTATTTTTATTTATTTATTTTATTTATTTATTTATTTACTTATTTATTTATTTTATTTATTTATTTATTTATATTTTTTTTTAATTTGAGAACTTATAATTTAAGGTTCTATAATAAAAATAATATTAAATTATTTTTAAAAATTATTGATACTAAATTATGTAAAAGTATTAACATTAAATTATATTCAAATATAATTAAATTAAAAAATATTTGAGAATTATAAATAAAAATTAATAAAATTTGAAAAAATATTTTTCAATTTCTTATTCGAGTTAAACTAGCCATTTTTTCAACGGCTAGGAGGAGCTGTCTTTTTCTATTTAAATAGGTCTCTTAGTCAGATTTCTCATCTTGTCCTAATGATGAACCACACTGGTTGGTTCGAAACGCGTCGACAAAAATTTCTTATATGTGATTTTAACCAAAAATTTCTTATACAAAATATTTAATTATAAAATATCAAATAAGTAAATAGATAAATAAAACAAAATAAAATAAAAAACATAATAATATAAAATAATAATAATAATAATAATAATAATAAAACAAAAATAAATAAATAAATAAATAATTATTATTAATCTTATTTTTACTCTATTAATAAATAAAATATATAGAAATATATTTTTATAAATATCAAATAAAAATAAAAGATAAAAATATAAAAGATATAAAATATAAATAATAAATAAATAAAGTAAGGTAAATTAAATTAAATTAAATTAAATATGTATGTAAAAATTTTCAGTGAAAATCACATCAAAGAAAATTTTGTGACGCATTTCGAATCACACTGGTTGGTTCAAAACACGTCACAAAATTTTCTTTGACGTGATTTTCACCGAAAAATTTTACATAGAATTTATGGATCACATAAGCTAAATTCCTAATATTAAATTAAATAATTAATCAATTAAATATTTATTTACTTATTTGGTTAATTAAAAAAAAACTAAGAGGAAAGGGCAGGAATCCAACACCTGCCAAGGCTCTAACCATCGTCTCTGTTCAGATTCACCAACCTTTTTTCAATTTCTAAGGCTTCCCTTAATTTACGATGATGAAAGTGATCAATCCTAGCAATGAATTTTGCTTCTTCAATGCAGATGTGATGGTTAGTCTTCTCAGCATGTTCTGCCAATGAAGAGGAGTGATATCTACCATGTTTGAGGTCAGTTGCATGTTCACAAATTCTTTTATTAATAGATCGACCAGTTTCACCAATGTAAGGGGTTCCACAAGAGCAAGGAATGATGTAAACACCTTTGCCATCTTTAGGGTTTACTGAGTCCTTCACAGATCTTAAAGAGCTTCAGATAGTGCTAAGGGGATTGAAATTACAGGAAACATTATGTTTCTTAAGGACCCTGGCGATCTTATCAGTGGTTCCTTGAATGAATGGGAGATGCACTCCAGAAACCCAATCTTTCAAATTGTTTTTATTCTGGGACCTTTTTTAGCTTTATGAAAAGCTCTGAGGCATTGGAATTGTCATAACCATTCTTATTGAAGATGCTTATGAGGTGGGATTTCTCCTCATCAAGGTGGAATCTATCTGACATTCTAAACGCTCTGGTGGCTAAGGTGCTAAGAACACCTTGCTTCTGAGCAGGGAAATTATGCGAATTTGCATGTAGATATTTCTCAGTATGCATTTTCTTACGGTATACTTGATGGGAGAAACAACCATCATCTTTTCTTGTGATAAGAACGTCAAGAAAATGTAAGCTACCATCTACTTCATATTCCATAGTAAACTTGATGGAGTCAGACTAGCTATTCTATGAAGGACCTAGTAAACCCTAAAGATGGTAAAGGTGTTTACATCATTCCTTTCTCTTGTGGAACCCCTTACATTGATGAAACTATTTGATCCATTAATCAAAGAATTGGTGAACATGCACTTGACCTCAAACATGGCCTCTTAATTTTTTTTTCTATTTATTATTTATTATTTTATATCTTTTATATTTTTATATTTTATTTTATTTTTTAGAGCTTTGTTATATATATATATATATATATATATATATATATATATATTCAAATTAAAGAATTGGTTAATTTAGTAATTTATTTATTTATTAAAAAAATAAAAATAATACTAATACTAAAATAAAAATAAATAAATCAATAAATAAAAATTTAATATTAATTTTAGTTTTACTTCATTAATAAGTAAAAAAAAATTAAATTTCTTGTTAGGTAAATTTCCTAACTAATTTAGTCAAACTAACTGTTATACTATAACGGCTAGTTTGATTCTCTTGCATCTATTTAAATTGTAAGCCTTTACCTATGCTCTCATTTGGTCCTGATGATGAACCACTATAGTTGTTTCAAAACGCATTGTTGATATTTTTCATATGTGATTTTTACCAAAAGATTTTTTCACAAAATTTAAATAATTAAAAAAATTAAATAAAAAATAATTTAAATTTAGAAATTTGAATTAAAATAATTAATTAATTAATTAAATTAAATAATTAAATAATTAAATTTTAAAAAAATATATATATATAAATATATGAAAACCACAATTTTAAAAAAAAATCACTTTTTTCTTTAAAATAAATAAATAAGTAAACATTTTCAAAATTAAAATTAAAATTAAAAAAATAATATATATATATATATATATATATATATATATATATATATATATATATATTAAAAAACAAAAACAAAAAAAACAAATAAATTTAAAAAATAAAAATAAAATTTAAATTTAAATTAAAAATTAAAAAATAAAAATTAAATTTCAAAAAGAAATTAAAAATTAAAAAATTAAATATTTTGTCGCCCTAGGGGCCGCAGTGATTGGCTGGCAGGCTACGGGAGAGCTGCAAAATCGACCATCGCCAACCTAGGGGCCGCGGGGCTCGGTCGACAGTTGGCAAGTGAGCTAGCATTTCTCCCGCCGCTCGCCAGCAAAGCCCCTCACCCCTAGGGCGGCAATGGTTCGTTTATTTATTTATTTAACTTTTTTTATTTTTTTTATTTTTTTTTTCAATTTAATTTTTTTTAAATTTTATTTTGTATTTAAATTTAATTTAAAAAAAAATATTTAAATTATAGTTTTTAAATTCTTTTGTTTTTTACATTGTTTTTATTTTATTTTTTTAATTTAAATAATGAATTATGTTTTTTAAATTTAATTTATATTTTTAAATGCATTTGTTTATTCTTTAATTTAATATTTTTTTTATTTTAATTTTAATTTTTTTAAATTATATATATATATATATATATATATATATATATATATATATATATATATATATATTTAATTTTTTTTTTAATTTAAATTTTAATTATTTTAATTATTTTTAAGTTTTTTATTTTATCATTGTTTTTAATTATGTTATTGTTTTTTTTAATAACTTAAAAAAGAATTGTTTTTTTCCTTTTTTTTCTTTTTTCTTTTCTCTTTAAATTATGTGTTTTGTTTTTTTTTTTTTTTTTTGAAATTTTATGTTTTTTATATTTATTTTTTTAATTTTTTTTTACAAGTAATTTTATTTTTTATTTTTAATTTTATTGGTTTTTTTTTTATTTGTTTTTTTCATGTCTTTTTATTTTAATGTTATGTTTAATTACCAAGATGAAAATCACCACTCTAAACAAAAATTATTGGTGTTGCATGAACACTTTTCGAAATTAGCATGAAAATCACTAACGTTTTAAAACAAATGTTCATACTTGATAAATAAAAAATCACCACTTTTCAAAATCAACATGAATATCATGATATTTAAAAAAAAAAACCAAAAAAAAAAAAAAAAATCAAAGAAAATTTAAAGTTCAAAAAATATGCCAAAAAAACAAAGGTAATTTTACATCACCATTTTTCAAAATTGACATAAAAATCATGACATTTACAAAAAAACAAAAAAACAAAAAAAAACAAAAAATCGTATAAAAATTTAAAGTGCCGAAACTATGCTCCAAAAAAAAGGGTGATTCTGTATCACCACTTTTCAAAATCGGGTGTTTTTTTTTGCTACCTCGAATAAGTAGGTATCACTTCAGTTATCTATTTGATCAGTACCTATGTTTTTCCTGGTACAATTTTCTGAGTTGACCGAACAGAGGTATAGTAGCATAAGAGAAATCAAGTTGCAAAGTGCCTTTTAATTTTTCTCCCCACGATTGCGAGAGAAACATCCCATACCTTGGAGGAATATCAACTACAACCACATCCATCAGAACATTCTTTGTTGGAATCTGATCAAGAGATACTACCAAATCTTTAATGAGACCGAGAAACCTAACCCTTCCCGAGTCAAAGGAGTAAGGGTCATGATATGGGCAGGTAATATCTAATCCTAACTTGTCCATTATGGCTTTGGGCATGAGATTGTGAGAGGCTCCAAATTCTAGTATAGCATTGTGATGGATGAATTCATGGACTCTAAGACTGAGATAGAAATGTGGGACTTCACTATTTGGTAAGTTTCCATCTATGGTTGGGCCAAACAACAACTCAGGGTGGTCATCGCTAACATTCACCATATCTGATGTTTGGTTGACTTTGAGCATTTTAGCAACATGAAACTTATATTTATCATTCTTAACCAATTCAGTAAAAGGAATAGAAACTTTCAATTTGGAAATATCTTTCTCTAGATTAAAAAAATTAGGATATTTTTATACCTCCTTGGATGCGATATCCTTCCTTTTGGGTTGTTCTTTGGCGGGAATGTCCTTTATCTATCCCGCAGTTTATGTTTCCTTATCTTTATTTGAATTGTTGGTGGATGTCTCATTATTCTTTCTCTTATTAGTGGCAGTAGACTCCTTTTCTTTGTGCTAATTTGTAGACATAGGTTCTTTGGGTTGAGTATCCTTTTGAGAATTTGGCCTCTTCTGATTTGGAGTGATAGGCATGTTCTGTTCCTTAAACTATATTGCCTTTGCATTGAGCTAAGGGCCTTTTGGAAACCTATTTGATAAACTTTCGTCTTTGTTGCTAACATATCGTCATTTGAAAGAACAAATTGTTGATCATCAGGTTGATCAACATCAGGTTCTTGATTATATTCTTCATCTTCGGTTAAGAAAATAGGTTGTTGGTATTTTTCAAAAAGATGATTTTCTTCTAAAATATCTTCTTCTTCAACCTGTGCATAATTATGTTGGAGTGGAGTAAAAATATTTTGTTGTTCCTATTGGTCCTGACCTCTTTGTTCTCTTTGCTTGATTCTGAATTGAGGTTGTTGTTGTTGTTGTTGTCCTCTGAAATTTTGATTCCTGATTTGATTTTCTATTTGTTTATCTGATACTGTCATCCTATCCATCATCTTCTCCATGGTTCTGATCAAAGTTTCCATCTTACCATCTGATGAAGTAGATGTCTCCCCTTTGATTGTGACCCTTTTTTCTATTTTGACCTTTGATTTCTTAATCAGCAAGTTTGCTTAAGCACTCATTGCATTACTTTGCATTTCTTCAAGAGTTGCAAGACTCCTATCCCTTAGTTAATAGGCCATGTCAGTATCAAAGGCATCGGGATAATAAAGGAATGCCAGGAGGAGGTTTAATGTCATTTGGAATGGAGTTGTACACCTTGTTGAATCTGACGGTGAAGTCTTCTATAGATTCATTTGGATTCCTTTTCAAAGCATTATATTCCACTAGAATTTGAAGAGGATTCTTATTTTCTTCCAACTTGGCTAATAAAATATCGATCAAATTTTGTGGATTAGCTACTAAATGTGTTGTTAGAGTACGAAACCACCTCTTAAAATCTCCTAAAAAACTTTGGGCTATCACATGCATCTTGGCATCATCATTTTCGATCTCTTCAAGATTAATGAAATATGTTACTTTGACTACATGATGCTGAGCTGAGACCTTTGATGTCCCATAAAACATAGGGAGCCTCTGACCATAACCTTGAGGCAAATCAGTAAGTACAGGAGGCAATACTAAAGGGGAAAATCTCGCCATGAATGTTGCAGAAGGTGGTGTGGGGATAACAATAAAGGGTGTTTATGAAAGAACTTATTTTGGAGGAAGTAATGGATGAGCAGTGGATGATGATGGGGCAGTAGATGATGATGGAGGTGTAGGGGTAGATATATCAGTAGACAAAATTTCTTTTTGATATTGAATATAATCTTTTTTAGAGGTAAATTTTAGGTGATTGACTAATTTCTGAAGATTATGAAATTGAGACCAAACTTTCCTATCAAATTCAGTAGATGAAGACTCTAATGATGGAAATCTTAATTCAAATTTAACAGGATCAAATACTATTTCAGAAAGAGATTATTTTGATTTATAATTAAACGAAGAAAACTCAAAATTGATATCAAAGGGTATGTCTTCAACTGCAGTCAAATCTGCAGGAAGGAATATAGATCTTACCAATGAAGATGTGATTGTTTCAACTTGATCATGTAGAGATCTTTGCTTCCTCAATATTCTTTGAAGGTCTTCAACTGGTGATGGAGGATCAGGATCAAGATTGCATCTCGTGACCTTTTTAGGAGCCAGTTCTGAATCTTCACTTTGCATCTGAAAAACTAAATCATCCTTGCTTGAAAGCTAGGACCTATCACCCATGGGCCTAGAACTCAACGAAATTTTAAGAAAAATCCTAGGGAAGATTTGTCTTTCGTTTCCTTGGCAATGGCACCAAAAATATTATCCTCCAGTGTCCCAAGGCTGAGAAAGGAGACCGAAGGAGGTAACCTCAAACCACTTTTGAATTGGTAGCTAGCCCTACCAAATTATAGAGGACTCTCTTGTAATATCACAGCCAACAAAGTGACTAGAGGGATAAATTGATATTAGGCTAGATATTGAGCTCAATTAGGGTTTTATTTTTATGGTTTGATGGATCAGGCTCAAAGATCTAGGGAACTAGGTCAGGGTTTCAAATGATTCAGTTGTAGGGATACAATGGGGAAAGGTAGGTATGTTTCATTAACACATTTGAGTTTTCATTGTGGTATAAGGTTGAAATAGAAAAGGTTCAAAATGAGCATGAGATCATGAGTTCGTTTATCAGAAGAAATAAGACAAAAAAGATGAAAATATCATAAAAATAGAGCATAGAAACTATTAAATATATTTAACACCTCATGAGACAATCAAATGAAAGAAATAAAATGGTAATAAGGAGAAAAAAATATTCAATACAAAGAAATAATAGAGGAAAAACACTGCTACTAAAGCATACCACATAAATCCCAAGATAATAGCTACAATTTTCTTTCTATTTCTGCAAAAATATAATATACACTAGCTCCAAGCCTTTGATTAATTGATGTCCAACCTTGAACCTGACTTCAAACTAGCTACATATAGACTAAAAAACACATTCCCCCCTCTTAGGGGTCAAATCCATCAGGATAGGAACTGATTATACTATTCTCTCTAACCAAACCTAAGACTAGGGAGATTAAGAACTAACTCCCCATTTAGCCTTTGATTGAATTTTACAAGCATTAAAGACCATGAATTTACATAAATTTGACATTTACCAGCTCCATTACAATTAATTACGTCATGTGAAAACCCAAAAATACAAATTACATCATGAAAATTTGACCTTGATTGATAAAACTCAAAAATTCAACTTGCTAACAGAACCGCACCGTGAGAGACAGAAGCGCAGCATGCTGCTTTGAGGGAATTTTTTAGTGGCTTAACTTGATAATTTTTTTGCACTGAAGGCTATTGAAGATACCTCAGGATGTCTACTAGCCATATGAACCTAAAATTTTTCAAAACTCTTTCTCCAAGGCACCTAAAAACTGATTTTCCCACAGCTACTTCAGAAGCGTAGTGAGGAGGCTGAAAAGGAGGCAGAAACATGAATTTTGACCTTTTTTTGACTTTTTATTCTAAATGATGAGCTAGCATGGCAAAGTAAGTACATATATGAGATGCACTCATCAATATATATCCAATAATGCAAAATTTACCTCATTTGGAATCTCTTAGAAGAAGCACAGCGTGAGCTCGTTGTGCTTTTGTGTACCGTTAATTTCGAAAATTGCCAAAAACTCAAATTTCACAAAAAATTTCCCAAAATTGAAAAACTTAATTCCTCTACACTCCTCAATGATGGATTAAGCAATCAATGATGAATCTAGAAAACAATTCAAGGTTGTCTCTCTTCTTTAGCTTGATTAGGGTTTTCTTTAGCTTCTTTTTCAAATTCCTAACCCTAATTCTGTAAATTTGGTTCCTGGTGAAGTAATGCTTTTCCATGTGTCTTTGAAGCTTGGTTTTTCTATTGGCCTTCTTCAAGAGCATCTCCAATTTTTCATTAACCTTACCAAGCCAAAACTCTTTGTCTTGTTCAATCTCAGCTACAATCATGTCATCAAGTCCTCTTATCATTGGCCTCCTTGGTTGTACTTGAACATCCTTTTCCTCAAATTGTTCAACATCTATCACTACCTTACCTTTATCATCCTATGACACCAAATCTGCCTTAGGTTTTCTTGAAAAAAGTTGATTTACCTTAAGTTTCCTGTTCTCCTGCTGTAAAAATGCAATCATGAAATTTTCCTTTGAAATATTTTCCTTGAGCTCTCTTATTTCTGCTTATTTCTCTTGGATTATTTGCTAAGCTGACTTGCTTTCCACATGCTCAAATAGGTCAGCCTTGACATCATCAAAAGGTACATGTTCTTCCTCATGTAAGGATGCAACATGTTGGTGTCTTGATGTTCCTTCTCTAACAATACTAGGTTGAACTCTTTCCACATTGTCAGAAGCAAACACAAGCCTTTTACCTCTGTTGTAGGTTTGTGTCACCTCTGGTTTACTTGAAGAACCAACCTATTGTGGCCTTGGTGGTGCCAATGGATTACTTTGACCCACTAGGTTGACTAGTAGCAAAAAAAGAGAATTTTATTGCATGAATGCCTCCCAAGGTAGGTTGATATGTGACAGCTGATGTAGAACAATGATTTTGACCAACCATGGTGAAATAGGTTTTCTTGGTGATCTTTCCCTTTGCTTTGTATCTTCTTTTTCATCTTGACAAGGCTTCTACATAAGTAGTGAGGTAGATTGAAAGGTTTAATTGTTGTGAAATTAAGCAGTAGCCTTATGTGATACTGATATAGTCTTGAAAACATCCCTTCACAGGTAAATTACTTCATGATCATATTCATTAGAGGAGCATGCCTATCAAGAAAGTGTCTGAAGGGAAAAATGTGTGTAGGATAATATTTGTAGTGTGGCTTTAGTAAAACCTTGTAATTCTCAATGTCCAAATCCATCCCTTTAAATAATATTTCTCCATGGTTATGGATATGTGTGGTTGAGGTTATGGAATTTGCTGATATGGTTAATTCAACCCCTACTATGTTGGCCTTATCCCTCCTAAAACTGGTGGCAAAGAGACTTGTCAATTTGGCATGGCAAATTGCCTCTTGAATTATTTCACAAAAACTTATGCAGCCCACACCTTCAAAGGATTTCTTAATGAAAGGTGAGGCCATGATTTCTTGGATATGAATTGGCTCAAATATTGAAACCTTCCCTCCTATTTTATACTTTTTCTTCTGATTATCCATGGTTTATGTCTGCATGATCAAACTCTAGCTAGGTAGGAACGAAGGGTAGGGTGAAAAACAAGGGAAAAAGAGATTTTTGTATCGAGGGAAGGAAATGTAGGGGTTAGGGATTAAGATAATTCTTGGGGAAATTTTGGGAGATGGGGATAAGTGTTAGGGAGTGTAGGGAGGTGTAATTTTATGAAAAGAGTGAGGGAAAGGTGTAGAAATGTCCAAAACACAGTCCTAGCCAAAAGAGCAACGAATTTTGGGGTATGTAGATTTCATTATTTATCTCTAGACCCAAAATTTTCAACCTAATACCTCTCACTCTAAGCAGCGATGTATTCGGTACCAATCCCAAAATTATATGATTATTGACAACACCCTTTACCATAGTGGTATCGATACAATTTTATGAAGGTGCCTCACTCTCGAGGAAGCCGAGAATGTTCTTAATGATTGCAATTCACGAGCATGTGGAAAAAATTTATCTGGTTATGCTACCGTGCAAAAAATCATACGCGTTGGTTACTTTTGGCCCACCATTTTCTGTGACTATATCCTTGCAGTCTAGAAGTTTCATGCTTGCTAGATAAAAAATTGTGAAGTTCGTTCTCCACCTACTCCATTGCATCATGTTATCGTCATTTGTCCCTTTACGAAATGGGGTATCGAATTTATGACATGTAACCCTCATTCAGTCAGGGGGCATGGTTATATCATTGTTGTTGTTGACTACTTTACTAAGTGGGTCAAAGCGATGCCTACATTCAATAATACTGGTGAAACAGTTATGTGTTTTTTCTTCAACCACATGATTTCTAGGTTTGGTGTTCCACAACCGATAATTACGGATCACGGGAAGCATTTTTGAAATCATATGATGACCAAATTAATTGAAAAATTAGGACTTTCACATGAAAATTCGACTCCCTGCTATCCTCAGGCTAACGAATAAGTTGAAGCTATCAACAAAGTTTTTAAGACAATGCTTCAATGCATGATAGGGGTCCATAAATCTAACTGGCATTTACTTCTCTATGTTGCCTTTTGGGAATACCAAACCTCATTAAGGATTGTTACCTGATTCACACCTTTTTAGTTGCTTTACAATCTAGAAGCAATCCTTCCTATTGAGTGTGAAATTCCATCATTGAAACTAGGTATTGAACTTCTCCCTGCTACCTTCGTGGAAGAGGAGCATCTTTTCCGCTTGACTCGATTGGATGGGACCCGATGCGATGTCACGTTGGCCAACGAAGCTCATAAAAAATGCATCAATGCGCAATATGAAAAAAGTGTCAAGCCTAAAGTATTCTCGGAAGGAGATCTGGCACTCCTATATGACCAAGAGGCTGAAGTTCCAACCTATGTGGTTGGGCCCATAAATTGTCAAGTGTGTCCTTGAAAAAGGGGCGTACAAGTTAGTAAATCTTGATGGAATTCCACTGTCGCAGCCTAGAAATAGGATGTATCTCAAAATATAATATGCTTGATCCCATGCGTAGTACATTGTGTACATATTTTCTATAGGAGTGTTGAGTGTGTTTACAGTGTGTTTTTCAGATTTTCCCATGGTTTCTATTGACCCCTCTTTACTTTGGTTTTTGTATGTCAACCTCTCTCACACCGTACATTGGTTATGTCGATGGTGCTAACCATAGTACTCGTAACCTATCCTTCGCAACGTGGGCCATTTTTACTCCAAATGGCAAGCTAGTGAGTATGAAATGGATTTGCATTGGCCACTCTACTAACAACATCGTTGAGTATAGCATCGTGGTTGAGCTTCTATCTAATGTTATTTCACATAGTATCTTCCATATAGTCATCAGGTTTCATTCACAGCTCGTAGTACTACAACTCGTGAATATCTATTTTATGAGAAATCTTGCCATCCTTTGTAAGGTTTTGAGAGTGCGTCTTCTCGAAAGTAATTTCGATTTCATACAATATAAACACATTTCTAGAAATATAAACACTTTAGTAGATTCCCTAGCTAATTTACTTTTTAGATAGGCATTTGCAACGAATGTAAGTAACTTTCAATTCACATCACATAATATTGAAAGTAGACTAGGAACTAGAAAACATTGAATATATATATATATATATGGGGTAATTTTGGTTTTACAAAATGTTTTCCCCTAGACACATATGGCTACATCGCCCATATACAAAAACTACATGCAAACATCTAAGTAGACAATCAGTGGTGCTCATGATAAAACGACATTGCACGAGTTATATTGCACAATAATCGACTAATACGACTGGGTGCCCCGATGGTATGTCATTCAAGTTGCAATGGAAGTTGATCGACTACAGTCTCATAAACCCTGTGGGTCAATCCCTCCATCTAGCGTTCCACCTTTGATAGGACCTCTGCTACCTCAAGATCTCGTAGCACATCTTGTCCCGCCGCAGCTACCTATACTGGTCCCAGTGCCTCCTCCAATGGTTGTCTCTCTGTGAGAAGGAGTTATGTAGCACCCACTGGTCGAGAAAGTCCAATATCTGCATGAAAACATCAAATATTTTAGTCTTAGGAACATGAAAAAACACAAAAAAAAAATTGTAAAACTTTTTAAAAACTTAATGGTAAAAATATCTAACCTATAGCATCCCATTGCTCTCCCTCAAGAAGCACGAGCTCGGGATCTTCACGGAAATCCATCCCTATGTAAGGATACTCATTGATCAAGATGAACTGTCTACATAGCCATCCAAAGAATTTTGGTGAAAATTTTATGTTGATGGACTTGCATGTCTATCCATGTGGTCTATCCCCTTCCTCATCTGTGGGACCCTACTCAAGTACAATATAATGAGGTTATAGTATTGATACCCACTCTAAGGAAAAAGAGACCAAAATGGCACCATAGCTGAAGTTCTTCAAATTCCCCTTCTTTTCTTTAGTAATTTGTTCCTTCAAGTTGACCAAGACACCCTCACTCCAGTTGAATAATGTCGGTACTAAACATTCTACCCCATACTGCATGTATGATCTGCTTACCACATGTAATGTCGAGTTGCGTGCCAATCTTGTTATGATGAACAAGATCATTCTCAAAGGTATTTGGGTAACATCATTTCTATTAATCTTTCCATCACTGGTCAGAATAGCTCGAGGTTTGAAATAGTTAGCAATGTAATCTTTCATTGTCTCAGCGCCACTTCTTCCACCTAGAAGAGAGATGGGGGCAACTTGCTTTTACAATCTTGTCAGAAATTAAATATTATCTACCTGTATCTTGAGTAGATTCTCCCCAGACTTGAATGTGTGTGCTTGAACATCCCATGAATGCACAAGGTACTTTAACAACTCCTTTTTTGTCCTCATACCGAGAAGCTAGAAGAATTTTAACAACCAGAAGTTTTTAAGTGTCTGGATGGTAGCAGGGTCGTTTGATGCATTTAAATATTGTGCTTCATGCTCTATTTCTCTCCAGATGAATGAAATTTTTTGGTAATGAGTACATGAAACATCAACAAAGGACTCATTAGACTCTTTCCCATGCAAAAAACCTAACAAACTTTTAGGAAAAACTGAGAACAAACTTAGAGAAATGCGACCAACGCGCCCTAGAAGACCTAGACAGAGCATTGCACCTTTGTCTGTAGTGTTTTTCGGCCTAGTTGCAACACCCTTTTCGACACATATGGAATGTGTTGGTCCTAAGGAATTTTTTATGAACCCAAGGGGCCTCAAAAACTTGAAAATTTAATATGAAAATACAAAAATGAACTGTGGAAAGATAGAGAAAGGTATTAGCTCCTACATGGATCCGACGGCACTTGAAATGGTTCTATGGATTAGTCACAATTAGCTATAGAATATTGAGGGGAAAAGGGCTCCAAATACTCACTTTTGAAAGTAAAGTGTGAAATGGTGAAAATGAAAAGTCATTTTGGATATTATGGTAGTTTTCTTGTTATTTTATTCATTTTTAACATTTTGACCTAGATATGTTTCGTTTTTACTATGAAACAGGTATGTTTAATCATTCTTGTGGTGTTTTAAGTAGGTCGACAGTGGTTAGAAAGTTTTTACTATGATTTAACAGGGTATTTTGACCAAGGAGTACACTTTTATATCTTTTTCAGGCTCTATAAACCAACAAAAAAGGAACCCCCTAGAGTCCTCTTTCATCTCTTTTCAGACTCCCAAAATATGAAAATATTGTCGATCACTTGTCCTTTCGAGTTCATAAAATTAAATGAAAAAATTTCTACTCAGTATAAGTTTAACCCTTTTTACGGACTAAGATAGACTAACTACGAAAAAGGAATACCTTATTGGAACATGTTTAAGAGGTTCTCTTGAGTATTGTTTTCTACCTTTCAGGACTTGAGAGACTATCTAAAAAAAGGGACGTGGATTTTTCTTTTCCACCTCATTTTCAAACTCTCTAAACATGAAAAATATGTCAAGTTTAACCTTCACTGGACTCGTTAAAACATCAAACGGTGATGGACTTGTCAAACATGACAACGTAGAACCCCTCCTTCTCAAGGTTAGTTAAAAATAGTTAGAGGTATTCATATGAATGATGAACTTACAGATCAAACATATGTTATTCTCCTCAATCTTGTTAAAAAATAAAGAGGTATTAACTAGTATGGTTGGGGAAATTGGGAAAATAGGGGATTCCATCTTTTCTAAATGGCAGTGATTTTCTCTTGAAAACGACACTTTCCACTTCATCTTCATGGTTATTGGGTTTGGTAATATACTTATATCTTGGTTATCATACCATTTTCAAAGCCTCCATTTCGGTTTTGGATCAATGCTACCAACTCTATTCATTGTCGTTATGTGTTCAAGAGAAGTCCTTCAGTTGATCTCTGCTACAATACTCTTAAGCCTTCATTTCATGTCTTCATTTCCTGATCCAATTCCATATCAGCATCATTATGATCATTCTATCTCAATCATGATACATGTTTCATGTTGCTCATGGGGGATACATCAAGGCCCTCCTACGACGATTCACTTCCTATCAACATTAGCACATCATCCATGAAGTTGACTTAGAAACACCCCTTTGCTCCCTTGGTGCTTGTATACATCAATGGAAAGTTTCCTCGCTCTCGGAAACAAGTTTACACCAATGGCCTTCAACCGAAATAATTTTTGTGGTGTTCGACATCAACTCATTTACTCACGCCATACCGATTGTACCATTGTTCCTTGAGAGCCATTAACAGCATCAGTGGTTTCTATTGCATCTGTTAACGACTTACATCATCGGCCAGTAATCAGATGGTGTCTACCATATTCAACTCTAGCTCATTGATTCGCATGGTTAGACTTGTACATTAATTGGTCGTGTGAACGAGATAGAAGACCCTATATCTATTTTCATCCATCCGGTCTGCGATTTGACGATTTATACAAATATCACAATGTATGATGGTCGTGATCATATAGACAATCATCTAGTTATGGGTATACCAGTTACATCTATGGATGCATCGTTTGATCATTGTACATGTTATGTTTAGCTTATGTTTTGAGTATGCGTATGCCTACCTCAACGTCAAGATGTAATGATAAATGTATTGTAACAGATGAAACTCGTCAGTTGTCCTTGATCCCTACTTTTCAAAAGGTAAAGCACTGCAGTCATCAATCACCATCTCTGACTTTTCACTTTAGGGAGCATTCTATTATAGGCCATTTTTTCACATTTGATCAAGTGAGCCTCCTAATGGGATCAATCAACATCATATTCCCCTTGTAATCCTCTTGCACAAATCCCTAAGCATGCACCTTTCATCCCTCATATTTTCAACCCTAAAATTCCTTATCTGAGCTAGTTTGAGGACCAACACTCCATGCAAGCCTACTAGGGTGTGTTCACCTACATCTTGATCAATTTTTTCTAGTTTTGGTCAGCAGAAAATTTCCCTCCTTTGCACCTGAGATGGTTCTAGAATTTTGGGAGAATGATCGGGATTCTGGAAGCTTCACCTTCTAGGATTTTCCAGAAGTTGTTTGAAATACTTACCTTGGATTGACATTCATACCCTATCTTACCCTAGTTTGGAGTTTTCACCACTTATCCTTTGATCATATCCCTCCATCAAAGCTGGATCTAAAACCTTATAATGGTAATTGGATAAGAACTCCCAACTTACCTCTATCTCCTATATATTTACCCTCTTTCCTATGTAAAGGTTGGTGAATTAATGGTTGGCTTTGGAGAGTTATTCTGCCCTCATGCTTCTACAATAAGTAGTTATCATCTCATAAATAGGGTAATTGGAGGTGCATATTGTGACAAGGAAAGGACGAGTTAACTTGGAGGAGCTCTTCTATAATATCAATTGCCACTTATGGTTTTAATCTCTTTCCATTTATATTAATGTAAAGAATTATTTTTTTTTACTATGTATGATGTCGTTATTTCACTTATTTCAATACCATGTTGATCTATTGAATAAATTATTTAGATGATACTCCATACATCTCGTAGTTTCTTGGCTTCTGTTGTCTGATTGTGTGGGATCTAATTTTGGCAATCGGAGTTGGAATTGGAGATTCCAAGCTAAAGAAGGAGTGAAGTGAGTGAAATTTTCTAGGTAGGCATCATTCTGTCATCTATTTACCTTAAGGAAAAGCATTGGGTTCCTTGTCTCTTTGTTGTTCTAGTTTGACCACCAAACGTGAGGGATATACCTTTTTCCGCAATCATAAATCTCGTATAACACTTACTTATTGGTGTATGGAAAAGCAGCCATCCTATCCCTGAACATCTATTTTCCTTCCCTTAAAATTTCGCAAGAATCCCAAGGAAAGCCATGCTTATTGGTTCAAAGTAGGATACACACCCTCCGCAAGTTGGAGGAAGAAAGACAGAAATCCAAAGAGAAATTTTATCTTCATCAGAGTCGTATCAAGAGGTGCTTCGACAAGAAGTCTATAGGAGAAAATGAATTCAATGTGGCTGACCTATTCTTGAAGTGGGACAAAGCCCACGAAGACAAAGGAAAACATATTAAGCTCCAATCCATGTGGATTAGACCGTTCATAGTGCATGATAATCTTGGCTAACACACATATCATCTTCAATATTTAGACAGGAATATTAAATATTTGTTTGTTAATGGCCAAGATTTAAAACAATATTTTTAATGATCGTCTAGGGTGGTGCCCTACCCTATGTACATATTTTGTTTTAATGTTTCTTTGTTTCTTTGTTTGGTCTTGCATTTTGTTTTCGTAAATGTAAATAAGTGTAATGTGTGAACGTGTTTTTTGGCTTCTTTGTATGTGGTTAAGTTGAAAGGAGTCTTGTGACACTACAAGATTTGGTAAACCTTCAGTCCTCCTTTGTTTTGGTTACGTATTTTAGTCTATGATGTTCTAACGAAAAATACAATCCTTCCATAAGGAGAGTTTTGTGTTGAGTTGTGATACCTATGTCTATTCTAGAACCTTACACCCATACTCAATTCTTTATGTTTTGGTGTTTTCACACTTATCCAATCAAGTAGAAGAGGAAAAGAGAAAAATGTAAACAAGGAAACCTAAATCAGAGATACTTATATGCTTCTCTAAAGGAAAAACCTCTCCTACTCTCAATAATTCAGGATCCCTCTTCCTCCCATGAAATGAATAATTTCCTATGCACGGTCTTATATAAATATATAAATAAAGGCGAAATAAGAGAAAGGCTTCCTGCGCAAAGAGGTGAAGCAAGAAATTCTGTCGAGGTACTGTCCAGGCTCGTTGGCAGCGGAGCAATGTTTATGTTCATGTAGTGACTACACCAAGGTATTTTCAAGGCCTATTGGTAGTAGAGCAACATCAGAGATGAAAAACCATACTCTGAAAATCTAAATATCGTGAACCACACTACCCTTTCCTGATTCGAAACATTGTGATATTGTTGATCTTTTTTTTTTCTTAACCAAGAAGGAACAAAGGGACTATGTTTATTCACGAGGTAAGTGGGGAACCAAAGTGATATGCATAATGAATCAATACTCCCTAGAGAACTAGACCCTACAGAAAAGAATCAACCTAAACAAAGAAGTTAGAATTCTACCAGTGTGTCACCAAGTGTTGTCGCTACTACAACACCTTCCAACATTTTGGCCTACACTCAAATTTCAGAGCCTACCTTCATCTTGCATACTGTTGTCGTGAACATTAAGACTCATTGCATGTGTTTCTATAAGTTTTTTGGTCTCATTTGCAATAATATCAAAGCGTCATCTTTTTTCATGTTAATGTCGCACACTGCACGAAAGCTAGTTTTGGTGGTTTCAAGGGGTAATATGTTAGCCTCTCTAAAATAACAATAAAAAATCCAAAATAATTAATTAATTAATTAATTATTCCTAGTTAGGAATATGAGCGTAACTCTTGGGTTGTTCCTCAAATGTTGGAGTTTGTTTAGGAACTCCTATCTTGGTGGGTTTTTGGTGAGAAATTATCTCAACCAAAGGAGTCTAAGATAACACGAAATATCTTAGACATTTTCTCTCATCTATTTAAATTGTAAATTAAATTCTTTTAATAAGAAAGAATACATGAGGAAGCCATGAGGCTTCTGCCTTTTCTGCCAATGTTTTTTCTAGTTTCATTTATGTGTTTTCTGTAATCTGCTTTTATGTTAATTCATTTTCTACATGTGGTATCAGAGACATCAGGTTTTAAGAGACGGATTTAAACTCGATTCGCTGCCTGTTTAATTAATTCGTGAAATGTCTCAGGCTTGTGAACTGTGAACGTTCTTGCTCGTATTTAGCTGAGGTTGAACGATGTCGGCTTGAATTAGTTTGGCAAGGAATTCTGCGAGTCTGTGAGCGTTGAGGGCACAATTATTTTTAAATTATCGAGTTATATATATGGAAGGGTTAGAATCTCTGTGTGAAGGGTTTTGTTTCGAATATGTCAGAATTTGGTTCTAGGCCTATGAGAATTGAACGTAGATGAATTGAATACATATCGAAGTTGGTGTGAAAGGTAATTCTCTACTCTGCATTGAATTGAGAGTGAATTTTGTTTCCAATTGATATAATCCGACTTGCTAAATTAATCCATGCCATCAAATCAGAAATTTGTTTTGTTGTATCAAATTATATATCAAATTCATAATGGAGAATAGAAATTCGATTGTATAAATCGATGCCAAGTTTTGGGACTCTGGTTGGTGGAATTGACATTAGTAAGGTCGATCCACAATTTTAAGCAGAAAGCCAAGTTCGATGGGCACATATACGCAGGAGGCTGGGAAGTCAGACACAGTTATATCAAGTGATTTTAAGGCAATTGTTGCAGATGCATCAGTTTTCACATTTGGTGATGAAGAAGACTATGAAAGTGATTAATTGGTAAAAAATATATTATAGAGAAAATTCTGACGAAATAATTGATTGGTTCTGACAAATAAGGCTTGGTTCCAAAAAAATTGCATTGCAAGCAAAATTATGACTTGCAGTTTCTTCAATTAGTGTATGTAAAGTGTTGTATCTTCTGATTAAATAGAATTTCATAGTATGCGTGGTGGGATCCTTCATTCCAAGTGCGGAAAGTTCGTTGCAAATAAGTTCCAATGGGAGAATCTGCATAATCGAAACTTGCCAGTTATAGGTACTATAATATAGTTCCTGCTCCGAACAGGACCTTGATCTGTGATATCAAACTCAAAATTCATACGGACCTGAAGAAGAAGCTGTTAACGAGTGACCCTACAACAGTGATATTGTCCTCCTGCATAGTGCTTTAAAGATACCATTTTAAATAGAAACAACTAGCCACCAGCACTTTAAATGAAATGGAGACTAGCAGGGCTGAAGGTTCGAATCCCACTCCAGTCTATTTTGCCTCCTCTTAATCCTCCTTCTCCTAATCCTCAGTCACCAAATGATCATTCCACATCAATATTTTCGCCATCTCGGTTTTCAACATGGGAAAAAAGCTTAAAATTTTCACAATCCTCAGCTCCAGAGATTGCACAGCTTGTGGATGGTAAGAAATCTCCATTTGGCCACTCATCTTTATTTTTAATTCAAGGATTCGAGTTTCAACCATGTGAATATTGGTTTGTGGTAGTTGTTCTGATGTGGGTTCTTAATTTCGTTTTGAAAATTTCAAAAAAGTGCTCATATTACATGTTTTGAATGAGAGGAGTGAGTGGAGCGTGCTCACTCTAGAGTCTATGAAAAATAGGGAATAGTGGAATTTTTCTCTATTTTATATATTTTTTGTAAATGGAGAGATAAGTGTGCATTTTTTTTATGGAGTGAGGGTTTTTGAAGTGATGGAGTGAAATTATTTTTGTAATTTTTGGAGTAATAAGGTGCATATTTTGTAAATTTGGAGTGATAAGGGAAAGTCATTGTTGTGATTCCAAGTACCCTTTTTATTTTAGAGAGATTGAGTCGATGAATATCCAGATTTTGAAGACAAATTGCTTCCAAGGGTTGTGAGCTTGGCATATTCTTTACTTGAAGGTGGAGATTTTTTATGTACTCAATACTTAATAAAGATATCATTTTTTGGTGTTGATGTGTCCTAGATCTGCCCGAAATTGAATAAGGGGATCTTAGGTGCACTATGTGTGTTTGTGATGGCGCATGTTTTTATGGCTTCATGTTGTTTCTTTTTTATTTGTGTCTAGTTGTGACACATCAATAGTTTCATTTAATATCGCATACATCAGCAAGCACAACACATATGATGAAATAGCTGCAAGATCAACACATGCATCTACACAACTACAACATATAATCGAAGATTGTCTACATCAGCATTCTACATCAAACAACAAATTCACTTACTCAAGTTAATGCTTTTCACAGCAAAGTCTTCATCAACGTTCTTGCAAATCCCTTTAAAGAACTTGTAATCAAATTCATTGATTTAAGTGAATCATTAAAAATTCATTATTAATGAATTTTTAAAAGAACAAGTGAATTCATTGTTTTAAAGTGAATCATTGTAAACTTTCTTGGGTGCATTGTTGACAGTGTTCGACACCCTTCCTTTACACAAAATCAAGTGAGTGCATGAACTTTTAAATCAAACAAGCAACAAGTTCACATCTCCTACAAGCGAGCGTGATTATTCATTCAAGCAATTTGCATCAAGTTAGTACAAATTTCAAACCTTCAAGCGAGCCAGAGTGAAGTTTATTGCAGCAACCATCAAAGCAACCAAACAAGTTAAAACAATCAAGCAAGTTGAGATCGACATCAAGCAAGCATGGCTATTCATTCAAGTGAGCGTAAAATCATCAAGTAAGTCGAGCGAAGTGTTCAAGCAAATGCGATCGTCATCAAGCGAGCGTGAATTCTAGAGTTTAAGCAAGAAAATTCTACAATTCTAGCAAGTGTTCCAAGCAAGCATAATAAGCAACAAATCAAGTGAGCATGCCATTCAAGCCACATTCAAGCGAGCCTGTCCTTCAAGTACGAAAATCAAGTGAAACAGTTCAAAGTACGACATCTCCGACAAGAGAGCCTGTTTTAAAGAGCGCAAGTTCAAATGGCGCAACATATTCAGTTGTTAAACATTCTTCACAGTTTGATCATATCAAGTGATGAAGACATGGTGCACATCAGCAAAGGCACTCTTGTTGATCTTTCATGGCATCTACAACAAACACATGAAACCATTGAATTTCTTCAACTTGAGTCGCAACTTCAAAGGATTGAATTGCAAGAAAAGAGTGATACTTTCAAGTATTTGAACCATCCAGATGATAATTCATTCATTTAGCTAGCTTCAAGTGTCGAAGTTGTTCCAGTTCAAATTTCTTCCAAGCCCATCATCAAGCCCTGGGAAGAAATTCACAATAACAAGAATTGACGAGGCTTAGGATATGTCCAAGATGACGCCAAATTACATATTCTCGATTATTCCAAGCCCATTCAGTTTTTCAGTGTTGGATTTCTTGAACAAATCCCCTCAGCACATTCAGAGACAGTTGCAGACAACCAGCAATGCACGCAACCCAAAGTTGTAGAAAAACAGAATTCCACACAACCTGAAGTTGAAGTCAAACTGAAATTTTCTCATTGTCAAAGAACCAGTCATATGGAAGATCAATGTTTTGATCTCCATCCCTGTTGCCATTGTGGCAAGTCCAATCATTCCTCAGAAAAAATGTCGCAATCAACACAAATCATCCAGATTGAAGATACATTATGAATGGATCGACCCTTGGGAATGGTCATCCACAGTTAAAAGATTGCTTTAGTTCTACAACCACATACGATCATACATAGTGCAGCCAATAGTGAAAAGATAATGGTACTCTCATGCAGTTGAATGGGGGAGTACAAAAGTGTAAAACTCCTACACCTGAAGGGGGGGAGTTCAAGAATACTTTCCAAGAGAAGTGTCTCTCCTTTCAGTTGACAAAGGGGGGAAAATGTCAATGAGATTGACAGTGTTTGTCAGACTGAAAGTCTCAAAAAAACCAGAAAAAGCAGCCAGTGGGCATCTTCAACAAATTTTACAATGGGCATCAACAAATTTTCCAGTGGGCAGTTGACAACAAAGAAGCAGTGAACAGTTTTCAGCACAGCAAAAGAAACAGTGAGTTGTTTTTTACATCATCAACCAATGGGCTTTGAAAAAATTTTGTCAGTGGAAGAAAGGATGCTGCTTTCATGCAAAGGACATATGGAGTTTTCAATCGCAATTCAGAGATGAATCAGACATACAGCTGACTCATGGTCTCTTTAGATTGCAATTTTTCAGCATCCAGCTTTGGCGGTTTTTTAGGCAATGTTTTTTGAGGATCAACATGAGAACTTGGAAGATGGTTCCTCGTTCTTATTTTGGATTTTTCATTGAATGGGGGAATGTTAGAATCTCTAAAATAACAATAAAAAATCCAAGATAATAAATTAATTAATTAAATATTCCTAGTTAGGAATATAAGCCTAACTCTTGGGTTGTTTCTCAAATGTTGGAGTTTGTTTAGGAACTCCTATCTTGGTGGGTTTTTGGTGAGAAATTATCTCAACCAAAGGAGTCTAATATAGCACAAAATATCTTAGACATTTTCTCTCATCTATTTAAATTGTAAATTAAATTCTTTTAATAAGAGAGAATACATGAGGAAGCCATGAGGATTCTGCCTTTTCCGCCAATGTTTTGTCTAGTTTCATTTATGTGTTTTCTGTAATCTTCTTTTATGTTAATTCATTTTCTACATAATATTTGCATAAATAGGTTGTTATTACCATGTGAGCATGTTTCGCACTCGTTACCAAAATTTCAAGCACTGTCTCACGAGTTTCATTGCAGTCGTTGCAAAATGTATCTTTCGTGTTGCACTTGGCTTAAGTCGTCACAAATTTGTCACTCTAAAGTAATTATGTTGTTCATGTGTTTTGGATGATCTATGTTGTGTCATCAAGTTCTCTAACTGTGTGATCACAATCAATTATTATCACTTTTCACATCAACTTCGTGATTCCCACACTTAGTCAATTCTGGAAAACTTCCCAACCAAGCAACTTAACCCCATCCAACCCTCTTGAACTGCGCATTGCACAGTCTCATCCCTCAAGCAGCAACCCTGCCTCTTGGCACTATGCAATGCACAGTTCTTGCCTCCTAGAACTGCGCATTGCATAGTCTTAGTGCTCAAGCCCGACACCCGAGCTCCAAAATTGTGCAATATTTCCCTCCAACCATGCCTAAACTACACATTGTTTAGTCTCAGTCCTCCAACCCAACCCTTGAGCTCCTGAACTGTACAATTTCACAATCACCTGGCCTCCTTTTCCTTCTAGCACTGCGCAGTGGGAAACTTCAGTCATCAAGACCTTAGCCTAGCTCCTTAATCTCCCCAACTGGGCAATCTTCAAGCCCAGTCTAGCCTAAACCACATATTACATAGTCTCAAGGCTCATACCTAACCCTTGACTGCTTGAGCTATGCAATTGCGTAGTCAATAAGCCTCTCCCTCAGCCTTCCACATGATTCTGACTCAGTCAATGGATCATCATGCAACATCTTAACTAGGGGTTTATCATACTGATGTTGACTTGTCATGAGTGAATTGCAAATGCAGGTACTCTATCATACTATTATAGAATTATTAAGAAGGATATGGAGAAGGAGAACATGGTAGAAGACACCTTTGTAGTTGAAGATGCAAGTTGATCGATCAAGAGAAAGAAAAGGAACATCAATTTGTGACTACAACTCATGACCTAATAACATTGAAGACTCCTCATATCTAAGACATATGGAGGTGGAAAAGATATCATTCTCAAAAATACATACAACAAGAAGAAACAATAATTTCTTAACATTGCCATGTCATCAGTGTCTTGTCATGTCATGTCATGAGTCATCATATGCCACATCATTTTGTGGATTATGTGAATTCTTATTCGAAAATATATTGTAAAGTGGAAGTCCAAAGGACATGTACAAAATATGAAGAGTCATGTAAAATTTAAAAATTCATAAGGAAGTCAAATAGTCATGAGGGTAGTCAAAGATTCATAATGGAGGTGAAGGATCACCCCATTGGTTATATATACACCCTCATTGTATAAGAAAAGGACTTTTCATCTTGGCTCCTCCCACAAGGCATCATAGAGACAAGCTAGTTGTTTTGGGGAGCAAGTAGTGGCTCCAATGCTCTACTATTGGAGCTAGTGGTGTTCATTGTATACATGTGTCCTAAGAATTTTACTTAATATATGAATTCTTATGGAAAGCACATTGTTCATGCATGGATTATGAATATTTGTAAGATTTTTCTGTGAATGTTTATAATTCATGTTTTTTTCACCTATATTAAAGTAATTGAACTATTCCGGTTATTTTAGTGCTTATAAAATTGAGAATGTGTTGTAATGGTCACAATGACCATCACATATTTGTGGACTATTCCATTGGATGTTAGACAGATCTCTCATGTTTGTGTGTGTATCTACGAGAGTGGTACTCCTACTTATCTATTAGAGGCTCACTTTCTTTTCCCTCCACAGTAGAAGAACCTCAACACACCTACGGTCCAACACTGACCAGGCACATATGCATTCGTCTCCCTTCCTGATAGTTAGAGCCAAGGAAAACCTTTAAGAAAATGGTAATTGGGTCGTATTCTGGATGGGACTAATATCCCAAACGTTGTGAGGTCTAATTGGGACCACATATCGGGGAGACCCATTTGAATGTTGGCAGGTCTAGCACTGTCAATATGCAACTACAAAATTTTTGGGAAATAAATTTTCTCAATGAGGGAGTGAATTCTCTAGAGAGAAATGCTCTGTTCTACCGAGGAGAAGGAAGTAGAATATAGGTATAATTTCAGGAGTGTTCCAGGATCCCAATTTGTTATAGATTGGAGAGGTCAATTTTTGAGTGCATATAGGCTAAGAAAGGGAAAGGTGCATGGGCCAATTTACTGGTGCTAGGTGGGTTGATTTTCTCCAAGACGAGTTTCTTCAGTGACTAGTTTCCAATAGGTTGATTTTCCTTGGGTCGATTTATTCCAATGGGACCAAGTTGAAAGTTCTAGTCATTGTATTTTTCTTTATAAATTCTCTTGGATTGAAATCTTGGTTTTCCATATTAATAAATGAAGGAGAATTGTTGTGGGTGTTTATTTATTGTAATGTGTGATTGATCTCTCTGTTGCATTTCTACGACATGTTTAATTTTCTAGAGTTAAAAATACTAGTGATTTTATTTTTCAACAATTCAAAGTTTATTTGGTAAAATAAATAAGTTACTGAAAATAAAAAATGTTGTGAGAAAATAAATCTAGGATAGTATTAGGATATTTAATAGTGACAAAATGCTTCATTGTTCACAAACCACACCCCCTTTTTAATGGTGTCCGGAAGGCAATACACCAATGAGAACTATTTCTCAAACTTGGTGGAAAAATCATCTATCCATGTAAATGTTGCCATAGGTTCCTTTCCCTTTCCCCTCTTCTTGTCTGGAAACTAACCTACAAAGTGGAAAAACTTGTAACATGCAAAGAATTTCACTTTTCTCGTGTCCCACTTCTTGTCAACTTGTGAAGTAGCTCCTCCACTTGGGTTTTGTTTGTCCTTTGTCTTGCGGTTCCTTTCCTAACCAAAAAGTGTAATTTTCTCCTCATCCCCACTCTTATAGTTTCCATTAGACAATGATTCCTCCCAAATTTCCTGTTGAGTGAAGTCATCTCATAGTTTTCCCCAATAAATTAGTTTTTGTTGTGCTAGAACACCTGTCACAAAGGTATCCCATTATTTTGTGAACCTGCTCAAGGCTATCATCACAATATCCTCATTTGACATGACTTCCCCAATAGCTCCAAGCTCATCTCAAGCATGCTAGTGAGATATGATGTCATTGTGTCTAATCTAGTTATCTTGATGTTCCTTAACTTTTCCCTCAACAACATTTTTTGGTTTTTGTTATCACTTTGGTATAAATTTGTTAGAGTAGTGCACATATCCTTGGTGCTCTTATTTCTTGATAGGGATCACATGATCCTTCACTACATCCATGATGATGTGTCTACATTTCACGTCCATTAAATTATGGGAGACAAATTCTATAACATTTGTAGAAGGTGTAACTTGAGTTTTTGCAAACCTGCATAAATTTTTCCCATGAGAATCAAATCTATTCTCTCTTTCCATGGATTGAAATTCAATGTCCCTTCCAACTGTTAACCCAGCAGAATTCATTCTCCTAGATCAAAACTTCAATCATAAAATATTTCAGCTGGAAAATAAAATTTGTTACTATAAACCCTTTTTCCACTTATTTCCCTCTTCATAGAGCGTAAGCTTGTTTTGATACCATGTCAATTTCTAAATACCAGGTTTGAACTATTTTGAATACATAGCAATTATTTTATATCTAGAAATTTATTTAACCAATAAATTACTTTTTTGAATTATTGAAAATAAACACACTAATATTTTAATTTTTCATTTAAAATTATGTAGCAGAAAATAAATAGAAAATCGCCACAAGAACAACATAATTTTTCTTCCAAAAAAACTTTCTTCACTTTTATTAATCTGAAAAAATTAGGTCCTTTACGCATGGAGAAATATACAAAAAATTAAAACAATAATTGAACTTGGAAATAGTGATTCATTGGATTCTCAGCCTAAGAGAAATTCAACCTTTGTAAATGTATCCTCCCTAAATAAATTAGGCCCTAGAAAAGCTCGACCTCCACTTTTGAGGTGGGGGGGGGGATTGGTTGTACGACCTATGTACTGGAAAGACTTGAGCCCCCTTATTTGAAAAATCAGCCTTTCTCCTTGTTGCATGTTTCCCTTGGCTTAAACTCATCCTCATTCCATAAACACGACGTGACACAAAAAAATCAACCACCTACTTCATGATCTTTTCCTCCCTTTCCAAATTCTTGGTGTCCTCTAATTTTCCTAATTGAAAACCCTTACTATACATTTTCTCTCTCTTCAGTCACTTGAGCCTCTCACTCCTTCAGATATTCACTTCATCAATCACAAATTTGTGTCTTCATCCTATCCCTTAGGCTCCCTTTATAATTTGTCATTGATCCAAATCCCTAATCTCCAAAGTGATAGAGGACTAGGATTAAATCCTAACTCACTTAGATCAAAGATGGATATTAGATATAAGTAACTTAAAAAATAAAATATTTATCCCAAGAAACTTTAGCCCAATAGAAAACAAAAATCAATAAATAAATAAATGTATTTTTTGTAAGTTAAAACTTAAGAAAGAAATCTTAATACTTTCTCCTCTTGAACAAGCACCTAAAGAGAACTCCCCAACATGTTGGACACTTAGCCTATGTAGAAGACCTTCGGATGCTACAAACATTAACAAAGGTTTCATTGTTCACAAAATTTCTATAATGTATGAAAGGAGAAATGCTCAACTTGATGTGTTCATTTTCCAAGAGATCCTAACATAATATTGAATTTATAATTATATAACAAGGACATGTGGTATAAATGTCCATTATTTAATCATGTTCCAGGACTAGATTAATACGGTTTTGGACTTGGTGAATTTTTTTATTCCCTTTATTTTTATCCATAAGGTCATCAATGTGAGGGATTCATACTCAATTCTTGATTTTACATTGTTGGGGATGTGATAATTGATGCATAGGTGATAAGTGTCATATTTCTTGAACATGCACATAATTGGTTTTCCAACAGACAAATCAATATGATGTTGACCTTGGTTGTGTAATGAAGTCCTATAGGATCCTTAAAAAATGTGTATCCCTCTAGACATATGAAGTTGTTTTTATAGTGTAGATTGCATGATGGAGGTAAAATAAACTAGAACAAAATTGGCTTGAGTATCATTAGAATGAACCTATGTGTATGGATGATTGATTTTCAACATTATTTTGTGGAAATCAAAGAAATTTTAATTATGGGGTTTACCTTAGGAAGACAAAATGATACTCTAATATCATTGAAAATGAGCTAAGGGCACAAATCATAAATTCCATGGCACTCCCAAAAGTATGATCTCCCCAACAACACATTGAAAAAATCCATAGGTAGGACATAGTGCATGAAATGATACTTACATTGGTATTTTTTGTACTAAGACTTTCATTGTTGCATGATGTGCAATTCCTTTCTTAAGCTAAGACATATTATCATGTAGAGTTGCAGTTAGGCTTAAGGAGCTAGCCTAGGTTTTTGAAAATATGTAGAGGTTTTTTTATCTAATATTTCCCAATCCAAATATCAATAATAGGGTAAATTGGTTATTTGTGTACTCACACCTCACTAGAATAGGTTTTCTTTTTCTTCATCGAAATCAATGGTGCTTGTGGAAGCTAAGTTTGTATGAACTTGGGTTATACATTAATAGGATTAATTTGGTTTTGGTGTGTATTCTTTGGTTTCTTATCATTATAATTGTCCTTTCATTTCCAATCATGTTGGTCACCAAGATAATTCATGTGGTGTTGGACTTTTGTAATTTTTCAAACATTTCTAAATCCCCTAGTGTGTTCATTAGAAGGAATATGATTGTCCAAAGATGGCATAAATAAATAAATCTTCATTGTTTATCCCCATACTCATTAATAATGGTAGTATCACAATTTTTTCCATTTCATATATTCATATTCATGATACCTTGATAAGTAAAAACTATCATGCATTACCTACATGACATCCCCATGCACTAATGGGTTCACCATTCTCTTCAAATTTTTGGTTGTGGGATTCCCACTAAAAATTAATGGTTAGACATATTTTCATGGTTTCAAGTTTGATCTTCTATGTATAATTGAACTTATTATCTTTAAATAATCATTGATGTGAGCTAACACACTTATCCTTTATTAGAAATTTCTTAAATATGGTGCCAAATATTATTATTCTCCCATATTTACATGTGATATACCAATGTATTTGGAAGTGGAGACCCTATATCTAGGTTAATATGATGCTTCATTGAGAAAAGTGTCAAGGTCCTTTTGGTCTCTTGGAAGAGATCATTATATTGCTTCATTAGTGTGTGATGCTATTATTTATGCATGAATGTTGAGTTATGCATGTAACAATACATTGATTCTAGTTGGGATATGCAATAATTTTTTGGTGAAGATTATGAGTAAAAACCTCTGATGGCATGAGATGATGTTTATTCATTGTTTTGTAGAAAATGTAGTGATGCTCTTCTTCTTTAGAGGGACTTCTAGTTATGTTAAAAATTTTGAGAGGGAATTTGATATGTGATACTATAGATGTAGGTTGGTGCAATAGGATATCTTATGAACATAATTATATCACTTTTCCATTAGCGCATTGCAAATGGAGGAATGTGCAACATTGCAAGAGGCTTATTCTCTCATAGGGGTGTGATGCAAGGTATATGTCATGAGCCCCTTTTGTTCAACACCTTTAGGTTGAATGTACATTTTATATAGACCTTGAATGATGTGTAATGAAATGTAATAATAAACACAATGTAAAATTTCAGTCCCCACTTCGATTATCATTTTTCCGTTATCACTCCATTCATTTAATGTTAAATCCAAGCATGATAAAAACACTAAAATTTGGAAATGACATTTATTTTTGAAAATACAAATTTGGAGATTTTATTACTGCTGGAAATACTGGAAATAAATTCACATAAAATTATAACAACCACACATAGAAAATAACACAGTGATTTTTGGTCAATGTGACCCTGGAAAAGCCCCCTACAACTCTTGGGGAAAACTAGTTTGAGAGCTCTTCTTTATTTCTAAAAATATTTTACAGAGAAAATGAAATACAATGGAAATATTCCTGCATTTACAAAATGTAGACTTATCTCAATTTTCGTGCATAAACTCCACCTTGGAAATGGTGCCACAATTTAGACAAAAAACAGCAATAAATGATGTATGGAAAACCTTGGGAAATGTGCCCAAAAATCAGTGTACGACCTATACTGAAACTATGGAAATGTAAAACATAATTTTATCCTTGAAAAGTGTGCCTAGCTGCCTTGAAAATCATGCCCAACTGCATCATTTTCCATGCCTTCAATATGTTGATATTTCTCCTTGAAATTTGTGTTGTACCCTCCTTGGAATGCGTGTTAAAATTAATTTGTATAGATCTGATGTCTTGGGATGTGTGCCAACCTCTTGGTGTATGGTTCTACTATAAATTCCTCCTTGGAATGCGTGCCAAGTCTCTACTGCTCCCCTTCATTTCCTCCCTACTCATAAATTTCTCCTTTGCTCTCTCTTGCCTTCTCTCAAATTCTCATGAAAGAATAATCTTATATTTTATTCTTTCTTCTCTCAGTTTTTGGGCTCACACATGAACTGACTCATAGTGTTAACTACAAAACATATATTTGGTCGAGTGTTGACCAAATACATCAATGATCCAATTAGTTGATTGTATTGTGTAGGATCCACCAACTTGGAATCGAAAGCATGAAGCTTATTCCAGTTAGTGGTCATAGGTGTAGACATGGGTTTGCAGTCCTCCATGTGAGATTTTGTAAGTATATCCACTGTGTACTTCCCATATCCCAAGAAGATATGCCCCCCTCCTACCACACCTCCAATCCCAGAAAATAATGCATCAAGACGATATCTTTCATCTCAAACTCTGAAGCTATATCTCTCTTACATCCCTCAATGAGTCTCTCTACTCCAGTGATGACCAAGTCATCAACATACAACACCAAATTGAGAGGCTCCTCGCCTACCACAATGAAGTATTGGTTCAAATCAACCTCACTATTAGTGAAGCCCAATTGTTGCAAGTAAGTATCAATCCTCGAATACCAAGCTCTCGGAGCTTGCTTCAAGCCATAGAGGGCCTTTTTCAATCTGCATACATGGGTCTCCCACCCATCTACCTCAAAGACCTACAGTTTCTCAATATAAAATTCCTCCTGAATGAAGCCATTGAGAAAGACGGTCTTCAAATCCATCTAGTGGATCTTCCAACCCATCTCTGTTGCAATTGATATAATGGAGCGAATAGATGTATACCAAACCACAGGAGCGAAGGTCTCCTCATAGTCAACTCCCTCCACCTGTGAGAACCCTCTTGCCACAAACTGAGCCTTGAACTTATATATGATGCCATTTGTAGCATGCTTTATCTTGCAGAGCCATCTAGAAGTAACAACTAATTTATCTTCAGGCCTAGTCACAACCTCCTAAAGATCATTCTTCATAATAGAAGAATACTCCTTCATCATGGCCTCTCTCCAGACCTAATAGCTGGCTGCCTCCTCATAACTAGAAGGTTCGGTGTCAACAATGCTTGTTACCAATTCCTTGTAACTACAGAACTGCTCAGGTGATCTACTCTCTCTGACCTGTCTCTTTGGACCAGCAACTGATGTGGCCTCGCGCAGTGTGTCTTGAAGCCACTTGGGCTTCCTCTTCCATTAAACTACTTCTTCCACTGGAGTGAAAGAATCCTCATCATCATCAAAAGCCTGAACTCTTGAAGGCCTGCCAACTGACCCCATACCTATACCTATGCATGTAGAACCTAATGTACCATGTGAGCTTTCCATCAGTGGACTATACTATGAACTTTTCTATGGATTGCCTTGTAAGTTTCTCGAATATCCACTCACCTTACTCTGAGTGCCATTGCTCACTGATGGACCTAAAACAGTAATAGATGTACTTCCTGATCCCTGACATTCTTCACTCTATTGTTAATTTTGGGCAACTAGGTTCAAAATCCATGTTGTACTGCTTAGATGACGATGCCAATATTTTTATTGGATTCCTTTTTCGAAAAGGTGAAAGATTGATCTATAGATAATTTTGATCGCATGAGCAGAACATTTATTTTGAATTTATTCCACTTATGTGCAAGGTCAGCCAGATTTTTAATGTAGGCTTGAGAGCCCAACAGATGTGTCACACACCCTCACAGATGGATATAAATTGGAGAGACTTGGAGGTCATTTCATCATCCACTCATCACCCACTTCTCTCTTTTGTCTGATTGGTTCGATCACCTTTTTGGAGGATTTTCTTCTCACACGTGTGGAACAACAGCTAGGGTTTCTATACGAATTTGTCTAGGGTTTTAGCATATGTTTGACTAGCATTGACTTTGGTTAACGCTTAGTCCTTTTGACCTCAAACCTTCACCAAACTTCTGATTTCTGAAGGCCGCAATCATTGGCTCATAAACCAAGGCTAGGCATTGACCTTTGACCTACTGTGTTGACTTCTTGCTACTGATGTTCTAGTGTTGATTGGATAGCATTGAATTTTGTTGACTTTGGGTTGAATTTTGTGGAGTTGTCTTGAGGGTTGTGTGACACTTCTAGTTGGCTGACCGTGAGGATACTTTCCTGGTTGAAGCATCCTGTTGACCATTGTAACGCACCACAACACATATATTTGGTTGATCAAGTTAAGTGTATTTTTGGCTTGTCTTCCATCGATCTATTGGTATGTTCTATCAGAATTTTACTTTCATGTTTATGTGATTTTTATTTGGTATCGGGAGTAAATTTACATCAAGCATAGAAAATCTTCAAAAATTTACATGGAATCAGAGCTAAGGTGAAGACAAAGCCCAAGTTTGTGTTGAGAGCAATCACTGAAGTAGTAGCATTTTTCAAGGAACCATGGGTATATCAAATTATAATGGCTTCAAAGCTGATGATAAGTTGACTAGCAAGTCTGAATATCATTCTTGGGAGAAGTCTTTGGACTTGGTCTTGGAAGATCAAGAGGTCATGGACTATGTGTAGGGAAAAATCCAAGAGCCTCCATCATGTGCACCTGCTGCCACAAAATCGAAGTATAGAAAAGGGGAAATCAAATCTAAGCTAATTATCTGGGATTCAATCCACAAGAGTCTGTTTTCTTACATCTCTGAGCTGGGCACATCTAAGGAGATGTATGATAAGTTAGTCAATATGTTCAGGGATAACAATGCAAATCAAGTTCTTTTCTTTAAGAACCAATTGAATAATCTCAATAAAGGCAAGGATGAATCCGTTCAATCCTATTTTCTGAAGTTGACCGAAATCAGGAATAACCTTCTCACCATTAGGGAAACAATAGTTGATCTAGAAATGGTTCTCACTACGCTTGGAGGTCTCCCCTCTAAATTGCATGTATTCATTACTACCATTGTCAATAATAATGTGATTCCTGATTTTGATGAAGTATTGTCGAGATTCGCTCAAGAGGAGACAAGAATGATGGAATATGAAAATTAAGGTAATGATGCCTTCACCGCTCGTGCTAAGAATAATAACAATGGTGGTCCGAGGAACCATGGAAGAGAAGGGGCCAAAGGAAAGAAAGGAAGATGTTACACATGTAACAAGTTTGGCCACTATGCTATAGAATGCCCTAATAGAAGGGATTCTCCCAAGGATGATGATAACAACAACAACAGGAGAAATGGAAATCAAAGAAACAACAGGTTCAAAGGAAAGAGGAAGGCTCCCTCTGGTCGAAATGGAAATGGGAAACCTTTCAAAAGGTCAAGAAAGTCCAGTTACGAAGAATCTAATGTTTTTGACAATAAAAGAAATGAATTCATTCTTGTATATGCCCTCTCTATTGCATCTCCACTGACACCTTGGATATCTAGTTGATTGATAGTGGTGCTTCAAGGCACCTCACTGGTTTTAAAGAAGCCCTCTCTGATTTGATTGAGAAGGATACTAATCTGAAAATTATCCTTGGAGATAATTCCACATATCCCGTGAAAGGGACAAGGACTGTGACCCTCCATTTATCTCAAGGTCAATTCCTCTCTTTGCAAGATGTATTGTATGTACCTTAATTGAAGAAGAACCTTGTGTCTATTTTGGCCATGGAAGATAAAGGTTTCAAGATAGCAATCGTCGATGGAACGCATCTGATAGAAGAGTTTCAAGGAAGCTCTCACTATTGGCTTTAGAGTTGATACACTCTACCAGGTTGGAGCAAGTCCATTGGGGGCTATGACAGGAATGCCCAAATTTAAAAATGATTATGAAGGTGTATGTCAGGGTTGTGCTGAAGGAAAGCATACAAGGGGACCTTTCCCCTCAAGTTTCACATAGACATCTGATGTCTTGAAATTGATACATTCTGATTTATCTGGTATGATGTTTGTGACATACTTGGGAGGATGTTCTTATTACATGATGTTTATAGATGACTTCTCTCGCAAGACCTAGATATATTTCTTGAAGAAGAAGGACGAAGAATTCATTTGGTTTCATACCTTCAAAGCCTTGTTGGAAAATCAAACAGGAAAGAAGATCAAGATTTTGAGGATCGATAATGGCACCGAATATATGTCAAATGAGTTCAATGACTTTTGTATATAAGCTCGCATTAAGAGGGATACCACAACCGTGTATACCACTGGTAAAAATGGCGTTGCTGAAAGAAAGAATAGGACCATTGTGGACACTGCCCATGCCATGCTATGTGACCAAGGTCTTCTAAATTTTCTATGGGTAAAAGCCGCGAACACTATTGTGTACATACAAAATCAAAGTCTGCATTACGCTCTAGAATCAAAAAATCCCAAAGAAGTCTTCTCTGGTAAGAAACCTGATGTTTCTCATTTTTTATTTTTTAGTTGTCTCGTTTACTTTCATGTGCCAAAAGAGAAGAGAATAAATTTGGATGCTTCTGGAAAGAAGGGGATGTTTGTGGGCTACAATGAAACTTCAAAGGCATATAGAATCTATGTTCCTGGTCAAAGAGAAGTGGAGATATGCCACGATGTCACCTTCGATGAAGATGCTTCCCTTAGGAAAGTAATAAATCTTCCGGGCTCGGAGGAAGACCATGATGTAAGATCAGGGAAGCAGGAAGAGTTGAAGGATGAGATTATGCTCGATGTTGAAGGACCGATGGACCCTATATATCCACCTCCTTCAATCAAGAGAAGACCCTCATGGCTCAAAGATACTCTCGAGGATGCCAAGAGACATATGGCCCCAATGGGGAAATTCCGTGAAATCAAGAAGTCGAATAGATATGAAGGGTAGCTAGCAGCCATGAGTACAACCATACAATTTGAGCCCAGATCATTTGAAGAAGACGTAAAGCATCTAGTCTGGAAGGATTCTATACATGAAGATTACAAGTCCATTATGAAGAATGATGTCTCGGATGTGGTCCTGAGACTGGAGGACAAAGATGTTGTCACCTCGAAATGGATCTATAAGATCAAGCATGGATCTGATGGTAGTGTTGAAAATTAAAAGCCAAGATTCATTGCCTGAGGATTCTCTCAAAAATAAGGCATAGACTATGATGATATATTTTCACCTGTGGCCCGCTATACCACCATATAATCCATCATTTTCCTTCCTGCAACGCAAGGATAGAGTCTCCATCAGATGGATGTGAAGATCACTTTTTTGCATGGTTTGATAAAGGAAGAGGTGTATGTGGAGCAACCTCTGGGGTTTGAAGTCCATGATAGAGACTCTCATGTATGCAGGTTGAAGAAAACCCTCTATGGGTTGAAGCAAGCCCCTAGGGCTTGGTACGAGAGGATAGATATCTACTTGATGGAGCTGGGCTTCACTCGAAGTAATGTTGATCTGAACCTTTACTTCAAGGTTGATAAAGAAAATCCTATCATTATGTTTCTCTATGTGGACGATCTCTTCCTGACAGGTGTTGACCCTCTCATTCATCAGTGTAAGAGGGAGATCGCTTCTGAGTTCAAGATGAAAGACCTAGGACTGATGCATTACTTCCTAGCCTTGGAGTTCTGGTAGAGACCTAACGATATTTTCCTCTCTCGGGGAAAATACATTGTGAAGTTTCTGGAGAGATTTGGTATGGTGGAATGTAAGTCCATGTCGACACTGATGGAACTCAACTTTAATAAGTTGAGTGTAAAATTTTTTGGGCTCGTGCTAGCAAATCCTACCGAGTATCAACAACTCGTAGGGACCCTGATGTTCTTAGTGAATAGCTGTCCAGACATATGTTTTGCAGTGAACACTTTGAGTCAACACATAGTTGATCCTCATCGCATTCACAAGGTTGGTGCCAAGAATCTCTTGAGATATCTTCAGGGCACGATAAACCATGGGCTGAGATACACTGTCGTGATTTTGAGACTCCATGGATACACTGATGTCGATTGGGCTAGTAGTGTGGTGGATCGCAAGAGCACATATGGATGTTGCTTCACACTTGGTTCTGCTTCAATATCTTGGATGAGCAGGAAGTAGAAGTTGATGGCTTTGAGCACTGCTGAGGCTGAATACATTGTAGTGAGTATGGCCTATTGTGATGCTATTTGGTTGTGCAATCTCTTCAGTGATTTGTTCGAACATGTGCTAGATACCACCGTTATCCTTTGTGAAAACCAAAGTGGGATTCATTTGTCAAAGAATCTCATGTTCCACAATTGATCCAAGAATATTGATATCAAGTACCATTTTATCTGGGATATGGTACAGCAAGGCGTTGTAAGGCTCAATCATATAGGAACTGATGAGCAGGTTGCATATATTCTCACTAAGCCCTTGGGGAAGGTCAAGTTCCTAACCTTCCATGAGAATCTTGGAATCGTGGAATGACCCTATTATGAGGGTCATGTTGGATGATGAGCTCTAGGAGCTCCAGGGGGCTTTGGGGATAGCTTCTTGGAGCTATAAGCAACCACAAGGCTAGGCTTGTCAAACCTTGTTGGTGTGCTTCCGTCCCACCGTGATGATATTGAGTTGGTTCACCTCTCTTTGATCTATGCCCCATATGCATCCTACCAATGGAGTCTCGGACTCATGGGAAGTACCTCTCATCTTGGCCAATGAGGTGGGAATTGTGGATAGAGATCGAAAGCAAGACTGATGGACACATCGGAGATTTTCGTACTCTTTGTGTCTAGGATGGCACGTGTCCAACCACTTGATCTAGGATCAAGTCTAGTGAGGTTTTGAACCTCCAACTAACTTCGGGTCAGTTAAACTAACTTCGGGTTAGTATGAAACTCTTTTGAGTCCTATAGAGGTTTCAGACCTCTGAGTTGATTTCGGGTCAACCAGGAGTGATGTATTTGTGACTCACCATTTGAAATAAATAATCCAGCAAAGCAAGTTATGACGGGATGACACACGATGTTTGGATGGAACTGGTGGATGGAGTTCTCCCTAGTTGAGAGGGAGTGTCAATTTTGGGAAACTAGGTCCAAACTCCATGTTGTACTGCTCAGATGATGATGGCAATATTTTTATTGGATTCCTCTTTCGGAAAGGTGAAAGATTGATCTAAAGATCATTTTGATCAGATGAGAAAAACATTTATTTTGAAATTATTCCACTTATGTGCAAGGTCAACCAGATTTGTAATGTAGGCTTGCGAGCCCAACATATGTGTCACACATCCTTACAGATGGATATAAATTGGAGAGACTTAGATATAATTTCATCATCCACTCATCACACACTTATCTCTTGTGTCTGATTGGTTCGATTACCTTTTTGGAGGCTTTTCTTCTCACACATGTGGAATAGTAGCTAGGGTTTCTATACAAATATTTCTAGGGTTTTAGCGAAGGTTTGACCAGCGTTAACTTTGGTCAACGCTTGGTCCTTTTGACCTCAAACCTTCACCAAAATTCTGATTTCTGAAGGCTGCATTCATTGGCACATAAAAAAAGGCTAGACGTTGACCTTTGACCTGTTGCATTGACTTTTTGCTACTGATGTTCTGTGTTGACTACGTTGACTCGACATCGTTGACTTTGGGTTGACTTTTGTGGAGTTGTCTTAAGGGTTGTGGGACACTTCTAGTTGGCTAACCATGAGGAGACTTTGATGGTTGAAGCATCCTGTTGACCGTCGTAATGCACCACAACACATATATTTTGTTGATCAAGTTAAGTGTATTTTTGGCTTGCCTTCCATCAGTCTATTGGTATGTTCTATAAGCATTTTACTTTCATGTTTATGTGATTTCTAGCTCGTGTCAAATTTGAAGTAAATTTGCATCAAGCATATAACATCTTCAAAAATGTACATCTATCCACTAGATCCCTATGACTGACTCAGCTGTTGCTGAGTGTCTGGTGACTCAATATAATGTAACTCCCGTGACCTCCTAAAAGCTCTCTCCTCCTCAAACTTTACATCCCTCCTGACAACCACTTTCCACTTTGTAGGAAGTAAATCAGGTAAGATTTCGAGGTCTCGCAATAACCCACAAATATACCCTTGTCTGTAGTAGGTTATACCTTGGTCTTGCTCTCCTTGGGGACATAAGAGTATGTAAGGCACCCAAAGATACGAAAGTGCCCAACATCAGGATTCTTCCCTGTGAAAGCCTCTGCAGGAGTCACATTCCCCAAGACATGATGTGGAATCATGTTTTGTAAGTAAACAGTAGTGTTGCATGCCTTTTCCCACAAAAATAAAGGTAACCCCTTATCGTGAAGCATGGTTTGGCAGCCCCTACAATGGATCTGTTCTTCCTCTCTAACACCCCATTCTGTTGGGGGTTGTAAGAAACCATGAACTCCCCCTTAATGCTTGCCTTGGCACAAAAATCCACAAACTTGCAAAGAGTATACTCACCTCCATTGTCTAACTTGAGTACCTTGATCTTTCTACCTGTCTGAGTTTCCATGAGAGCTTTGAACTCTCGAAACCGCTTGAAGACCTCACTCTTGGTCTTCAATAAATAGATTCAGGTCTTCCTGGAGTGGTCATCAATGAATAAGATATAATACTCAAAGGCACTCAAGGACACATGAGAAATCCGACCACTCACATCGGAATGAATCAATTCAAGGATCCCTGTCATCCTGTTTTCATTGTTGGGAAAAGGGGATTTTGCAAAATTCCCCTTAGCACATCCTCTGCATATATCATGGTGATCATAACTCAAATCTGGCACACCAATGGTGATCTCTCACAATGTCCTCAAGCCCCCATGATACATGTGACCCATCATGTGATTCCATATCTCACACATATCTGAACTTCTAGAACTGATGTCGGTCTTGTCCCTGGTACTGCTACTTAATGCCATCAGGGGCTGGAATGAGAACTTGTACACCTTAGCATGGCGCACACCAATCACTCTAGCTAAAGAAGCTAGAGTTTCCTTAGGATATATGAGCACCTTTCCATTCCTAAACAGCGCCTCATACCCTTTGTCCTCAAGTGTTGAAATAGATATCAAGTTCTTCATTCTAGGCACATATAGAACATCTGACACTTTCAAGGGACGTTTGGGTTCCCTATCAAATTTTAATGTTCCAATACTGACTGATCTAATAATTTTTTCATCACCAATTACTACCTCAATATCAGTATCACTCTCCGATAGCTCTGAGATGTACTCCCTGACTCCTATAATATGGTGAGAAGTGCCACTGTCAACATACCAAACACTAGAAGATGCTCTGCTAGTAGAGGTGAGTGCACACTCCCTCTAAACCTGTATGGCAGGTGATACTGCACTAGAGGAATCACAAGCTATGAATGCAAACTCTCGATCAAAGTTCTCTGAGAATTTCTCTATCTCTGCAGAAGCTACCATGGTTGCCTCTTTCCCTTTCTTATTTTTCTTATCTAGACACACAACAACATAGCGTCTCATCTTTTGACAATTCAAAAATTTTACTTTGGAAAAGTCCTTTTCAATGCTCTGATGTTTGCCTTTACCTTTTCCTTTTCCTCTACTGGTGGAAGCTCCCTTCTTTGATTTTCCTTTCTTGCCTCTTGCCAACAATGCCAAATTTTCATCCTCCTCCCCCTATTTGTCTTCCCCTATATAGTTCTTCTTGATCTCATTCTGAATGTAGTCATCCCACAACCTTCCCATCCGGGAAGGTTCTCCCGTGCGACAATCCCATCTAAAAAACTCTCCCAAGTCTTGGGAATACCATGAAAATTTATCCTCACCAACTCAGTGGGTGCAATGGTCTCTCCTACAGCCGCCAACTCATATCTCACCGAAGTGATCTTGGTGAGTTATGTTGTATCACTATAAGTCTTAGCCATTATTATGGCCTTCAGTTTCTCCTTTAGGACCATATTATGGTTCTCATTTGAGCTCTGGTAAATCTCAGTCAAGGAAATCCACATTTCATGTGCATAAGTATCTCCTCTCACATGAGGAATTACATGATCTTTGACTCCATCCAAAATCAATCTTTTGGTTTTAGCATTCCTTTTAGTGAACTCTACTAATTGTGTTGGATCAGCAAGAACTACAACTAGGTGTTGGGTGGTATGTACCATAATGCCCCAGACCTCTACTTCCTCAAAGATAGATTGGATTCTCTCCTTCCATGCATTATAGTTACCCTGCCCATCTAACCTGTCTTCAACCCTCAATCCCAAAGACATGATTCACTGTCCCATAAAACTAAAGTTTCAAATATGGGTAAAAGTTTTATGGTTTCTATGTAAAAATCAGACTGCTGTAATCTACACATTGTTGTCCCAAATAACAATTTCCAGCCAACTTTGCTCTGATACCATGTAAAATTTTAGTCCCCACTTCGATTATCAGTTTTCCCTTATCACTCCATTCATTTAATGTTAAATCTAAGCATGATGAAAACACTAAAATTTGGAAATGACATTTATTTCTAAAAATACAAATTTGGAGATTTTACTACTGCTATAAATACTGGAAATAAATGTGCATAAAATAATAATAACCACACACAGAAAATAACACGGTGATTTTTGGTCAATGTGACCCTGGAAAAACCACCTACAACTCTTGGGGAAAACCAGTTTAAGAGCTCTTCTTTATTTCTGAAAATATTTTACAAAGAAAACGAAATACACAGGAAATATTCCAGCATTTACAAAATACAGACTTATCTTGATTTTCGTGCATAAACTCCACCTCGAAAATTGTGCCATATTTCAGACAAAAAATAAAAATAAATGATGTATGGAAGGCCTTGGGAAATGTGCCCATAAATCAGCGTACGACCTGGACTAACTGTATGGAAATTTACAACATAATTTTCTCCTTGAAAATTGTGACTAGCTACCTCGAAAATCATGCCCAACTTCCCTGGTTTTCATGCCTTCAATCTGCTGATATTTCTCCTCGAAATTTGTGTCGTTCCCTCCTTGGAATGCATGCCAAAATTCAATTGTACATATCTAATGTCTTTTGATGTGTGCCAACCTCTTGTTGTATTGTCCTATTGTAAATGCCTCCTTGGGATACGTGCCAAGGCTTTGTTGCTCTCCTTCACTTCCTCCCTACTTAGAAATTTCTCCTTTGCTCTCTCTTGCCTTCTCTCAAATGCCATGAAAGAATAATCTAATCTTTTCTTCTTCTTCTCTCCTTTTACCTCAACCTAAGTGACTTTTGGGTGATCCCTAAATCCAATGGTTGAGATAGCTTTAGATCAAGGGTTGAAAAGAAATGCACATTATTTCACTTTTTCTATTTAATCACTCACCAACTTAAATAAATACCCACTTAGCCTTTTATTTCCATAGTCACTTTTTAACTTTCTAATTCTTCATTGACTTCGATAAAGTCACTTTTAAATTAGAACGTAATTTTATCACTTATAAAGTCACTTTTAAATTAGACTGACTTTACCAATTATAAAGTCACTTTAGAAGAAGAAGTACAATAGAGTGGACACTTTTCCCTAGGAAAAAGATAAAAGCCATGGGGAACCACTTGTCCTTGTTACCCAAAATTTAACACACAAGTGAATATTACAATTGGAAGGAATAAATAACCAAAGTATTCATGTATAGAGAGGAATTGGGAAGCTAGTATACTTATTCTCATTGGCATCAAGATTAGGTAAAATACAACATATTTCTTCCTTAGAACCTTCTTCATAGTTTTTGAATTTTTTTAACTCTCGCATATCTTAACCTCTACATATCATCCTTTAATATTAAGGCTCACACCGCTCCTCTTCCTCTTTCTTATCTTCTTTTGTCTTGTACCAATACAACAACTAGCACTTACAGCAAACACAATCTCCTATGAGTTTTTCACTTCTATATACCTTCCTTCCATCGAAATGAAATTCCCATGTCCATAGGTTAGGGCTAATGGCTTCCTTATTGATGGCCTTATGACTAATGGTTTACCTCCCTTATGCTTCCCTCTAACTAGTCTATGCATTGTCACATGCGAAACCATTCTTATGTCCTTATGTCTTGTACCAATACATTTTCGAGATTTCACCTTTTATGTTTTTTATTCCTTTTTGCTTAAACTCATGTTCTTCCCATACATCCTTGTTACACCTTGATCCATTTTTTGCGTTGACGTTTGCTTGTTGTTCCCTACTATTCTTTCACTTGTGCACATCCTCTCACCCACACATGATTTTTCTTATATGTTTGTTCCATATTCTGTTTGGGTCGATGTGAATCCCTCTTTTGGGCATGAATGCAAAAATGTATTTATTCCTACACATGATGCTCAATATCAAATTATCTTTATGAATTAAAACTTGCACATTTTCATGCAATATATACACACTATTCTTCATCTAATGTTGACTTAACGTTACAAAGTCTTTGATACTCATCTTCGAAAGTATATTTTCTTCTTTATGGATCTATGTTTCCACTTAACTAAGAATTTATTGTATGATGCACTGCTCATCTCATAGATCTTTTCATTCAACATTGTTTCATTCTCTTCATCTTTCTTCTTTGACATCTAATTGCACCAATCAACCTTGAGACCCTACTCATTTCCATTTTACTTTTTCATTACTTTATACTCATATATATTTTTTATGATGAATATTGGCAAAATCCTCATTATTTTCAAGAAAATTACATGTGTGCATTCTTTTTAGTTTTATTCTTAATTTAACATGAAGCTTTCTTATTCACATTAAACTAACTATATGTGTGTTATGCAACCAACTCATAAAATAGAAGAAAAGATATATCAACGACTTATAAGTTAGTCTCTTTGAGGGGGAAACCTCCTTTACATTACATAAATGAACAATTCTTGGATGATAAAAATGATAAGACCTCCTTGGTCTATATAGGAGTCTAAGGGGTCACAATATAATTAGAGTCTACATAACAATAATAATGTAAGGGCCCAACACTAATAATAGTGGAATTCTATGGGGCACAAAAATAACAACATGGGGGATACATGGACACAACAATAACAATAGGGGGCTACATTAACAATAACAATAAGGGGAATACACTAGTATTATAGGAACCTAACATGCCCCTCTCCTTCAAAAAAGTGTTTTTCTCAATGCTTGAGTAGTTATAGATGCTTATGTATAAACTTGTGATCCTCCCTTGTGGAATATTCAGTGGGTAATTTCTTCCACTTAATGAGATACTCTAAAATCAATCAATTTCATAATTTTTTAGTTCTTGTTTCTGTGATTGATTCAGGCTCAAATATGATTTTTCCTTCTTTTTCAAGTTCTAGCAACATTGTTTAAATTGATATCTTGTCACAAATAACCTTCTTTAAGCATGAAACATGCAAAATTATGTGTACTCAGGAAGATACAGGTAGATCCGATTTGTATGCCATAGTACCAATATTTTGCAACACTTTGTAAGGACCATAGTACTTGGGTGATAAATTATTATCCTTCTTAGCTTGCTTGAGGGAAATTTGTTTGTATGGTTGTAGCCACAAAAATACCCAGTTTCCTACATCAAAACTTCTTTCACTACGATGTTGATTTGCTTGTTGTTTCATTCGATTATGCACCAGTGTGAGGTTATCCTTTAAGAGTTGGAGAACTTGTTGTTGCTACTAGATGTAATCTTCCACTGCTTGAATCTTAGAATTATCTCTTAAAGATGTTGTGATCTATGGTGGATGATATCCATAAAGTGCCATAAATGAGGTCATTTTTGTTTCAGTATGGAAGGAAGTGTTATACCACCATTTAGTTAGAGGTAACCACTTGACCCATTGTGTTTGTTTATCAGATACAAAGAAACGAATATATCCTTACAAACATTTTTTCACTAGATCATTTTTCCCATCGGATTGAGGATGATAAGATAAGCTATGAGCTAATTGAGTTCCAAGACAAGAAAATAATTTCATCCAAAAAATTACAGTGAAAATGGGATCCTGTCACTTACAATAATCTTTGGGTTTCCATGTAGCTTTTGAATTGTTTCCATAAATGTAGTAACAATTGTATTGGCTTTAAAAGGATGAGATAATGCACAGAAGTGTGCATACTTGGTAAGTCTATCAACAACCACCATGATAACACTCTTTCCTTCAGACTTGGGTAAACCTGTGATAAAATCCATTGAGACCTCCTATTAATTGTTTCAACTTTATTTTGTTTGAAAACCAAGAATTCTGCCACAAAATTCTGAATATCATATTTAAGGCCATCCCAACAAAATTCATTCTTAACCATGTGGTAATTTTTTTAAATTATTGAGTTCCCTCCTAAGGGGGAGGTTTGCAATTCCAAAAGAATATTTTTCTTGAGTTTGGAATTCTTACAAGGATATAAGCAATTTTTTTAACATAATGAATCATTTTTCAAGCTAAATGGATCTTGCTACAAATTTTGAATGAGTGTCAATACCTCTTCATTGTTCTTCCATTCATCCCTTGCTTCAGTTATCAAATTAGGTTGGATAATAGAAATAATACAAATCAATGCTTCCATATCCTCATCCTTTTTGAGAGTTCATTTGCAACAACATTTTTCTTCCCTTTTTTGTAAATATTTCAAAGTCATAACCCAACATATTTGTGACCCATTTTTGGATCTCCTTTGAAGATAATTTTTGTCCCAAAAAATATTTAATACTATCATCATCTTTTTTTACCTTGAATTGTCTTCCCAATATGTAATGTCTCCCTTTATTTAGTGCATGTAGTATTGCCAACATTTCCTTCTCAAAAATAGGTTTGTGTAAATGCTTTCCTTTGATTGGACGATTTTCAAAAGAAATGGGTCTTCCTTCTTGCATTAAAACAACACCAATTCCATATATTGAGGCATCGCATTCCAAAATAAAGGCTTTTATGAAGTCTAGCGTAGCTAAGATAGGTGCTTGGAAAATTTCCTCTTAAGATGTTCAAAGTCCTTAGTTTCTTTCGGAGTCCAATAAAATGCATATTTCTTCAGTAATTTTGTTAGAGGTGCTGCTATTCTCCCATAATTCTTAACAAACTTGCGATAATACCCTGTCAACCCGAGAAATCCTTGAATATTCTTTATAGTTGTCGGAATTTTCCATTCCTTAATTTCTTTAATTTTGTTAGGGTATACCTTAATACCCTCATGAGATACAATATGACCCAAATATTCCACCTCTTGTACTCCAAAGAAACATTTGGAGGTTTTTGCATATAATTGTTTCTCCTCCAATAGTTTGAGCACCCTATCAACATGTTGAACATGATCTTTCCAAGACTTATTGTAGATTAGTATATCATCAAACGATACTAACACAAATTTTCTAAGGGTTTGAAAATGGAATTCATCAAACCTTAAAATGTGCAAGGTGCATCAGTAAGGCCAAAAGGAATGACCAAAAATTCATAATGACCCTCATAAGTTATGAATGTTGTTTCAGAATTTCTTCAGTCTTCATTCTAATTTGATGATATCCTGAATGAATATCCAGCTTGGTGAAGTAAATTTCTCAATTCAATTCATCCAACAATTCATCAATGAAAGGAATGGGAAATTTATCTTTAATAGTGAGATTTTTGAGTTCCCTATAATCCGGACGCATGCACCATGATCCATCCTTTTTATTCACCAATACTACTAGAGAAGATAAATAACTTTGACTAGGTTTAATTATACCATCCTCTAACATTTTTGCAACCATATGTTCAATTTCAATCTTTTGGGCATAGGGATATTTGTAAGGTCTGATGTTTGGAAGAGCACTTCTTGGAATCAAATGAATGGCATGATGATGATCACGAATAAGTGGGAGGCCTTTGGGAGTCTCAAATACCTTGGACTAATTGTCTAATACTTTTTGGATATCTGGAGAAATAAATGATTCTGATGTTTGAAACTCTAGTCAGCATAATTGTGCAATTACACCCCATTGTTCTTTATTTAGAAGCTTTGTCGTGCCATTAAAGATTATTAGCTTTCTTGGTTTCCCTCTGAAACCAATTAATTCAACTTCCTTTCCTTCCCAAAAAAAATTCAAGAAAAGTTCTTGAAAATTTAAATTTTTTGTCCCCAAAGATTGTAACCATTGGACTCCTAGTACAACATCAACACCACCCATTGGAATGGAAATAATTAGACTATTCAGTACATATTCTCCCATGGATAGCTTGATATTATGGTACTTTCCTGTAAAATTTATAGTTCCTCCATTTGCAACCATTAATTGACACTCTAGTGTTGGATATAGGAAGAAATTCAATTCCTTGGCTATCTTACAATGAATAAAATTATGGGTACTAACTGAATCAATCAACACTATTACCTTTTTCTTCTTGATATATCCTTCTATCTTGAGAGTTTGAGGAGTGATAATTCCTACCAATTCATTACAATATATTTCTAGATTCATTTCTTCTTTATCTGGGGTTGGTTCTTGGTGTATATCCTCCTCTTTTTATGTTTCTTGTTCCTTTTCTTCCTCCTCTTCACAATCTATGTAGAATAATTTCTTCTCAGCACACTTATGACATTTATTGTATTTGTTATCACAACTGTAATAAAACCATTTTTCTCTTTTTTCCTCCAATTGTTGTGGTGTAAACATTATAGGTTTTGGAAGGCTAGGAGCAGAAACACTTCCATCTCTATAGTTGTGAGTGGTAGACTTCCTTGTTTCCATAATTTTTCTTTAAACTTTTCTTGCCACCCTGAATGCCTTCTCCAATTAATCATGTTCCCAAATATGAACCTCATGTTGGATGTTATCCTTTAAAGTCTCTATGAAGACACCAATCCCATGCTCCTATGGAATATTAGTTACCCTAATATTCAATTTTTGGAAGTCCTCAATGTGCTTCGTCATTGAACCCTTTTGTTTGATATTTATCAATTAGATTAAGAAAGTGTTGCTCTTTTTATCTCATAATGTTCTATCATCTACTCCTTAAAATTTGACCAAGTGACAAGTGGTTTACGATAACAAATCCATTGATACCATACAAATTTATTGGGTTCTAAATATAAAGATACAATGTGTACTTTTTTTGTGTGTGTTGCATATCATGGAGATCAAAATATTGCTCCATTTGTAGTATCCATGTTACTGGATCCTTGCCATAAAACTTCCTCATATCGATATTTTGAATTTGGTGGCTCTTAAACCCAATATTTGAGTCTTTAAAATCATATTCATATTCCTTTTTTCCTCAACATTATTTTCACGGATTTCCTTGTCATCACTGGAAATCCTTTCATCTAGCAACTTTGTCAAACCTTCCTTAAACCCTTCTATCTTGACATTCACCATTGCTTCCATGACTTCTTTTAAACCATCATTCAAAACTCTCATTTCCCTTTTTATACCATCTATCTTAACATTCATCATGGCTTCCAATTAATTTTTTGTTACTTTTCGTGAGAGCAAAATTTGTTGCACTTGGTCTCATAATTTTGATATAACATGACGCATTTCTTCTTCTTCTTCATGCATGATGGAAGATATTTTTGGTTTCTTACTAGGTGTGTCCATTTTTTTGTTTTGAAGAATTTTGGAATCAAACAATGATATCTATACTTCACTATACCCTTTGAATCACTGCAAACTTATTTTTCAAACAAAAATTATGCAAAAAAATACACACTTTTTTCTTTCTTTTTAGGAGCTCGATATAGAAACTGTTGTATCTATGTAATTTTGAATATACAAGACCTGAAATTTATTCTTGTGGTATTAATTTGAGTCTTCTTTCTAACCCCACAATTCAGGCTGATATTGGATTCTTCAAGAAAGAGTTTTTCCCAATCTCCCATGATGACCTGATTCTAGCCTAGTTCAGTAGAGCGAACTTGTACGGAGTGCCATGTGTCACTATTTAGACATTTTTCCCTGAAAATGATACAATAAAAACCAAATTCCATGAAATTTCAGTCACTTTTTACGAAATTCAAATTCGATGCTTGGAGAGAAATTTATGATGATTTTCCCTAAGTCACCTATTTCAGATGGAATTCTTGAGCCTCCAAAAACCCCACTTCCTCATATCATATCTTTGAAAATACAACGAACCAAGATCTGAAATTCGTACATGAATTTCATCAATATTTCAGCTCTATGTGGTTCCAATTTTAGCTTCTTAAGCCTTCATCTAACATTGAGTTAACCTTAGAAATTCCTTGATACTCACCTTCATAAATATGCGTTCTCTTTTTCATGGGTTTATGCTTACACTTAATTGTGCATTATGTATGGTGTAGTATGCATATTTCAATGTTGCCATTTAACACTTCTTCATTCTTTTCAAAATTCTTCTTTAACATCTAATTGCACCAATAAACGTTGAGATCCTACTCATTTTCATTATACTGTTTTTTTTCTCTATACTTATGTATATTCACTATAGAGAATTTTGGTAAAATATTAACATTTTCAAACAACTGCCCCTAATATGCATTCTTTTAAGTTATGTTCTAAATTTGATGTTAACCTTTCCTCCTTGCATGTAACCTACTCTATGTGCCCTTGGATGGCAATCTTTCCTTAAATCCACCATAAATTCATCTCCAACTTGGAATTGCTTGTATCTTTAGTGTAAATATACGTGTTCCTTATATTCCATTTCCTCAAATTAAAAGTGTTATGCACTTGTGAATGCACCTTTTTCTTTTTCTCTAAAAATACCTTGTCATCTTCAATTCTCTTCATTTATACTAGTAAATCAATTAGGTCCACAACTACTCTCAAATTATTCTCATCCATAATTTAAAATGATAATTATTTAGTTGACCTATGCATAGACATGTTGTATGAAAATTCCTTGTGTGTCAAAACTATATCACATTATTGTATATGTCTAGCTAAACACTACATCAAATTTCCCAAACGCTTATTTATGACTTTGGTTTAACCATCCCTACTTCTACAATTTCCTCCAAAAACAACTAAGGAATATTCTTCCTCATTTGACATAATGGTGTTCAATAATATATTCAAACACGTCACTTTTTTTCAAGGTGTGAAGTGTGTCATCTTTAAAAATGTGTCAACCACAACAAATAAAGCAACAACCCCTCATTGTGTACTAAATATTTTCTATACAAAATCCATGGATAATCCTCCTAATAATTTTTTGGCATCGATAATGGAATGTATAATCCCCAGTTTCTTATTTTCACCTTTCAAAATTTATCATACTCTACATATTGCTACAAACTTGGTTACTTCTCTATGAAAATTCAATCAATGATACCACTAATTTAGTGAAGTGACAGCCTTATTACATCCAAAGTGTCCATATAAGCCTCCATTGTTTATTTTTCTTACTAAATCCTCGTGCATTAACCAAGAACACACTACTACTTCCCTTTTAACAAATACCCATCTTGTAAAATTTACTCCAACTTTGCACTTCTATCATGTATCATTAGATTCCTATATTTGTTTCATATGCTCACAAAAAAAGTATCCTACGCACACATCTCCTTTATTTGATTAAATCCAATTGTATCATTATCCATCATCACTAGCGTTATTATTTTTCTACTTATCACATCAACTTTGTTCTCCTTTCCACACACATGCTACAATATAAATATGTATTTCTAGAGTTTATATATAGTGTGTACTTCTAGCTCAACTTAGTTTAATAGTTAATGAACTCTTATGTGTAATGATTTGTATACACAAAAAATTCTTGGAAAAAACTTATGATTCCTTTATTGCTTCAATGCTTGTACTATTTTGTAGATACTTATGTCATATGTCTAGTGTTTCTTCCATGCTTCCTTCAAATTCTTGCTGAAATATTTAGTGGTATTCCTTCCTAACTTGGCATCACACTACTAGTCACTCCACTTATGATTACAATATAATTGAAATATTTTTTAATAATTAAGCAACACCAACATAAGTGATTCAATAATTTTCCTTTTCAACAACTCGAAACTCTAGCATGCTTGCCTGTCTCCAATTCAACCCACATAATTTCATATTCTCTATGATTGCTGCAAAATATTGCCGAAACCCTTGATAAAATCCTATAGGAATTGATAATGGCATGAAAACTCCTAACTTCATTGACATTGCTAGGTGTATTCTAATCTAAAATTCCTTTAACCTTCTATGAATCCATTCACAACCCTTCTTGTCTTATAACATATCCAAAATACACTCTTATTTTAAAACTCTCGTTACTTTAAATTTATGTGTAGTTGTTCTTTGTGAAAATCTCCAAATACTAATCTCAAATGCTCGTATTTTCTTTTGTTGAAAATAAAATGTCACCTATGTACACTACCACAAACCTACCAATGTACTATCACACTATCTTTTGCATCAATTGCATGAATGTGCTTAATGTGTTGGTCAACCCCAATTCAATAACCAATGATTTGTGAACTCCATTGTTGGTTTTGAATGAAATGTTCCATTCATATCCTTATTTTATTAAGATTTGGTAGTATCCACTCTTTACGTCTGTATTCAAAAATGGATTGCCCCACACAAACTATCCAGCAAGCCATCCATCTGGGGAAATGGAAATATATCCTAGACTATGATATTTTTTTACGTCCAACTATTTATAAGCATTTGTTAATCCATCTTTATTTAGTATTATCAATGTTGGAATCACACATAGTGTACACCTTCTCTTATGAATTTTTTAATTATAACTCTACAACATATATATTCATCTCTCCACTTTTTAGCATACTCATCCTATGCATACCTTGATTCAACAAAATCATTTTCTTAATCAAGTCAATCTCATGCATAATCTTTCTCTTTAGTGATAGTCTTCTTCATCATTCCTCATGCATAGTCTTTGAGTAGACCCTGCCTTTCTTAGGTATATCATTATTCAACTTTCAACTTCATCTTCATACATTGTGTGTTTGAAAACTTTTCTTTGAAAATATTTTGAGTCCTTGAGCATTCTCATGAGCACTTTGATCATCACTAGAAACACTTGACTTTGAACTTCATACTTCAAGGGAAACCATTGAGTTCTCTTGCCACCCTTAGAGATGGTATAGGTGTTTTCCCTTCCATTATAAATTGTGTGTTTTAACACTACTGTGCATGGTGTCTCCAATAACAAGTGGTAAACATCCACAAGAATGACATCACACCAATTTCATCTCCATATTCTCCTATGTGGAAATATCTTTCACTATTTTGTCTCAATCACTATATAGCCTTTCTAGAACCAAAAAACTTATATGGTAAAATATTATTTTTTCAAGAGAACTTAAATTTATCTACCATATTTACAACAACCATATTCTTGGAGCTACCTCATCCAATTATGTAATTACAACATTTCCAATATTATATTTTTCTATAATTATATTGTTCTTTAGTGATATTTCTTCTTCTAGTATGTGTTATTCTCACACAAACATTCTTGTGCAATAAATTAAGTTGTCTCCTTGCTCAGGAGTTGTTTCTGCAACTATTTATTTTTCCTTATATTTCTCTCCTTATGTGAACTAAGCTCTTCAAATCTTAGCGATATTTCTCCTTCTAGTATTTGTTTTTCTCACACAACCATGCTTGTGCACAACATTAAGTTATCTCCTTGCTTAGGATTTGTTGTTGCAACTGTTTGTTTTTTCTTAGATTTCTCCTCTTGTGTGAACTAAGATCTTCAAATATCCTTACACCATTTCTTGCAAGCATTCAAATAACATAAGCACTTTATCTCCTCAATTGTAATAATATATAACAGTATGCACATCTTTAGGTTTTCACCTCCTAAAATCTCCATGACTCACCATCGTCAACATTCTTTGTCTTTTATATACATATGCAACCACCTTTATGCAATTCACTTCAATCTCTTATGCCATGGCTTCCTTTATATTGCCAAAAATATACCTATTGCATTATGTTCCAACTTTTTTTCAACTCTCAATCCCAATTAGTAAACCTCTTTGACATATTTCATCTTGTGCAAATTGATCTCATCTTGAATGATAAATTTCAATCCATTCATGCACGTTGAAACTCATTGATCTTCTCATTCTTGATTTCCAATGCCTATTTACATTCTATATAACTCTTATGCATATTCATGTATGCTTTGTGCTTTTTTCCCAATATTTTGTGTTTGTCTTCATAAGATTTACTTTTAGTCTAGTGAAAATAATTTTTCATGTATGCTTTAAATCATTTTTCTGTATGTTATGATATTTATTTTTCCCTCGGCACATGTGCTTGTAGCACAAAATACCACCATAATGCATAATATCCCTTTAAATTTGGTCATTAAAAACTTCTTTCTTTGATAATATTTTATCTTGTAGATGAATGTCATTCGGATTAATCACATCATTAGGATTTGGTCAACATTTTGAACCAACTATTCTGGTTCATCCTCGAGACAAGGAGGAGAAGCTAATCGATCTTAATGAATAAATAGGGATGCATCACTGCCCAGTAATAGACGTTAAGAAATAGTGTTAAAACTAGCCATTAGAAAGTTAGTTATTATAAATTTTTAAGGAATAGAATTAATATTAATTAATTAATTATAATAATAAGATTTGTTATGGACTAGCCATTTAAAACTAGTCGTTCGAAAGTTAGTTATCAAAAATTATTGTATTTAAGAAATAATATTAATTAATTATAAAATAAGATTTTAATAGAAAAACAAATATTTAAAAAAAAAATTCATTAAAAATGGGAGTTTAAAATATTTATGAATGAGGGAGGGGTAAAAATTTTGTATTTAAAAATATTAATTAAAAATTAAATAAATAAATAGTAATAATAATAATAATAATAATATATAAATAAATAAAATAAAATAAAATAAGTTAATAAATAAATAATACTAATAATAATCGTAATAAATAAAATAAAATAAAATAATGTAATGTAATGTAATGTAATATAAAATAATTACCTGGCGAGAACCAAAGTCCAGCTCTTACTTATCTTCCAACCATCATCATGGTTGAGATTCTGAGCATGCCTTTCAATTTCGATCACCTCCCTTAATTTCCTATGGTGGAAGTGATCAACTTTAGCAACGACTTTGGAGTCTTCAATACAAACATGGTGACAAGATTTTTCTGCATGCTCAACAAGAGTTGAGGTACAGGATCGATTGTGCCTAATGTCCGCAACATGCTTTTGGATTCTCTGTCTAATGGAATGACCTGTTTCTCCGATATAGGGAGTTCCATAGGAACAAGGAATCATGTAAAATCCTTTCATGTCCTTAGGGTCAATAGGGTCCTTAACAGAACCAAGAGAATTTCTAATAGTACAAAGAGGTTTGAAACACGTGGAGACATTATTTCTTCTAAGGACATGGAAAATTTTGTCCGTTGTCACTTGGATAAATGGGAGATCGTCCTTGGAAGTAGGATCCACCTTGGCAGATTTTCTACTCAACCCTTTATAAGCCTTACGAAAGGCTTTAAGACCTAGAGATCTATTGTAACCATTATTATCAAAAACATCAAGAAGATGGGATTTCTCAGAATCCAAGTGGATGTCGTCAGAGATTCTAATAGCACGAGTCGTAAGAGTACACATAACACCAAATTTCTGAGCAGGAAAATGATGGGAATCAGCATGGAGGTATTCTTCCATAAGGTCTTCTTGCGAAAAACTTGGTCAGAAATGATACCATCCTTATCTTAATATATCCAAAGTAATACTCCATCTCAATGATCCAATCCATTGGGGCTATAATGTTCAAGATGTTATCATAATTAGGGGATTCTACTCTCACAATATTTTTATCATGTTTTCTTTATTTCTTGTTTTCTTCTTGTTATCACTCAAAAGCACTTGATTTTTCTTCTCCACTCCATTTGGCCTTAAGTTCATTTATCCTCCTTGCTTCAATTCTTTGCTAACAATGACTCTTCCAAATTTACATGCAATTTTTATAGTTGTGGTCCACCTCATGTAATAAATCGCACTTTTATTCCATCTTATATTTCTACCAAAACCTTGCTCTAAAACCAAATGATTGTGCAATAAAATGAAATGATAAAACTAAGTAAATATTCTAGAATGCAAGAAATACACAACTAGATCATTCATGAATCAAGAGGAATTGAGAAACTATGATATTAATTCTCATTAACATCAATATTATTTTGATATATAATACTCGCATATCAATGGCTCACTCTCTTTATTATTATTCTATAATACTCACAATTATTAGCCTCCACAACTCAACCTTCTACCTTAGGCTTCACACTAGTCCTCTTCATCTTCTTCAAAGCTCTTTTCTTGATCATTGCCTCTTTTCTTATATCAATCTAATCACTAATTATTTCAAACAAGATAATTTCATTTGAGTTGGACACTTAAATAAATCTCCCTACCATTGTAATATAACCAACACTTCCATAAGTTGATTGTAACTAATAGTCCACTTTCTTTATGAATTCCTTTGACTACTTTGCATGCCATCTTATATAAAATTAGGAATATAGAGTTTTGTTACATATAGAGGGCACTTGTTTCAAATAATGAAACCCACACCCATGGATTAGAATTGAAAATATTACGGTTTAGGGCTTGAAATTTGAAATTTTGTGTCTTTGAACTCAAGGACAATTGTCCTAGATCTCCTCAATATGATTCTACATGTAGAGAGATTTCTAATGGTGGGTAGATTTCCTAAAAAAAACTTCATAGGTAAAATTTATGGCCCCAACAAAGTAATTTTCGAATTATTCCCTCAAAGTACATGTGAAAACCACATCAGTGTTTTATGGTTCAACCATATGGAGAAATAAATGTATGAAATGCATTAGAGGCTTATAGAAGCATTAAGAGAATTGAAAACCCTAAACATAATAATCAAGAAATGGTTTTAAATCTTAGAAGAAATGAACAAAATAGATTCATATCTTATTATAGTGCTTTGATATTCCAAAGTAAAGTGACCACCCAAAGAAATAACAAGATTGTAGAATAGAAGAGAAAAAATATTCCAAGGGACTATAGTGAACCACTGTGTTTCATTATTTTGCAACAAGCTAAATGAGATCTATATTTTTCCTTTTATTCTTATTAAATAAAAAATAATTAATAAGAAATGCATCGGGTTTCCCTATAGTAAATATTGTGCATGTTATTCAAATACACATATTTTCTATTGCATCTCTCTCTCTCTCTCTCTCTCTCTCTCTCTCTCTCTCTCTCTCTAATAGTTGAAGAACCTAAAGGGCATGCTTATATTTTTTTTAATCACTAAAAATACACAAAGAATAATCACACAATTGAGAATAGTCTCACTATAGTAGTATTTAGTTTAAGATATGTTTTAGCGAGTCATACATTGGAATATCCAAGGTGGTTTATAGTTCAGTGTCACATGCTAAAATTTATTTGAATCCTTATTTTGTTTTTCAATACTTTGACCATACTCATTGTTGTATCTTTATAGACAGTTCTAGGCTTGGGAACTGTGCCAAAGCATCGAAGTAAGGGTTTTAATTGAATTGGATGACCAATGAATTAAACCTTTAACACTTGTATAATCCAAATATTTCTGAGAAGTTCAAAGGGATGATTTTCATTCATAAAAAAATAAAATATTTGAATTGATTTTGAAAGTGGAAAGGGAAAATATATATGACAATCAAGCATTCATATTGAATACTTAATTAATCAAATACATTTGATGCATGCAGAAGAATTCTACAGCCAAACATATATATGTTCAAGAGATGAAAGAAGGAAATAATTTAAAGGTTCAAAGAAAATAATCCAAACATATTGTTCAATTAGTTGATCCCCATAACGATGATAAATTTACAATGGGATTTCAGGGAAGTTAATATTTAACCTAGCCTTTCCCTAGCTCCTATATTACCTTGTATATATGATGAAAAATAGATATGAATAAATCAAAAAGACTCACAGGGACACAGATGTTGTTAAGAGTGAAGTCATAATCCTTTTATTATCTTCAAAAAAATTCAAAAGAATACAATAATTTCATTGGATTATCACAAGGGTTCAACCCCTCTTACTTCGAATTTCAGAATATTTATAGTGTAATTCAAAAATATGTAAATATAATACAATGCTTTTACAAAATATAATCTTTATCCAAAATTATTTGGATATATCAAACAAATATAATATAAAAATAAACTTTTCTAAAACGGATTTCATATTCAACACTCTATTCAAGGGTGTTGTTGGTAATTGTTGCCTGAAAAAAAAATTCTGCTCTTTATGCTCCTTCTTTCGTTGTGCTGGCCTTGAAAATGTGTATTAGGCTCTTGTTCTTCTATGTTACTTCCTGAAAATTTGTATTCGGTTTTACTTTATGGGTTCAAGTAATTTGTCCCATGTTTTGTCATTTGGAATAGAAAATTTAATTATTTTTCTGTATGCTTCATCCACCTATGTGTATTTTTAAAAAGTTGGTCTAGAGATAAATAAATGTTGAATTTCATGTTCAATAAATAGATCATATTCTAGGCCTTCAATGAATGTCTTACCACTTATGATTCCTTTCACTTTATCAAATTTATATCTATATGTTTTTATTTCATGTAACTTATGCTCGCAATTTTCTAGTGGAATCAATTGGCCACTAGAACCTCCGAGAGGTGGAAGTTCCTTCTAGCATAATATATTAAATTTTCTTTGGAACTTCTTTACCTGCATTTCTAAGTTTTGACATTTATTTTCTAATTGCAACATTAAATTTATTTTAGTTAAAAAATTTATGACTTCTAGGACCATATAATTCCTGTCTTCGATTCCTAATTCCTCCAATTCTTCTTTAGTCTTGAAATTCAGCACTTTGATTATCCCGGTCTCTTCCCCTAGCTTGTGATCCAAGTCTTCTTTAATCTCATTTATGGTTTCTTTTGATCTTGTCACCTATTCTTCTTGTTCAAAGATGATCTCAATAGATCTCTAGAGCTATGTTATGGTTGAATTGATATCAACCCATATCTTTTCCTTTGCTTCAGATAATGTTTTCATTGTCAATGATTCCTCTTCATACTTTAAATTGTTTGGTTAGCTTGAAGATTTCATGTATTTCTAATATATATGCATTACATGATTTGAGCTTATTTTCCTCCATTCTTTGCAGTGTTGCTTTTCGCTTTTCAATATGCACATTCCTTAAGGATAAATCTTCCATGTCCTTTGATAATTTTTCTATTGTTTCTTCATTGATTGTCTATATCTGCACTATAGATGTCCCTGCCTTTGTATGTTTTTCTTTTTCCTTTAGCAAGCTTTCCATGTCGGCCTCCATTTTCTAAATTTTGATATTTTTCTCCACAATAATTTTGAGCATGTTTTCCTTCTCTTTTTCCAGTTGATCTACTTCTTTAGCCTATGGATCTTCTGTTGTAGGTAGTTTTAGTTGTTTTTTGAGTTCTTGAATATCTAAATTTCTTCTTATGATTATTTATTTAGCAGCATTGACATCAATAGGATCCACTCCTAGATTTATCAGCAGGTCTTCCAGCCCCTTTGTTTAGGTATCCTTGTCTAAGGAAGACATTCTTTCCAATTTAAGCTGTGAATGAATATTATTTAAAGTGGATTGTAACTTATAAGTTGCCATGGTTGAGTTTGTTAATGTAGAATAAATCATCTCGCTTGTCTGTTTGTGGAGATAAATTTAATCTATAGGATGTATCTGCTTAGTATCAAAATAAAACACAAAATATTTATAATCATCTACACTCTTAGGAACTGGTACTTTTGGCTCAAGGAATGTGAAGTGGAATTTCCCTATAATAGGGTCTAGTGCAGACAAAATTTTGTGTTGAGTAGTGGAATATTGTTTCCAAAAATAAGTATAGGTGGAGGTTTTGAGTGCTTCATTATTTCTCTTCTGTTGGCAATATGATGCAGAATGTTGTCCTTGATGGCAACCCACTGAATGAAGTTGCAGACAAGAGATAGTTGACTTGTGTTGTCCTTGATGGCAAACCACTTGATGAAGTAATACTTGACCTGATGGACTTGGTAAATGATGTAAATCTGATGTGATATGATGTTTGTTGACAATATGATGCTGAGTGTTGTCCTTGAAAGGCAAACCACTTGATGAAGTTGTGCTTGAGAGAATATGTTCTTGATGAAGAAAATATGATGTATCTACAGTGTGTACAGAAGGCAATGAAGAAAGGAATTCAGAATGTGCTCAAAGTATGATGAAAGAGTATGTCTCTATGTATCAACGTGGATAAATCTGGGAAATCCAATGTTAGCAGCAAAGAGTGATTGAAGTCGCGTATGGGAAAAAGCGCTCAAAAAGTGCAAAACCAAGGGTAACCACCATGGTATTGACCCATTGTATTGGGTAATGATCCGCCTAATTGACCCCGTCCAGGTAGTTTTGGGCTCATGGTATTGTTTTGGCCCTTGGTATTGAAAAAGGATAAACCTATATAAAGAGATGAATTTCATTATGCAGATCATGAGTGTGGGTGCAAGATGTCTGAGCTTGAATGAATACTTCTCTCTGAAGTAGATCTGAATGGAAAGGGTTACACTTGAATGATAAATCTAAATGTATGATGCACCAATGATGAAGAAGGGGATCTAGATCTGAAATGTACTTGTATCTACTAGATCTACTTATGGAAGGCTTAGATCTGAATTGAGGCGATCATCTGTCTGAAGTAAAAGGGTAAATCTGAACAGAATTGCTGATCTGAAGAAGTATGCTGCTTTATAATGATTGAAGATCTATACGCTACTTAGCCGCAGAGGAAGCGCGTATATACGCGGCTTCTCTGAAGCAAAAGCGCGTATGCGCAATGAAATTGGCTCTATAATTTGTACAGAGGTATACGCGATTTTATGTGGACAGAAGCGCGTATATACGCGATATCAGTGAAAGGAAAGCGCGTATGCAAACTAGGGTTTGCTGAAGTCTGTGGTAAGAAATGTCTGATCTAATCTGCTATGTTGCTGCTATCTGTATTCTACTATTCTGAGTTGCCTGTATCAGTTTGGTTGTATGGTTGAGCTTGAAAGGATGAAAAGGGTCCAGTCTGAAAATATGATGAAACGTGGCCTGCAAGTGTTGTTCTTTTGAAGTTGTTGGATCCAGTGTGAAAATTGATGAAACGTGGTCCAAGGTGGTGCTGAGGGTTGTAGCCTTCAGTCTGAGGGTTGTAGCTCCCTTCCAGGTGAGGCTGGTAAACGAGAGCAGGGGGTCGTAGCTCCCTTCCAGGAGAGGCTGGTAAACGAGTCAGGGGGTTGGAGCTCCCTTCCAGGAGAGGCTGGTAAACAAGCGCAGGTGGGTGCCTGCGTGCTGGTAGGAGTCTGCACCAGCACATATGTTGTAAGATATTTTCTCTATAATAAAATATTGAAGGCTGAGCAACTGCAGCGGTGGTTTTCTCCCGACTTGGGTTTCCACCTAAAAATCCTGGTGTTCATGTGTGATGCTTTGTGTGATGGTTTATTATGTTCTTATTGCACTTGTTTACTGTTTATAGAACATCTAATGAATGAATGATGGAATGATATAAGTGAATAACTAATGGCATAATTAGATCTCTGTGTATACGCGAGTTTTATGAAGGATATCCGCGTGTATACGCTAGTTGGCTTCAGCAAAGTAGCGTATGGGTTTTAAAGAATGAAAAAGTAAAAATATTTGATTATGCAGTAAATACTGATTCACCCCCCCCTCTCAGTATTTTTCCCAACAATTGGTATCAGAGCGGGTCCTTGTGCAGAAGCTTGATCGCTTAAAAGGAGATCCGTCGCAATGGGAAGTCAAGAAGGAGTAATGTCTATAAAGCCACCTCTATTCAATGGAAGCAATCTGATATTCTGGAAGGTACGTACAAAAGCATCTCTGCAAAGTCTTGGTGCAGATGTATGGGCAATCGTGGAAGAAGGTTATCAATACCCGGCAAGTATTCCTACTGATGCAGCTAGAAAGGAAGAAGTATGAAATCAATGCCAAAGCAGTAAATGTCTTATTGGGAAGCATGTCTGAACGAGAATTTTCTAAAGTGATGCAGCTACATTCAGCAAAAGAAATATGGGACAAAATCATTCTAAGCTATGAAGGAGACACAAAGGTAAAAAGTGCAAAACTCAAAACTCTTAGAATTGAATATGAAAATTTGAAGATGCATAGTGATGAAAGTGTTGCCAGTTTCTTTCTTCATCTAGATGATATTGTAAATCGAATGAGAAATTTGGGTGAAACCATAACTGATACTACTCTGGTGGAAAAGGTCTTAAGATCCTTGACTTCAAAATTTGACTCTAAAGTTTTAGCTATTGAAGAAAGGCAAGATCTGCAATCGCTTACTATTGTTCAATTACATGGTACTCTGACTGCTTTTGAAATGAGACAAGGAGGTCCTTCTCAAATAAGAGAAGTTGTTTTTAAGGCATCTACAAAAGGAAAGGAAAAGGAGGTTGTCAAAGAATCCAGCTATGTATCCGATGAAGAAGAAGCAAATTTCGTGAGAAAGCTCCAACTAGGTATTGGAAGATTCAAAGGTAAGCTTCCCTTCAAATGTTTTGAGTGTGGTAAAGTTGGTCATTATGCTGCAAAATGTCCTTATAAAAGAAAAGAAGTAGTAAGAAGGAATAAGAACCGATCTAGCTCTAAGAAAATTTACTATGCTAATGAAGATAGTGATGAGTCATCTAATAGTGAGGAAGAATGTGAAGAAGATCTTAGACTTCTCATGGCATTTGAACAAAAGGAAGAAAAGGATACTTTTATGGATGCTCTAGAGGAAAAAGATTTTCTTGAAGAAAATAATCAACTCAAACTACGCTTAGAAGATTACAAAATTCTCTTAGAAGAACAAAAGATAATCAGAGAGACCATTGAAAAGCAGCTTGAAGAAGCAAAGAAACATATTGAAAAACTAGAATGTGAAGTGGTAAGTCAAAGAAAATAAGTTGAGAAAGCAAAAACCTTGAATCTTAGATTTGCTAAAGGATCTGAAACCTTAGATGAGATCATCAAGGTACAACGTTCTCCTCTTATAAAGACAGGTCTTGGATATACCGGAGAATCTTCTCAAACTTCAGCTCCAAACTATCTAAAAGCAGTTACAGGTGGTTTACGTCATTCAGCCACTCAGCGAGGGAATAAAGGATCTCTACAGGGAAAGCAGGACCATCTCAATTCAAGGAACACTAACAGGGATAGCTTTCAAAGACACTACAACCAACAGGTAAATTCAAATAGAAGATTCCATGATCGTAGAAATTTCTACTTCAATGGGCAATGTTTCACGTGTCACAATTTTGGTCATAAAGCTATTCAATGTGTTGCATATAAAACCATCATGACAAGAGAAGCAAGAAAGAAAAGGTTGGATACTGAACCAAAGAAGAATACCTATAACAATTTTTCTCCTCTTCAAAGTGAAGTTGAATGTACTTATTATAATAACTTTGGCCATGAAGAATCTGAATGCAGGAACAAGATCCAGCCAAAAGAACATGTTCCCTCAAGCTCTAAAGTGTGGAAAAAGAAAGAACCGCCAGTTGAAAATTGTGGGATAGCATTATTTGCAGAAGGTGAAGAAAATCACTGGTACATCGATAGTGGGTGCTCAAGACACATGACAGGTGACAAAAGAAAACTTCATACTTATAATGCTCTAGAAAAGGAAAAGAAAGTTACATTTGGAAATGATACTCCTACTGTAATTAAAGGAAAAGGGTCAGTATTTCTAAAAGAAAAGGTGAAGGCTAAATATGTCATGTATGTGGATGGATTAAGGCATAACCTTTTGAGTGTTAGTCAAATGTGTGGTTCGTGATCTTGATACAGGTAAAATCATTATAAAAGGAAAAAGAAATCCAAGCAATCTGTATGTACTAAACGACATAGATCAATATTACTTAAGCAAGTCTTCAGAAAATTGGCTATGGCATAGAAGGCTGGGGCATCTGAGTTTCTCTCAAATCAACAAAGGAAGCAGACTTCAAGCTGTTCATGATCTTCCCAAGGTCAATCTTCCGGAAAGTACCATATGCAAATCTTGTCAATTTGGTAAGCAGACCAGAGTACGATTTAATGCAAAAGAAGGATCATCAAGTAAGCCTCTTGAACTCATTCATACTGATATCTGTGGACCTATGAGGAAAAAATCATTACGTGGGGAAGAATACTATATCTTATTTATTGATGACTACTCTAGAATGTGTTGGATCGGGTTCATTAAACACAAAGATCAAGCACTTGAAAAATTCCAGAGCTTCAAAGCATTGGCAGAAAATGAATTAGATCTAAAAATCAAGTGTCTTAGATCTGATCGAGGAGGAGAATATTCATCAAATGAATTCTTTGAATTTGTGAACAACATGGCATTAAAAGACAGTTCTCTGTAGCAGGCACTCCACAACAAAATGGTGTAGCAGAAAGAATGAATAGAACAATTGTTCAAATGGCTAGAGCTATGCTTGCTGATTCTGATGTTCCTGACATGTTCTGGAGTGAAGCAGCAAATACAGCAGTTAACATTCTCAATAAGGCTCATGTTCGGGTAAATAGTGACAAAACTCCATATGAACTCTGGTATGGCAATTCTCCCACTGTGAGGCATTTTAAGGTTTTTGGAAGTAAATTCTTTATCAAAAATAATGATGAAAAGCTTGGCAAATTTGAACCTAGATCAGATGAATGGATATTTCTTGGTTACTCATCGTCAAGCAAAGCATTCACATGTTACAATAAAAGGCTTCGAAAGGTTGTTGAATGTATTGATGTTGTTATTGATGAGTCTCCTGCAGCTCCTAAAGAAGAAAAACAAACAACAAATGAAGATGATAGCGACATATGGCCTTCTACATCACACAGAAATGATGTAGACAATGGATCCAATGAAGAACCCGAAGATGATCTGTCTGGAAAAGCTCCTTCCAGATATGTTCAAAAGAATCATCCTGAATCTCAAATTTTGGGTGACAAGGAATCTGGTGTACAAACAAGGAGAACTCTTACGGGATCTTCTAATCATTTGGCACTTCTATCCACAATTGAACCACACAATGTCAATGAAGCTAGCAAATATGAATGTTGGAGGCAAGCCATGGATGAAGAACTTATTCAAATTGAGAAGAACGACACTTGGGATTTGGTTCCAAGACCTCATGATAAAAATGTCATTGGAACTAAATGGATTTTCAAGAACAAGTTAAATGAGAATGGGGATGTTGTAAGAAACAAAGCTAGACTGGTTTGCAAAGGGTATACTCAACAAGAAGGTATAGACTTTGAAGAAACTTTTGCTCCTGTAGCTAGACTTGAAGCCATCATAATGTTTCTTGCTTTTTCAAGTTATCAACAAATCAAAGTTTATCAAATGGATGTTAAATCTGCTTTTCTTAATGGTGATCTAGAAGAAGAAGTATATATAGAACAACCTGAAGGATTCATTTTGGGAAATGATGAAAATCTTGTTTGTAGACTTAAAAAGGCTCTATATGGTCTCAAACAAGCTCCAAGGGCATGGTATTATCGTCTTGACAAATATCTTCATCAACAAGGTTTTTCAAAAGGGTCTGCTGATAGCAACTTATACACAAAAATTGAAAATGATAAACTATTGATTGTGGTTGTATATGTTGATGATATCATTTTTGGGAGCAACGAAGAATCTTTGAGTCAAAAATTTGCTTCTATCATGCAGCAAGAATTTGAAATGTCTTTACTTGGAAAACTAACATTCTTTCTTGGCTTGCAAGTGCATCAAACGGCAAATGGTATTTTCCTATCTCAAGCAAAATATCTTAAGCAAATTCTGAAGAAGTATGGCATGGAAGAATGCAAACCTGTAAGTACACCAATGATAACCGGATGCAGTCTCAGTTCTAATGATGATTCTCCCACAGTGAATCAACCAGAGTATAGATCGATGATAGGAAGTTTACTTTATCTCACTGGGACTAGACCTGACATTATGCATGCTGTTGGGATTGTTGGACGATTCCAAGCTAATCCAAAAGAGACTCATCTTCAGGCTGTTAAAAGAATATTCAAATATCTTCAAGGAACTCAAGACTTTGGTCTATGGTATCCAAAGAATGCTGATCTTACTCTTCATGCTTACACTGATGCAGATTGGGCTGGAAGTGTTGATGATCGTAAAAGCACTAGTGGTGGTGCATTCTACATGGGGCCCCGGTTAGTATCTTGGTTTAGCAAGAAGAAAAATTCTATTGCCTTATCTACAGAAGAAGCAGAATATGTGGTTGTCGCATCTTGTTGCACTCAACTCCTTTGGATGATGCAAACCTTACAAGATTTTCAAATCAAATGTACTCCTCCTGTCCCCATTAAGTGTGACAATACAAGTTCCATCAGTATTTCAAAGAATCCTGTTATGCATTCAAAGACCAAGCACATTCCCATCAAGTATCACTTCTTACGTGAACAAGTGCTTGAGCAAACGGTGAAGTTGGAGTATGTTCCCTCCAAAGAACAAGTTGCTGATATCTTTACCAAACCTCTGCCCAGGGAAGCATTCGAGTATCTAAGACAGAAGCTGGGAGTGTTCTCTGCCAGTCAAAAGAACAAATCTGCATAAATTTAGAAGATGGCTTGGGATACGCGGGTTTCATGAAACACAGTCGCGTATATACGCGAGTTCCTACACATAAAACCGCGTATGTTTGGTTGCTGGAAATTTTTGGTTGGTTCATCTCTCTTCAGCACAGCCGCAGTGCTGTTTGGTATCTCTAATACTATTTGGTATCTCTGGTGGTGTTCCAATTCTCATAATTCTATCTCTAATGTTTTGATGAAGATGCCTTGATGATTTGTTGGTGGAAGTTTTCAGGATGCACAAACTAAGGGGGAGCCTTAGTCATTTGGAAAGATTGCTTGGTTGCACAGATTCAGGGGGAGCATTAGATTTTCTGAGTATAATGCAGTGTTGGCATTATGATGGGTCTGAAATATGTTCTCATTCTTGAGGACTTTCTAGTGTTGGTCTTAATGTCATATATGTAATTTGATGAAAAGGTAATGTTGAGACCCATGATGTAAATCGTGTAATATTCAGTCATGTAAGGACTTGTCAAATGTTGTAAACCCACTTGGTTGGGTAGCTGAGTCAAATGTTGTAAACTCACTTGGTTGAGTAGCTGAATCAAATGTGTAAACCCACTTGTTTGGGTAGTTGAGTCTCCTATGTAAATCCCCTTGGATGGATAATTGATGTAAGTATGAGTCTTAGGTCATAGAGTCAAGTATTTCATTGAAAAATATGTTTGAAGATTCAGCATGAACTCAGGGGGAGCTTGGCCACTTCAGTATACATCAGATCTGCAGAACGCTTCTTCCACATGAGGTGAAAAGAGGGAGAGTATGTTGGTTTTTGATCCGCCCTTTACCCTTGATGTCAAAGGGGGAGAGTGACGTGGTGTTTGAATAAAGGGAAAGACTGGAGAGAGTGACATGGTGTCATTGTATTCTTATTGTACCTATCTGTTGTGGTGATCAAACAACATCGTGGTTGCCATCAAGTCCAAAGGGGAAGATTGTTGGCAATATGATGCAGAATGTTGTCCTTGATGGAAACCCACTGAATGAAGTTGAAGACAAGAGATAGTTGACTTGTGTTGTCCTTGATGGCAAACCACTTGATGAAGTAATACTTGACTTGATGGACTTGGTAAATGATGTAAATCTGATGTGATATGATGTTTGTTGACAATATGATGCTGAGTGTTGTCCTTGAAAGGCAAACCACTTGATGAAGTTGTGCTTGAGAGAATATGTTCTTGATGAAGAAAATATGATGTATCTACAGTGTGTATAGAAGGCAATGAAGAAAGGAATTCAGAATGTGCTCAAAGTATGATGAAAAGAGTATGTCTCTATGTATACGCGGATCTGTCTAAGGGAAGTCGCGTATGCACGCGGAAAAGAACGTTCCAAGTCGCGTATGGGAAAAAGCGCTCAAAAAGTGCAAAACCAAGGGTAACCACCATGGTATTGACCCATTGTGTTGGGTAATGATCCGCCTAATTGACCCCGTCCAGGTAGTTTTGGGCTCATGGTATTGTTTTGGCCCATGGTATTGAAAAAGGGGCTCATGGTATTGAAAAGGATAAACCTATATAAGGAGAAGAAATTCATTGTGCAAATCATGAGTGTGGGTGCAAGATGTCTGAGCTTGAATGAATACTTATCTCTGAAGTAGATCTGAATGGAAAGGGTTACACTTGAATGATAAATCTGAATGTATGATGCACCAATGATGAAGAAGGGGATCTAGATCTGAAATGCAATTGTATCTACTAGATCTGATTATGGAAGGCTTAGATCTGAATTGAGGTGAACATCTGTCTGAAGTGAAAGGGTAAATCTGAACTGAACATCTGATCTGAAGAAATATGCTGCTCTATAATGATTAAAGATCTATACGCTACTTCGCCGCATAGGAAGCGCGTATATACACGGCTTCGCTGAAGATAAAGCGCGTATGCGCAATGAAATATATACAGAGGTATACGCTAGTTTGTGTGGACGGAAGCGCGTATATACGCGACATCAGTGAAAGGAAAGCGCGTATGCAAACTAGGGTTTGCTGAAGTCTGTGGTAAGAAATTTCTGATCTAATATGCTGTGTTGCTACTATCTGTATTCTACTGTTCTGAGTTGCCTGTATCAGTTTGGTTGTATGGTTGAGCTTGAAAGGATGAAAAGGGTCTAGTCTGAAAATATGATGAAACGTGGCCTGCAAGTTGTGTTCTATTAAAGTTGTTGGATCCAGTGTGAAAATTGATGAAACGTGGTCCAAGGTGGTGCTGAGGGTTGTAGCCTTCAGTCAGGGGGTTGTAGCTCCCTTCCAGGTGAGGCTGGTAAACGAGATCGGGGGGTCGTAGCTCCCTTCCAGGAGAGGCTGGTAAACGAGTCGGGGGGTTGGAGCTCCCTTCCACGAGAGGCTGGTAAACAAGCGCAGGTGGGTGCCTGCGTGCTGGTCAAGTCTGCGCTAGCACATATGTTGTAAGATGTTTTCTCTATAATAAAATATTGAAGGCTGAGCAACTGCAGCGGTGGTTTTCTCCCGACTTGGGTTTCCACCTAAAAATCCTGGTGTTCATGTGTGATGATTTGTGTGATGGTTTATTCTGTTCTTACTTCACATGTTTACTGTTTATAGAACATCTAATGAATGAATGATGGAATGATATAAGTGAAGAACTAATGGCATAATTAGATCTCTGTGTATACGCGAGTTTTATGAAGGATATCCATGTGTATACGCTAGTTGGCTTCAGCAAAGTAGCGTATGGGTTTTAAAGGAATGAAAAAGTAAAAGTTTGAATATGCAGTAAATACTGATTCACCCCCCCCTCTCAGTATTTTTCCCAACATCTTCATCTCCCTAAAACTGGAAAATATACTTTGTTGTCTTGAAGATGGAGAAACATGAGAAATAGGAGACTCAATTGTGATTTCTTCATCTTGTTGGAAAGAAAATACAGGCTCTCATGATAACACTATAGTAGTGTTTTCTTCTAAGTTTCTTCCTTATGATGACTCCTCTTCTATATTGTTTGTCTTCCTTCTTTTGAACACTTTAAAACCAATTTATTTTACTCTTGAACTAGTGGGTGATACACTCTCTCTTAGTTGTTTAAGATCTTTTTCTTTAAATCTTGGAGTCTCCAATGTTATATGATTGGAGGTTTTCTCTTCAATTTATTGCAAAGTGTTTTCTTCCCATTCTTCTCTATTTGAAAATTATCCAATCTCTCAATTTGTTGTGTGTATATAAGATGTTGACTTTTTTTCAGTCCTTATCTTTGAAATCACTCCCATGGGGTCATAAGGCCAAGTGAAACTGGATTTAAATTTAATATGTATAAGTAGAATGTCTACTTCCTTCTCTGTTGCTCTGGTGTTAACAATTAATGGACCAATCTATGCCTTTAATTTAAACTGGGATTTTTTTTTTGTTTACACAAAATGTATATCATCTAGATTCATTCTTTGCCTAATAAACTCTAAAAAAAAAAATTCTCATAGGCAGAAAAATTGGCAGACTATAAGGAGGAAGTTCACATCCATAGACTCTTATTTCTATGAAATTTTGATAAAGATACCAGTATTCAACTTTAGATATTTCACTAAGGTGTAAAACTTTTTTAATTTATGTGGAGACTCTAAGATTGCATCACTGCTCAAAATACATAACGCCATATGCAAAAACAGGTTAACATAATCACTGAAAGAATACTCCTCTATGTTTCTCCTAACCAGAGAGGTCCAGTGAATGACTGACTAGGTCTAGCTTGTGAATCAAGCTTCTACAATGTGAATTTAAATATCTCTAACTAATGATACAAAAATAATTAAACTAGAACATCTTGATGTTTGAAAGATCCTTCTACACTAAATTTTAGGAATTAGTCATTTATGACATTTGATAAGAATTGTCTAAAGTTAAACAAAAGTGAGGGCTTACTTCTAGATGAAAATACTAATAGGAATCTTGGGATAAATTTATCTACCCACTAATCAGTTTGATACACTGAGAGACAAGAAACCATATAATTTACTTGCCTAAGCATCGCTCGTAAAATTGTAGAAGATTATGGTGGATTGGTTCTTGGTAATTCTAAATTTTCAGGGAGGAAGGACTCAAAAATGTGAGCTCATTACTGAAAAGTAAGCTTCTAATAGATCTCTATAAGGGAATCAAACAAAAAAGGATGAAGGGGGCCTTGGGGATTGATCTACAATGCTTGAAAAATGGACTCAGGGGTTATCGAGAACAAGATTTAATTATTTCTAGTCACTATAGCCCTCTGGCTAGGAAAATAGTGACTTTTGCACTAGGTTATGAATTCAGGGAAATGGTGGGTTTGGGGAAAAAAATTGAGGCAACATTGACTCCCAAAAGAAAAATTCAACACTGGCATCCTAGAAATTTTGATATGCCCAATTGTGAAGTTCGTAGAGATCAAAATCACATTGGTTTTCAGTGATTTTATATTGCGGATCAACTAGGGGAAGTTCATCAAGATTAATTACATGGGGTAGGGTTGGACTCTTTACAACCATTTTATACTTTCCCTTTTGAGTATCCATTTAATAAAATGATAGAACACGGGATATTTGAATTAATTACTTGGTGAGAGTGATGGTTGTTAGCACATTGAATTGCTACAACTGGTCATCTTCATCTTGTCTGAATCCTTCGTGCATGAATGGTGAAAGGAATGGATAATGGAGTGGTAGAAGCGATTAAATTTGGAACAGGTGATTTCAACGGTTTTTTTGAATTATAATTACTCGCATGTATAATTTAATAAATTAAACGTTGGTGGGTAGCTAATAATAGAATAGGTAATTGGTTAAATTTTTTGGAGGATTCAGCGATTATTATTTTGGTGGGGATAGTGGTGGCATGTCGAAATAGTGGGAGGGTTGGTGGGAAAGACGCCAGCTAGCGGAAGCGGTTTTTTTGGGGGGGTAATAAGCATAGAAGAGAGTGCCACATATGAAGGAGCAGGTTTCAAAAAAAACTTTTCATACCACCATTACGGTATCCATCTGCAATGAGGTCACGAGGTCAGCCAAATTAAGCGTCGATCGTTAATCCAAGTGGGTAAGATTTGCGTCATTGAAAAGTGTTTGCCACTTAAATTTTATCTTGGTGACAATTACATTTATTTACAAAAATAATAAAATAAAATAAATTCGTCACCTATTAAAAATATCTAAGCGAAATTTAAATTAGCTCACTTTATTACATAGTGCAATAATCAAACTTAAATAATTTTTTTCTTGAAAAACTTATACATTTCAAAACAAATAAAATGCACAGGTAAAATTTAGCTACAACATCAGCTCTGTTGAATAATGTAACTAGGTTCAGTCTTCATAAATTTTACTTGAGCCAATACTTATTATACTTGTCAAAAGAATAAAGAAAATAAATTTATATTATTATTAAATCACTTATTAAAGCATGGGTTTCATGCTTGGGTTATATTTATTTTAGATCAAAGTCCCTATTGTGGAATTCTAGGTTTTATTCTAATTCTATAGGTTTATTGCAGATTTAAATTGATCCATATTAGGCTTTTGAACCATGCAATTAGGTCAAGTATTGAGTAAAATATAATTTATGAAGCCTCCAAGCCAAGTCGGCCAAAAGGTAATCAAGTCGACCTCAACTCATGGAATTCGAACTCATCAAAAGCCTATATATACATTGGAATCGAACTCACTTGAAGACATAAATCTCCAACACAGAAATTCGATCTGGAAGTTGGTACAAGGAGAAATTGTGAAATCTTCGAGAAGGAAATTTTGGGTTCAGTTTTTGGCACACTTATAGAGTTGAAGAAAATCAAAATTTTGGCACTAGTCTCACTGCATTTCAGGCTATAGTTTGGGAGATCGAAGTTCTCAAAGTTTTGTTGCTGTAGTTGTTGTCGAGTTGTTGCTGCTAAGTGATGGAGAAGTAGAATTTTATTATGTTGGATGTCGTTCCTTGTAGAAGTTTTATTGGGCCTAAATCGAAGTCTTGGAAGCTATATCAAAGTCTCTACCTCAAGATCAAAGTCTCAAGAAGCAAAGTTGAAGTTTTAGTGATGTTGTTGCTCACTACAAGGAAAATACCCTCTAGCGGAGGTTATAAAGGAGGTTTTTAGTGTTATAAAATTGGCCAAAATTGTCAAAAAAACATTTGATACAACATTTGTTTATGGTTATGGAGGTTTTGGCAGAGCTTTTAATGGAAATTCAACACAAATTAAAAAAAATGGGCAGCCGGAGTTTATTACGGATGTTTTTTTCATCGATGTGCTACTCTCGATTTAATGCATCAGTGGGTACATGTAGAAGGTGCCCCGGGGCAGTCGAAGGATAATGCACCGGGCCGTTAAGGAATAAAACCACACTGGGTGTAGTGTTGGTGATACAACGCACGAGGCCATTCTAATTGGTCTTGAGATTTTTGCGATGCCCATAGGTCGTATCAATGCACTGGTGCGTAGACTTATAGAAACGCACCGGTGCGCAGTATCACACAAATGCACTAATATTTATAATTGGTATCAGTATTTGTGTGGTGCCCATAGGTTGTACAACTACACCGGTGCGTATAGACACATAAACGCCCCGGTGCATAGGATCACATAAATGCACCGAGATTTATAATTGGTATCAATATTCGTGTGGTGCCCATAGGTCGTACAAATGCACCAGTGCTTATAGACACATAAACGCCCCGATGTGTAGTATCACACAAACGCACCGAGATTTATAATTGGTATTGGTATTCATGAGGTGCCCATAGGTCGTACAATGGCACCAGTGCGTATAGACACATAAACGCATTGGTGTGTCGTACCGCACAAACACACCAATATTTTTAATTGGTTTTGGTATTTTTGCGGTGCCCATATGTCGTAGAAACACACCATTCTCTTAAGAATAAAAACGCACCGGTGTACAGTAACTGACACACACCGGTTTTCATTTTGTATTTTTTAGAAACATCGACTTGTGACAGTGCAATTATTGTGATTGTTTTAAATTCATTATTCATCAAAAGTTGACACATATTATAACAATATTCATATTAATTAAATTTTTATTAATGCATTTTAATGTGATGTTTGGATTAATTTGTTATATCATATCATAATTATTGTGGTTTTTTAAAATTCATTATTCATCAAAAGTCGACACATATGTATCTTATAACAATATTAATATGAATTAAATTTTTATTAGTGCATTTGAGAACGACAATGGAGAACGCAATAGAATAAATTAAAACATATTTTATTATTACTATTATTATTATTATATATATATATATATGAATAAGACATTCTTTGTCATACAAAATGGGACAGATATTGGTATCCCTTTGTCTTTCAATTGGGACACTATGTCCATAACATTAAACAAAATGTCTGATTTCACAGACATATTTCAAAAAATACAACACCTTGCTTTGATATCCAAACATAGTGATCATCGTTCTTCGCTTGAACTGTTGTCACTGCTAGAGCTACTTCCATGACTTGGGTTATTTTTAGGAATGTTTTGTTCACGGCGTTGATTTTTTTCTTCTTCTTCACCTTCCATCTACAAACATAAAAATAAATTGTAATGAGTATATATACATTGGTGAGAATAATGAAAATTGCAATATTAAATAATATACATCAATGTAAATCGAAAATAAATGATGTACCATTGCAACAATTGACTCATAAACTATACACATTCTTTCAAAACCATGTAACATGCCATCTTTCAAGATTTCATCTGTTGGCATAGTTCCATTCTTTATTTCCTACAAGTTTTATACCCCATAACAATTCATATATTAAATATAAAAGATTTTTTTGTTCTATTAATTATTGCCAGAGCTAAGTAAAACAAGATCGATAGATGCTTGCAAAATCCACAATTAAGTTCTGATATGCCAACATATACTCATAACCCATATTTAACCCAATTTCAATCAATTCCTCTGACAGTTCTTCTTTGTATGTTAGCACCTGTTTGAAGACATTCAATGATGATTTTTGTAAAACAACTTAAAAAATAAAAAAATTAAATATAGTTAAGTTGTTATAAAGAAGTAACAATTACTCACAAACTTAGATATCAACCCTTTTCTTCCTTGTCATCCTTCTTTATGTGCTGAATGGGTTCCATTTTCTTTTATTTTATGCAAGAAAATACTTGAAAATTAATATTTAATGCTAAATTGTTTATTTATTGTACCAAATGATCGAAAAATTCAATGATTACATATTACATTTGAAACACGTTGTTGTTAAGATGGGTCCTCTTGCGATGAAATTTTGTTCATTTCTTTGACCATCTCCTTGTACACCTTTTTGGATATTCCTACTGGCATATATTTGATATCAGCTCGTTCATCTTTTGAGATTTTTATAATCCCTGAAAATGTAACATGACTATAAACTATTTAATTTTTATATTGATATATGAAAATTAAATATAACAAAAGTGATATTTATAAATAATTCTAGACAAACATTTAAAGGAATATTACTTTTTCATTCCTTCTTTTTTGTTGTTGTATGTTTTTGCTATTAAAAGTCTAACATGTCTCATTGACCAATTCTTTGGAAACTCTTCCTATAGTTTAGATAAAATTTGGTTCTTGGAATCATTAGATTGGTTTTTGTATTGTAAGTGGAAAGAACGTCTATACATTCATTCCACTAGATCCCTCAAACTTTTGCAAAAGATTTTCCCCCTTTTTTTAACCTCGGGCACCACTCTATATGAGCTAAGGAGCAATTCATTTTCATTTGCATGTTATACTTTTTTTATTTTCTTAGAACAACATTCCTTTTCTGAGTTATTGGTCCCTGTAGAACATTAAACAGATGTGAATTAATAGACTGTTTAACACATGTTATCTAATAATTTTAATTATATTATTATTGAAAATTAAAAAAAGAAACTCATATTGGATTGATAGTATTTTTTCATTCACCTGATTCATCCTTTTACAATTTTTCCATCAAGATTTTACACTCTTCTGGTCCTAGATCAAAAATAATCTTATCGAGCTTCGTCATTTTGTGGTTCTGCATGATACACAGTAAACAATACATATTAGTTAAACTTACATATAGTTCAAAAATAATATTTTTTGTAAATAATTTACAAAGAACTTGTCTTTTTGGCTTTTCTTGATTTTTTATCAGTATTTTTGTTACTTGATCTCTTGTCAGTCATTTCTTTATCAATCTCAAACCTGTACCATATCATTCATTAATATATTTATAAATAAATTGTCAATTTTTCAAGTAAAAAAAAAATCTTAAGAAACTAGTGCATGGGGTCTTAAAAACGCATCGCAAAAACAATATAATAGACTGTACGATGCTCTATGTCAACAAGGAGCACCGGTATGTTACATGTCAACCACGGCACCGATTAACCATGATAAAATAATAAAATCGTCTAGTGTTGGTTTTGGTAGCATAAAACGATGTCATATTTCACATATGACGCACTGATAAAAAAAAATTGTTTTTTAATTTTTTATCACATTAATTTCGTGGTGTGCTTGTACAATACAGAGCACCGATGAAAAAAAAAATCTATTTTTTTAAAATTCACACAAGAGTCGACACGGATTGGGATCCTACTATGCAAATCGTCCCGTCGGTTGGATGTCTTAGGTCTATATTTAGCAATATAAACCCTATAATAATAAATTTAAAAGACCTAACTCTAAAATCACAAAAAAAGGGAGAAGAAAGGGCAGAAACAAAAAGAATGTAGGGTTTGTCTTTTTTAAAAGTGTTTTTTTTTTTTTTTTTTTTGCGAAACAGAACATTCACGGTGCACCATAATGAAATAGCGCATCGGCTACATATTTTACAAATGGTGCACTAAGAAAAAAAAAAAAAAAATATATATATATATATATATATATATATATATATTAATCACAGTACTTTTGTGGTGCGCTGGGATAATAGAGCGCACCGGTGCGCTTAGGTACGTAAAGCGCACCGATGAAAAAAATATCTTTTTTTTTTTATTTATGCAAGGGCCAACATGGATTGGGATCTGAATATGAAATTCATCCCGTGGTTTGGATTTATTAGGCTTATATTTAGCAATACAAACCCTCTAAATATAAATTGAAAAGCCCTAATTCTGAAATCACAGAAAGAGGGAGAAGAAAGGGCAAAAACAAAAAGAATGTAGGGTTTGTTTCTAAAATGGATTTTGTTTTTGTGAAACAGCACATGCACGGTGCGCCATAATGAAATAGCGCATCGGTGTCATATGTTACATATGGCTCACTGATAAAAACATATTATTTTTTTAATTTTTTACCAATGTACTTTCACAGTGCGCTGGTATAATAGAGTGCACCTGTGCGCTATGTTACACAGGGTGCACCGAGGAAAAAAATCTATTTTTTTTTTTTTAAATTCACGCAAGGGCCGACATGGATTGGGATCTGACTCTACAAGTCGTCCCATGGGTTGGAGGTCTTATGACTATAAAAACCCTATAAATCTAAATTGAAAATCCTTAATTCTGAAATTACATAATGAGGGAGAAGAAAGGGAAGAAACAAAAAGAATCTAGAGTTTTTGTTTCTAAAAATGGATTTTTTTTATTTTGTTTTTGAAAACTCCAGAAAGAACTAAAAAAAAAATTGCAGAAAAAAATTAAAAAAAACAATAAACTTTAATTTTTTTCTTTTACTTCATAAAACAAATTGCAGAAAAAGTAAAAAAACAATAAAATTTGATTTTTTTCTTTTACTGCATAAAAAAAACTACAAAAAAAAGTAAAAAAAATAACAAACTTTACTCACATCGTTTGAAATTCTATGCTACATGGTTTGAATCACCAGAGGTTTGGAATTCTGAGTGTCTGAATACTTCTGTTCGAACGTATTTCCCTGCTCCACAGTGCTCTCATGCTCAGTTTGCTCCAGGTATGTATCCTGCAAATCTCTGGCTGAAATTTTTTGCAAAAATAGTGATAATGAAAAGTGTTTCATATTTAAAGAAATGTTTTATGAAATTAGATTTTCGAAAATATTTTGCCGCCCATTTTTCAATTTACCACTTTTTTCACTTAAAGAAAATAGAGTTGCGCTTTTTTTATTTGCGGTTATTCGTCAGTGGTGCATCCCTTAATAGAACTGCACCGGTGCACCTGGGTATAAAATGGCACAAGTGCGCATTACCAAAAACGCACAGGTGCGGTGATCTGTACATTTGGCATTGAAATTACATTTAGGTGTGTGCACCAAAATTTATTGTTGTTTTTCTCAAATGCAGGGAGAAAATATCATAATTATATGGAATTGACAATTCTTCAAAATCCATCTCGCTCCATAATATTTCTCAAAGTCCATCGCGGAGTTCTCCCTATCCATCTCGAGACATAATATTTACTTCAGATTTTATTTATATTTTCACTATCTAATTGAATTTATGTTTTTTATCCATGCAGTCAATTATGCACATCTTAATTAAATTTATAATGTATACAAATTTGCAGGTTCATGCAGATTCAGCATTGAGTTCAGATGCACAAAATATTCAAATTGTTCCAAAACTTCAGAAGTTCTTATCAGGAGCTGCATACCGCAAGGCACATTTGGTAGATGAAAATGGACAGCCGCTTCACCCTGCCAATTGTAACAATATTGCATCTTCTAGCCACAATCCCGGGACAATGATGGTAATTATAATTATAATTGTTTGGTATATATATTGATTAATATGTAATTATTTCATATCCTCAGCCTGTATGTCTCTATAATGAGCGGGTATAATGCCCGCGTCAACAATCAATGCACTAAGTTGGTCACCCAACTCCATCTGGTATTTAGCATCAAGTCGACCGCACCTAGCAAAAGGCAGTACCGGCACACTAGCAGGAGCAGGTCTCTTTGCACCAGCCTCCTGATCATGATCCTCAGCATCTGCCATGCCCTAATATTCATTAGGATCTACACCTGGATCATGTGGTGGTGCCGACATCTCGTCGCCATGAAAAGAGCCAATTTCTGCAAAATATATACAAGTACACAACAATAATTAGACAATTTCATTACACAATTTAATAAAAACAAGTTAAAGAACATGTTAGAATAAATATAAATAAAACAGTAATATTACCTCTATCATTTGGCGGCTCATTAGCTGTGAAGAGGATGTTGGCAAACCCTCGCCAATCCAAACCCATGTATGGAAATGGAACCATAACGAATGGATGCTTATCATCACTGGCTAGCAACTCCAGTGAATCCTGTGATATCCTCGTTGGAAATAGAGTCTCGTCCCTCTTAGGCATCATCTTCCCCCACATGTGCATACGTGCCTCAAACGTTGGCCTACGAGGCTGCTGAAGAAAAGTAGGCCTCGTCTCTGGAAACCTCTCAAAAAATAAACAAAAAAATCTCTGAAGCAAAAGGGAAGTTCACCCTCCCTTATGCATGAGCATGACATCTATCTAAGGTTGTATAGAACAGCCGCAAAAAAATGGCAGACCACCTGACAAGTTGTGGCTCCTGTACTAAAGAATCAAAATAATATAGAAGCAAGTAACTAATGCGTTTCTCATCACTGGTGTTGTGCAAAATGGTCGAAATGATAAGTGAGAGACACTACACCTCCTCCCTACCAATGCACCAATACATAATTGACCTCCAGCGACCCGAAAATCTGCAGGAGACAGTACATTTGCTCCAATGTATCTCTGGGAGTAAACTAACTGACTCCCTGCTACACAGCCAGCTGGAACCTCTAGGAACGAGGGAAAATCCACCCCTCTCTTCGATATCCCTGTAATGAAATATATATCCTCCTCAGTGGGTGTGTACCACTGGTTCATACCAACCCGGAAAGCCTGTTGTTGGGCATTCCACCTTCGGATAAGATGTCTCAAAAACAAAATATGGCCCTTTAGGAAAGTAGCCTCCTCATAGAACTTGAGGAGGGCTACCTACCTTAGGAGCCCCTGCGTAGCTGTTGTAATAGGGCAAGGGTACGCATCTCTTTCCCTCTCTCGTGCCTCCCACAGGCAAACCATGTTATACTGCTCCACCTATTGTTGTTGTTGTTCTGCCTCTTCTCTCCTTTCATGTCTTTGAATGATTGATGTATTAAACACAATGTTTTTATTAAATGAGACATGTAATTAGAAAATATACATATATAATTTTTTTTGAAAAACAAATAAAAAAATAGTCGGTGCACCTAAAACACAGTCACGCATCGATCCCGGTGCATCTCTCTATGGAGCACATTGGCGTTGGTGCACCTAATAATATTAAGCGCCCCAAAGACGGTGCTTCAGAAAAAAATTTAGCACACCATTGGCTATGTGCGGTGTTAGGAGGGCGGTGCGCTGACTAAACTCTACGCCCCGGGGCATATAATTAAGTTAGTGGACTGACCTCCTGCCATCATGTCATAGTGAATGGTGTGGCCTTTTACAAGGCCGCACCGTTGACGCAGGAAAAACATGAAAATTCATGCGCTGAAAAAAATAGCCATCTCGAGTCTGCTATTTTGTTCAACGCACCACATCGCTGCTATTCCACAAGGTCAATGGTGCGGTCGGGTAACCGACTGCACCGCACTTTTTTAAAATAAAATAAAATAACACAGTGCCCCTTCGGTAACGCCACGGAACCAATGCGGATACCGTTAGCATCGGTTTACCAGGCCAAACTGTTGACCATGTCGAAATGCGGTATGTGGTGCACTGACAACATTACCCGCCCCGGGGCGAATAATTCATTCAACGCACCGTGTTGCTGCTATTCCACATTATCAATGGTGTGGCTTTGTAAACGACCACACCACACTTTTTAAACTTTTTTAAAATAACACGATGTGTCTATTAGTACCACCCTGAAATAGGTACGGATACCGTTAGCATCGGCTACGGTGCGGCCTATAAATCTACAGGAAGCACCGCAAACTGGTGCGAGCCGAACGGCTCGAGCGCATTGCGCGACAAAAAAAAAATACAAAAAAACTTTTAAATGGTTAAATTTAAGGTTATTTGAAATTATAATCCGCAAAAAGGCTTAATTATAGAAAAACAAGAAAAATACATGTATATTTGCTCGTCGAGGAGGCATATTAGCTGTATAATTTGCAATAGAAAATTTGTCCACCATTTTGCAAAATTCAAGCTGGAGATTGGTGGGAAATGCACAACAGTAATGCGTGCAATGAGTGCATTGGGAGCACCGATGTCAGGGCGGCTCATAAAAGGATAAATTGCACTGGTGCTTGAGATCTTTATAGCACTAACAAAAATGAAAAATGCAGTTTTTTGGCCGTAATTTTTTTTATTTAACCCTGTTCCAGTGTGTGGAGTTTTATAGGCACACCGGTGCATTTTCTTCATGCCACACCGGGCGATTTCTGTGTTCACGCGCTTTTTATGAGGAACTGGTGCAGACGGTTTGTAAAGCACCAGTCCACTACAGTAATACAACGCACCAGGCAGGTGTGTACGAAGCGCATGGTGTCCGGTGTGCTAATTTTTTGTGCGGTTTTTTCGCCGTAATTTTTTTTATTTAACCCTGTTCTGGTGCATGGGGTTTTATGGACGCACCAGTGTGTTTTCGTCATTCCACATGGGGTGGTTTCCGTTTTCGCGTGCTTTTTATGATGCACCGGTGTGGATGCTCTGTAAAGCATCGATGCTCTATAGTAATAAAACGCACCGGGCAGGTTTGTACGGAGCACACGGTGTTCGGTGTTCCAATGTTTTGTGCATTTTTTTGCCGTAATTTTTTTTTTATTTAACCATGTTCTGATGTGCGAGTTTTATGGGCACACCAGTGCATTTTCTTCATTCCACATAGGGCAGTTTTTGTTTTCGCGTGCTTTTTATGAGGCACCGGTGCGGAAGTGTTGTAAAGAACCAGTGCGCTAGAGAAATACAACGCACTAGGAGGGTGTGTACGGAGCACCGATGTCCAATGTGCCAATTTTTTGTGCGGTTTTTTGGCCGTATTTTTTTTTTATTTAACCCTGCTCCGGTGCGTGGGATTTTAAGGGAGTACCGATGCATTTTCTTCATTCCGCACTGGGCGATTTCTGTTTTCGCGCGCTTTTTATGAGGCACCGATGTGGAAGCGTTGTAAAGGACCGGTGCGCTACAGAAATGAAACGCACCGAGCGGGTGTGTACAGAGCACACGATTTCCGGTGTGACAATGTTTTGTGCGCACTGATGCTTTATCATTTTGAAGGCACCGGTGCATTTTATGGTGATAAGCGCACCGGACGAAATACATCCGCAAACACCTCTGCTCGCCAACCTCCTCTAGTAACCTCCGCTAGAAACGGATGTCTAGGGTATTTCTATAAGGGGTTCCTCAAAAACATCCACTAGAGGATATTTTCCTTGTAGTGGCTGCTACTGCTGCCAGATTCAAGAAGGATCACAAGGAAGGTTGACTTGGTGTGGAGTAAGTCTGGGTCAAGGTCTAGATTCTCAAGAATCACTATTGAAAGGAATAATTATCTTGACTGGGTTTTCCCCTCTAGGGGGATTTTTCCCTAGCTGTTGGCCTACATATAGTGTCCTTGATCTATGTGTATTTTCTTTGATATTTGCTTAATGAATTAATAATAAGAAATATAAGAAGAAAATAACAATAACTAAAGAAGATCACAAGAAAATAATCAAGAACAAGAGGGTATTTTTGCCTTTTTTATTCTCTAACATGGTTTCAAAGCTTTGGTGAAAGAAGAAGAAAAAGGAAGTCTCAAGGACTTGATCAAGGAAGGAGTTCACTAGAAGAAATAAGTCTTCACTATCTTCAAGAAATATGTCTAACACTATCAAAGGAGAAAACAAGCTTGAAGGAGCTTCAAATTATAGGTCTTGGAAGAAGAGGATTGACATCATCCTTGAAAAGAATAAGGTCTTGGATCTAGTCAAAGGAAAAATGAAAAGACCTACATAAGAATAAAGTGATGTTGATAAGGTGAAGTACAGAGATCTGGAATTGGTAACTATGGATTTTATGGTTGAAGGCATAAACGACAATCTTGTCCCCTTCATAGAAAATATTGATCATGCTCAGGAAATATACGAGGATTTGTCAAAAATATTCACTATCAAAAACATTAGAAAGGTGGCAAGCCTGAAGAAGGATCTAAGAACGGTTAAGATGAAAAAAGAGGATAATGTTTCCTTTTTCTTTGTGAAAATAAAAAGGATAAGGGATGAGCTCCTTGCCATTGATGAAATAGTTCTAGATAAAGAACTAGTAGTTGCAACCATTTTGGGACTACCATCTTCTTGGAGTTCCTTTGCTTCATCCCTCAACAGTTGGAAAGAAACACCCACCTTTGAAGAGTTATGGACAGCATGCAGTCAAGAAGAGCTAAGGGTCTCCATGGTAACCAACTATGAAGAAGTATCGAATGCTTACATTTCTCGTCATAAAGGAATATTCAAGAAGAAAGGGCCAAAGAAGAAGGTTGACATGTCCAAGATCAATTGTTATGATTTTCACAATATGGGACACTATAGAAGTGATTGTCCTGACAACCCTAGGATTAGGAAAAGAGATATAGATTATGAAAACATGGTTGAAGAGACATCATCCCCGAAGACATAAAATACTAAAGAAAAAATAAAGGACTTGCACTACTAAGCCCCTTCCATCTTATGTTTCATTTGTATATTTTATGTAGTATAGGTTTAACATCTTCTTGGAAATTTATTTATTTGTTTTATAAGTTTTAGGTTTTCCCTCAAGCTTGGGATGGAGCCCACATAAAATCCTTAATATAAGTATCTCATTCCCTCTATAATTCTTCATAATGTTTTGATTATATTATGTACTAATCACTTGTATACCTCTATTCCTTGTCTATGAATCAATCTACTGAATGCCCAAGAATCATGGATAAGGCTCAAACAACAAGGCCACACAAGTCTTAAATATTTTTCAAAGAATAAAATGTATGTCTTGAAATGTATAATCTTATTACTATCTTTGAAATATCTATTTCATATTTTACTAATGGTTGATATGCCTAGCACTACTTATCCTAAAAGGATTCTTGTTTGGGATGATTCACACTTGATGAATCTAACCACCTTATACACCTAAAATTTCTTAAATATAAACTTAAGGAGGTTCTCTAGAAAACCCTAAACTAAGGGTATGTTGTTGATATGTGAAATCCTAAACCTATTTAGGGATATTTATGAAACAAATTATTATAATTAATGTTTTGATAATGTCGAAATTTGGGATTTTGATAAGATCATGGAAGCTCTAAAATTTTTGGAGTTGAAATGATGTTGTTTTAAATCTCTAACCTTTGAAATTTGATAGAATGAGGGATTGCTTTGGTAATGAACCGAAACCCTAGGTTTTGGTTAGGCGTATTGGTAAATTCCTTATGAAAAAGTCCTAGGTATATGCTCTCTTGATTGAATCCCTAGCCTAGTATAGGACTATATGTGTTTAGATGTATTAATGTTGACGAACATATGATGTGCTTATAATGGTGATCCCCTAGATATGTGTGATGACCCATTTTCTAATGGTCTTAATAATCTAGGTTTTGGAAACAAACCCTAGTCAAAGTTTGAAATATCTAGGATGATGATTGAAAATTCTAGGGTCTAGAAATAAATCATAGTAATGATTAAATTCTCTAGTATGAATGTTCATCTGAATCTATATATAATGTGTGCTGAGAATTTATATGATCTAAATTTGAATGTTAGTTTTGTTTTGCTAATTTCATCTTCAAAATTATAAATAAGTTGTTGATCTTTTGCTTCATGTGCATAGGTTTCTTGACGTGTTTGTGAATGTTAAACAGAGAATGTATTGATTATGGTTCTCAAACTTTTGTGGTTGTTGTTATTTGCAGAATCCGGATCATTATCCACGGTATCATAAAACAATGGTCAACGTTCTAAATCCCAATGGGTATCCATCTTCAGGACGATAAATGAATGAAGAATGAAAAAAGGTCGCAAGGGGTCAAGGTATAAATAGTGAGGGATAATGATGATGAGAGGAGCCGACAACAAATTATGTTAATTTATTTAAAATAAATTTTATTATGTTATTGTAAAAAAAATTAATTTCAAATTATTTTTTTATTTTTTTTTAATATTTAAAATTTTTAATTTAGATTATCAATATTATTTTAATTAATTTTAATTCTAAAATAATAACCCTAATTTAAAATTCTAATTTATTATATAATAATTTTATTTTTATTTTTATTTTTATTTTTATTTTTTTATTTTTATTTTTATTTAATGTCTAAAATTAATTTTGATGTCTAAATTATTGTAATTAAACCTAGAGTAACTAAAATTGTTAAATTATTACCTAAAATAGTGTAATTAAATAATTAATCTAAGGGAATATATTAAATAAAAATAATGTGATACGCTTATTTAATTCTAAATAATAATATAATTATTTAACTATATGTTAATAAATGAATGTTAATAATTTTTTAATTAATTAAACCTTAATAAATTTTTAATTTTTAATTTCAAATCACTTATTAATTAAATCCTAATAAGTTTTTAATTCTAAAACTTTTTATGATATAAATAATTTTGATTTGAATTTTTTATATTATAATTAGCTTCCATTTACTGATAATAAATATTAATTAATTAATTTTTATTAATAGAATAAAAATTAATTAATCAAAATAATTATTACGAGTGAGTGGAATAAGAGTTTTTGTACTAACATGACCCTAAAATTTTTTTACTAATAAGGAAGAGAAGCAAACTTGCAAAATTATACCTGGGATGAGGACGAACCTACGAAGAAAATTTGTCTAATAAGAGGTCGCCAAATGTCACTAATCTCGAACCCTCCATCCTTGTTGATGTTATATGGGTGTTTTATAATCTCTAGAGCTTCTCTAATCTTACGTCTTTGATAGTATTCTTCCCCGCAATGATTTTAGCATCCTCAAGACGTAAGTGATGTTTTGTTTTCGAGGAGTGATCAGCAAGAGCCGAGGTTCCCGATCGCTCATGTTTAATATTGGCACCATGCTCTTCAGACGCTTTTTAAGACAGCACCCAGTTTCACCAATATAACTCTTTCCACATGAGCAGTCAATCTTGTAAACACCTTTAAGCTGCCCCTCACTAATGCTATATTTAACTGAGCACATATTTTGTCTAATTGTTCCTGCTGCTAAGAATTGTGCAACAATGTTACTCCTTCCCGAAACCCTGGCAATTTTATCTGTCACCCCTTTAATGTATGTCAGAAAAACCCTTCCACCGCTTTCTTGAGGAAGTGGAGATCCCATTGCTACACCAGATACCTGCTCATAGAATTCTCCTTGGAAACTGAAGAAGGTGGATCATAAACAAATCTCAGCAAACTTGGCTGTTTCACGATCCGTGACCTCATTAATAAACTTCATTGCTTTATCTAAATGGATTTTGGTAAGCAATGAAACCACATCAAATCTTACCAGGATGTCGCTCTCCTCCACCCTCTCTTTTTCAGTAGCAGGAACCATTAGAAAAAATATGCGCTCAATTAAAGACAGCATTAATGAGGGGTAGCTTAAAGGTGTTTACAATATTAACTGCTCATGTGGAAAGAGCTATATTTGTGAAACTGGGCGCTCTCTTCAAAAGCGTCTAAAAGAGCATGGTGCCGATATTAAACATGAGCAATCGCGAACCTCGGCTCTTGCTGATCACTCCTCGAAAACAAAACATCACTTACGTCTTGAGGATGCTAAAATTATTGTGAGGGAAGAACACTATCAAAGATGTAAGATTACAGAAGCGCTTGAGATTATAAAACACCCGCATAACATCAACAAGGACGGAGGGTTCGAGATTAGTGACAATTGGTGACCTCTTATTAAACAAATTTGCTTTGTAGATTCATCCTCATCCCAGGTATAATTTTGCAGGTTTGCTTCTCATCCTTATTAGTAAACAGGTTTAGCGTCGTGTCAGTACAAAAACGCTTACTCCACTCACTCGTAATAATTATTTTTATTAATTAATTTGTATTCTATTAATAAAAAATAATTAATTAATATTTATTATCAGTAAATGGAAGCTAGTTATAATATAAAAAATTCAAATCAAACTTATTTATATAATAAAAAATTTTAGAATTAAAAATTTATTAGGATTTAATTAATAAGTGATTTGAAATTTAAAAATTACAAATTTATTAGGGTTTAATTAATTAAAAATTTATGAACATTTAGTTAAATAGTTATATTATTATATATAATTAAATAAGCGTATCACATTATTTTTATTTAATATATTCCCTTAGATTAATTATTTAATTACATTATTTTAGGTAAATCATTTTAGGTAATAATTTAACAATTTTAGTTACTCTAGGTTTAATTACAATAATTTAGACATTAAATAAATAAATAATTATTATATAATAAATTATAATTTTAAATTAGGGTTATTGTTTTAGAATTAAAATTAATTCAAATAATATTGATAATCTAAATTAAAAATTTTAAATATTTAAAATTAAATAAATTAATTAACTAAAAAATAATCAAATTAAAAAATTTTACAATAATAAAATAAAATTTATTTTAAATAAATTAACATAATTTGTTGTTGGCTCCTCTCATCATCATTATCCCTCACTATTTATACCTTGACCCCTTGTGACCTTCTTTCATTCTCCATTCATTTCTCGTCTTGAAGATGGATCCCCATTGGGATTCGAAACATCATCCATTGTTTTATGATACTGCGAATAATCCGGATTCTGCAAATGTATTGATTTTTATGTTAAATTCATGAGCATAATAAAATTAAAACATAATGTTGAACAGCAACAATAAAATGTACATAAAACCATCAAATTGATCCATTAACACAGAGAAGCATGAGGGTGGAGGAGAGCGACATCCTGGTAAGCTTTGATGTGATTTCATTGCTTACCAAAATCCCTTTAGATGAAGCAGTGAAGGTTATTAATGAGGTCACGGATCCTGAAACAGCCAACTTGCTGAGATTTTCTTACTATCCACCTTCTTCAGTTTCCAAGGAGAATTCTATGAGCAGTTATCTGGTGTCGCTATGGGATCGCCACTTGCTCAAGAAAGCAGTGGAAGGGTTTTTCTGCCATACATTAAAGGGGTGACAAATAAAATTTCCAGGGTTTTGGGAAGGACTAACATTGTTGCACAATTCTCAGCAGCAGGAACCATTAGACAAAATATGCGCTCAGTTAAAGATAGCATTAGTGAGGGGTAGCTTAAAGGTGTTTACAAGATTGACTGCTCATGTGGAAAGAGTTATATTGGTGAAACTAGACGCTCTCTTCAAATGCATCTAAGAGAGCATGGTGCCGATATTAAACATGAGCAATCACAAACCTCGGCTCTTACTTATCACTCCTCAAAAAAAAAACATCACTTATGTCTTAAGGATGCTAAAATCATTGCAAGGGAAGAACACTATCCAAGACATAAGATCAAAGAAGCGCTAGAGATTATAAAACACCCGCATAACATCAACAGGGACGGAGGGTTCGAGATTAGTGAAAATTGGTGACCTCTTATTAGACAAATTTTCTTCGTAGGTTTGTCCTCATCCCGAGTATAATTTTGCTAGTTTTCTTCTAGTCCTTATTAGTAAACAGGTTTAGGGTTGTGTCAATACAAAAACTCTTATTCCACTCACTCGTAATAATTATTTTTATTAATTAATTTTTATTCTATTAATAAAATTAATTAATTAATATTTATTATCAGTAAATGGAAGCTAATTATAATATAAAAAAAAAATCAAATCAAACTTATTTATATAATAAAAAGTTTTAGAATTAAAAATTTATTAAGATTTAATTAACAAGTGATTTGAAATTAAAAATTAAAAATTTATTAGGGTTTAATTAATTAAAAATTTATTAACATTCATTTATTAACATATAGTTAAATAGTTATATTATTATTTAGAATTAAATAAGTGTATCACATTATTGTTATTTAATATATTCCCTTAGATTAATTATTTAATCACACTATTTTAGGTAAATCATTTTAGGTAAAAATTTAACAATTTTAGCTACTTTAGGTTTAATTACAATAATTTAGACATAAAATTAATTTTAGACATTAAATAAATAAATAATTTTTATATAATAAATTAGAACTTTAAATTAGGGTTATTATTTTATAATTAAAATTAATTCAAATAATATTGATAATCTAAATTAAAAATAAATAAATATATAAAAATTGAAATTAGAAAATTTTACAATAATAAAAATTTAATTTATTTTAAATTTTTTAAACATAATTTGTTGTCGGCTCCTCTCATCATCATTAGCCCTCACTATTTATACCTTGACCCCTTGCGACCTTCTTTCATTCTTCATTCATTTCTCGTCCTAAAGATGGATCCCCGTTGGGATTCGAAACATCGACCATTGTTTTATGATACTGTGGATAATCCGGATTCTGCAAATGTATTGATTTTTATGTTAAATTCATGAGCATAATAAAATTAAAACATAATGTTGAACAACAGCAATAAAATGTACATAAAACCATCAAATTGATCCATTAACACAGAGAAGCAATAGGGTGGAGGAGAGCGACATCTTGGTAAGCTTTGATGTGATTTCATTGTTTACCAAAATCCCTTTAGATGAAGCAGTGAAGGTTATTAATGAGGTCACAAGTCCTGAAATAGCCAAGCTTGCTGAGATTTGTTTACGATCCACTTCTTCAGTTTCCAAGGAGAATTCTATGAGCAGGTATCTGGTGTCGCAATGGGATCGCCACTTCCTCAAGAAAGTGGTGCAAGGGTTTTTCTACCATACATTAAGGGGTGACAGATAAAATTTCCAGGGTTTTGGGAAGGAGTAACATTGTTGCACAATTCTCAACAGCAGGGACCATTAGAAAAAATATGTGCCCAGTTAAAATAGCATTAGTGAGGGGTAGCTTAAAGGTGTTTACAAGATTGACTACTCATGTGGAAAGAGTTATATTGGTGAAATTGGGCGCTCTCTTAAAAAGTGTCTGAAAGAGCATGGTGTCGATATTAAACATGAGCTATCATGAACCTCGGCTCTTGCTAATCACTCCTCGAAAAAAAATCATCACATACGTCTTGAGGATGCTAAAATCATTACGAGGGAAGAACACTATCAAAGACGTAAGATTAGAGAAGCGCTAGAGATTATAAAACACCCGCATAACATCAACATGGACGGAGGGTTCAAGATTAGTGATAATTGGCGACCTCTTATTAGAAAAATTTTCTCTGTAGGTTCTTCCTCATCCCAGGTATAATTTTGCAAGTTTGCTTCTCGTCCTTATTATTAAATAGGTTTAGGGTCGTGTCAGTACAAAAACTCTTATTCCATTCACTCATAATAATTATTTTTATTAATTAATTTATGGACGCTTTTGAAGAGAGTGCCCAGTTTCACCAATATAGCTATTTCCACATGAGCAGTCAATCTTGTAAACACCTTTAAGCTACCCCTCACTAATGTTATCTTTAACTGAGTGCATATTTTGTCTAATGGTTCCTGCTGCTGAGAATTGTGCAACAATGTTACTCCTTTCCAAAACCCTGGCAATTTTATCTCTCACCCCTTTAATGTATGGCAGAAAAACCCTTACGCTTAGGATCATTGTGGAGGAATTCCACAATGATAAATCCAATCTCTTTTGTTGCTTTGTGGACTTTAGAAAGGCTTTCGATACAGTTCCTAGAAACAACCTATGGAATAGATTAGAAGAGCTAAATGTTCCTTTAGAGCTAAGAGCGGTTGCTATAAGGTTATACGAGAATGTAATTGCCAAGTTAAAGAGCAATGAGGGGTGGTCGAAAGACATTAAGTGTAATATCAAAGTTAAACAAGGTTTCCCCCTCTCCCCTACCATATTTGGAATTTACATCGACAAGCTAGAAGGTTTTTTAGAGGAAGCAGGATGTGCTGGCATGAACTTAGCTGGGATAGTCATCATCCTTCTTCTTTATGTTGATGATATTGTTCTTCTCGCAAGGTGCCCATCTGATCTTGATAAGAAACTTAGACTTCTTAAGGATTTCTGCTCTATAATGGGTATGTCTATTAACACTGACAAAACAAAAGTTATGATTATCAAATCCAAGAAGGACACTTACGCTAATTTTATGTATGACAATAGTAACTTGGAGGAAGTGTCTTCTTACAAGTACCTATGAATTGATATTCATCACAAGCTCAACTGGAACTATAGCATTCAGAAAAGGATTAATGGGGGGTGGAAAGCTTATTTTGGTCTTGAAAATAATTGTAAAATGGAAAACCTCGTAATGTGGGATAGAAAGAAGTTCCTCTTTGAAACTTTAGTCACTCTTGTTATCTTATATGGTTGTGAGGTTTGGGGTTGCAGCATCTCTAAATAATCTTAGAGAAATATTGAGCAAACCTAGAAGCGTTTTATAACGTATAACCTTAAAATTAAAAGAAATACACCCTATCCTATTCTCCTTATAGAAGTGGTTCTTTCCCCTATCGAGAGCCTAGCTGTGACTAGGCTTCTGTTGTACAAGCACAAGCTCAATAGCATAGGAGACCATAGACTTCCTAAGCTAGCTTTAAATTTCAGCCAAAACCACCTAAGGCTTAAAAGAGGTTGGTATAAAGACACCAAGGCCTGGTTAAACCATTGGGAGATCGACAAGAATTTTTCATTGCAAAACATTAATAACATTAAAAAAATTGTTACTTCTAAGTTCAAAGAAAAAATGTGGTGTGAGAAAGATCTAGCAGCTAAAAGAAAATTAAGATATTATAAGGAGGTCATCAACCCCACCCTACAAGATCAAAAGTATCTCTCTATTTTAACTAGCTCAAAGAAGAAAATTAATATAGCCAAGTTTAGAACGAACTCTCATGAGCTCCATAGTGAAACAGGTCATTGGACAGTTCCTAGAACACCATGGATGGAAAGGATCTGCCATCTCTATGAGAATATGAACATCAAGGATGTAAATCACTTCCTCTTAGAGTGCCCCACGTACAACCACATTAGAGCTCAATTTCATAATCTTTGTTGCAATACTAACCTTCCTAGCCTTTTAAGATGTCAAAATTATAGTGAGCTCGAGAGTCTTCTCTCCAAGCTTTTCGAGCATAGGAATAAAATCTTAAATCAAACTAAATAACTCTTTTCTTTAGGTCTGATAGACCAAAGATTGGTCTCAGTGGACGTTAACCATCACCATCATCATCATCATCATTTATTATCAGTAAATGGAAGCTAATTATAATATAAAAAATTCAAATCAAATTTATTTCTATAATAAAAAGTTTTAGAATTAAAAATTTATTAGGATTTAATTAATAAGTGATTTGAAATTAAAAAGTAAAAATTTATTAGGGTTTAATTAATTAAAAATTTATTAATATTCATTTATTAACATATAGTTTAATAGTTATATTATTATTTAGAATTAAATAAGTGTATCACATTATTTTTATTTAATATATTCCCTTAGATTAATTATTTAATTACACTATTTTAGGTAAATCATTTAAGATAATAATTTAACAATTTTAGTTACTCTAGGTTTAATTACAATAATTTAGACATCCAAATTAATTTTAGACATTAAATTTTAAATATATATATATATATATATATATAATAAATCAGAATTTTAAATTTTCGTTATTATTTTAGAATTAAAATTAATTCAAATAATATTGATAATCTAAATTAAAAAATTTAAATATTTAAATAAATTGAAATTAAAAAAATTTACAATAATAAAATAAAATTTATTTTAAATGAATTAACATAATTTGTTGTCGGCTCCTCTCATCATCATTACCCCTCACTATTTATACCTTGACCCCTTGCGACCTTCTTTCATTCTTCATTCATTTCTCGTCCTGAAGATGGATCCCTGTTGGGATTCGAAACGTCGACCATTGTTTTATGATACTATGGATAATCTGGATTCTGCAAATGTATTTATTTTTATGTTAAATTCATGAACATAACAAAATTAAAACATAATGTTGAACAACATCAATAAAATGTACAGAAAACCATCAAATTGATCCATTAACACAATTTTTTGATGGAGTTCACCCCTCCTGGCTACATCTCCTTGGTGCATCTTCCATGGATTTGGCCTCTATATTAGCTCAAAATAGAAAAAAGTGTTTTTTTTAATCCTCTATTACTCCTAAAACCTACTCCAACATGCTCAAAACATCCAAAACTGCTTGGATAGACTCTTTCTAAGTGAAAAATGGTCTAAATTTGCTTCAGATATGCTTCATTCAATTTTTCCCTAGCAGTCTCCTCTGAAACTGGAGAGATCTCTATTTAATGCAACTATTTTTGGGGTCCCGCCACAAATGGCGGACTCTGCCAACTCTGTCGTTGTATTGAACAGGATTAATTAGGAGATAAGAAAGTGTTAAATGCGCTAAGCACATTTTACAAAAATCTGGATTAAAATAAGGATTATCATGATAAATAATGATTATAGGTTAATTAAAACCTGTATTATGGTTAACCCCACCATTTTCATGAGTCTCCACTCCTAGGCATAGCCGAAGGTTCCGTGGTGAGGGGGCTGGGCCGCGGGGCTAGTGTTAGGTCCCTATATTCCTAGTATAGTCCCTTATTGTTGTTAGTGTAGCCCCCTTATTTTTATTTCTGTACCCTTGTAAACCCCATATTGTTATTAATGTGCCCTTACATTATTATTGTTAGGTCAGATAGGATTATATTGTGACCCCATGGACTCCTATATATAGAAGGAGATTTTTTCATTTGCATCATCCAAGAATTATTCATTTATGTAATGTAAAGGAAGTTGCCCCCTCGAAGTGGCTTATTTATAAGGCATTGATCTATCTTTTCTTCTGTTTTGGGAGTTGTTTTCATAAAATTTGGTATCAGAGCTTTGGATTCTAGGGTTTTGCTGCTCCAAATAGGTCATCGTGGAATTTTCGCTATAATTTTTTTCTACACAAGTTCAGAAGCTGAAATTTTTACCATACGAATCTGAAATCCTGAGGAACTTCATGTAAATATTTCAGATCTTGGTTCGCAATATTTTTGAAGATATGATCTGTGGAAGTTAGGGTTTTTGCAGGCTCCCGAATTGCATATAAAAGAGGTGACCTTGGAAAAATCATTATAACTCTCTCTCTAAACATCATATTGGAATTCTTTAAAAATTGGACAAAAGTACACAGACTATAGTTTCATTTGCATCAATTTCAGAGCTTAAGGAGGAAACAGTGACACGTGGCACATACAAGTTCGCTCTACTAAACTAGTCCATAATTAGGTCATTGTGGGATATTGGGAATAACTTTGCCTTGAAGCATCAAAATCAAGTCATACCTGTGGCATTAAAAATAAGATTCAAAGGGCTACAATGGATCCTAATTTTAGATATTGAAGATCTGAAATCATAGAGATAATTCAGTTTCAATATCGAGCTCCTCAAAAGCAAGAAAAATGTGTGTATATTGTTTTCAAATTGCATAACTCTTGTTTGAAAAATCAGCTTGAAGTGATTCCAAGGGCATATTGAAGCATAGATATTAGTATTGGGTTCTTAAATTCCCCCTAAAAAGAATTCAACACCCATTAAGCCCTCAGAATACTCAACTATGACTCATGAAGATGAAGAAGTGCAACATGATATATCAAAATTACAAGAGAAAGTGCACCAAATTTCGCTCTCACAAAGAGCAACAAAAAATGAAATGGAAGTTTTGAAGAAAGGTGTGGAAGCTAAGATGGATAGTTTAAAGAAGGGCATGGAAGCTAATATGGATGGTTTTAAGAAAGGCATGGAAGCTAATATGTATGGTTTGAAGAAAGGCATGGAAGCTAATATCGATGGTATATAATAAAAAATGAAAGACAACATGGAAGACATGAAGAATGATCTAATGGAAGGTTTGAAGGAATATTTGACAAATTTGATACAAGAAATTATTCCTAGTGGTGAAAAGATAGTAGAGGAAACTCATGATGAGAAAAAAATAAATGTTAATCGTGATTTCATAAACTCAAACATTGGATGGAAGACCCACCATATTCCAAATATGGATATGAGGAAGTTTTATGGCAAGGATCCCGTAACATGGATGCTACAGATGGAGCAATATTTTGATCTCAAAAATGTGAAAAACACACAAAAGGTATGCATTTCAACTTTATCTTTAGAAAAAAAAATACATTTGTATGGTATCGATGGATTTTCTCCCGTAAAAAAATTGTCACTTGCTCAATTTTTATGGAGGAAATGATAGCACATTATGAGGATACAAAGAGCAATACGTTATTTATCCAATTGAAAAATCTCAAACAAAATGGTTAAGTGGTGGATCACATTAAGGACTTTCAAAAATTGAATATAAGGGTAACTGATATTCCAGAGGAACACAGGATTGATGTCTTCATAGCGACTTTAAAGGATAACATCCAACATGGGGTTCGCCTTTTTGAACTTGATTCATTGGAGAAGGCATTCAGGTTGGTAAGAAAAATTGAATGTAAAATTATGGCGACAAGGAATCCTACCACTCACATCTATAAATATGGAAGTTTTTATACTCCTAGACTTCCACAACCTACAAGGTTGACACCACAACAATTGGAAGCAAAAGAAGAAAAAGGGATTTGCTACAGTTGTGATAGAAAATACACTAAAGGTCATAAATGTGATAAGAAGAAATTATTTTACATAGATTGTGAAGAGGAGGAAGAAAATGAACAAGAAACTTCAAAAGAAGAGGATATACACCAGGAACCAACCCTAGATAAAGAAGAAATGAGTCTTACCATATCGTGTAATGCATTGTCACGAATTACCACTCCTCAAAATATCATAATAGAAGGACATATCAAGAAGAAAAAGGTATTGATTCAGGTAGTACCCATAATTTTATTCATTGTAAGGTGGCCAAGGAATTGAATTGATTCCTTTACCCAGCACCAAAATGTCAAGTGATAGTTGAAAATGGAGGAACTATAAATAGCTCTAGGAAATGCCATAATATCAAGCTAACCATGGGGGAATATGTATTGAATACTCTAATGCTTTCCATTCCAATGGGAGGTGTTGATGTTGTACTAGGAGTACAATGGTTACAATCTTTGGGGATGGTAGCTTTTAATTTTCAAGCACTTTTCTTGAAAAAAATTCGGAATGAAAGGAAGTCGAACTACAAGGTATCGCAGGGAATTCGGAAAGATAATAAGCTCTAACATCATGACAAAGCTTTTAAAGAAATAACAACGAGCAGTAATTGCACAATTATGCTCACTAGAAGTTCCAACATCAAAATCATTTATTTCTCCATATCTCCAAAATGTATTGGACAATCATTCCAAGGTGTTTGAAACTCCCAAAGGACTCCCACCTATTCATGATCATGACCATGCTCTTCATTTGATTCCAGAAAGTGTTCCTCCAAATATCAGGCCTTACAGATATCCTTATGTCCAAAAGAGTGAAATTGAACGTATGATTGCAGAAATGTTAGAGGCTAGTATAATTCAACCTAGTCAAAGTTCTTTCTTTGCTCCAGTAGTATTGGTGCACAAGACGGATGGATCATGGCGCATGTGTCCGGATTATAGGGAGCTCAATAAACTCACTATTAAAGATAAATTTTCCATTCATGTGATTGATGAATTATTGGATGAATTACATGGAGCAATTTATTTTACCAAATTGGATCTTCGTTCAGGATATCACCAAATAATAATGAAGACTGAAGATATTCTGAAAATAGCATTTCCAACTCATGAGGGTCATTATGAATTTTTGGTCATGCCTTTTGGCCTTACCAACGCACCTTCTACATTTCAAGGGTTGATGAATTCTATTTTCAAACCCTTCCTTGGAAAATTTGTGTTAGTATTTTTTTATGATATACTAATCTATAATAGGTCTTGGAAGGATCATGTTCAACATGTTGATAGGGTGCTCAAACTATTGGAGGAGAAACAATTATATGCAAAAACCTCCAAATGTTTCTTTGGAGTACAAGAGGTGGAATATATGGGTCATATTGTATCTCACAAGTGTGTTAAGGTAGACCCTAACAAAATTAAAGCCATTAAGGAATGGAAAGTCTCCATAACCATAAAGAAGTTGCAAGGATTTCTCAGGTTAACAAGGTATTATCGCAATTTTGTTAAGAATTATGGCAGAATAGCAGCATGTCTAACAACATTATTGAAGAAATATGCATTTTCATGGACTCCTGAAGCAACTAAGGCCTTTGAACATCTTAAAGAGGCAATGTGCCTAGCACCAATCTTAGCTACACCAGACTTCACAAAAACCTTTATTGTGGAATGTGATGCCTCAAGAAATGGAATTGGTGATGTTTTAATGCAAGAAGGAAGATATATTGCTTTTGAAAGTTGTCCAATCAAAGGAAAGCATTTACATAAAGCTATTTATGAGAAGGAAATGTTGGTAATATTACATGAAATAAATAAATGGCGACCTTACATAATGGGAAGGCACCTCAAGGTAAAAATTGATCATGATAGTCTTAAACACTTTTTGGAACAAATAATATATTCAGAAGAGAAGAAAAAATGGGTCACAAAAATGTTGGGTTATGACTTTGAAATCATCTACAAAAAAGGGAAGCTAAATTTTGTTGCAGATGCACTCTCAAGAAAGGATGAAGAGGTGGAAGCATTGCTTTGTGCGATTTCTATTATCCAACAAGATTGTATAACTGAAGTAAGGGATGAATGGAAGAAGGACAAAGAAGTGTGGACACTCATTCAAAATTTGTTGCAATATCCTAATACATCTGATACATTTAGTTGGAAAAATGATTCATTATTGTACAAAGATCACTTATATATTTGTAATAATTCTCAACTAAAAGAAAATATTCATTTGGAATTGCGCACTTCTCCTTTAGGAAGACACTCAGGATTTTTAAGAACTTACCATAGGGTGAAGAAATAATTTTTTTGGGATGGCCTTAAAACTAATATTCAAAAGTTGCCAGTGGAATGTTTGGTTTGCATCAAAATAAAGTTGAGACAATTAAGACCCCGAGTCTTCTACAGCCTTTATCCATTCAAAGTCAATATTGGGAGGAGATTTCAATGGATTTTATCACAGGTTTACCTAACTCCTAAGGAAATAGTGGCATCATGGTGGTAGTTGATAGACTTACCAAGTATGTTCATTTTTGTGCATTATCTCATCCATTTAAAGCAAGTACAATTGCTACTGCATTTATGGAAACAATTCAAAATATACATGGAAACCCAAACATTATTGTAATCGACAAAGATCCCATTTTTACCGGAAATTTTTGGATAGAATTATTTTCTTGTTTGGGTACTCAAATAGCTCATAGCTCATCTTATCATCCTCAATCCGATGGTCAAACTGATCTAGTGAACAAATGTTTGGAAGGATATCACCGTTTTTTTGGATCTGATAAATAAACGCAATGGGTTAAGTGGTTACCTCTGGCTGAATGGTGGTATAACACTTCCTTCCATACTGCAGCAAAAATGACCCCATTTATGGCACTTTATGGGTATCATCCATCGTCCATCACATCATATTTAAGAGAAAATTCTAAGGTTAAAGCAATGGAAGATCACATCGGGCATCAACAACAAGTTCTCCAACTATTAAAGGATAACCTAAATTTGGCACAAAATCGAATGAAACAACAGCCATATTAACATCACAGCGAGAGAAGTTTTGATGTAGGAGACTGGGTATTTTTACGGCTACAACCATACCAAAAAATTCCCCTCAAGATAGCTAAGAAGGGTAATAAATTATCTCCAAAGTACTATGGTCCTTACAAGGTGTTACAAAAGATTCGTACTATGGCATACAAATTGGAGCTTCTTGCCTCTTTGCAAGTGCATCCAGTTTTCCATGTTTCATGCTTAAAGAAGGTTACAAGTGACAAACTTCCTATTCAAACAATATTGTCAAAAATTTATGAGGAAGGAAAAATCATATTAGAACCTGAAGCAGTCACAGAAACAAGAACTCGACAATTATGAAATTGATCAATTTCAAAGTATCTCATCAAGTGGAAGAACTTACCCACTGAAGATTCTACATGGGAGGATGAGAATTTTATACAGAGGCATCTATAGCTACTCAAGCATTGAGGAAAACACTTTTTTGAAGGAGAGAAGCATGTTAGGTCCCTATATTACTAGTGTAGTCTCTTATTGTTGTTAGTTTAGCCCCCTAATTGTTATTTCTGTACCCCTGTAACCCCCATATTGCTATTATTGTGCCCTTACGTTATTATTGTTAGGTTGGCTAGGATTATATTGCGACCCCATGGACTCCTGTATATAGAATGAGGTTTTTTCATTTGTATCATCTGATAATTGTTCATTTATGTAATGTAAAGGAGGTTGCCCCCTCGAAGTGGCTCATTTATAAGGCGTTGATCTCTCTTTTCTTCTGTTTTGGGAGTTGGTTTCACAACATCTGGCCCCCTCCTTACCCCTGTGGGTTCAAACATATAAATATAAATATATTTTGTGGCCTATACGTAGTAATAATTTTGGCATGGTCTATTGGTGTTGTGTTGTTTTGGTGCGGGGGAGGTCGCGGGGTCGATAACCTCTTATAGCTGTGACAATATTTTTCTGTAATATATATATATATATATATACCGACCTTTTAAATAGTTTTATAATTCATACATTGACCATAGTTAATAATTCAACCTTTGGGAGGGGCCGTGGCGGCCTCCAAGCTAGCCATGTGTGCTCTTCCTATTGGTTCTCTCCCAAACCAATGAAATTGAAACAATTCACCCACTTAGCAAACATCCACAGATTGAAACTTGACATAGTTTCATTGAGTGAAATGGAGGAATATTCCCATAATATTCTTTTTTTGTTGACTAGGTTTCCATGTCACCAATCTGTCCTTTTTGCAAAAAAATTAGTTGTTTAAGAAAACGAACCGCATGCAATAACTTTCACATACGGAGTCAGTTTTTTATGAAACGAATTGCGTCGGATTCCTGGTGATGAGATATTTGTTTTCATTCAGGTACAAATTGATTATGATCACTTCCAGTTTTTAGCTTAACACTGAGCACTTGATCATATAGATGTAAAAATTAGGGTTTACATCAAACCCTAGTAGAAGTTACTCGTGATGTGTTTATTGAATTCTAGCAGAAGCTCTTCATGATATGTTTTGATAATTGATTTGAAATCTAGAGTCTGTAGCTAACTCTAGTTAAATTTGAACATGACTGAAATGTGATTGACTTTATTAAATATAGGATGTGTATGAATCCCTAGTAAAAGGTATATCATGTGAATTTTAAAGGTTGTTAGATATCTTATAGATCTATATTAGTTCTAGGGTTTAATGAATGTTGTAGTAAGTTATATTATAGCTTTGAAAGAAACATTGAAACCCTAGATAGAATGAAAGACATTGTGAAGTAGTCTAGGGTTTATGACAAAAGTCCTTAGCAGAAATATTGAAGAGTATGTGTCTCTTGTTTGGGTATATGATATTTATAAAGTTGAAAATTCTTTTGTGATTCTGATATGGCTAACTTTGTGCTTCTATATTTTTTGGTTGTACTCGCTATCTAAAGTTGTGCAGGTACATCATCAAGATGAGAAGCTAATGAGTATGATGAAAATAATGGAAGCCATGAAATATTATCCAATGCCTAAAGAAGAAGTTAAGTATCCCTACATTAAGAGAGAGCCTGGATAGAATTCGATATCCCTAGATTAAGAGGGAGCCTTGATAAAAGAAGAAATGGTTATGGTTCTCTACTTTATATATCATGCTCTAGACCAGGACCAACAGCCGTAAGTTTTAGTGAAGTCCATGAGTAAGAATCATAGCCATGATTGTAGAAAATATTATGGAAGATATAGGTTGCCACATGTGAAGTAGGAAGAGGAATATTCTCCTAAAAGATTTTATTAATAGTCCTATTGGATTTAGTTGAAGGGAAACATCAAAACCCTAAAAAAAAAATTTATTGTATATTTGAAATTATTGATGATTGGGGTTTATGTTTTCACAAGTGAATCTCTCGAAGGGCTTGATAGCATGTTGGTTACCAATCAGTTTGATTGGGAGATATTGTTTGTGCTATCTATTGGATCAAGGTGTATTAAGGATTTGTGAGTGAAGCATTGCCTGAAAATATTGTGATGAGGCTTTGTGAGTGAATCATTTCATGGAAAGACATCAGGCTAACACTTTGTGTTGATGTCTAGTAGGGAGGGTGGAATCGGGTGGATATGCACCTAGTTCCATAGGTTGATGGTTAGTAATTAAGCATGATGGTACCTATAAAGTTTTAAAGCTTTAGTCCATCTTAGTCCCACTTGGATAGATTTCCTTGGTCAGGAATATATTCCATGGAATTTTGGTGTCTAAAGTGTTGAGTTACCAATGGATAGAGTTCCCTAGTCACAAATCTAGTCCATGACATTGAAGTGTCTAAAAATTCTTCATATAGTTGAGATCTACCTTGTACTACTGAGTTATGAATACCTCCCTAGTTAAGAGGGAGTGTTGAAGAATGTAACTAGGTTCAGTCTTCATAAATTGTACTTGAGTCAATACTTATTGTACTTTTCAAAAGAATAAAGAAAATGATTTTATATTATTATTAAATGAATTATTAAAGCATGGGTTTCATGCTTGGGTCATATTTATTTTAGGTCAAAGTCCCTATTTTGGACTTCTAGGTTTTATTCTGAGCCTATAGGTTTATTACATATTTAACTTGATCCATATTGGGCTTTTGAATCATGCAATTAGGTCAAGCGTTGAGTAAAATATAATTTATGAAGCCTCCACACCAAGTTTTCCTAAAGGTGATCAAGTGGGCCTCAACTCATGGAATTAAAACTCATCGGAAGCCTATATATATAGTGGAATTGAACTCACTTGAATACATCAATCTACAACACCAAAATTCGATCTGGAAGCTGGTACAAGGAGAAATTTTGAAATCTTGGAGAAGGAATTTTTTGGTTCGATTTTTGGCACACTTATAGAGTTGAAGAAAATCAAAATTTGGCACTACTCTCACTATATTCTGAGCTATATTTTGGGAGATCGAAGTTCTCAAATTTTTGCCGCAGCAGTTGCTGGCAGGTTGTTGTTGCCAAGTGGAGGAGAATTAGAAGGTGATTATGTTAGATGTTGGTGCTTGGATAAATTATATTGGGCCTAAATCAAAGTCTTGGAAGCTAGATCGAAATCTCTACCTCAATATCAAAGCCTCAAGAAGAAAGTTTGAAATTTCAGTGTTGTTGTTGTTGCTACTGCTGCCAGATTCAGGAAGTATCACAAGGAAGGTTGGCTTGGTGTGGAGGAAGTCTGGGTCAAGTTCTAGAGTCTCAAGAATCACTATTGAAGGGAAGAAATATCTTGACTTGGTTTTCCCCTTAAGGGGGGTTTTTCCCTCGCTGATGGCCTACATCTGGTGTCCTTAATCTATGTGTATTTGCTTTGATATTTGATTGATGAACTAATAAGAAGAAAGATAAGAAGAACATATAAATAACTAAATAATATCACAAGTAAATAATCAAGAACAAGAGGATCTTTCTACCTTTCTGGTTCTCTAAAAATCTCCATTTGGGGACTACTTCCCCTTGTGGGATGCAGAGAACCCATAGATCTATATTCCTTCTCCTCGGTCTATGGAGTCTTTAATGTGAAAATTCACACTTTCTCTAGAAATGTAAACAAACTAGATATAAAAAATATTAATGATGGAAAAACTCACTCAGTATTGAATGTAATGTTTCAAATACTTCCCATTGACTAGGAATGAGAATTGTTGTCCTTCCAAATTATGAAGAATGAATGTATTACTTCCTTTGACTTCTGCAATGTTCAAATGGCCTAACCATAAATTATCAAACTTTTCATGCTTACATATTTCTTCTCTTCTCACATCCCATCTGATAACCAAGTCTCCTTGTCTGAAATATCTTTCTCTGGCTTTTCTGTCAAACAAACTCTTCATCTTGTCCCGATTGTCAAAGTTTATGTTGAACTTCATATATTTCTTGATTTAGCTCAATAATTTGATTTATCCTTATTGAAAAATCATCAGTCTCTTCATATGAATCTTGCAAAAAATTCATCACTGGAAATCTATTTGAGTAGCCATGTATGAAGGAGAAGGTTTTAAAAACAACTTTTCAGACCACATCTGCCCCCTGTTATCCATAGGGAGTGCGGGGGGTCCAGAAATTAAGCATCGGTCGTTGATCCGCGTGGGTAATATTTATGTTGTTGAAAAGTTCCTGTGACTTAACTTTGATTTTTTAGGAAATTACATTTATTTACAATAATAATAAAATAAAATAACTTCAGCACCTATTAAAAATTCTCTAAGCGGAATTTAAATTTGCTCACTTTATTACATAATACAATAATCAAACTTAAAGAATTTTTTTCTTGAAAAGCTTATGCATTTAAAAAAAAAATCAAATGCATAGGTAAAATTAAGTTACAAAATCAGCTCCATATGAGGACTGCTTCCCCCTGCCGAATGCAGAGAACCTGTAGATCCATGTTCCTTCTCCTCGGGCTATGGAGTCTTTTCTGTGAAAAATCACACTTGCTCTAGAAATGTAAACAAACTAGATATAAGAAATGTTAATGATGGAAAAACTCACTCATTATTGAATGTAATGTTTCAAATACTACCCATTGACTGGAAATGAGGATTATTGTCCTTCCAAATTATGAATAATGAATGTATTATTGCCTTTGACTTTAGCAATGCTCAAAGGTCCTAACCATAGATTATCAAACTTTCCATGCTTGCAACTTTCTTCTCTTCTTGCATCCCATCTGAGAAACAAGTCTCCTTGTCTGAAATATCATTCTCTATCTTTTCTGTCAAACAAACTCTTCATCATGACCTGATTGTCGAATTTTATGTTGAACTTCATCTATGTCTTGATTTAGCTCAAAATTTTGATTTCTCCTTATTGAAAAATCATCAGTGTCTTCATATGACTCCTTCAAAAAATTCATGACTGGAAATGTTAGTTGTGTAGGGAAAGTAGCTTATATTCCATAAAAAAGTTGAAAAGGAGATTTACCACTTGACCTTTTAGGTGAAACTATGTTTTCCCATACTACATATTTCAAATGATTGTCCTAATTCCTTTTATGATCTGCTGACACCTTCTTGATGATTTTGATAAGACTTCATGATTATTCCAGCCCATTCCCTTTTGGATAATAAGGGGTATAATTATGAAAATTAATCTGATATTTTTGACTAATTCGATCATCTTAATGTTGCTAAAAGCTTGAGCATTATCTGTAACTATTTTTCTTGGACAGCCAATCTGGACAAAATGTTTTCTTCAATAAATTTCATCACCACTGTGTTTGTCGCATTCCTTACAGGAATAGCTTCTACCCACTTTGTGAAGTAATCTATTTTTGTAAGTATCCATTTGTGTTGATTACTTAAACAGGGAATTATCTCACCAATAAAATCCAATCCCCACTGGAAGAAATGGGGTTCAACTAAAACTGGAATAAGGGGTAGATCAGCTAGTCTTTGTTTTCCTGTAAAAAATTGATAAGGAATACAAATTCTCACCTTTTATCAGACCTCTGCAAAAAAATTTGGCCAATAGAACCATGCTTCAATTATCTTATGTGTTGTTTCTTTCCAAGCATAATGGCCTCCACAAACTCCTTCATGAAACTATTCAATCACTCCTTTTGTTTCACTTTCATTCAAACATAATAATAGGATATTTAATGGATCCTTCCAATACAGATTGGAATTTACTATACAATATTTCATTGCTATGAGCTTTAGACCTACATTGATTTCAGGTGAATTGAACAGTATATTAAAAATCACGCAGAAAATGTACAATGTATTTATATCAATCATACAAAAAAAAATTCATCAATATGCAGTGGAAGTGGTACTAAACTAGAAGAAGGTTCTTGTGGATTCTTCTCCTCTGGAATTTGAGAAGTTGTAATATTCCTACTTAGCCTAAGCTAAGAGGAATATTCATTTTTGTTTTACTTTTTGTTGCATGAATAAATGAATAAAGGAGGACATGTAAAACTCCTAAAAAGACTGAATAAATCAATGCCCATGTGAACAAAGATAAATTAGGGCCATGTAAATAAATCACTTGCAGGTGTGAAAGGGGTTTGAGCTGTGAGACTGGGTCAACCTTGACCAAATCTACAGCGTTGTCTAGGTTCAATGTATCTCCTAAAGGGACAGTGCAATTCTAGAAGGAGGCCCCTCATGTGAAAGGAGCTAACTCATCAAGGTGGTTTAGGGTTTGCAAAGGCTTTCATCTTATAAAAGGAAGGGGAGGGCAGCAAGAAAAGTTTGTTGATTGATTATATTTCTGAGTATGTTTTCTGCTTAGACAAATACTATTCGTTGTTTTTTAGTAGATAATTTTGTTGATTAGCACTTGGAGTTCCTATGCAGGGATTTCACCTCTTCCTTTGAGGATTCTTGGAGGAGTATTTGATGATTTGATCCACTATCAGGCTTGAGGCCAATCTCTACTTCCAATTTCAGCACAAATCTAATGAGGGTTTCTCTGCTTTTGCAAGTTGCAGCAAATGGGATTCTAGATCTGCAGATATCTAGCTTGTTTTGGGAGCCCTTCTCATGTAGTGTGTCTTTTAACCTCATAAAAGAGTGCCGCTCCTGTTTGTACCTCATATCTGTATCTTGGTAGCTGGCCATCTATGTTATTCAAGCTACAATGCAATTTTCATTGAGGAACTGTGTTATTTTCATATGAGATTCTTCAGGGTGTTTTGATCCTAGTTTTGATGAGAGATCCCTGGTGTTGGGCTTTGCCTTCCACTTTCGTGATCCATGGATTAGCTTGTTGATCCATGTTCTGTTTTGATCTAATCTACTGTAATGTAAAGTTATATTCAGAAATTACTGCATCATTTTACAGATCTGCAACTTAAAACTCAGATCTACTCTTGTTTATGCATGATTTGGTCAAAACCCCAAGGGGATCTTGTAAATAAGACTATCTAGTTTCCAGATCTGAAATGGATCTGATGTTTTTTCCACAGATCTATCCTAGATCTAAGTTGTAATATTCAGCTGCTACAACTCCTTTAAATAACATTGTTGAGCCATTTCTGCATTTATATATGTGTTGTAGCTCTTTTTTCTGAGGATTTCTTGCTCTATTGCCTCATGTATTCTATTGTATATTAAAAGAGATTCATTATAATTCTGATTTGTTGTTGCACATTCATAATTCATTCATATTTGATGCCCTCCTACTCATATTGTCCAATACTGCATTATTTCTAAAGCGGTGTTTTTCAGCTAGACTAGGTTGTGGGAGATCTGTTTACCACACCTAGTTTGATTTGTTTTTGCTCCCCTTTTGGATCTAGACCCCAGATCTACTGATCTAAGGGATACAAGTGTTTTAAACTCATTTTTGTACATCAATCTCCTAGGAGTGCGTTATTTCTGCAGGCTTGTTGTGCTATTCCAGATTTGGGATATTACAGTGGTATCAGAGCTCCTTTATTGGCACAGCCTGTGCTTTCCTTGGAGCATCACAACCATGTTGCATTCAAAATAAGATGAATCTCTTACTAATAGGGAGAAGAGTTATCATAACAGAAGTCACAAGAAGTATGATTATACTACTGAAGATCAAGACAAGGGTAAATCCCTTGAGACTGCAAGTGACAATGAAGGGGAAGAGTTTGCAAGAACTCTTTTGGTGGCCATGAAAGATCTTTCCAGGGAGATCAAGAAGATGAGGGTGGACAGAATAAGGTAAAATATTGGGAGATTTTATTCGGGAGAAAGCTCTGACATGTCTCATCATGGGACTAGTCAACCAGTGAACTTGCCACAAGCCCCACAAGTTTCACAATGCTCCACTATGCCTACTTTATTGGCTGTGGAGAATGAAGGACCACAAGAACAAGCTTCCCTTGAAGAATAATTTGTGGAATATGATTCTTAGAGTCAGATATTCAAGGATAACTTGAGTTTCCAAGACTTTTGTCACCTTAAGGACAGAAGAAGACCGAGGCAGCAGTATAGAGATGGTGGGTTCTTTCATCATCAGGATAGACACCACTCTATGGGAAGATTATTTTTGCCCAAGTTTGATGGATCATCCTCCAGTTCTTCCAAGGCATGGGTAGAGAAGCTGGATATTTACTTCCAATTGAACAAAGTCCCTAAGACTGAAGCCATCACGATTGCAGTGCTGCACTTTGAAGGTGAAGCACACAATTGGTGGTTCCATGGGTTGTCTACATTGGGGCACATCAATGTGACTACCTATTCTGAATTTAATAAAATATTGGTGGAGAGGTTTGACAGGAAGGATCCTGAAGCACCCTTCATAAGCCTTTCAAAGTTGAAGCAATCAAGAGATGCATAGGCTTATATCTCTGAGTTTCTGAGATTATCAGTCATGGTCCCTGATCTATCTGTGGCCAGGAGGGTCTACATGTTCATTGATGGCCTGGAGGAACCTTTGCATGGGTTGGTTAAATCTACCAAGCCCATCACTTTTCATGATTCCATTGAGAGGGCAAGAGACCTCCAAGATGCCTGGCCAAAATAAAAGGAAACTTTCCAAAGCAAGGCCCCTCACTTTTCTAAGGGGAAGGATGGAAAAGCTGCTCCTCCCAAGGAGAGCTCTATGAAGAAGCATCTTGATATTGATCTCAAGAAGGAATTGAGGAAAAAGAAACAGTGTTTTACTTGCCAAGAGTCATGGGCACTGGGACATAGATGTGCTACGGGGAAAGCACACTACATAGAAGTCTTCTCAGATCTTGAGGAGGAAGATGAAGATGATGAACCTAGGAGGGGTCACAACGCTGATGATGATGAGGAAGATCAAACACCATCCAGAGATGGGAAGGGAGCCTTTGCTCCAATAACTGGGACTCTTGAATATTTGAGAGGAGTGCCTAAGTACTTGACCCTAAGAGTAAAAGGTTCAGTCATGAATCAAAGAGTATATGTCCTGATTGACAGTGGGGCAACCCACAACTTTATTGATGCCCAACTTGTGAAAAGGAGACAAATCCCTACTAAGGCTTTTGAGGGATTTTCTGTTTTGGTTCCAGGAGATAGGACCATGCAATGCATCAAATATGTTCCATCACTCTCTATCACTATGGTATCCTACACTTTGGTGGATCACTTCTTTGTAGTTGACATACCAGATACCAACATCATTTTGGGTGTCCAATGGTTGATTACCTTGGGGAAGGTTACCACTGATTGGAAAGCTTTTCGGATGGAGTGGGTGGACTTGAAGAGTGGGAAACCACAAATGATTCAAGGCATGCACACTTATCCTTCACCTAATACTTCCACACAAACAACATAGATGGATTTGCGCAGTGGAAGCAGGGATCTCACAGTCCCTTCTCTCATGTTCATGAGGATGCTGCAAGGGACATTCTTATCTAGTGGAAATCCACTTGATTCAGATATTGTGGGGAAAGCCTCACAAATTTCTGCTCCAAATCTATATCTAGGAAATATTGGAGCAATGAAATACCAAGCTACAGCGTTGGAGGGCTTGGAAGAGCCCAAGAATGAGGGGGACCTTCTTTTTTATCACTATCACCCTCTCACTTTTTTGAATCTGCGCTATGGGAGGAGAAGAATGGGAGGATTATCCTTCCAATAAAAAAATCTATCATGATAAATGTTAACAAGGAGATTAGCAACATGACAAGTGCTTCCATGTATTTATCAGTAGTGTTTTCATTGTTGAGTAGTGTGGATCTTTATTGGAAATCTCAACTACTTGTAGAGTATTCCAAAGACCTCCACACAGGTATGATACTAGATGGCATGAATCAAGAAGAGGGATACTTAGTCCAAGGAGGATTCATCTATTATCATAGTAAGGTTTTCTTGGCTAGAGCTTCCAAACTCAAGAAAAAGATCCAACAAGGAGCAAATGAGGCATTCTTCCTCAGCCATATGCATTCAATGAAGATCTATACCCTGATCATGAGGAGTTTTGATGGGGAAGGCATGAGAGAGGACTTACATCAACACTTTCAAGAGTGCAATAGCTATGGAGGATTGGGGCAGCCAATGGACTCTTTATAGGAGTCATCTCAGCCAGCTCTTCCTTTGTTTGAGAGGAGGGGAATGCTCATGCACAACTCCATGTGTATGGAGGACTATGATGGTAAAGGATTTGATCATTCTGAGCAAGTTCTATTTTCTGATCTATTACATTCCTTTGCCATGTTTCTGTAGGATATGACTCCTAAAGGGAGTGAGAGATCATGTGGATCTCATAGCTTGTTGGGGGCCAATAGAAATTCTGAACTTGGCCACTCCCTTGTTGTGCAAAGGGAGATTCCTTTTCATGATGGGTGCTTTCCAAAAGCACCAAACTTATGTAACATCTTCAACCATGATAAGGTGACTCATGAAGAAAATGTGTGGTGGCAATGCCACTTGCCACACTTAGATCTAATGAAGACAAGAGGTGCATTGCGCTAGCATCACATGTGGGATTTTGACCCACCTCCTCAAGTTCAGATTTCAGTTTTCATATATGTATTCTTGCTTCCATACTTGGATGATATAGTTGTATTGTTTATGGGGTTGTATGGACAGAGGATGGGTAGTGTATATGTACCACATGGTTTAGAACTTCTACCTGTAATTCATGACACATGTTTTATAAGTAGCATTGCTTAAGCCATGTTTATTTCTATTAAGTTTTTCACTCTTGGTGGGATGGACTATGCACATATTATGTTAACCTTGGAGGAACAATTCATGAGGTATTGGCTTGATGAGCACTTGGTTTATCCTGGGGACTTGATCCTTGATGATGACATCAATGGAGGAGGAGAAATACTACAACTCTTACCCTATCAATTGCTTGAGGACAAGCAACATTTTGGAGGGGAGGACTGTAATATTCCTACTTAGCCTAAGCTAAGAGGAATATTCATTTTTGTTTTACTTTCTGTTGCATGAATAAATGAATAAAGGAGGACATGTAAAACTCCTAAAAATACTGAATAAATCAATGCCCATGTGAACAAATATAAATCAGGGACATGTAAATAAATCACTTGCAAGTGTGAAAAGGGTTTGAACTGTGAGACTAGGTCAACCTTGACCAAATCTACAGTGTTGTCTAGGTTCAATGTATCTCCTAAAGGGACAGCGCAGTTCTAAAAGGAGGCCCCCCATGTGAAAGGAGTTAACTCATCAAGGTGGTTAGGGTTTGCAAAGGCTTTCATCTTATAAAAGGAAGGGGAGGGTAGCAAGAAAAGGTTTTTGATTGATTATATTTCTGAGTATCTTGTCTGCTTAGACAAATACTATTCTCTGTTGTTTAGTAGAGAATTGTGCTGCTTAGCACTTGGAGTTCCTATGCAGGGATTTCACCTCTTCCTTTAAGGATTCTTGGAGGATTATTTGCTGATTTCATCCACTATCAGGCTTGAGGCCAAGCTCTACTTCCAATTGCAGCGCAGATCCAGTGAGGGTTTGTCTACTTTTGCAAGCTGCAGCAAGTGGGATTCTAGATCTGCAGAGATCTAGCTTGTTTTTGGAGCCTCTTCTCATGGAGTGTATCTTTTAACCTCCTGGAAGAGTGCCTCTCATGTTTGTACCTCATATATGTATCTTGGAAGCTGGCCATCTATGTTATTCAAGCTATAGCATAGTTTTCATTGAGGAACTACGTTATTTTCATATGAGATTATTCAGGGTGTTTTGATCCCAGTTTTGATGAGAGATATCTAGTGCTAGGCTTTGCCTTCCACTTTGGTGATCCATGGATTAACTTGCTGATCCATGTTCTGTTTAGATCTGATCTACTATCATGTAAAGTTATATTCAGAAATTACTGCAGCATTTTACAGATCTGCAACTTAAAACTCAGATCTACTCTTGTTTATGCATGATTTGGTCAAAACCCCAAGGGGATCTTGTAAATAAGACTATCTAGTTTCCAGATCTGAAATGGATTTGATGTTTTGTCCAGGGAAAATTTTAAGGATGGGAAATTATTTTGAAGTTTAAAACATTGGCGAATCTCACTAGTCCCTAATATGCAAACTTTAAAATGTTTATTTATATATTTGTAAAATTATTCAAATTTATAATGATTTTTATATACTCTCTATATAATGTTGGCGATTTTTAAGTTAAAATAATTTTATATTATAAAATTTGGGAAAATCATTTTTATAAAAAAATGGAAATTGGCGAATCTTTTTTTTTGGAAAAAACATGGAAAATTAGCCCACCTACGAATATTAGCCCCTAAAATTTTCCATGGTTTTGTCCATAGATCTATCCTAGATATTATTTGTAATATTCAACTACTACAGCTCCTTTAAATAATGTTTTTGAGCCATTTCTGCAGTTATATATGTGTTGTGTCTCTCTTTTCTGAGGATTTATTGCTCTATTGCCTCATGTATTCTACTGTATATTGAAAGAGCTTCATTATAATTCTGATTTGTTGTTGCACATTCATAAGTAAATCATATATGATGCCCTCCTACTCATATTTTCCAAGACTGCGTTATTTCTGAAGCATTTTGTTATGCATAGCTGCAGCCCCTCTTGTGGGGTGTTTTTCAGCTAGACTATGTTGTGGGAGATCTATTTACCACACCTAGTTTGATTTGTTTTTGCTCCCCTTTTGGATCTAGACCCCAGATCTTCTGATATAAGGGATCCAAGGGCTATAAGCTCATTTTTGTACATCAATATCCCAATAGTGCGTTATTTCATCAGGCTTGTTGTGCTATTCCAAATTTGGGATATTACAGAAGGTTCTTGTGGATTTTTCCCCTTTGAAATTTGAGAAGGTTCTTATGGATTCTTCTACTATGAAATATAAGAAGGTTCTTATGGATTCTTCTCCTCTGAAATATGAGAAGGTTCTTGTGGATTCTTCTTCTCTGAAACCTGCATGATTGAATTTATGCCTAAAATTTTAGAATTTGATTCAGCCAACTGTTTAGCTAGACCTTGTCCTTTTACCATATTTGTAGGTTTGATATATAGATAAAAATTTATGATTTTATCAATCCAGCTTACCTTATTTCCATCAGTATCAGGATAAGTCAATATTTTCTTTCTTGCATTGTTAGGTACATAATAAATTATACACCAATTACAGGGGAATGAAAAACATAAATCGTAAATGCCTTCAAATCTTGTACCAAATCATAAGCTTGTTAAACACACACATGGTGTATGAAGAAACATAAACACACACATAGAAAGATAGGCATTTGATGATTCTCTATTACACATAGATGTACATTTATAATACAATAATGTGACTCTTGGATTCATCTTCCAAGGTCACTTGGATCCTTTGTGACTCTTCGCCTTCCACACCTACCCATAGAGGATTAGGTGTTCAACATTCCCCCCCTTAATCCAAAGGGGTATGTGTGAGTCCAAGAAGAGAGTTGTAATACAAATCTGCAAAATATGCATGGCAGCACTTAGGCTGAATCAGCTCTCTAAAATGTTGACATAAAGAGGTGGTTTAAGGATGACCACCAACACTGGAACGCAACGCTTATTGCAGTTCCCGGAACTCTTCCAAAACTGGCAAGAAGTTGAAGTCTTCTACTAGAGGAAGTGTTGTGAAATAGGGAAAATATCAACCTCACGCAGATGGTTTAAGACTGTCCATCAACCAAAGGCGTGCTCATGGGCATCCGTGTCTCTGGCTACAACTATGAATCTGGAATGACAAATTGTGGCTCAGGCTCGCTTGAAGTGTTGTGTCTCTGGCTACAACTCTGAATATGGAATGAGAGATTGTGGCTCAGGCTCACTTGATTTGGCGTAAAAGCTTGTAGATGACCACCATTTTCCCCCCTGTCAGGTACAAGGTGAGATGATGGCGAAAACTCAACTGCAAGTTTGTTCAATATTCTAGAACAATTCCTGACATGCGACTTAAACATCTTCTTAGCTGTTGATGCCCATTGCCAAGAAGCGATCCATCCAAGATGAATCTTTGTTCTTGCAGGAGGCTTGTTTCTGAAGCACCTGTGTGAAGAATGGGTGTGCCGATCATAGTGCTTACATGGGTGAAGATCAAAACAGTGATCTTTCATATGGCCAACTTGATCACAGTGTTGGCATTTTACAATATGTTGTTGTTGTTGGTGTGGAAGAGGAGAATAATCTGGAACAGCTGAAGGTGAACTGTCATAAAGAAATCAAGCACTCTGAAATTTTATGGGCTTGGAGTAGTCTGGAATATGAAAGGACAAATCCTTCTCATATCCAAGACCAGTTATGTGTTTTTTGTGGACAAGCTCTTCCCAAGGTCTGATGATGGGCTTGGGAAGTGCAGACTGAGTTGTTGCATCTACATGTAAATATACTCTTGTATAAGGAACTGAATGTGAATCGACTGAAACTTTATATTCTTGCTTCTGATGGGAGTCCCTCTCAATTTTTTGAATAGAAACAGGTTCATAATGGTGACTCTTTTGTTGAAGTTCATCTTGCTGAAGCTGAGACTCCAACTGCAAAAACTCAATCTTGTATTGTGCATCTTACAAGCAAGTTTGAATATTAAAAAGAGCATTCTTGCTCATTTTACCATATCATGAATAGTGGAATGAATGAGGTTATTCAATAACTCTATTGCATCATCAATCCTAGACATTTCCTCCAACCTTAATATCTTAGGCTAGAATTTTTTTTTTTTTTTTATAGAACTTACTTCCTTTTAAATGTTGCTACACAAACTCTACAATGACTATAAACAACATGAATATGCCACTAAATTCAACATATCAACTCAATCCACCAATACATACATATGCATTGAATTAGCTCAATTCGTATGTCATGATCAAGCACACTATACCAATTAACCAATGCATATAATAACTTCAATGCAAGATTAAATTGTTCCCTTGGATTACATCTGTGGTCCAGTCGTTCCTGTTCCACTGGTGAATTTGGTCTTTTGATTTGAATGTGGCATGGTTGAAATCTAAGACCCTAGACAAGTGCTCTTCAGTCAACAATTATTTTGTAAGGATCCAAGTGGGATCTGGCGAGGCAGTGATTTGAGCAACTCGAACCCCTAGAAAACTCAAATGTTTAATTTGGCTAAGGGACCCTTTGTCATGGGCCTGCAGACTTGCCCAAAAAATTTCGTTTTTGGCACTATTGGTTAGTGAAACGCTTCGTCTCCTGCAGCTCACCTCCCGCAATGGAAGGGTCTCTTCTATTGCTTCTATTCCCATCGCCGATACACGGGCCGCTGCATCTGTCTTTTGCTTTTTTCTGTGCGTTTTGGTGGGGCACAGGGCTCGGGACCCAAATAATTCAATCCCCACTCTCCATTTCCTCCATTAAATCTCTCACCTCCACTGTCTTTCTCTGAATTCCATAGGAAAAGCTTCTCGAGAAATTATTCCTACAACAAACTAAAGTGAGAAAGCGAGTTGTACTGATATTAACAATCACATTAGAGTAGTATCTCTTTTGGATTTGCTTTCTATTGCTTTAATTTCTACTCTGTCTACCATATTGCAGCCATGAATGCATGACCAAAGCACTAAAAGGGAAAGCCCCTTGCTATATTTCATGATCCCATGGGTATTGGAAAACATAGATATCTTGAAACCCTAAAATTTCTGGAAATAATGGACTTTTATTCCAAGAAAGAACGTTCAAAGAAAACATAAACGTAAATATATAGACAAAAAAGCAGATACTCAGAAAAATATTTCATCCTAAGAGATCCGCTGGAAAGAAAAACGATGAGCGCAAACCAGCTTAGACTACATTGGATTCGATCAATCGACTAAGTTCTCCAATGTCTAAAAACTGATAAAACTTTGATCGAGAGCTATGGAAGGAATAATAAATTTTAAAGATAGCTTGAGAAGAATCCAAGAAGGGGGGGAATGTTAGAGACCAGCACTATTCAATTCAAGGTAGAAAACCTAACACATAAACACATAAACTCACAATGAGGAAGAAGCCCACTCATCATGGCTCTGATACCATTTTAAACACACACATGGTGTATGAAGAAACATAAAAACACACATATGTTGAACCCTTGGTTAAACTGAGAGGGGGGGTGAATCAGTTTAACACATTCATGGTCTTTTAGAAATTTCTTTTATACTTATTTACACCTTCATTTCGTGATCAACTTAATGTATAACAGAACAACAATCTGAATAAGTGAGTAGTAGGTATTAAGAAGATTAAACGCAAAATATCAACACATAATCATCATGCACATAGACAACTGATATAAGTGGAAACCCATAAGGGAGAAAACCACATCTTATTATTGTTGTAATGCAAAGGCAAGCTCCAACTCCCTTTCACCACTAATTTTCTATAGGCTCCAACCTACAAGAGGCTACTACCTCAATTCTACAAGCTACAACTTGCAAGGAAGCTCCAACTCCCATCTATTTTCTGTAGGCTACAACCTACAGGAGGCTCCTACCTCAACCAGCTACAACTGGACATCTCTCAAGCTAAAACTTGATACGGAAGCACCAACTCCCTCACTCTACAATAAGATCATATGCTGATTTACCTGGATATCAACTTTGTTTTCCTCCTTCTTCATTGTTGTCCTTCCAGCCTTAATATATGCTTTAAAACATCTTTGGATCTTCACAGCTTCTCTATCTGCTCCTTCTTCATCTTATACTCTCTCACCTCTTTCTCTATTCTCTCTCTCTTTATGCATATGCTGGTAACATTATTTATAGAGATCACCTCATAACTATTTGCATTCCACATGGAATTTGAAATGAACAGGAATGACTCTTTGCCTTCCCCCTTCTCATTTTCTTGTCCAGCACATTCAGAATAATATAACAATATGTATACATTTTAGTATTACAGTGGAGTTTTTCTTTGCCTACGGAGACTTGCCTTTGCATCACATACCATAAAAAATAATCAATGAATTTATATTTACAGTTACAACAAGTATATTTCACTCAGCCCTTTCAGCTCTTGGCTCACTGTACATTTGTACTTTATGTTGTTGTCATTGTTTTTTCAGTTTCTGCAGTTTCATCATATCAGTTTTTCCCAAGCACATTTTTCCTTACTCGACCCAGCTAGCACGTTTTCAACAGTGCCACCAAATCTCCTTTTTCCTGACTCTGCCTCTTCTACTTGTGCCCACAACATTCAAACTTTTCTTCAAAAACCGTTGTTACCGCATCAACCATTGTTTTGCACGAGTGTCAGGTCTTATTAATTTCCTAAGTATTTTCTGCTGCTATATTCTAGCTCTGTTGCATAATTGTTTTGCTTCTTCCATTTCTTGTGTCTTTTGAGCTACGTTCACTCACACTTTGCTTATAAATGTTCGTTATTCATATCCACATGCACATCATCCTTTCATCGATCGAACAATCATCGCACTCCGCCTCTTTTAACTTCCCAATCTGACGGAATTCGCACACCAAGTTGCATGTTATTTAATTATTCCCAACCTACGTGAAATAGGTGATTTTGGAATGTCACACATCACCCTCTTAATGCTATCGATTTAATTTCACCTTTTACGACTTATCCTCCAAAAGCGGTGCGAAAAACAACTTAATAGTTTTCTAATCCTACCTTCACTATTCCGCGGATTTCAAAATATATTCCACTATCTTTTAAGACTGTATTTAAATATATTCCACTTACCGGTTTTTCTATCACATTTCGGAATTCCATTTTTCTATGTTATAATAATCCTTTGTCCTCCGATGCAATTTAAAAAAGGAAGACCACATATTTCCAGACTTGAAAAGACCTTTACGTTTTAGCTTCTTCATCGCATCTGCTCTCTTTATTGCACTTCGGAAATTCCAGTTATCCCATGTGCCTTCGTCCATCTGATCTCCCGATATGCAATATGCGAAGGGTCCCACTTGAATTTATCGCTACTTCACATCGCAACTCACATGATTTCTGAGATTGTGCAATATCTATCCTGCCCCAATTTCGATATGTGATCACATCGCATCACATCCATCGCATTGCATCCCTTGATCACATCGCATTCATCGATCACATCACATCCATGTCTCTGCTGCCTCTCTACCTTTGTTACTTAGTTGTATTTGTTGCTTATCTAGTGTTCATTTGTGCTCCTTTGCCTTGATGATAATTTCTGGTGTTTCTTCGGTCTTCTCTTTTGCTATCAATGACAATATTTCCAACAATCTCCCCCTTTGGCATTGATGGAAATACTCCAATGCTTCCTCCCCCTTCTCATTTTGAGAAGTGTCTTGTCTCCCTCTGTTTTTTTTTCAGGAAGAGCCTATCTTCTTTTGTTGTCTTTTCCTCCCCCTCTAACATCAATGGCAAAGGGTTTCACATTTCCCTGTTTCATGCACTTCTCACTTGCATCTCCACCACTATCACTTTTCTTCTGCTCTAATTTTGTTATATATATATATATATATATATATATATATATATATATATATATATATATATATATATTTTAATTTTTTTTTTTTAATTTATTTATTTATTTATTTATTTATTTATTTATTTATTTATTTTTTTTTTTTTTTTTTTTTTTTTTTTTTTTTTTCCGATCATGTCAGAGAGTAACATCTGCAGACACTACCCCTAGTTTATCTCTTAGATATTTGAAAGGTTCTTTAGCAAGTGGTTTTGTGAATATGTCTGTTGTTTGTTCCTTTGTTGGTACATATTCTAACTTCACTAATTTCTGTGCTACTTGTTCTCTGAGGAAGCGGTACTTTATTGGGATGTGCTTTTTTTTTAATGAAATACAATATTTTTTGATATACTTATTGCACTTGTATTGTCACAATTGATTGAAATGGGATCATCAATGCTTACCTTCATGTCTTGGAGAGTTTGTTTCATCCACATTACTTGTGTGCAACATGTTGTTGCTGCTATGTATTCTGCTTCTGTTGTAGATAGAGAGATAGAAGTTTTCTTCTTACTTAGCCATGCCACCAGAATTTTTCCCAAATAAAATGCTCCTCCACTTGTGCTTTTCCTGCCATCCATGCAGCTGGCCCATCTGCATATGTGTATGCTGTCAAAGTGAAGCTTTTTATTTTTGGATACCATAGGCCATAATGTGTAGTTCCTTGTAGATATATGAATATTCTTTTGATTGCTAGTAAGTGATTTTGTTTTGGTGTTGCTTGATATCTTGCCACAAGTCCTACTACCAAAATAATGTCTGGTCTAGAGGCAATTAGGTATAGCAGACTTCCTACCATGGATCTGTAAATTCTTTTATCTATATCTACAGATCCATCATTATCACATAGTTTGCATCTAGTGATCATGGGAGTTGTCACAGGTTTGCAGTCTTCCATTTGGAACTTTTTTAACATCTCTCTTAAGTATTTTTCTTGTGAGATGAATGTTCCTGTGTTCTTTTGTTGAATTTGAAGTCCTAAATAGAAGTTGATCTCTCCAATCATAGACATCTCAAATTCTGATTTCATTTCTTCAGCAAATCCTTTTGTTAACTCATCTTTGTTGCTACCAAACATGATATCATCTACATATACTACTACAATTAGGAGTTCATTTTCATTAGCCTTTATGTACAAATTTCTGTCTACTCCTCCTTTCTTAAAACCTTGTTTTTGCAAGTATTTGTCCAGCCTTGAATACCATGCACAAGAAGCTTGTTTCGGCCCATATAAGGCTTTCTTTAATCTACACACATAGTCATGTTTATCTATTAAGGAGAATCCTTAGGGTTGTTCCATGTAGACTTCTTCCTCTAAATCTCCATTCAGGAAGGCAGACTTCACATCCATTTGATATATCTTGAATTCATGATAGCATGCAAAGGCAAAAAACATTCTGATTGCTTCCATTCTAGCTACAGGGGCAAAGGTTTCATCATAATCAAGACCTTCGATTTGAGAGTATCCCTTGCATACAAGTCTGGCTTTATTTCTGATTACCTGACCTTGTTCATTCATCTTATTCTTGAATATCCATTTTGTGCCAATGAAATTTTTCCCAGTGGGTCTTGTATTAACTCCCAGGTATTGTTCTTCTTAATTTGGTCTAGTTCTTCATTCATAGCATTTACCCAATATTTGTCTTTGCTGGCTTCTTCAAACTTATTTGGCTCTATTTGAGATAGCATGGCTAGGTATACTTCTTATGTCTTTTCAGCTAGCTGTCTTCTAGTCTGGACTCCCACACTCTTGTCCCCAATGATTTGATCTTATGTATGGTTCTTTTGAGTGTTTCTTGAGGGACCTTTTGAGTTTAGTTCAGTATCTTCTGTTATCTTGCTCAGTTCATCATTATCTTGTTTCTCATCTTCAATATCATCTGGAGGATTGGCGCATCTTGTGCTTCTTGTTCTATTTGGTAGTTCTTCGTCAAATCTTACATCAATGCTTTCCACAATCTTATGTAGTCTTTTGTTCTAGCACCTGTAGCCCTTACTCTTGGATGCATATCCTAAAAATATTCCTTCATCAGCTCTTGCATCAAACTTTCCCAGGTTTTCATCATTAATTTTTATGAAACACTTGCTTCCAAAGACTCTAAAGTGCTTGATTGAAGCTGGTTTACCATGCCATAATTCGTAAGGAGTTTTGTCACAGTTTGGTCTTAAATGTGCTTTGTTAAGAATGTGAACAGCTGTGTGTACTACTTCTGCCCAGTAGGTTTGGGGAATGTTACTTCCTTGCATCATGGCTCTGGAAATCTGTTGTACTGAACTGTTTTTCCTCTCTGCCACTCCATTCTGTTGAGGTGTACTAGAAATTGTAAACTGTTGTTTTATCCCATGTTCATTGCACAGGTCTGCAAAATCATAGTCTGTGAATTCACCTCCTCTGTCTAATCTGATGCACTTTATCTTGCATCATGTTTGATTTTCTGCCAATGCCTTGAATATTTTGAATTTCTCAAGCACTTTTGATTTATATTTGAGAAATGCTACCCACGTCAATCTGGTAAAATCGTCTATTATCAGCATGAAATAAGATTCTCCGCTTGGTGCTTTAGTTCTTGAAGGTCCACATAGGTCCATGTGTACAAGCTAAATAGGCTGACTTGTAGATAGTATCTCTTTGGTCTTGAAAGATATGTGGGTCTGCTTGCCCAGTTGGCAGGATTTACATGTGGTATTTGAAGGCTTCTTTATTGTTGGCATATCTCTGACTGTGTTCTTCTTTCTCAGACTGATGATGTGGTCAAAGTTTAGGTGTCCCAATCTTCTATGCCATAACCATGATTCATCAAGTTTTCTTATGTGGCATGCTTCATTCTCTTCTTTCACTATATAGACATTACTTTCTATTCGAACACCTTTGATCAAGGTCTTTCCTGTGGTGCTCAATCTTACTTCACAGTCTTGGGCTCTAAAAAGGACCTCACAGCCTTTATCACACATTTGACTGATGCTTAGTAGATTGGCTTTCAGCCCATACACAAATAGTTCATCTTGAGCATTTCCTCTTCCATTATTCAGACTGACTAAGCATTTTCCTTTGATTTCCCCTGCTTTATCATTGCCGAATGTTACATTCCTAGATTTATTTTCATCAAAGGTTACAAACTTGCTTCGATCTCCAGTCATATGCTTTGAACATCCACTATCCAAATACCATTGGCTTTTTTTATCTTGAGCTATTAGATCTAGGTCACACTTATTCAACTTCTTTTTCCACTGCATGCATCCTTCTGTTTGGTACCTTTCCTGAGAAGATGGACCACATTCTCTGAGAGGACATTTGTGACACTTGTGCCCAATTTGATGGCAGTCAAAGCATTTGATTATGTTTCTGAATGGATTATGTACACGAGTGAGTTCTCCATTGTTCATCAATCTCCTTGAGTTTTCCTACATCAGTCTTTTTCCATTTGCTCTGCACTCCATGGCTTTATGGCCGTACCCCTTACAATAAAAACAATACCCATGGAAACGATTAGTGTATCTAGTGAAGGGTTGTCCTCTCCATTTGTTTCCTTGAGGTAGTCTTCTCATTTTTTGCATCCTTTGCTGGTTGGAATGGATTTTATTTGTCTGAAAGTATGCAGCAATATGTCCTAGTTTGTGGCAGGAAAAACAAGTGAAATTTCTCATAGGAGGAAATAATCTCCTTTGACGGCTTCCGAATTTTCCATATTCAGGAGTGTAAGAGATTTTTCCAGATGAATGTTTATTGATTTCATTCTTTGTTATTTGAGATTCCTTCTTGTTTCTGTTTACTTCATTGCAGGTCATGTTCTTGCTAGCTTCTACTTCTCTAGGAATATTTTGAGTTGCTTCATCATCCTGTACAGCTTTTACAAAACTGATATTCTGGTTATCTTATACCTTGGATTCGCTGGTTTCTCCTTCGTAACCTATCCCAGTTTTTACGAGAGGAGATCTTTGAGCATTTAGTATTTTCTTCAATTGTTCAGAGCTTTTTAATTGAGGAGTGCTCATTGACAATTTCCTTTGGGTTTTTTCTAATTTATTTCTCAAGCATACTACTTCTTCTTCCAATTTCTCTTGCTTATGAATTTTATCCTCAATTTTCTTTAGCAGAGTGTCTTCCACCTTCTTAGATTCTTCAAGTTTTACTTTCAACTGACTGAGGTCTTCTGAAGTTGGTTCTTCTTTTACATATTTGAGGAGAATGTCTTTCTATTTTCTGCACTTCAGTTTAAGTCTGTCTATTTCCTCCAGGGCACTTCTTAGTTCCCTCTCAAGATCTACCTCACATTATTCCTCCTCTTCTAGAAGGAATCCTTCTAATTCTTCCTTGGCCATCAACACAAATTCAGAGGTTCCTTCTTCATTTGAGGATTCATCTGAGTTTTCAGATGCATTGCTATCTTGCTGAGCATAAAATGATTTTCTATTGAATCTCTTCCCTTTCTTCCAGTTATTTGTTTTGGTTTTCTCTGTCTCTTGAGTCTGATTCTTTGTTTTCTTATGAGGACACATAGATGCATAGTGCCCAAATCTTCCATAGTTAAATAATTTCAATGGAAGTTTACCTTTATACTTGCCTAAGCCTCTATCCAAGATTCTAACAAATTTGGCCTCTTCTTCATCAGAGCATGAGCATGTATCTTCTTTTTCTTCTTTTCTCTTCTCTACCTTAAAGGTTGCTTCCCTCACATTTGACTTCCTCTGTGGAAGTCTCATATCATAGGCTATTAAGTTTCCAAGTAATTGGTTCATGGTCAATGTTTCCCAGCCAGTTGTTTCTTCTATGGCAGAAACCTTGGGGTTAAAACTGGATGGTAAAGATCTCAATATATTTTGAACAATTACACATTATCTAATGGTTTCTCCTATAGCTTTCATGTTATTCACAATTTCTGCAGCCCTTAAGAAGAAGCTGGCAAATTATTCTTCTTCATTCATTGTTATATTTTCAAAATGGGCTCTATAGACTTGTAGTTTGACCATCTTCACCTTTTTATCTCCCTCGTGGATACTTTCTAATGTATCCCATATTTCTTTGATCGTCTTGTTGTGCATTACTTTGATAAATTTTGCCTCACACAGACCACTTAAGAGTGCATTCATGGCTTTGGCATTAGCTATAAAATCTTGTTTGGCTTCTTTCTCTGTGTCAGAATCCTTTGGGGCATATACCAACTCCAAAGCAACCCAAACTTCTATTCTTAGAGACATTATGTACGTCCTCATTCTTATTTTCCATAAGGCATAGTTTGTGCCATTAAACAAAGGGGCTTTATTTGTCGAGCATGCTTCTAGGCTAGCCATCTTGGGGACCTAGGATATCCTTCCAGTTGTTAAACTGATAAAGAAGGAACCAGCTCTGATACCAATTGTTGAACCCTTGGTTAAATTGAGAGGGGGGATGAATCAGTTTAACACATTCATGGTCTTTTAGAAATTTATTTTATACTTATTTACACCTTCATTTCGTGATCAACTTAATGTAAAACGGAACAACAATCTGAATAAGTGAGTAGCAGGTATTAATTAGATTAAACATAGAATATCAACACATAATCATCATGCACATAGACAACAGATACAAATGGAAACCCGTAAGGGAGAAAACCACATCTTATTATTGTTATGATGCAAAGGCAAGCTCCAACTCCCTCTCACCACTAATTTTCTATAGGCTCCAACCTATAGGAGGCTACTACCTTAATTCTGCAAGCTACAACTTGCAAGGAAGCTCCAACTCCCATCTATTTTCTGCAGGCTACAACCTAAGGGGGCTCCTACCTCAGCCAGCTACAACTGGACATCTCTCAAGCTACAACTTGAGACGGAAGCACCAACTCCCTCACTCTACAATAAGATCATATGCTGATTATCCTAGATATCAACTCTGTTTTCCTCCTTCTTCATTGTTGTCCTTCCAGCCTTAATATATGCTTTAAACATATATGGATCTTCACAGCTTCTCTATCTGCTCCTTCTTCATCTTATACTCTCTCACCTCTTTCTCTATTCTCTCTCTCTTTATGCATATGCTGGTAACATTATTTATAGAGATCACCTCATCAATGTTTGCATTCCACAGGGAATTCAAAATGAACAGGTATGACTCTTTGCCTTCCCCCTTCTCATTTTCTTGTCCAGCACATTCAGAATAATATAACAGTATGTATACATTTTAGTATTACAGTGGAGTTTTGCTTTGCCTACGGAGACTTGCCTTTGCATCACATACAATAAAAAATAATCAATGAATTTATATTTACAGTTACAACAAGTATATTTCACTCATCCCTTTCAGCTCTTGGCTCGTTTTCCATTTGTCCTTTATGTTGTTGTCACTATATTTTCAGTTTCTGTAGTTTCATCATATCAGTTCTGCCCAAGCACATTTTTCCTTACTCGACCCAGCTGGCACGTTTTCAACAGTGCCACCACATCTCCTTTTGCCCAACTCTACCTCTTCTGCTTGTGCCCACAACATTCAAAATTTTCTTCAAAAACCTTTGTTATCGCATCAACCATTTTTTTGCACGAGTGTTGGGTCTTATTACTTTCCCAAGTCTTTTCTGTTGCTATATTCTAGCTCTGTTGCATAACAGTTATGCTTCTTCTGTTTCCTGTGTCTTTTGAGATGCATTCACTAACATTTTTCTTGTAAATGTTCGTTATGCATATCCACATGCACATCATCCTTTCATCGATCGAACGGTCATCGCACTCTGCCTCTTTTAACTTCCCAACCCGACGGAATTTGCACACCAATTTGCATGTTATTTAATTGTTCCCAACCTACAAGAAATAGGTGGTTTTAGAATGCCACGCGTCGCCCTCTTAAATTTATCGCGTTCATTTCACCTTTTACCACTTATCCTCCAAAAGCGGTGCGAAACAACAACTTACCAGTTTTCTAATCCTGCCTTCACTGTTCCATAGATTTCAAAATATATTCCACTATATTTTAAGACTGTATTTAAATATATTCCACTTATCGGTTTTTCTATCGCATTTCGGCATTCCACCATTCTATGTTATAATCCTCCTTTGTCCTCCGATGTGATTTAACAAAGGAAGACCACATATTTCTGGACTTGAAAATACCTTTAGGGTTCGTCTTTGATCTTCATTGCATCCGCTCTCTTTATCACACTTCGGCGATTCCAGTTAACCCATGTGCCTTCATCCATCTGATCTCCCAATATGCGATATGCGAAGGGTCCCACTTGACTTTATCGCTACTTCGCATCGCAACTCACATGACTTCTAAGATTGTGCGATATCTCTCCTGCCTCGATTGCAATATGCGATCGCATCGCATCGCATCTCATTCATCGATCGCATCGCATCCATGTCTCTACTGCCTTTCTACCTTTGTTGCTTAGTTTTATTTGTTTCTTAGCTAGTGTTCCTTTGTGCTCCTTTGCCTTGATGATAATTTCTAGTGTTGCTTCGGTCTTCTCTTTTGCTATCAATGAAAATATTTCCAACAATTTCCGTTATACCAAAACCCGCAAGCGTTGGTCTCCACTACAATCGCCAAAGTTAGGATCCACCAGAGGCGATTAGTCCATGTCGCAAAACACACAGGGAGTGTTGAACCCAATGTCCAACAATCTCCCCCCCAACACAAGCCGGGTGAGTTTCGAGCTCGAGACCTATCGCTCTGATACCACTTGTTGGAATCACGATTGTCGTTAGACCAAAACCTGCAGGTGTTAGTCTCTGCTACAATCTCCAAAGTTAGGATCCGCAAGAGGCAGTTAGTCCATGTCGCGAAACACACGGGGAGCGTTGAACCCAATGTCCAACAACATAGAAAGATAGGCATTTGATGCTTCTCTATTACACATAGATGTACATTTATAATACAATAATGTGACTCTTGGATTCATCTTCCAAGGTCACTTGGACTCCTTTGTGACTCTTCGCCTTCCACACCTACCCATAGAGGATTAGGTGTTCAACAAGCTTGTTTTTCTATTATTTCATATTTCAATTATGCATCTCTCATACCCTTGCTAAAGAAATAAATTGGTTGCTTATGTTGGTCTTCATTTTTCTACAATAAAATTGTTTTTATTGTGGTTTTTAAGGAAAATGAGAAAATACTGAAAAGTTTGGAATAATCGAGACTGGAAAGTATTGGTGCTTCAGAGATTTCTTTTTAATATGATAAAAATAGAATATAGCTTGTGTGGTCCATTTGAATTCATTATATTTATTGAACATATTAGTAATTTCTTTAACAATTTCAACATAGTTAGGTATAAATATTCTTAAAAAATTTATCCTCCCTAAGAATGACTGAATTTATTTCTTATTTCTAGGTAGATTGATTACCTAAATTGTTTAAACTATTTTAGGATCAATTGTTACTCCTTCCTTTGAAATTATATTCCCTAATAATTACCCTTCCATCATTGCACACAGTTCTTTTTTAGGATTTAAAGTAATCCCAAATTTTCTACATCTCTGAAAAAATTTCGTCAAATTCTTAATATGTTTAGCATCATACTCAGAAAATATTGTCAAATCATCAAGGTGAATTACTATGAACTTATTTACCTCACCAAAAAATTCCAAATCCATTTCTCTGTGAAATGTTGCACCAACATTGATCGGACCAAAAGGCATCTTGGCATACATGAAATTTCCTCATGGAGTCATGAGTGTTACCTTTTCTCTATCTTCTTGACTAACCAAAATATGATTGTATCCAGACAAACCATCCAACATTGAAATATTTTCAGAACCTATTACTCTTTAAAGCAATTGATCCATTCTTGGTAATGGATAATTATCTTTCAATGCCAATTTGTTTAGGTCTCTAAAATCAACACACAATCTCATTTCTCCATTCTTCTTCCTAACATGCACCAAGTTAGTTATCCATTCAGAATATCTTAAAGGAACAATAATTTTTTCATGCAAGAGTTTTCTTACTTCTTTCTCAATAATAGGAAATAATATTGGATTAATCCTTCTTATTTTTTGCTAAAATGGCTTAGCTTCTAGTTTCAAGGGGATTTTTTTCTTAATAATAGATGTGTTATTTCCCTTATTTTGTTATTTCTCTTCAGCGAAAATGAAATGAATGAGTCCACCTAAGTATCATGTCCTCTTTACTTCAATGTTCCCTCCCTTCATTCTATCCATGAGCCATGTCGCGCACTTAGCCAACTTATCCAATTATCCATTTGGCTAAGCATGACTCAACCATTTCAAAGCTCATCACGGTCCACCCTTGTCACGAGCATCTGCACCTTCTTCTCTAAGGTCAGAAATTGTCTAGAAAATACATGCAACAAATAATGTTCCTTATTGCCAAAATTCACAAAGTCCCATTCCAACTTTCCATCGCACCAGAAACCACATACTTCCTTTTCTCATTGATTCATCTTCATGAGGTCTCTCCATGTAACTGCCTCCTTCTTCCAATGTCAACATTTTGCATGAATCTAGTTCAACATGATCAAGTTCCATCACACCAAGTTCATCCTATTTCATTGGAACATCTACAACATCTTCTTCTTCATGTATCGTAGCTTCTTCTTCTTCATCACAATAAATAGCTTCATCCTGTTCCACTGCCCATCCAAGTCAAAGAAGCTCCCCTTTAAAATTTTCCTCCAAGATTTCAAGTTTATCCCAAATCCTTGGATTATCTTCTTTCATGTTTTCCAACATGTTCGAGGTCTGCACAAGTCTCTCACGGCATTCCTCCATTCTCAATCCATTCAGCTCGGTCCTGACCCTGTTGTGCCTTTGTCGTTGTCAAAATTTTCCCACTTCCTCCAAAACGGGCTATGATACCATTTTTCATTGCCTCGTCTCTTAAGGTAACTTCCCAACCTTGTTACTTAAGTTTTCAGACTATGCCTTACCAACACTTAGTTTATTTTTGTGAAGTGTTTACTTCTTCTTATTATGCAGTGGAAACAACATTAAACTTAATTTTCATACGCAATGGAAATAAAAAATACAACAGTCCAAATAGTATACACAAGATTTACACGAGAGGGGGAAACCCCCCAAAGAAGCTTGCCTCGAACTATTATAATCTTCAAAAATACAAATATTAATAAAACAAGCTAGCCACGCCCTTATTTCATGTGATTCCTTTCAAAGTTTAAAATGGAAGTGTCATGCCCTTACGCAGTGCGCACAATACAATTTTCCCACAAATATGCCCAACCTGATGTTGGCACTTACAGAGAAACCCCAAAATTTTGTTGTCAAAACTTTCCTAGTGTTCAGCCCCTACCTGCAAAGACTCAACCTATACACAGTCTATAGAAATGCATTACCTACGGAAACCTAGTCTATGGAAACACACTAACTGTGGAAACCCAATCTGTGGAAATGCACTTCTTGCAGAAACTGGACCCGCCTATAGAAACTTAGCCTCCTGCACTTTGGTTATGCCTAAGCGAATTTTCTTCTTCCTCCTACATTCAACTAACCTTACTAGGCTCATGCCTCTACAATTTTTCTCCTTGAACTCTTTCTTGATTGAGCTCCTTGGTTAGTTGAAAAAATAGCCATCTCCTCTTAATCATACACCATTATGCCCAGAAAATTCACCAAAGCTCGTGTCTATTCAAATTCATTTGAGTCAACCTGAACATCCACACCCCCAGCCGACTTGTCTGCATGCTCATCCACACACGCATCTACATGAATGCTCGCACACCCATCCGCACACCTGTCACACATTCATTCACATGCCCCATATAAAATCCCATATACACGCATGTCTACACACTTTTTCTGCATGACTCGTTGGGTGGGTGCCCGCTGCTATGTTCGCTACACCTGTCGGTTAAATGTGTTTGCTATGGGTGACTCTCCCATCGCACACTTTTGGTTAAACGTGAATGTCGGTGACTTTGGTTTTTCAACTATTCTTGAGTTATTGGGTCATCACAGACGCTTGTCCAACTCAAGTCCCTGACAAATAGGGTTCCATTTCTAGGCACTGAGGTCAGGAGTACTTGTGGCGCACATATGAATTTATTCAACTCTTTGATTATTTTGATGAAAATATTAGGAGGATATGACATTTAGGAATTTGGTTGTCTTTGAAAACCCTAGGATTGATGCACATCAAGATTATGTGGTTTTGAACACTTCATCCATCCCATTTAATCGGCTATTTCAACCTTCCCAATCCATGATATTTTGGTGGATTTGAGTTAAAGGACCGGGGGAGGTATTTATGGGCCTGGGGCTGCAAACCTCAGGATATTTTTTGGTTTATATTATGGACCCATGCAAAATATGACATTTTTATACTTATTCCAAACAAACCCTATTCTGAATTCATAACAAGGCTCGTATTCAAAGGTGAAAATTCCCTAGGGTTCATCGAAAGAAACATGAAAATAGTCGATCCACGAGCTGGTGCTTTACCTTCGACCAAGGAATCCTTAGGTAGAAAATTAATAAATGTGATTTGATTGAGGGGAGGTGGAGTACAATTGGTTGTATGGAAGAACTTCAAGTTTCCAAATTGTAGACCTGGAGGGCCATGTGATTATTTTGATATTCTATGGAAGGAGGATCTCGATGTAAGTTATTAAATAATGCATGTGGAATGATTGGTCCCCTCTCTTGTCATACACATTGGTCACCCATATCATATCCATAGGGTGGATTGGGATCATATTTTTTTCTAGGGATGATGCGTCAAATATACCGTCAACCTGTTGATATTGGGATAGGTTTTTAGTGTGCAAATTGTGGCACCTTTTACTTCATCCAAGGGTGAAATTTGTATCCAACATCCCAACCCATATTAAGTTAACTAACCTACTTCTCAAATTCTAGTCTGATTTTTTGTTGAATGCCACTAGAGAGGAGCTAGGTAAATCCTTTACAACTGATGCCATTTATAAAGCTATGAGTTTTAGATCAGTGGAGTATATCCTGATTTATTTAGATTCTCATAAGAGGATTTTCGAATACATGGAGTTCTTGATGGATTACTAGAAGTTTGTTAAAATTTTGGGATATGTGAACATACTTTTAAAGCATGTTACTTTCATAAAGTCAAGACAATTTTTGTGAAAAAGTGTACCTCCTTTTTAAAGGCATTACTTAGGAGATTTTTTTTGGAAGTCTGTTGGTAGTGTTTTACTTTTGGTTTAGACCCAAAGGAAAAGGTTATGTATGTAGGAGACACAACCATATGTTTACAAATGTGGTGGAAGGGATTGCAATCGGACCTAATATTTGGAGATATATCTATATTTTTCATGGTTTATGCATAATTTTGAGAGGACAATCAGGTCTGATTAAGCTACTCCAGGGATGACTTGGACTTCACAACCTCCTAGTGGGGCAAGTTGGAGGAGCTTGAGACTAAGCGAACTTGTGTAAATCTCGAAGCAAGTAAGTAGATCCTAATTTCAAACCCTAAACCTATGTCACCACCTTCTATCCGATCAAAAAAAATTGGGTCTCCTCAGGGGGTTAGGGATGTTCATTGATCCTCTTTGAGAAAGGTCTTGGAGGTTGAAAAACTGAAGGTTGTCAACTACTTGTGGCTATAGAGAATTAGAATCCATATAAAATTCTTTTTAGTGATCCATCCTTTGTCTCACTCTTCCTCTTAGGGTAGGTATGCATACCTTCTAAGACCAATAAACCCCACTTTGAACTAGCATACCAAGTGGGTTTTTGGATTCAATGGACATTTGGATATGGTTTCATTCAAATTATGGTGCAAATTTGTTTTCAATCACATTCAGGAGAGAACTGCCACATGAGAAATATTTCAAGGAAGGCAACACTTTATCTCTGGGGTCCTTAGAGAAATCTCAACCCCAAAGGAAGGGGCCTCATGAAGTTGATTTCGGTCGACATAAGGGGTATGTGAGGAAACCCAAAAAAATTTCCTTAAAGTGATTCATTGATTTGGACTAAATTGTTTTTGTGTCGATTTGAGAAACCATAGGACTTATTAGACCCATTATAGCTTAACTGGTAAAAGTAATTCCGGGTTGGTAGTTTTATTGGATAGATTCTCAGGAGCCTTAAAAAGGCACATTACAATATTTACATATAAACTTAGCCCTAATAAATAGTTTTTCTATTCACTTTTCTATTCGTTCAAGTCTTTGTACAAAATTTTATAGCAAAGAGCATATCTTTTACTATGTTACTTCTCAATCTTTATGGGCCTTACAATGGTAAGGAATTGTTCTGTTATAGATTATTTTATTTACAATGTCTTCATTCTAAAAATTTAATCACTGGGATAATTTAAACATTACCATTAGGAGAGAGGAAATCTGGGGTCCTTTCGCTCATGAAAAAAGGATAGCCAGCTACTTTGTTGACAGGTTTGAAGTGGCAGGATGGATCGATGCAGAACCTATGTAAAATAATCAAACATGGAGTGACAATCGATCGAGCGTGGAAGGGATCTCTAAAATAATTGACCTCTTCCTCACCCATCATAAACTTCTTAAAAATGTAGGTATATATTGCTCTTGGGTGGGAAAGGTTGAATTCTCTTATCATTATCCAATTTTACATATAATTTGACTAATTCAGTAGGAAGCCCAGTGCACCATTTAAATATAACTCAAATTGGTCAAAAGGGGAGTTTCACAATCTAATATGGGAGAATTGGAAGAAATATCCGGCAAATATAGATTTCCCAACAAGTGCCCGATTTGTTTTTGCACTACAAGTGATTAAGGAAAAATATTCCTTTTGGCCCAGGGAAAGGAGAAAAACAAGAGAGAAGGAATTAAATGTGACCAAACAAGATTTTTTGAAATTGGCAACAAGAAGGGCTTCTAATTTAATTTCCCCATAATTAAATTAGAAGGAAATTGTAATTACACGTCACATGACAGCTTTTACGAGTTAACTCAGTCAAGAAGACATAGTTAGCTCAGTGAATTCGAATTGGGGGTCAAACTGGAGACATGTAGAGTTAACTCTAATATTTAGGAGGTCCAGTTGCAGTTTATTTTGAGTTTTAATTAGTTAGCTCAATTATTTGAGTTAAAATCAGTTTAACTAGTTCTAACTAAGAGATGAGGTGGTGATAGGTCCAGTGAATTAAATCTGATTTAATTCACATGCAGTGATCAATCCAATAATTTATAATTATCTATAATAGTTGTTTCATGCTAGTTCTAGGTAAGGCCCAGTTGAGATTAGAGTTAAAGGGAAGAGAACTATCAGTTGTATAATTAGAAAATTGTACAGGTCATGCATGAGGTCAGCAGGACGCCTTAGATGAATTGTGCAAAAATTTCTTGGGAATTTCCTAATTAATAGGGGCTCAATTCCTCCAAGAATGTATAACCAAGTTTGACCAACCCAGTTGAAGGAAACTAGTTAAGTATCGGACTATTCTTACTGGTATCAGAGTGAGACAGTCAAAGATAGTGTTGAGGTTTCTCATGAAGGGAAATAGCATTGTATTGTTTCATATTCTTGACTTAATGAAATATACAAATAGCAGGGTTTTAAGTTGAGGATTTCCCCAGATACATCTTTGTGTTTTGCGATTGAAATTGTTTCTCTTTCTTGTTCATGTCATTGTGCGATCATAATTGGTTTCTGCAATTTGTAGAATTGATTCAGTATTTTGTTTTAGCATAATACAAGATCAGTTGAATCTAGTTAGATTTTCTACATGGTATTAGATTAGTAATCACTATAGAAGAAAATAAACAGAGTTTTTTTTTAACAGGTGAATCGAATTTAAAGATTTATTCTTCAGGACCAATAGCAGATCAAAATGTCTTTCTCTAGATTAAGGCTCGAATATTCCCTTGAGGGTAATTCGAATTACATAGCATGGAAGGACAAGATGGATGCAGTGTTGGAGGACAATGGACTAAATGAATTCATATATATTTGTATTCTCCAACCCGCAATAATAGATGCTCAACTTCTTGATTCATGGAAGAAGAATGTAGCAAAGGCGAGAAGGATTATGTTAGAAAGAGTTCGAGATCATATTGTCTCGAACCTCCATGGAAAGGAAACTCCATATGCTATGTGGAAGGCCTTAAAAAATATGTTTGAGAATAGCAGCGACCAAAGGAAGTTGCCATTGAAGGACAAGCTTGGAAAGATCAATATGGAGAAGGGAGAAACGATACCAAAATACTTGACAAAGTTCACTCAATGTCGAGATGAGCTTGGAAGTGTTGGTGTGACAGTTTCCCAAGATGATTTGGTGAGCCTAGCATTTCTAGGCCTTCCCAACAGCTGGCATAGCTACCAGGACTCGGTGAATGGGAGGGAGAAGCTACCAGAGTGGGAGCGATTGTGGTCTAACTTGGTACAATAAGAGATTCAGCAGAACACCAGAGATGAATCCTCATCAAATATTGATGATGAGGAGAATTGTGCCTTAGATGGAAAGGTGAAGAAATGGAAAGGGCAGGTGTCCCATTCCAAATCATATTCTAGTCAGGCGAGCAAGAATCGATACTTTTCAAAGGTAAAAAAATCTCACTGTCATGAGCTTGGAATCTATGCAAAAAAAAATTGTAATATCCCCAATTGGGGAAGCAGCAATATTTGAACACAATAATGGAAATAGCACTGAAAAAATAAATAAATCATGATATAAGACAAATGTATAGCCATTTTATTAAATATATCAGCAAACATTTTAGCACAATATCTTGAGGATCAAGTCACTCAAGCAATAGATAACAAGCCTCCAATAGGCAAATATGCTAATACATGATAAATACTGCCATACAAGTACCATGAGCCATGACACCACATTTTTTGGGCATAAAATACTACATAAATATACAACAAGGTGGATATGTTTATTTATAGCTCAAACAATGTTGGGAGTGAATATCTAGTCTCCCAAACACATTTCCAAGACAACCCGGAAAGGGTTTCCGGAAATACCCAAAATACCAAAATGCTAGAATGCAGCCCTAGGGTTGAATAACATTTGCTACTAAATAAATGGATAAATATGGTTGTAGATGATATATATAATGAATATATCTCCTCCAATACATCCATCAATTGAAAGGTTGATCCTAACACTAAAGATCTCACCCTCCAAATCAAGCATTGAAACCTCCACTACAAATGCTCACTGAAATAATGCAGTCAAAGAGGGAATTTGCACTGTAGATGATGGGAATAGGTTGGCCTGATTCCAAAATGTGAAAGAAATCTCAAGCACCTCCCTTTTTGATCTTCCAAAGATAAGAATGCTTCCTCCTCTGAAAAACTAGCCCAGAAAGTGGGTTTCTCAACCCTCCACTGTAACACCCTACAACACAACACAATACTCTACAGAAACTACATTGTAGTTGAAGACTAAAGCTTGGCTAGAATTTCAGATGTGTGTAAATGAAGGTACAATACTCTTCCAAGAGGCTACCTCAAGGTAAGAGATGGGATCCCCGCTCGGGAACACCCTATGCTAAACAGCACTGCAAGCTCAACTAAACAGCTGAAGAATGCAAGAAGTCATACAGACCACAAAATCAATAATCAATAACATAACTCACTATGGCTTCCTTGCCCTCATAAAAAATGTGAGCCTTCTCATCTTGGGTCCCACTCATTAGGGTTTCCACCATCATGGAGTCTTCCTCCCATTCACACTGTGTTGTCTCTTAATGATGATCCACTCCCTCCATACCAGTGTTGTTGACTTGGTCAAACTTGACCTTGTTCACATGCATTAGCCCCTATTCACACATGAGGGTGCTTAATCCAACTATGAATATGATCCCTTTTCACATTAAGAGGGATTTTATGCCTACTAAAGAAATTTATGGACCTCCCCACCCATTTATTCATCTATCTAAATGACAAGAGTGGAGCAACAAAGTTGTAGGCTTGTTGACTTAAATGTAAAATACACAAGAGGTATTCGTAATAATAATTTATTATATATAAAATGTATAAGTGATGAGAAATTTTATAATGAGGCCCTACTTATATACCTAGGCAGGTGGCCTTTCATGACTGGGCATCTCTTTTAGACATGCCTTTTCAGTAACTTAATGAATACTTACATAATCCTTATTTGACTATTAATAATTATATTTATTTTATTTATACTAGTTGTTATGAATTATATTCATAACATTGCCCTTTCCTTCAAAAGTTGTGTCCTCAAATCTATATTACTAATGATTTATTCATCTTCGCTTATAAGTTGACGTATATTACTAATGATTTATTCATCTTCGCTTATAAGTTGGCATCACTGGTACTTCGTCTTGTATAATTCTTTTGCGGTTGATATTGTAGTGTTATCAAATTTTATTTTACTTTTTTTAATAAATAAATATATATATGTGTGTGTGTGTGTGTATATAACTTAACAATATAAATTTTAATTATATAATTATATAATTATAACTTATATTTTCAATTAATTAATTATAATTATATAATCTTTATATTGTTAAGTTATATATATATAAATTATAGTCACGCTTTTTGGCTGGAATTACGTTCTTCCGAGATGATGGACTTGTAGACCCGTAATAATACCAAATGACATAATAAAACCAAACATCAGACGAATGCGGTAGTGTGAATTTATGTTTCTAGAATTATTTTCTTGACAATAGTAGCATACCAGTGCAGGGAGCGAACCTGCTCACGATACTCCATAATGAAGAGGATGGAGACATGCATCAACAGATTCAAGTTATACTTATCTGCAAATTTGTTATTTTCACAGAGAATTCCAAGAGAAAATTCGACGCCATACTTGATAATTTGGGCGATGACAACACAAGCTACATTAGCCACCGTCTTTACAGAGACTCCTGCTGAGGAGACCATATTATGATACCCTGCATTACACCGTGGAAAAATACCGGAGATGTGTTGTATGGTGACACTTAGAATCCTAGTGATGTGTACGTCGTGATGCATTTATGTCCCAGAAAATGTGCTCCAACAAGTTGGTGCAATCTTTGAAACACGCATCGTGCAGTACAGCAGTTCTCAGCAACCTGACACTGCCTGTCTTTATCAACCGATAAGGCGCGCCCATTGTTGTCTATATAATGTCTTTGAAGAGGTGACCCACAAATCTTTCAATTGTATAGTCGCATTGAACCTCAGATGAAAAGAAGAGATCCATGATTAGCTGCAGCCCTCCCTTACAGAAAATGGCATATGTGGCGTTGGATCTTGGGAATGGTATTACTTTTTCAAGGGCGTAGAGTGTATTCCATCGTTCACTCGGAGACTCGAGCATCCGAATTATAGGTCTTATGGCCTCTGTTTCCAAGAAATGGTGTGTAAATTCTGGTAAATCATCAGCAAAATTTTCCACCAACTTTTCTCCCAACGTCCTGCACAAGGAATCATCACTTTGTAGCATGCCCACGACAGGAAATGTGATTCCCTCTGAAAAAAAAACGTATCGTAGGTCATTATTGTGTACCCTGAGCATTCCTAGGATGGCACGCGCAGCACCTCTCTGGACCTTGACATGATTTGAAGAGAGTTGGACCATGAGCTGACAAACGAGGGACTCTTCGCCAATCACACCCCTGTGATAGTCATTGCATGATGCCAAAACCCTAATATCTTTAGGAGCCGAAAGTTGAACTTGAGGATAGGGTGACAGCAATGCTAAGTTGAAATCCATGTCGTTTTCATCCAGCTCGAAGAGAGCGTCCACCGTTTCCCTCAGCGAAGACAGTGAAAACACTTGGAAAAATTTTAGACCTGTGAGTTGGACACCAAAAATCAACTTATCTTCGGCGTGAAGATGTCGTCGTCTTATCAAGAGAAGCAGATGGGTGATCACTTATTTTTCTATGAGGGTTCTTCAAGCCGACTTGCCGTGTTTGGTAAGATATTTCAAGAGACCCAGAGCAGATGCGTCCATAATCTCGACATTCACTGGAAGGGTTTCAGAAGCAGAAGATATTTTAAGATGCTGAATTATAATAGAAACGGATCCCTCTTAAACTAGTATTTCCACATGCTGCTTCTTATTATTACTGAGAATTTCCTTGAGTGCTCAAATGACTTCCACAGCCTTATCTAGTGCAGAACTAATTTCGACATAATTTTTGATAGCCTCGACAAGTTTCTTGATGTTTTCTTTGAGTTCAGTGTTTTCTTCTGGTGCAGCATCAGGAAAATAATTTGTTGAAACAATCAATCCTTCGAGTTTTCTCTGGATGGTATTAATTACAGGATCAGAAGAAGCAGAAGCCAATGCTTCCAGGATATCCACTTCTTTCTCTTTGTACCCATTTGCACAGTCATCTTCCATGATTGATATTTGGGATAAATACCTGAAACACAAAACATTAAACCATGCATTGCAACATGGTGGATGTCCAGGGGCTTCTGAGGTTGTTTTTGGTGGACACTCTTTCACATTAATTTCACCAACTGCACCAAAAACGTTTTTTAAATCTTCTTCATCATAATTGTTGTTGAGATCATCTTCATCTTCATGTGGATATTCTTGTTTCTCAAGATAGCCTTCTTTCACATTATCTTTATATGAATCATCCTCATCTTCATAATCCTCATCCACATCAGGACCAACTTCATCTGGATCCTCATCTACATCAAGACCAGCTTCATCTAGATCTTCTGAATTCCCGGAATCGGCTGAATTGTTCTGTTGACTATGTCCAATATTTGTAAATATTGGTTCTTGCATCAGATTAATCTTGTCCCAAATGGTTTTTATCTTCTGCGTTTCTTTGTTATGATTGTCTGTGGACTCACTATGGTTTTCCCAAATTTTTCTTTCTATCTGTCGTGTCTTGAAGTTTTTTGATGTTGTCAGAATGTCCTGTAAACTTATCCTTAAGATCGATTAATATTTTAGTGAATTCATCGAAATTATTGATCTTACTCTCAATATTGATCAACTTTTTGTTGAAATCAGCCATCGATATTGATGAATAAATTGAGCGGCAGTGATTTCGAGGCACCGCATGTAACAGCTGAAAGCAGCCAACAGTAGCAGAAGGCAATCACAACACGAACTCGCTCTGATACCAAATGGAGAAACAAATCTATAGGCTTGTTGACTTAATTGTAAAATACACAAGAGGTATTCATAATAATAATTTATTTATATAAAATGTATAAGTGATGAGAAATGTTACAATGAGGCCCTGCTTATATACCTAGGCAGGTGGCCTTTCATGACTAGGCATATATTTTAGACATGCCCTTTCACTAACTTAATGAATACTTACATAACCCTTATTTGACTATTAATAATTATATTTATTCTATTTATACTATTTTTTATGAATTATATTCATAATAAAGAGCAAAATTAATATTCCAATTAGTTGCATGCTAATTTAGGAATATTACAGTTTCCACTCAAGAAGACTGGAAAGAAGCCCTTAGGAGGAGCGGAAGGTGAAGCACTTGCTTCACAGTTTGAGTTGGATTTCACCCTTATCGCATGCATGGTGTCATTAGTGATGGGTTTTTTGTGGTACTTATATAGTGGATCTTCGTTCCATATGATTGGCAACAAAATTCTTCAGTAACTTGGAGTAGAAGGATCTCCATATGCACATCAAGATGGGAGATGACAGGAGGTATAGCACTACTAGAATAGGTACAGTTACCTTTCAGAGGGAGTCAGGTACTCCTCTCACATTAAAATATGTTATGTATGTTCATGGTTTAAAGAATAATTTGGTTTATGTTGCTATGTTGGAAGATCATGGCTATCATGTGATATTTAGCAAAGGAAAGGCGTACCTTCACCACAAAGCCATGGGACAGGTGAAAAATATTTGGGTTTGAGTAAAGAACCTCTACAAATTGGATGTCAAAGATGGTGTTTCCTTGAGCATCAAAGCATAGAAGGTGGAGATCCGAGACATCAATGATTTATGGCACAGGATATTGGGCCATCTACACCATGGTGCTTTGAATATCATGCAAAATATTTCTACATGACTTCCAAAGGGTGCACTTGACCAGCGAGATACATGCAAAGGGTGTACATTGGGGAAGTATACTAAAGCCACCTTTCACAATAAGAAAATTTGAGAAAAGGCGATCCTTGGGAGAGTTCACTCAGGCGTGTCTGGACCATTATCGACAGCTTCCAAAAAAAACATAGGTATTATGTGATTTTTGTAGGTAATTTTTCATGCAAGTGTTGGATTTTATTCATGCCAAAGAAATATCAAATTTTCTCAAATTTTTGTGAGTTCAAGGAACTTGTCGAGAAATATATAGGGAAGAAGGTGAAGGCTCTGAGGAGCGACAATGGTGGAGTATATGTATCTAACGAACTCAAGAAATTTTGTGCTTCAGAAGGAATTCGAAGGGAATTGATAGAACCTCATAACCCACAATAGAATGGGGTTGAAAAAAGGAACAACATAACTATTATGGGAGCAGCACAAGTTATGTTGCATGATCAAGGCCTATTGATGCATCTGTAGGCAAAAGCATGCAATACATCAGTATTTGTGTAGAACAGAAGTGCTCATTGGATACTTGGGATGAGTACACCAAAGTAATATTTTTCAGGTAAGAGACCAGATGTGTCGAATTTTAAAAATTTTGGTTCATCAGTTTATTTCCATGTAACCAAATGTGTTAGGAAGAAGCTAGAGACAATAGCTGAGTTGGGGATATTTTTGGGGTACATTGATACACCTCACAACTATCAGGTTTACTTACCATCACACATGATGAAATTGGTCTGAAGAGATGTGAAATTCGATGAAGAGAAGGCCATGTGAATTTTCCTTGAAAGGTAGCTTCAGTTGCATGCAATTGAGGAGCTCTTGGATCCAAAAGAAGAACCTCAAGATGTGGAGCAGCCACAAGCAAAGGTGTGGAGAGTGGAAGTACCCACTCATGCAGATACATCCTGAGATGAAAGGAAGCCCACCAGATAGGCAGACAGATAGGTGCTTCATGCTAGATATAATGTGGGAGCACCCACATCATAGCGCATGCAGAGAAGGTCCCTAGAGCGGTACACTGCCTACATGGCTCCTATGAGAGAAGGTGTAGAGATATAGCAGTCCTATTTTGAGGAATAAGTGCAGCAACTAATTTGGGTTCATGCCATGGTTGAGGAGTATGACTCTATTATCAGAAACATTGCATGGGACTTTGTCCCAAGGCTAGAGGGGAAGTCAATTATAGGATCCAAGTGTATCTACAAGGTGAAGCAGGTAGCATATGGGAGTGTGGAGAAGCACAAGGCATTAGGGGAATTTTGAGGTCTAAAATGGGCCTCTTAAGAAAAATGTACAACTAAAATAAACATTATAAGAACTAATAGGATTCAAGATGATGATATCAACCATGGGAGATGATTCACCATTTTTTAAGTAAAAGGGTAAAAAGATTAAAATATAATAAAATAATAAAACTTATTTTTCAACTCGTATTTTCAATTTATCTCCTAAATTTTTTACTCAAATTTCCAGCGGGGGTACTTGTTAGATGAAAAATTTAATTCCTCGTCCAGGGAGTACCCACGTTGCATACTTTCGATTGACCCTGCTACATGAAAAATGAGAAATAAAGGAAAAAACGTGATTTCCATCATGTTTTTGATGTATTTCTCATTTTTCGTGTGGCAAGGTCTATCGAAAGTTTGCAACATGGGTACTCCTTGGATGAGGAATTAAATTTTTCATCCAACAAGTACTCCCGCTCGAAATTTGAGTAAAAACTTTGGGAGATAACTTGAAAACACGAGTTGAAAAAATAGGTTTTTATTTTTTCCCTCTAAAATTTGATGATTTCATCAAATATTATTTTATTATTTCCACTATTATTTTATAAATTCCTTAGGAGGCCCATTTTAGACCTAAAAATTCCCCTAATGCCAGGTTTGTGGCTAGAAGGTTCTCTCAAGTGGAGGGGATTGATTATTATGAGACCTGTACACCAATCACAAGGTACTCATCAATCATATCCATCCTTTCACTCTCAGTGCAGACGGGATCGAAGATACATCAGATGGATGTAAAGATAGCCTTCCTCAATGGGTTGATTGAGGAAGAGGTGTACATTGAGTAGTCAGAAGGTTTTAAGACCTTAGATAGAGAGTCACATGTGTGCATAATCAAGAGAGCATTGTATGGGCTCAAGAAAGTACCCCTTGCTTGGTACACCACGATCAACATCTACTTCACCAGGTTGGGCTTCACCAAGAGTGAAGAAGATGCCAACCTTTACCATATTGTGCTAGAAGGTAAAATTTTGATCATTATACTTTATGTCGATGATTTATACTAACAGGTGATGAGAAGCTCATCAAGTCCTGCAAAAATGATCTTGCAAGAGAATTTTAGATGAAGGACATGGAGCTCTTGCACTATTTCCTGGGATTGGAAATTTGGCAAAGAGACGGGAATTTATTTGTACTTCAGAGAAAGTATGCCAACGAGATTCTCAAGAAGTTCCACATGGAGGGAAAAAACCACATGGAGACTCCTCTAACAGGAAACTAGAGGAAGGAGGATTATAATTCAGGTGAAGTAGTAGATGGTATTGTCTACGAGCATATTGTGGGTTCACTCATGTATTTGGTGAACACATGACCAGACATATGATATGTGGTTAACCAGCTTAGTCAAATTATGGTTAAGGCTACCAAACTCTTTTGGAAGGCAAGCAATCATGTGTTGATATACCTTAAATGCACTACATAGTTTGGGATATGTACAGATAGACAAAGGGAGTGAAGCTTCAATGCTTCATAGATGCATATTGGGTAGGGAGTCCATCCGACAGGAAGAGAACATCAAGGGACATTTTCAGCATAGGATCAGTAGGAGTTTCCCAGTATAGTAGGAAACAGAGATCAGTTTCACTCAGTTCTACAGAGACAAAGTATATGGCAGATATTCAGGAAGCATGTGAGGCCATATGGATGAGGAAGATACTTGGTTTTTTTGGTTGAAGGATGGATATGTCGGTGATTTATTGTGATAACTATAGTTGCATCAAACTCTCAGTTAATCTAGTTTTTCATGACAAGTCCAAGCATATTGATATCCGGTATCACCATCTCAGAGATTGTGTACAGAGGAATATTACGTCATTAGAGTACATTCCCATTGGGGAGTAGGATGCAGACATATTGAAGAATGCATTGTAAATAAGAAATTCCAAGTTCCACAGAAGCACAATCGGGCTAGCAGAAAATCCCTTTCTTGTTGAGAGGGAGTGTTGAAATTGGCAACAAGAAGGGCTTCTAATTTAATTTTCCCTTAATTAAATTAGAAGGAATTGTGATTCCACATCACATGACAGCTTATACGAGTTAACTGAGTCAGGAAAACTTAGTTAGTTCATTCAATTAGAGTTGGGGGTCAAACTGGAGACATGTAGAGTTCACTATAAGTTTTAGAAGGTCCAGTTGTAGTTTATTTTTAGTTGTAATTAGTTAACTCAATTATTTGAGTTAAAATCAATTTATCTAGTTCTAACTGAGAGATGAGCTAGTGATAGGTCTAGTGAATTAAACTTATTTAATTCACATGTAGTGATCAATCGAATAAATGATAATTCGCTATAAATAGTTTTTGTATCCCAATTCTAAGAAAGGCCCAGTTCAGATTGGAGTTAAAGGGAAAAGAACTATCAGTTGTATAATTATAAAATTGTACATGTCATGCATGAGGTCAGCAGGATGCCTTAGATGAATTGTGTTATCTATTCTTGGGAATTTCCTAATTAATAGGGGCTCAATTCCTCCAATAATGTGTAAGCAAGGTTGAGAAACCCACAGGCGGGAAACTGGTTAAGTATTAGACCATTCTTACCGGGATCAGAGAGAGACAAACAAAGATAGTGCAGGGGTTTCTCAGGAAGGGAAATACCATTTTATTGTTTCATATTCTTGAATTAATTGAATTTATAGATAGTGGGGTTTTTAGCTGAGGCTTTCCCTAGATACATATTTGTGTTGTGCTATTGAAATTATTTCTCTTTCTTGTTCATTTGATTGTGTGATCGTAATTGGTTTCTGCAATGTGGAGAATTGATTCGGTATTTTGTTTTAGCATGTCAAAATATCAATTGAATATATTTATATTTTCTACAAGAGCTTGATACCCTCTATCATAGGAATCATGGATACGTGCATTCACAAGGTCTTTACAAATGCAAGAATCTGGAATCTTCCTAAGGTGGGATAATAGTGTCTAAAGAGTAGGGCTTTGTGGATAGTTTTTGGTGACCAAAGCACCAAATTTTTCAAAAAATTTCAAATTTATAGAGAAATCACAACTGCATTTGGGAGCTAAATATATTGCTTTCAATATAATTCATGGATTTTTAGGTTTAGTGTCCTTGGGGGTGGATCACTTCTCAACTATATTCAATGAATTAGAGCAAGTCCATATGGGGTAAATTCTTAATCTTGTTTCATATTTTCGGAGGTTGGTTGGCAATGAATATAATTGCATTCTATACAGAATATGACTAAACATGCTTGTTGTAATTACATATTTCATAAGGGATAAGTTTTCGGGGCCAAACAGTTGGAAAGCCAAATTTTTCAAAGACCTATTTGATGTGGTGAGGGATGATCTCATCAGGGTGGTGGAAGAAATTTGGTAGTCGGGGAAAATTTTGACTAGAATAAACTCTACATTCATTTCTTTTATTCCTAATATAGTCTGCCCCTCTTCTCTTTGATGAATTCAGGCCTATATCCTTATGTAATTGCTTATATAGAATAATTTCAAAGGTGATTGCACGCAGGCTAAAATCTATGCTCTTTAGAATTATCAATACATAACAGTTTGGTTTTCTAAAGCAACGATTAATTCATGAGGCATTTAGGTTGGAACAAGAATGTTTATACACAATTAATATCCAAAGGCAATATATCTCTATGATTAAAATTGATTTTTTCTAATTCCTATGACAGTATACCATTAATCTATCTCCATTTGAATCTACCACATATTATGTTAGACCTTTCTCTGGTTAAGTGGATAATGAGTTGTGTGACCTCGATTTCATTTTCAATTCTCATAAAAAAATTTGGCTCCTCTTTCTTCAAGTTGTTTCAAGAGATTTGATAGGGGTCCCCCTTCTCACCATATCTCTTTTTTACTTATTTCATATGGTCTCAGTAAGTAAATCATCGAGGTGAAAAGGATGAATATATTCCAGAGGATAAGATTGGGAAAATATGAACGTTTTATCCACCTATTATTGTGGAACGTCTTGATTTTCTACTGGAGGTTAAAAGTGGGGTTCTAAAGGATATCTTGGAACTTTTCTATGCAGCTACAAGTATGGTCATGGATACCAATAAATCATCCTTTTATTATTGGAATGCGGAGGATAGAATTATGCACAACCTGATCAATTTATTCAAATTTCATTCATTCGATGTGATGAATGGGGATCAAATACTTGTGTTTTACTCTCAATCCAAACAAATATGGAATCTCAAATGAGAAACGGTGGTTTTCTATAGTGAATAGGAAGATAAACTTCTAGGATCAGAAAACTCTGCTTTATCTCTAGAAATTCAAGCTTGATTATGTCGGTTCTCACCTGGAAAACTAGAAGTTCATATCTATGCCCGAATGTTATAGAGGCTAGGGTTTAAATATATTTTTATCTTTAGGAAATCCTTAGCTACAAAATCCCTATAGGTGTTTTTTTTACTTGCGATATCTCATGGAGGAGAATTGTGGTTGATAAATATATGGAGCTAGTCGCAATTATAAACTAGGTGCAATAGAGGCAGAAGTCGCCCAACAACTTCTCTAACCAATTAAGAGTGCTTATCATATCCTTTCCCATTTTGGACAATTTTTGCATGGAATGTTGGCTATGGCTCTCAAGTTTGAATTGGGATAGATGAAGTCATATGCTTTGGTTATAATTCATTTCTCCCACAGGCTCTGGTGTCAAGGCTTAGGGAGGTTGATCAATGTACATATTCCTTTCTCTGAGAGGCTCTGGTGTCAAGGCTCAGGGATATTGGTAAATGTACCTTGAATGGTGTTGGAGAAAATATATGCACATCCATTTGGGGTCGAGGGTGGATTACTTTAGGGGATTTAAACCTAGAGGTAGCATGGATTCCCCATTGGGTTCAATATACTAATGCACTTAATAATCCCCACATACACCTCTCGAATTCATAGGAAATTTTGCTTTGGTCCTACAATAACTCGGGAAGCCAATATACGAACAAACTCGGATGCCATATCTTGTAAATTCTAGGGGATAACACTTACGTTAGTGGTTAAAAAACTATAGAAGATAAAGGCTTTGTTGAGAGGAACTCTATTTTTTCTGGTTAGTGCTCAAAGGACACACTAACATGGAATATGATGCAAAAAAGGAACAAGTTGGGACTGGGATATAGTTATCACTGCCAAAATGAATGAAGAAACAAATTCTAATTTGTTCTAAAATTGTCCATTTTCACCCATTTACTTTCCATGACTAGAACGAGATCAAGGATCAATTGGCTTTGGAACTTTTATGGAACAGGAGCAATATTTAAGGATGTTTCCATGAGTTTTTCACCCATCCTTATTTGAAGCCCATTAGAGTTCTTCCAATCAGAGTTGTCTGAGCAATTTGGTTGACATGAAATGTGTGAAATTTTCATGAAAAAAATAATCCTTGTTTCAAATTTTCTCCGTGAGTTTTGGCTCTCCTATACGTTTACAAATATTCTCAAGGCAATGGAAAATCTTATTACGTTGAGAGGTGTTCTTCAAAATAGTATGGTAGATATTTTGTAATGTAATGTTTAACATTTTGACTAAGTCAAATTACCTAAAAATAAAATTAAATAAAAATATTAATGTAATGTAATGTAAAAATTTTAAATCAGTCAAATTAAATTTAGAACAAAAATTACCCAATAAAAATAAAATCAAAATAACCCATGGTATTCATGTGGAATATAGTCTATTTAAAGGGGGGAATTAAACCAGACTAGATCCATATTAACTATGAATCTACCAAGGGCAAAGATAAAAATCTTATTGCGTTGAGAGGCGCTATCTAGCCAAGTATGGTAGAGATGTTATAACGTAATGTTTAACATTTTGACTAAGCCTAACTTACATAAAAATAAAAATAACCATATAAAATAAAATAAAAATTAGCCATGGTATTCATGTGAAATATAGTCTATGTAAAAGGGGAAATTAAACCAGCCTAGATCCATCTTAACTCTAAATCTACCAAGCACAAGGATCAAAAATCTTTTTTCGTTGAGAGGTGATATCTAGCATAGTATGGTAGATATGTTGTAACGTAATGTTTAACATTTTGACTAAGTCAAATTACATAAAAATAAAATAAAATAATAAAAAAATTATAAGCTTGGTAGGTCCTCTTCATTCATTCATTTTCAAAAGCTGGTTACATTCATGAAAGATGTTTGGTGGCCTGAACTTTCCCATTGGGAAACCAGGTTTGTTGGTCATTGATACACATTACAAGCCATCTAAAATCTCAATAAATTAAGTCTATCAAACAAAGCCTTATAGAATTGAATGTCTAAAAACCATTTTTCATCTACAGAGTTGTAATATATGATACTAGCCGACATATACATCAAGAAATTAAACAAAAAAATATAGGCGTAATTGTACTAACAACTAATCATCAGAGGACTCCATAGGAGCAGGGTCCTTAGCACTAGATCCTGGTAATTATGGTTGGGGGAGGAACGGAATGTGCTTTTTGATGTGACCAAGGTGAACATTCTGTTGTTGGATTTGGAATTGAATAAGTTTCAATTCTTTTTGGATTTCCTAGAGGCCTAGGTTTGATTTGCCAAAGTTAACCAAAAATTTCATGATGGCTTTAGCCACGAGACTCCACCTACACTTCAGCTTATTCTCATTGATTGAGATAAACTTCCCACGATGATATCATTTTTTTAACTTGGGCTAGGGTTCAAAAATTATAAGCCTAAACCACCTCCTAGATAATTTGAGCGACCGATCTGTGACCACTTCTCTTCGGTGTTCGAGCTGAGGAGGAGCTTCTGCTACCACGATTACTTGTCTTCATGCCTCTGCCCCGAAGCCCATTACTATTACAGCTAGCACCAGGGGAAGTACGGGCCATCTTATTAACCTTTAGGTTAAGCAAACTACAGATTGTCCAACATATAAGGTAGGTCGAAGATGAATACAGACTTTATGCAAGTGATCACGGTGTAATCATAAATTATGATAACCTGGTTCATAGACATTATATGGAAGCAAGAAACAAATTGTGTTAGGCTTAATCTTGAAATAAAAGCGTAAATTCGAACAGGGTGGCTTACAACGCCATTCAAATCCATTTTCCAGCACCCTGTGCTCAAAAAATACGTAATGTAAAGAGATTCAAAAAGGTTTCTCACAATTCATTTAGTATATACCATAGACCATTTCCCTAAGCCAAAAACTCTTACAGGTCACCTCATAGGAAAAATAAATCAGATACAGGAAGTTTAAATTCATTTCTTTGATCAAGGTGAACAAACATGAATATATCCCTCACTGTCGAGTATACATTCCTTCACCATGTAGCGATTAACCTAAAATTGAACATACATTCACATTATAGATGGTAAATTTTTGTCATCATTTAAACTCGGGTTTTAATTTTCAATAATGGAAGAATTTTCACTAACACATTCTTGACTATGTGAACACTGCAAACCTGAATTAGCTTGGGTTGTAACATGACTTTTCAGGAGCTGATCTATTTCATCTTCAGACAAAGGAGAAATTTTATTTTTATAGCAGTTAACATTAGCTTGATGATTTTAATTTTCAGGATCGGGAATAGGCATTTCTCTTTTTTAGTCCCAGTTTGTTTCATCCAATGAGGAATCTATTGATTCTTCTTGGGAGGAAAAATCATAAAGGGATTCTATGATCTCATCATCTAAACACTCTTCATCCCCATACAAATTTTCCAGAAACTCAATGAAATTTTCAAAAATCTCCCAACAACTATCAATCATTGACAAGGAAGAATTAGAGCTTTGATAAGGTTGAAAGAAAACTAAATGAAATTCCTTTAGATAATATAAACTAGAAAATGGTATACTTTCATACCATTATCTATCTTTTTCCTCCAAGGTAGCCATGAATATCTTCATCGTACAATCTTCAGGAAACTCAATCTTTAGTCTGTGGATATGAAAATGAAATTTTACCAAATGCAAACTAGCATCTTCTTTGCCCTAACCTTTAAACTTGGCAGTCATGTTTGGAAATATATACAAGGAATATGGTTCGGAAAACCAGATGTTACAGGTTGATTTGGGAATCATCCTAAAACACAGATCAATATTTATTAAGGTCTATCATATTCTAAATTAGTTGCTACATTCCCTAAATAAGTCATCACATTGATGGTCTTCCTTCATGAAATTTTCACTACTTAGATGCCAGTTGTAGTGCCCCATTGAGCCATCAACGCACCCCTATACAACTGTAACTGATTTGCAGAGCATCTACTCCCATGCAAGGCTGCATTGTAGAGGATCTAGGCCCACTTTGGAGTGTGTTGGTTGACTGGTAGCGAATTTTTCATTGGATTCTGGGAATCTTCCCAACCTCTAGTGACTTCAAGAAGTTGTTTCAGCCTTCACCTCATCTGATAGCCTCATATTTGGAACCCATGAAGTCATTAAACCTCTTATCCTCCTATTCCCATGAACAAGGAAACCTCTTAATCCATTTTTAGGAAATTCATTCAATTATTCATTTATGTCAAACTACCTTCATCTACTTATAAATAAAGCAATGAATATAGTGCACAAGGGAGCAAGAATTTGTGTTAAGTATAGTTGTGCTAGTAAGATATCAACTCTTGAAGGTAGTGTGCATGTACTGTGATGTTGTTGGATTGTTGATGTTGGATGTGATGAGGATGGGACTCAAGTTGGATGAGTGATAGCGAATCGATCAACTGGTTGTACTCTTCCTTCTACTTCATAATAAATATGTTTGTTCCTTTCCTAATGCACGTGTCAATGATATTATATGTGTATTTATGAATTTAATCGATTCAATTTGTTTAACTTGAATATATTGTATTGCCTTTATGTTTTTTTTGTCTTCTATTTTCCATGGTAGGTATCAATCAAGAAAGTTAAGTTGGATTTAGAGCGACGAAAGTGACGAAGGAAGGTAAGGGAAAGCGAACAGATTACAAGTATCTTTCTCTCCCTTTATCTATTCACTGTAAGGAAAAGGTCATATATCTTTATTTCCGTTGTTCTAAATGCACCACCACAATTAGGGAAAGCATACTTATCCGTAGGTTTATATTTCCGTAAAAAAAATTGGCGACCGTATTGGGGATCGATGGATCGTCCCTGGTGATTTTATCCTTATCCATCAACATCTAGTAGACTTTACTACTTATTTTCAGTCATTTTAATGTGTCTTAGCAAAAGTAGTGTGATTAATTATTTTTCAAAGAGTCCTCTGGCACCAACGCACTATTCGTCTTGACACAGTGCCCTGCATAGCACTTTTGGCTTAGGGACAGTGATCTGCAACACACTGTCTCCCACTCAGGGGTGCGTTGTCGTTTCAGTCTTCATTTCTCTTGAAAGCTTTGAGTGATTTTTTGTGAATTAGTTTCTTTTTCGTTCATCTAAACTTAAAGGAAACTGAAAAATAAAAACATGCATTTTCATTTATGGATTGTGAGTGCTACTTGAGGAATAGTTTAGGGAAAATTTGCATTTAGATGTGCTCATTGATGATTGCAAATTATCTGATTTCTATATCCCTAGTAGCTAGTTTTTCATTTTCGAAAATCAATTCGAAACGAATGCTTATCATTCTAATTCAATTGTAGGAATGTTCAATACATCTCGCGGTGAACCTGAAAGACAAACGATAATCAAGATCAACATAAAATTTATCTGAATATATCTAAGGAAGCATTGTAACATTAACGATAACATTTAGAGGTCTAGGTTATAAGACATGTTCTGGCATTGTTAAACATAGCAGATGTCATTAATTGTCTGCGATACATTCCAAGTGTGATACCTCATTCCATGTACGTAAGTATATCGAAGCTTTCCCACGTACTTTTGGGTATATCGGGCAGTGTTCTAATACGAAACGTATAAGGGGATGCTCTCACTGTGCGGTTTCACATTAGACAGCACTAATACAGATGGGGCCTCCACATACCTTCGCGTATATTTGGGAGGAAAACTTTAGTTTTCTTACCATCCATAGGTAACCGAGTCGACCGCCTTGTACTTATGATACACTAAACACAGCATTCATGGATATTTCTTGCACGTATAATAAGTCCTTGGTTTACTGAGGCAGTATATTACAGTTCACAGTTTCTTGGTAAACATTTTTCCTAGTATCACCCTCTTTTTGTTTTTTTTTTTTTGTATAAAATAAATCAGCAATCGTGGAAGAAGATCAACCCCTACCCCGTCGTTTTCATAGGACAGCGAATAAACCTTTGTTACCACCAAAAGCTACTCCTAGTAGATGAAGGCATGCTTTCCCTACCGAGTCTGGTACCTCTTGAACTCTTGGTGCTACATCATCTAATATACTAGAGACATATGATCCTTTGAATACCGAGTCTTGAGTCGTTTCGGCTGATCCCAGTTTATCTATTGCTGTCGAGACAGAAATCTCACTATTACCTCAGGACGTTGAAATTCAATCTAGTGAAACGGTAAATCCTGAACCCGAGCTTGTTCAACTGGAAGTCGATCTAGTAGTTGATCCTAAATTCGAACAATAAGAATTTGTTTCAGTACAACCATCTGATCCTCAGCCATCCGTAGTTGTCAAATATTCCTCTTTACCATATATTTTACCACATGAAATTTATCTCGGGCCTGATGGTGAAATGCTTCCACCTGCTTTGGTTTCAATAGAGGAATAACTTCAGGAAGATACAACCCCTTCGACTCCCACTCATTTTGGGTTGGGGCTTCATTTATATCAATATTTTCTTCATTTGACCTACTCTGCTTCTATTGATCCTTTTGACTCTCAAGTTCCCGTATATTTGTTAGTGTATTTCCTAGATTATTTAACCATGGAAAAGATAGAATCTTAGACTATACCATCTGTTACGGCCACAGCATCATCTAATTTCGCTTCATCTTTGATGTTTTCGATGACACCCGAGGAACATCTCTATTGTGGTCTGTCCATCCCATTGGGTTACCAGGATTTAAATGGAACCTACTCTGGTGTCTCCTCTAGTCCATGGACTTCACCCATTTCATCATCTGGAATTATATCTGGTTCATCTTTTATGATTATTGGACGACCTGACCCTCAATATCAGGCTGGTCCATCCAATTATCGTCCATCTTATCCAGTGTCTTTCGGATACCCTTCGTACAAAAGTTAGTACATGTGAAATATCCCTATACTCCATATGTTGCGGGGCCACAAATTTTTTAGTCCATATGGCATTACTTCATCATATTTAGGTTCTTCATATTCTGGAATGCTTGTTTTCCAATGGCAGCCTACTTTTCCTATTCAGCCACAAACAGTTTTGTATCAATATCTACCAGTTCAACATGTCACATATGTGCCTACTACGCTTGTCATTTCTTCTATGGTTGTTGGTCAGTCTTCACAAGTAGTTCCTTCCACCCCTAACACTCAATTTTTGGGTCTACAGACTCCATCTTCATAGCTTGGTATTCAACAACCATCTTTATTGGGAATTCCGCAACCACAAGCTATTTTACCTTTGTCACAGGCTTTTATTGGCCCTGTCCATTCACAACTGGGTCTGAATTATCCTGGAGGGCAACCATTTTATTAGATACCATGGTAGCCACAAGAACCATTCCCATAGTATCAGGCTTATCCAGTACCTTGTCAGCAATCCTACCCCTATCTGGGTTACCAACAACAGAATCCATTTGTTTGTATGCAAAGGCCTACTGCTCACGCGATTCCATCTTATCCTGGTTATTCTCAACCTGACCTTAATTGACAGTTTCCATTTGTTCCAATGTTAGAATTACCGGATTTAAATTGGCTCACCAATTATCCAATTCATTATTTACCTTAGTGGTCATTGATTCCACATAAATTACCCTCAGACATTCCAAAATTCAATGGAAATTCTGGAGACGACCCCTCTATGCATGTCATGAATTATCATTTATGGTGTTCATCAAATTCCTTAAATGATGATTTTGTTAGAATGTGTCTTTTCCAATGAACACTTACTGTTTTGGTGGCGAAGTGGTACATTGAATTACCATGAGCTTCATTTGATAACTTTACAGCTTTAGCCACTACTTTTTTAACCCACTTCCAATTACCCAACAGATATGGAACTGGAACAGAACTTTTGACCATCTTTAAATAGACCAATGCTACTCATATATCGAATCATATACATGAATGTCATCATCGTCATCGAATGGTTAAAACATTTTTTCCTTATCATATTTTCATTGAGTGGTTTATTAAGTCCTTGTTGCCATCTAGCACCAAGGATGTGGCCAAAGGCAGTGTTGTCACTGAAGAGCAATTCATTGCTCATGCCCAATATCTGGATCTTATTTACACTCGGTTTGGCACATTCTATGAAAATATTTGAAACGCGTTGTGACCAAATTTTATTGTTCCTCCTACTCCATCTAGTTAGGACATTCATGCCAGCGATGATTTGATTGGTTCATCTAGTGCTCCGGGAGCAAGTTGACTATCTGATCCTACACTTGTTGTTTCAAATCAAAACCCTACTGCATCTGATCCTGCTTCTTCTTTTGAAATCAATGTCGTGTCATCGGAAAAATAAAAATGTGATAATAAACCAGGAAATAGGAAGAAGGGGAAAGACAAGAAGAAATAAAATTCACCCTTGTAGGAAAAATCATTTGATTTATCCAGTTCTTTTCAGAAACCTCATTACCCTTGCTTGATATGTAATGAGGAGAATTTTACGCAAGATTTTCCTCACCGCTCGGAAGTCCCAAAGCTTCTTAATACTTCTGTTGCATCTGCAGTGTTGACAAATCCTTTTCCGAACCCAGAAACACATATGGTTGCTATGGATACTGCTTCTAGTTCGCAAGTTCTTATGCTATCCGCTACGAAGCCCAAAAATGATGTTTTGGTGTCGACTCGAAGTAAATATTACAGTAATCCGTTTTTTTCTTCCAAAGGTTAGGCTACAGATCAACCTACCAATTTGACTTCGACCTCATCTGATTCGGTTCTACTGCCTATCCTTCCAGAGTTAAAAATAAAACTGCCAAAGGGAGTAGTTCACAAAACGACATTCAACCCTCGAGCTCGTGTAGCTCAAAATTATAATGTAGTAGAAGATCTGGCTCAGTCACCTTCTGTTATGTCAACGCTTGAGGTTCTTCAGAATTGTCCCTCTCAGAATCAGGCTTTGTTTTCCGCGATTGGTGGAATTGATCCGACAGATTCAAATCTTGTAGTCTTTAATCATGCGGGCTGCGTGCCACAATTACCATCACAGTTAGCATTCTTGATTCAATTACATGTCATGAATTGCCTCATTCATCTCACAATCATTGATGAAGGCACATATACTTGTATCATGTCAATGAGATGCTGGAATTCACTTAGCTTGCCGAGTTTTTCACAATCACCTACGACGTTGAAAGCTTTTGATGGTCGTACATATAAGACTTGTGGAATTCTTAGTAACTTGCAAGTAGAACTAGGGGGAAAATTAGTTATTTTAGAAGTTGAGGTTGTTGACGGACCCCTAGACTATAACATATTACTTGGAAGACCATGGGTTACGCTATGACTATGGTAGTATCTACTTACTTTCGTATGATCATCTTCCCCCATAAAAGAAGTATCACATCCAATGATCAACTCTCATTCTTTGCCTCTGGTTCCCAGACAATTGGAAGTGTTATGTTTGTTCACGAACCCCTGCCTTCTCTTCAGAACATTGGTGTAGGACTCTTTAAGTGTATAAATTATATAACTAATGAGTTATACATCCAATATTCTCCTGATCACACACTATTTGACTTCATGCACAATATAGAAGCTCTTCTACTATTGATCATCATATGCGGAAATTAAATCAATTGCATGCACACATTGAAACCATAAAAATTCACACATATGAACACGGTGTTTTAATGGGAAAGCCTAAAGCTAAAAATTCCAACTATCTGTATATAATATATTTCATAGAGATCATGTAACAATTCTCATACAAATCTGATCATATCAAGCTCTCAGTACAATACAATCGCTACACACTAATCAGGCCCGATCTAGCAAATCCATGCACCGATCTCTGCCACCTACTAGCCTGCCTCTACTGCCCAATCCCTGCTGAATATTGGCTCTTAATGAACTTGAATTGGTCCAACCTTTCTCACGCAATCCTCATTGGCATCTCTAATCATTGTGTGTTGAAAATCATGCAACACTATAGTCGCAACTGATAGTCAACCTACTCTTTCACCTACCTCTCCACTAGTCTCCACTGAAACTGTCCATGCATTATAGTTAACTGATGTATTATTTAGTTGATTAATGAGTTAATATTTAGTGAATTAATTAATAATTAATTCATAGCACTCTCACTAGTGTATCAATCAGTTAGACTAGATACAACTAGCTCAATTGTGTCTAACTGAGTTAAATTGAACACAACTCCACCAACTACCTCAATAACTCCACCAAACTCTGTCACATGAGTTCTAACTGAAGTCTCCATGAAATAGCTCCACTTAACCCTCAGGAATAGCGTAATTCCTTCTGTCATCTCCTGTGCCACATCTGTGCACTTAACTGAAGTGCTCCAAGAGAATAAGATAATGTTTAGAGTCAAAATATTATTATGAGCTAATAATATTCAACGTATCTATTTTTAGACTGGAAATCTAAAAATAGATTCCGCCCAATATGTCTAAAAATATAATTCCATCTATTTTTCCAACTTGACCAACCATCCACAAATAGCATCCTGCAACTCATAGAATATGATCGACATGTCTAAGAATAGACATAGTCTAAAAATAGACTTGCACCAAAAATAGCCTGCGGGCCCACTTAGTGAAGGCGACTCTTTTCACTAAACTCATCATCTTGTTGCAATCTCAACATTAAGAATCCTTCCCCAATGGGCACCTTTTCGTTACCGTCGCCAGCAAAATCGGTGGAAATCGTACATATAGAGACCTGCAACATGATATATTCCACTTCATCTGACTTAAGGAAGATACCCAATGATTCTAAAGTAGTTAATTTGGGCGACATCATGCCACTAAGTCCAATTGAGCTAGCATAGCAAACAATTTTCTTGGATTATGTGGCCAATCCAAATCCATTGTCACTGACCGTTTGGGTTGATTGTTCTTCATATTTTGGTACTTCTTCTGATCCATTTTCACGTGTATTCTCAACTGATGAGAGAATTATGGAATCCATGATGCCAGAAGAAGAACCATGGGAATCATCACATCAACAATCCCATATTCTAGATTACTGTGAAGATAATCCATATGAACTATATCACCCTAATGTCGTTGATTTATTGATGAATTATATTCTTATCCACGCTGTCTATTCCAAGCAAAACCCATCGAATGTCGAAGAAATGATTTCTATCAATATTTCGACCAAACCCGGTATTGTAGAAAACATTCATGTCAGTGTGTCTTGTTTTCCATCTGAACTTGACACTTACCGCACTCTTTTCATGAATTTTGAAATGTATTTGCTTGGTCATATGAGGATATGATAGGTATCGACTATAGCATTTTTGAATGTGAGATTAAAATGTATCTTGATGTTAAATCGGTGCGACAGTGCCTTCGTCCTATTCACCCTAATAAATTTGTTGCCATTAAAGTAGAGGTTGAAAAAATTTTGCATGATGGATTCATTTACCATGTTCTTCTTACCGATTGGGTATCTAACATTGTTCATGTCATGAAGAACAGAGGACAATTAGAGTGTGTGTATATTATCAAGATGTTAATCATGCTTATCCAAAAGACAACTATCCAACTCCCTTTATCGACCATATTATTGATGAATGTGTTGGATGTGAAATATTTTCTTTCATGGATGGATTCTCTGGTTGCAATCAGATTAATATTTTCCTAGAGGACCAATATAAAACAACTTTTATCTGTCCCTGGAGCACATTCTCTTATCGCGAGCTCCGTTTTGGTTTAAATAACGTTGGGGCCACATTCCAGAGGGGAATGAATTATGTTTTTCATGAAATCAAGCTAAAGTTCAATCGTATCTGGATGAATTACCTCCACATTCACGAAAATGGGCTGACCACCCACTACAACTCAGAGCGATCTTATTACGATGATGTCACTATAAAATACGCCTCAATCCGCACAAATGTGTTTTTAATGTTGGTTCTGGTGATTTTCTTGGATTTATCGTGTCGAAAGATGGAATTCGGCTTGATCCATTGAAGGTCTAGGCTATTCTTGATTTGCCTACTCCTTCCAATCTGCTTCAGTTATAGAGACTCCAAGGGAAGGCTAACTTTCTTAGGAGGTTCATTCCTAACTACGACGAAACGACTAAAGTATTTACTCGACTCCTGAAAAATGGGGTACCCTTCCATTGGGATGAGGTTGTGCAAGCTTCCTTTGGTGTTATTAAATATTCCTTGATCCGAGCATCATTAATCTATCCTCTAAATTATCAGAGTGACTATTTCTTGTATCTCGAAGCTGCAGATACAACCATCATTATGGTTTTTGTCCAAGAAGAATATGGGATTGAACATATGATTTATTATTTCAGTTGTAATCTCAATTATACAAAAGATAAGTACAAATAGATTGAGAATATCCCTTTGGCAGTCGTTCAAGTTGTACAGATATTTCGCCATTATATCATGCTCTGAAAGACCATTGTCACTTTGGATTGCAACCCTATGACATAAATTATGTCACGTCAATTTTTGGGGGGAAAGTATTCAAAATGGATCATCATTTTGCAGGAGTTTGATTTGGAATTCATCAAATCCAAGTCAAAGAATTCTTTGGTGTTTTCTAAGCTTATTTGTGACCTTCCTTCGAGTAGTATCGATCCTACTATGGAACCATCAATTCCGGATGAATATTTGTTTCTGATCGAGCAATATGACCTGTGGTATGGAGATTTCATCATCTATCGGCAGACCCAAACTTTTTAGCCCAATACCTCTCACTCACAATAGTGACATATTCGATACCAAGCCAAAAATTATCTGATCGTCAACGATACACTTTATCATCGTGGTGTCGATACAATTTTACATAGGTGCCTCACACATCAGGAAGCCGAAAAATTTCTAAATGATTGCCATTCTGGTGCATGCAGTGGAAATTTGTTTGGCTATGCTACCATGCAGAATATTCTTCATGTTGGTGACTTATGGCCTACCATATTTCGTGACTACCTTATCGCGGTTAGAATTTTTCATGTTTGCCATATATTTGATCGTAAAACCCATCTGTCGCCAGCACTAATGCATCCTGTCATCGTTGTTGGACCATTTGCAAAATGGGCATTGACTTCATGACATGTAACCCCCGCTCAGCCGGGGGGCATGGCTATATTATTGTCGTCATTGACTATTTTACCAAGTGGGTCGAGGCGATGCCTACATTCAACAACACAGGACAGACAGTTCCATTATTCTTTTTTAACCATGTGGTTTCACAGTATGGTGTACCGCAATCCATAGTTAAATATCATGGAAAAAATTTCGCAATCGCATGATGGATGAGTTGACTACCAAGTTAGTATTGTCACATGATAGTTCTAACCCCTATTATCCACAAGCTAATGGACAAGTTGAAGCTATCAACAAGATTATTAAGCGTATGCTTCAACGCATGATTGGGGTTCACAAATGAAATTGGAATTTAATCCTGTACTCGGCTTTGTGGAAATATCGAACCTCGATGAGAAATGCGACCAGATTCACTCCCTTTCAATTGCTTTATGGTCTGGAAGCTATCTTACCGATATAATGCGAAATTCCATTGTTGAAACTCGTGATTGACCTGATACCTAACACTTCTAAAGAAGAGGCATGTCTTTTAGATTTCATCCATATAAGTGAAATGCATCATGAAACCACATTGGCTAATGAAGCGCATAAGAGATGAATTAAGTCACAATACAACCACAATTTCAAGCCTCGCACCTTCTCAGAAGGAGACATGGTCTTGTTTTATGATCGGGAAGCTGATAAGATAGGAACAAGGAAATTTGAACCATTATGGCACGGCCCCTACATTTTCAAGCACATTTTGGCTAAGGGTGCCTATGATTTGGTAGATTATGATGGGGTTCCATTGTCACAGCCTCGAAATGGGTTGTATCTTAAACGTTACTATGCATGATTTACCATATTAAACATTGTATTATATGCTTTGATTGTGTGTGTGTAGCAGTGTGCCTTTTAGATTTTTTCATGTGGTTAGTAATCTGTTTTTCATTTTTTGCAGATGTAAAAATATTCGAAACCCTTTTTTGGATATGTCGATGGTACTAGTCATAGTACTCATAATTTATCTTCTGTATCATGGCCCATCTTTGCTCCAAGTGGCGAATTACTAAGCTTCCAAGGGATTTTTATTGTTCGATCAACCAACAATATCGTTGAGTCTAACGGGTTGATTGAACTACTCTCTGATGCCATTTCACTTGGCATTCCCCGCATCATAATCAGGCTGGACTCACAAATTGTCATACTACAGCTTACTGGTGTCTATACTATCCAAAATCCAGCAATTCATCACATGTTCCTTAGAGTTCGTATTTTGGAAAGACATTTTTATTTCATTCAATATCAACATATTTCCATAAACTTTAACACTCTAGTTGATTCACTGGCGAATTATGTGTTAAATAGAAATTTGCAATATATGTAAACATATATTTTCAATTCACATCATACAATTGAATAGGATTTCACATAATCATAGAAAAACATTAAAAGTAAAATAGATTTATAACGAGTTTTTTACAAAATTGTGTCCAAGACATGTTGGTAATCTGACCTCAAAATGTATACATACATAGCATAATCTAAGTAAACCTAGTGATGTTCATGATGGCAGGTCATTACTTGGGATATCATGTGCAATAGCCTCATCCAACGGCTAGGCACACCAATGGTGTGGCGTTGCAGCCTCATAAGTAACTCCTCGATCCGGACATCCAGTATCCCAAGAGTAAATCCCACCACATGTTTCTGCAACTCAACAAGAGTCTCGTCTAAATCCAAATATTGTAGGAATTCTCTTCCAACGGTCCTGTTTGCTGGTTCTCCCTCCTCCTGTGCACGAACCACTGGTCGAATGGTACCTACATCTGCATACATAAAACATCTTTATTTTAGTCTTGGAAACATCAAAAACACAAAAATATGTAAAAAAACCCCAAAATATGAAAAACATGGTCAACATTTTACCTATAGCACCCCATTGAGCATCAGCTGGTAAAATCAAATTTGGATCTCCGCGGAAATCCATCCCTGCATATGGATGCTCCTCTATGAATCTATTCTGCCTTTGGAGTCAACTGAGGAACGTAGTGGAAAATGAGATTGATGACAGACAAGCATGTCTAGCCATCAACTCGACCCACCACTACATCCATGGATCTCTAGGACCAACTAATCCCACCATCAAATGTTATCGTTGCATCAATGGAAATCACTCGAAAACAAAAGTGATCAAAATCGACCCATAACTGAAATTTTGGTCTTACCACTTTTACCTTGGTCAGTTGTTCTTTCCTCTGAAGGAGTACTGCTTCAGCCCAGTTGAACACAGTTGGCTTGAGACACTCAAGCACATGTTGCATGTATGATATGTTCGTGGCATGTAGTGTCACGCTGCCAGCTAGCTTTGTGCTAGTGAATAGGAGAGTTCGCAAAGGCATATTATGAACATCTTTGATATTTATATTTCCATCTTTACTAGGCTCAGTTCCTAGTTGAAAAAACTGTCGGATGTAGTCCTTCATTGTTTCACCTCCACGGATGGAACCCGCAACGGAAATAGGGTCACCACGTCTCGATAAACGTATTAGAAAGTATATATCATCAACTAGTATTGGGAGCACTTTGTCCCCAATTTAAAATGCATGTAGTGTCGGGTCCCATGAACGGATCAAGAACTGCAATAGTTCCATGTGTTGCCTCATCCCTGACAATCGGAATTACTTGAGCAACCCACAGTCTCTAAGGGCTCTCACAGTGCTAGGATCATTTAGGGAAACCATATATTGTTCTTCATGTTATCTTTATCACCTTATAATCAACATTCTAATCTGATCAAAGTCTGAAATCACACCATAGGCTTAATTAGGATCCATTCCATGCAAAAAATCAGGGAAATTTTGGGAAGAAACAAAGATGAAAATTTATGATTTACGCCCAACGCACCCCTGAGTGAGATATAGAGCATTGCATAGGAACTTGGCCCCTTTCCAGCCTCTCTACAATGCAATTTTTGACATTCAAGGGTGTGTTGGCCCTAGGGTGTTGTATATTTACCCTAGGGGCCCTAAAAACCTAAAAAATGTGCATTAAACTGAAAAAGAAAAAGAAAAAAAATGCAATCAATAGAAAGAGGAAGTTAAGATCTTCTACCTAGTCTAGACGGCACGAGAAATGATCCACAGAATCTGTCGCAATCTTCTGCTAAAGTTCAAGGGTAAAACAAGCTCAGAGCACCAAAATTCAAATGGTAAAGGTGAAATGGTAAAAATGACTTGGTAATTTCTTAATTTAATAGTCTTTTTGATTAATTAATGCATATTTAATGAAACGACTATGGTTCTTACCCATTTTTACTATTTTTAACAGGTATTTTTAATCCATTTGATGTTTCGTTGAGTAGGTTTATAGCTGATTATAGTGAGTTAGTCGTGCATGATCCTGAAATGCGATATTGACCACAAAGCATAGTTTTGCCTCTTTTTTGAGCTTTGTTAAACATGAAAAAGGAATTCAAAGCATAATTTTATCTTCTTTTTTTTAGCTTTGTTAAACATCAAAAAGGAATTCAAAGCGCACTTTTATCTCTTTTTAGAGCTTTGTTAAATGCGAAAAAGGAACTCCCCTAGAGTTCTCTTTCAGCTCTTTTCAGACTCTCAAAATATGAAAATATTCTCAAGTGCTTGTCCTTTCAAGCTCGTTAAAGGAATTGAAATGACATCTACTCAGTATAAGTTTAACCCTTTTCCAGAATGAGATAGATTATGATTACAAAAAAGGAAAACCCTAGTCTAACATGGCTAGGAGGTTCTCTCAAGTATTATTTTACGATTTTTTGGATCTGAGGGACTATTATTCGAAAAATAAATTGAGTTTTATTTTAGTCCATTTCTCAAACTCTCTAAACATGAAAAATGAATGAGTTCTCACTGTCGTTAGACTCGTTAAAGCATCAAATAGTGACTGACTTTTCCATCATGACAAGATTGAGTTTCACCTTCGCTAGACTTGTTAAAGCATCAAATAGCGATGGATTCACCCAAAGGGTGAAATTATACATCAAGAATATGTTATCCTCCTCAAGCTTGTTAAAAAATAAAGAGGTATTGGTTAGCAATGACTGGGGAAAATTGGAAAGGGATAAAACACTTTATGGTAGCAAGTCGCTCTTGAACATGGCACTTATTCACTTCATCTTTGTGATTTTTGGGTTGGGTAATCTGCTTTATGGTCTATCATAGCATCCATCACTTCGATTTTGGGTCAAATGTTTCCAATTCATTTAGTGTCAACGATATGTTCAAGATAAGTCACTCAGTTATTCATCATCCTTTACAATACTCATAAACCTTCATTTCATGACTGCCATCCCTAACATTGCTTCATCAGTCACATTCTGTCTCCAAACTCATTACTCCTGTTTCATGTCATTGATGAAGTAAGCATCAATGCCCTCTTACGATGATTCGCTTCCTGTCGACATCAGCTCATCATCCAGGAAGTTGACTTAGAAACAACCTTTCATTATCTTGGAGCTTTCTTACATCAATGGAAGGTTTCTCGCTTCCAGCGACAAGTCGACATCACAAGCCTTCAACTGAAATACTTTGTATGGTGTTCGACATCAAATCATTTATTCACACCATGAAAAATGTATTGCAATACCTTGAGAGACATTACCAACAACGGTGGTTTCTCTCACATCTGTTAACGACTCACATCATTGGCTGGTAATCAGACGGTGTCTTCCCATGTTCGACTTCATATCATCTATTCGCATGGTTAGACTTGTACTTTAAGCGATCGATTGAAAGAGATAGAAGACCACAGATCTAGTTTCATCCATATGGGTTTCGATTTTAGGAGAAGTACCAAAGCATTCGTACGATGGTCATTACTTAGATGGTCATACTATCATGGGTCTATATCTGTAGATAGTCTATATATGTAGATGACTTTCTGATGTTATGATAGTTTATGTGTTGAGTATGTGATACGCCTCCCTCAGAAATTCATGTACAATATGAACAAGATATCATGATGTAATGTATGGTAATTGATGCAGGTCGATGTCCGCTTCAGTTCCTCCTCATCACATCGTAAATCAAATCACTCAAAATTATCATTTTTGACATCATGCTTTAGGGGGAAGTTATTACAGATCGATTTTGGCATCATCCCAAAACACAAATCAATATTAATTATGGTTTATCATACTCTAAATTAGTTGTTACATGCTCTAAACAAGTCATCACATTAATGGTCTTCCTTCATTAAAGTTTCACTGCTTAGATGTCAATTGAAGTGCCACATTGAGCCATCAACGCACCCCTGGAGAGTTGTAACTGCTTTGCAGAGCATATACTCCCATGCAAGGTTGAGTTGCAAAGGATCTAGGCCCACTTTGGAGTGCGTTGGTCGACTGGGAGTGAATTTTTCATTGGATTCTGGGAATCTTCCCAACCTCTAATGACTTCTAGAAGTTGTTTCAGCTTTCACCTCATCTGATAGCCTCAAATTTGAAACTCAGGAAATCATTAAACCTATTATCCTCCTATTCCCATGAACAAGGAAACATCTTTATCCATTTTTAGGAAATCCATTCAATGATTCATTTATGTTAAACTACCTTAATCTACTTCTAAATATAGCACTGAACATAGTGCAAAAAAGAGCAAGAATTTGTGTTAAGTAGAGTTATGTTGGTGAGATATCAACTCTTGAAGGTATTGTGCATGTACTATGATGTTGCTGGATTTTTGATGCCGAATGTGATGAGGATGGGACTCAAGCTGGATGAGTGACATTGAATCGATCAACTGGTTTTACTCTTCCTTCTACTTCATAATAAAGACATGTGTTCCTTTCCTAATGCATGTGTCAATGATTTTATATGTGTATTTATGAATTTAATTGATTCAATTTGTTTAACTTGAATAGATTGTATTGCCTTTATTTTGTTTTATGTCTTATGTTTTTCATGGAAGGTATCAATCAAGAGAGTTAAGATGGATTGAGAGTGACAAAAGCAACGAAAGTAGGTGAGGGAAAGAGAACAGGTTACAAGTAGGTTTCTCTCCCTATATATATTCACTTTAAGGAAAAGGTCAAATATCTTTATTTATGTTGTTCTAAGTGCACCACCACACTTAGGGAAATCATACTTATCCGTAGGTTTTTATTTCCATAAAACACCAGGAATATTATCTTGATTCAAAGGAGCATACCTTTGAGCATTTGAATCCATTTTGACAACAATGAAGTCACCAAGATTTTCTTCAGACTACCAATTCTTGAAAAGTGGAGACGTCGTGAAAATTATGCACCTTCAGATTCTTCAACACTAGAGTCGCTGGGTAAAAAATGCATAGCCTTATTGTGCTTGATCATTTTTCACCATCAACAATTAGATCTGATCCTTTCATTCTTTCCCAGGGAAGATTTGTCACTTTGTTCCCCGGAAACGGTGCCAGAATCTTAGCACTCCACCAGTTCTCCCAAGGTTTAAAAGGATACTGACAAAGGTAACCACATACCACTTTTACCTAGTAGATAGCCCTACCAAGATGAGAGGGATCTCTCTATTAGATCATGGTCAAGGATTGACTGTGATGAAGGATATTAGGCTAGATATGATAGGCTCAGGTAGGTTTTGAGTGTTTTAGGGTTTGATGTTGGATCAGGGATGAAACCAAGTAGCTAGGTCTAAGTATCAAAAGGGTTTACAGTTGCAAAGATATAAAGGAGAAAGGTGGTAGTGGATCTATGATGGATTTAGGGTTTTGTAGGTATGGTGGAGGGTCTGAAAAAGTAGAGGGATTTAATGAGCATGTTTAATCATGAATTCATTAAACAAGAAGCATGAAACATAAAATTACATTCCCATATAAACAAAGCCAAATTAATAGAATTATGCCTATAAACTGTAAGGAAAACCACTGAAGATACAAGATATGTAAAGAGGAACTATATATTATTAATTAAAGACGATAACAAATAAAATACATGATCATAAACTCACTGCACATGAATTCCTAGATAATAGTTGCAACTGCATCCTTTGATTTATGAATATGAAAATTAAAGTACAAGCTACAAGAGTTACAATCCTTTGATGTTCAACCAGTCAAATGACTCTAAAAATGATAGATATATACCAAAACAATGTCTCCCCTCTCTCAGGGGTCAAATCCATCAGTTGTGGAGCTGATTACATGATATTCTCAACAAAACCCTAATGTCTAGGGAAGGTCAACCAATTCACTTCATCATAGGAAACTAGATACATTTGAAAAAAAATACATCAACAAGCATGCATCTACCCTATTTCACTATTCACCTAATCAATTACACTTCATGACATCACAAAATCATCATCATTCATCAATTACACATGTAAAAATTCAAACTAGGTCAAACTTCCTGTGAAAAATGCATACTGGAGAAAGCACAACGAATTCTAGAGAAAGCACAACATCCTAGGCAAAAGGAAATTTGAAGGCCTTCCAGGTCACCAAATGTTGATATGAAAGTTGCTATGGATAGCCCTGGATGTCTTCTACATGATATGATGTTCAAACACTCAAAAGGGTGGCTTCTAGCCCTCCAAATCTTCATTATCCTAAGAGTACTCAGATAGTGCAGCATGGCCTCCAAAAAGAGGGCAAAAAGGTCATTTTTTGCTAGTTTTTGGGCATTTTAACCCTCCAAAATTTGCTGACATGACTCCACCACTGACAAGGATTAAAGTATACGTCAAGAGGAATCCACAAATGTTAATAATTCATCCATTGTACCTCTGTAACAAAATCATAGTGTGGTCCCCGCTACTTTTTTCCAGTGTGACTGTTTTCAAAAATTGCCAAATTGTCAAAAATCTTCAAAATTTTCCAACCATTTTTCCAAACATGGGGCTCAAAGATGAAGCAATTTCTCACTAACCATAAGGTTTTTTGAAAAACTGAGAGATTTTTTTGTTCTTTAGTATGTTTTGAACAAAAACCTCCTCTGGTTTTCAAAAATACTTTCCCATTGGTCAGAATCAAATTTTAAAGTTGATCACTCAAAATTTGGAGAAAACGAAGCACTCTGGAAAAGCGCAGCGAACGCACAGCACAAGGAGAAATGGCACCCTTGGGAACACAAATTTTTGTTCTGAGGGTTCAAGTGGTTTTTCAAGGTGAAGAGAAGTCTCTTGAAGATGAAAATAGCAAATGAAAACTCTTTTTGGTCGATTTGTAGCTTGGAAGTCCTTTTCTTCATTATGGTGTGGTGGTGGCCCACCATGTGCTTTTCACTTTTTCTTTTAAAAATATGCATCTTTGGAACATATAGAACTTATTACATCATGATTTAATAAAATTACATATGAAACAAACTTTATTGAGTAAATCCCTATTACTACTCCCTCATTTGTTGGTTTTATCAATGAAATGATGCATTTTAGTGACTTGAACCCTAATGACCTAATTGTGACACGGAGTTGAATGAGGACCATGGTGACATGACTAAAATGAATATGAATACCTTGTAATGATGAACCAACCAACTATGAGATGGTAATGAGTAGCAAGTGAAATTTTTGGAAGGAGCAGAAATAGTCCTAGACACCACTAGCCAGTGACCAATTTTATTTGAAGACCTACTGAAACCATGAAAATTTGACTCGACACCCTAATAAAAAATTTTAAATAGATCATTTAATCACTAGTGACAGGAAGAACTGATTGACACTAAAATTGGCTCCAACTGGGTATGGCAGCTCCTTGGAGGTGTCAAGAACACCGTAGACCAAGTAGCCTAACCAATGGGTATGGAGTCAAAAACCAAAGACCAAACTCAATACTGAAACTGAAATGACAAAATTAACTGACTCTAAGTGAAAAAAAACTAACAAAACTTATTGATGGCAGCATATCACCGAGACTTGAGGACTTTCAAATCCTGATGACAAATACCTGCATGTTGAAGACATATGTACAACCATGTGAAGTGATCCTTCTAGTGTAGCCAATCCAGCAGATGGATACTTACTTGAATTTTGTGCTCACTTTCCTCGAGCAGTTAGAATAAAAAAAATATAGGCAACTCCGAGTGTTCACTGAAAATTTCCTCATGGTCCATAAATTCAAGAAAATATATGATCCCTATTGATTGCAGCAAATCAATGTAAGGATCTTCAATAACTTGAAATGTTACCTTGTCTTGAGATCCAGCAACAAAAATACAAGTACTCCCTTAATTTTGATCTAAAATAATACTTGGTTGTTGATCCATAGGAAGGCATAGGGAAGTATGACTTTCTACTATCTGAGTGTTGGTTGTAAATTCCTGAAGCATGGGAAACTCTGACTCTATCTCTTGCACCCTTTCTATCTTAGGCTCATTCTCCTTCCATTCATATTCTAAGTCATATTTGAACATAAAACATTCTTCAAGATTGTTAAACATGACATCTCTATCATCTTCATGAAAGAAAATAATCCTTGTTAGTTGATCTCTTTGTAGGAAATCATCATCACAAATTGGCTTACTCACAACAACTTCCTGTATATTTTCATAAGTCTCGTGAATTTCATCATTTAGACTCATATTTATTTTCAATAATGGAAGAAGTTTCACCAACACATTCTTGAATATCTTAACACTACAAACCCTTTTTATCTTGTGTTGCAACATGACTTTTCAGGAGTTTATCTATTTCATCTTTAGAAAGAAGAGAAACTTGAGTTTTATAGCAATTAACATTGGCTTGATTATTTGCATTTTCAGGATCAGGAATAGGCATTTCTCTTTTTTGGTCCCAGTCTATTTCATCCGAGGAGGAAGCTATTGATTCTTGTTGGGAGGAAAAATCATAAAGGGCTTCTATGATCTAATCATCTACACACTCTTTATTCCCATACAAATTTTCAAAAACTCAATGAAAATTTTAGAAATCTCACAACAACTATCAATCATCGACAAGGAAGAAATAAAGCTTTGATAATGTTGAAACAAAACTTAATGAAAGTCCTTTAGAGAATATAAACTAGCAGATGGTAGACTTTCATACCATGATCTCGCTTTTTCCTCCAAAGTAGCCATGAACATCTTCATTAGACAATCTTCAAGAAGCTTAATCTTTAGTATGTGAATATGAAAATGAAATTTGACCAAATGCAAACTAGCATCTTCTTCGCCATGACCTTTAAACTTTAGCAGTCTTGTTTTCCAATCTATACAAGGAATACGATTCAAAAAACCAGGAATATGAGCTTGATTCATAAGAGCATACCTTCGAGCAGTTGAATCCATTTTGACAACAATGAAGTCACCAAGAAGTTCTTCAAACTACTGGTTCTTGAAAAGTGGAGTCACCATGAAAATTATGAACCTTTTGATTCTTAGACACTGGATTCAACGGGTGAAAAATGCATAGCCTTCTTGTGCCTAATCACTATTCACCATTAGCAATCAGATCAAATCCTTTCGTTATTTCCCGGGGAAGATCTGTCACTTTGTTCCCTGGAAACGGCGACAGAATGTTAGCACTACAGCAGTTCTCCCAAGGCTGAGAAGAATACTGACAAAGGTAACCACATACCACTTTGACCTAGTAGCTATCCCTACCAGGCTAAGAGGGACCTATCTATGAGATCACAGTCAAGGATTGACTTTGATATGAAGGATATTAGGCTAGATTGCTATGCTTAGGTAGGTTTTGAGTGTTTTAGGGTTTGATGTTGGATCAAGGATGAAACCAAGTAGCTAGGTCTAAGTATCAAAAGGATTTACAGCTACAAAGATATAAAGGAGCAAGGTAGTAGTGGATCTATGATGGCTTTAGGGGATTTTATGTATGGTGGAGGGTCTGAAAAATTAGAGGGATTTAATGAGCATGTTTAATCATGAATTCATTAAAATGGAAGCATGAAACATAAAATGGCGTTCCCATATAAACAAAGCTAAATGAATAGAATTATGCCTATGAAATGTAATGAAAGCCACTGAAGATACAAGATATGGAAATAGGAACTATATATCATTCATTAAAGACTATAACAGAGAAAATGCATTATCATAAACTCATTGCACATGAATTCCTAGATAATAGTTGAAACTGCATCCTTTTATTTATGAATATGAAATTTAAAGTACAAGCTACAAGAGTTACAATCCTCTGATGTCCAACCAGTCAAATGACTCTGAAAATGATAGATATAGACCAAAAAAACATCTCCCCTCTCTCAGGGGGCGAATTCATTAGTTGTGGAGCTGATTACATGGCATTCTCATCAAAACCCTAATGTCTAGGGAAGGTCAACCAATTCACCTCATCATAGGAAACTAGATACATTTGGCCAAAAATTACATCAACAAGCATGTATCTACCCTATTTCACTATTCACCTAATAAATTACACTTCATGACATCACAAAATCATATTCATTCATCAATTACACATGTAAAATTCAAACTCGGTCAAACTTCCTGTGAAAAATGCATACTGGAGAAAGCACATCGAATTCTAGAGAAAGTGCAGTGTGCCTGGATAAATCGCAGTGTGTTGGGGAAAAAGGCAATTTGAAAGCCTTCCAAATGTCAAAATGTTGATCTGAAAGTTTCTATGGATAGCCCTAGATGTCTGCTACATGACAAGATGTTAAAGCACTCAAAAAGGTGGTGTCTAACCCTCCAAATATTCATTCTCCCAATAGTACTCAGAAAGTGTAGTGTGGCCTCCAAAAAGAGGGCAGAAAGGTCATTTTTTGCTAGTTTTTGGGCATTTTGACCCTCCAAAATTTGCTGACATGACTCAACCGCTGACTAGGATTGAAGTATACATCAAGATAAATCCACCAATGCTGATAATTAATCCATTGGACCTCCCCAACAAAAGCGTAGTGTGGGCCACGCTGTGTTTTTTCCAGTGTGACTATTTTCAAAAATTGCCAAATTGTCAAAAATCTTCAAAATTTTCCAAATTTTTTTTCCAAAACGGGGGCTCAAATATGAAGTGATATCTCACTAACAATAAGTGATTTTGAAAAACTGAGAGAGGTTTTTGTTCTTTGGCATGTTTTGAAAAAACACCTCCTCCATTTTTCTAAAATAATTTTCCATTTTTGCAAAATCAAAGTTTAAAGTTGATCGCTCAAAATATGGAGAAAAAGCAGCGCTCTCGCAAAGCGCAACACCTGTGTAGCGAATGCGCGGCACAAGGAGAAATGGTACTCTTGGGAACACAAATTGTTGTTCTGAGGGTGCAAGTGGTTTTTCAAGGTGAAGATAAGTCTCTTGAAGATGAAATAGAAAATGACAACTCTTTTTGGTATGTTTGTAGCTTGGAAGTCATTTTCTTCATTGTGGTGTGGTGGTGGCCCACCATGTGCTTTTCACTTTTTCTTTGAAAACTATGAAGCTTTGGAACAAATAGAACTTATTACATCATGATTGAATAAAATTACAAATGAAACAAACTTTATTGAGCAAATCCCTATTACTCCCTCATTTGCCGGTTTTATCAATGAAATGATGGATTTTGGTGACTTGAACCCTGATGACGTAATGGTGACACAGAGCTTAATGAGGACCATGGTAAAATGACTGAAATGAATATGAATACCTTGTAATGATGAACCATCCAACTACTATATGGTAATGAGCAGCAAGTGAAATTTTTGGGAGCAGAAATAGTCCTAGACACCACTAGACAGTGACCAAATTTTTATTTGAAGACCTGCTGAAACCATGAAAATTTGACTCGACACCCTAATAAACATTTTGAAAGATCTCATTTGATTACTAGTGACAGGCAGAACTGACTGACACTAACATATCAAATAACCATTACCTCACTGGCAAAGCAAACCTGGTATGAGACAAAAATAAAATAAAATAAAATAGGCAAGTTCAATGCCCTTTATGCTCTTATATTCATAGATTGGAAAAATAATGAGTTACAAGTAAAATTGGGATTGCAACAATTTTCTCTTCAACAGAATAATATATCTACTCTATTTTGCCAAATCAGGTTCAATCATGTTTCCACAGAGTTGAACACACTTGTAGGCAACCTCTTAAAATTGTTCCACTCTAGCCTAAAAAACCCTTGGTTTTAGAAGAATTTTCTAACGGAGAATTGCTTTCCAAAAGAGAATCTACATTCCCTAATGTGTAACCATACATGTATATCTTGTTCAAGTTTACTGTCTATTTGACTTGCAGGTTATCAGTCTTCTTTGTGATGAAGAATGTCTATATTGGCCATAGTTGACTCTTACTTTCTATAAACCTACAAACTTTCTTCATGATTAAGGCCTCATGATGTTTTTAATGTTTACATTGTACCTTCCAAATGTTTTTTCTTTTTACATTGCATGTCATTGGAATACAGAAAGAAGAAAGCAAGGTTTACCTACATGTTGGCCAAAACAATTTCATGTCTAGAGTTCAAAAAAACATTGAAAAAATATTCATGAGTCAAAATTCCCACCCATGTAAAAAAACATTGAAAAAATATTCATGAGTCAAAATTCCCACCCATGTAAAATATGTTGCAATTTATATAATGCAAACTTTAAATAAAGCATTATGGCAATTTATATAATGCAAACTTTAAATAAAGCATTTTTCACAAATCCTCATGTCTCTAATTCCCTAATGAAGCTTTATTCACGAATAGATCACAAAACCACCGTAAGTTAAAAAGCATTGATTGCAACCATGGATCTCTAGATTAAATATTAGCTTCCTATTATAAAAATCTTCTTAAAATATATATATATATAGATATATTTTGCAATATCTTCAATATTGTACGAGGCTCATGCACCACAAATGTTCCCCAAAAAATCATACGTACTATCTAAAAGAGAAGCTTAGCAAATAGATTTCGACTACCATGTGTTCGACTGCTATGTGTTATCATTTCCACTTCCGTAAACCCCAATCACAACAAGAACTATCAAAGTATTTACTTTCCTGAAGGATTTTGTTAATGCTTCCAGCTATCTCAAGTGGGAATGATTTGTTATATATATTTTTACAATGTTAAATGTTGTAAATTGAAGGTTTGTTATATATATTTTTACAATGTTAAATGTTGTAATTTGAAGGTTATTATACTCATTGATATGGATGATTATTTTCATAAAGATATATTGTTTTTCACACAATTTGGTAAGTATATTTTGTAATTTTTATATTAAAAAAAAATAGATTTAGGTCAAAAAAAAAAAAAAAAAAAATTTAAGAAGTTAATGCAACGCTGATTCTGGGTATTGCACTATCAAACAAATGCTTGACTACCTATATCATTGTTTACATATATACTACATGTCAATCTTGAATTTAATTTTTTTATTACGATTCATATTTATTTTCTTAAACATGTTGATGGTAGAAACATATATTCTTAAATTAACGTTATTATTAATATTGACAATATAAAGAACAATTTTAAGAAGTTTAAAGGATTGGATTTAATGGTGAAGAGTAATTCCACCCACACGTTCTCATTTATAAAAATTTATCATGAGTGTCTCACTTGGATTTACTTATCTAATGAATATCACCATTAATACTAAATTTGTCCACAAAACAATGAAATCCAAGCCAAGGAAACTCATGACTCCATGTGATAGGTTCTTATTTTCACAACCAATACCTCTCAGAACAAGCCTAAATTCAATGGAAGCAACACTTGGTTGGGCACCATATGAGTGAACAAGGTGGAAATATATTTTGAGATGAATCCAACAACAATAAAAGATGAAAATATTTATGTGATAGACTAACAAAACCAAAGGTTTGATTTTAAATTCACAAGTTTTTAATCAAACTTTGTTAAAAGACTCTACAATAAGGAATACCAATATATCTTTATCAAACAAGATCAATGGAAGAGTATACCAGAAATGGAAACCTTTTGCAACACTTCTTACGCATTCCTTGTGAAAAGATGTTAAAAATATGTAGTTGAATTACAAATAAATGCAAGGGATGGAGTATGAATGTGTATCCTTAGTTGAAAAAACCAAGGATGGAGGATTATTAAACACCCTGTCATTCCCCCAAAAAAAAGGGTTAAATATGTCATTGCAACACAATGAAACAATCATCATAAGCCAAGATGTTATGCAACTAGCTCACAAAGCGGAAGAAAAGAGATATCAACGACTTAAAAGTTATCCTCTTCGAGGGGCAAACATCCTTTACATTACATAAATGAACAATTATTGGATGATACAAATGATCCGGATTTATGCAGGAACGCAACAGAATAAACACATAACCATAAATACAGAGATGCAGCAGAAATAACACTTCATTTCATTAATATCAAAGAACTGAAATTTGCTTACAGACAGAATGGAAATAAAACTAGCTAGGGCGCTAGTAGCTATCTCTGAGAAGAGATGTGGCGGCTACAGGCCTCTGAACTGAGTTACAATGAGGCTCGAGGGCCTATTTATTATTTAGAAACAATGAGAAATCCTAAACATCCAAAACCCTAACCCTAGGAGATGAAGCGCCAAAACTATGGGCCCCGTTTGGGTAAATTGGTGTTTCAACTTCCCAGGGGCGTAACTTTGGCATACGATCTCCGTTTTCCCAAAAAAATTCATTTAGGGCCTCAAAACGGCTCCGGAAGTTCAGGACCCGAAAAACTGCTAAAAATAGTAAGTTGTGCCGAAACTGAAAAACTGAAAGAGACAATGGTGGGGCCCCAAGTGGAATAGGCGGGTGACCACCAATATCCACCTGGATCAACAAATGACAAGACTTCCTTGGTATATTTAGGCGTCTAAGGTGGACCACAATATAATCATGGCCTACATAACATTAATAATGTAAAGTCACAATAATAACAATAGTGGGCTTCTATGGGGCACAACAATAACAATAGGAGTATACACTAGTATTATAGGGGCCTGATATGCCCCTCTCCTTCAAAAAAGTGTTGTCCTCAACGCTTCAGTAATTTTGGATGCTTTTATATAAAATTCTCATCCTCCCATGTTGAATCTTTTGTGGGTCAATTCTTCCACTTAATGAGATACTCTGAAATAAATTGACTTTGTAGTTGTCGAGTTCTTGTTTCTGTGACTTCTTCAGGCTCAAACATGATTTTTCCTTCTTCGTCAAGTTCTGGAAACATTGTTTGAACTAGCAGTTTGTCATTGATAACCTTCTTTAAGAATGAAACATGGAAAATTGGGTGTACTGGAGAAGATGTAGGTAGCTCCAATTTGTATGCCATAGTACCAATCTTTTGCAAAACCTTGTAAGGACCATAGTACTTAGGCAATAATCTATTATCCTTCTTAGCATGCTTAAGGGAAATTTTTTTGTATGGTTGTAGTTGTAAAGTTACCTAGTCACCTACATCAAAACTTCTTTCACTACGATGTTCATATGCTTGTTGTTTCATTCGATTTTGCACCAAAGCAAGGTTATCCTTTAAGATTTAAGGAACTTGTTGATGATGCTCGATTTGTTCTTCCACTACTTGAACTATAGAATTTTTCTTAAATATGATGTGATAGATGGTGGATGATATCCATAAAGTTCCATAAATGGGGTCATTTTTGCTGCAATATGGAAGGAATTGTTATAACACCATTCAGCTAGAGGTAAGCACTTAACCCATTATGTTTGTTTATCATATACAAAGCAACGAAGATATCCTTCCAAATATTTCATTAGAGTACTTTTGAGGTCCAAAATGGCATCCTAAGAAAAATGTACAACCAAAATAAAATTTATAAGAACCAATACGATTCCAGATGATGATGTCAACCATGGGGGATGATTCACCACTTTTGGGGTAAAAAAATAAAAATTATAAAAATTGATAAAATAATAAAACTATTTTTTCAAATTGTATTTTCAAATTATCTCCCTAAGTTTTTACTCAAATTGTGCATGGGGGTACTCGTTGGATGAAAAATTTAATACTCCATCCAATGAGTACCCATGTTGCATATTTTCGATGGACCCTACTACACGAAAAATGAGAAGTACATGAAAAGATGTGATTGCAATCACGTTTTTCATGTATTTCTCATTTTTCGTGTACCAAGATCCATCGAAAGTATGCAACATGGGTACTCCTTGGATGAGGAATAAAATTTTGCATCCAATGAGTGTTCCTGTTCAAAATTTGAGTAAACCCATAGGGAGTTAAGTTCAAAATACGAGTTGAAAAAGTAGTTTTTTTTTTCTTTTTTCCCTCTAAACTTTGATGATGTAATGTAATCTTATTTTATTACTTTCACTATTATTTTATAATTTCCTTAGGAGGTCCATTTTTTATCCAGATTTTTTTGTAGGAACGCAACATAATACACATATAGCCATATATACAGATATTCAGTGGAAATAAAGCTCCATTTTATTAAAATCAAATGACTGAAATAAAAGCTACGGCGCTAGTAGGCATATCTCTGAGAAGAGATGTGGCGGCTACAGGCCTCTGAATTGTGTTACAATGAGACATGATGGAAATGAGCGGGAGATGGCACTGGTAGCATATCAATGAGACGAGATGTGACAGCTACAAGCCTCCCCACTGTGTTACACAACTGAAATGATGGGAACAAGCGAGCTAGGGCACTGGTAGCGCTTATCTCTGAGAAGATATGTGTCGGCTACCAACCCTGTGAACAATGTTACAATGAGGCTTTAAGGCCTATTTATTGTTGAGACACAATGTGAAATCTGAAACGTCCAAAAACCTAACCCTAAGAGATGAAGCACCAAAACTGTGGGCCCCGTTTGGGTAAATTGGTGTTTCAACTTCCCTGGGACGTAACTTTGGCATACGATCTCTGTTTGATGCGATCAATAGCTCGTTAGAAATATATATCCGAGGACTAAAACTTTTGAGTGAGAAACATCAATCTATGTCGCATGTTACTCTTGGTTTCCCCAAAAAACGTCGTTTAGGGCCTCAAAACAGCTCCAGAAGTTCAGGACCCGAAAAACTACTAAAAATAGTAAGTTGTGTTGAAACTTACAAACTTAAAGAACTTATGGTGGGGTTTCAAATGGAATCGGTGGGTGGGCACAAATATCCACCTAGATCATTAAGTTCCCAAAACGGCTCTGAGAGTGCAGGACCCGAAAACCTGCTAAAAATAGTGACTTGTGCTGAAGCTGAAAAACTAAAAAAATTGATGTTGTGGGTCCAAATGGAATAGGTGGGTGGCCACCAATATCCACCTAGATCAATTTTAGACCTCAAAATCCCCCTAATGGTTCACTATCTCAGTTTTCTAATCAGATTGAGGATGATAAGATAAGCTATGAGCTAATTGAGTCCCAAGACAAGAAAATAATTTCATACAAAAATTTCCAGTGAAAATGGGATCTCTGTCACTGATAATAATCTTTGGGTTTCCATGTAGCTTTTGAATTGTTTCCATAAATGCAATAGCAATTGTATTGGCTTTAAAAGGATGAGATAATGCACAAAAGTACGCATACTTGGTAAGTCTATCAACTACCACCATGATGACACTCTTTCCTTCAAACTTGGATAAACATGTGATAAAGTCCATTGAGACCTCCTCCCAATGTTCACTTGGAATGGCTAAAGTTTGTAACAGTCTTGGGGTCTTAATTGTCTCAACTTTATTTTGTTGGAAGACAAAACATTCTGCCACAAAATTATGAATATCAGATTTAAGGCCATCCCAAATAAATCCTTCTTGACCCTATGGTAAGTTTTAAAAATCATGAGTGCCCTCCTAAGGGGGAGGTATGCAATTCCAAAACATTATTTTGCTTGATTTGGTAAATCTTACAAAGATATAAGCGATATTTTTTCCATAATCAATCACTTTTCCAGCTAAATGTATCAGATGTATTGGGATCTTGCTGCAAATTTTGAATGAGTGTCCACATGTCTTCATCATTCTTCAATTCATCCCTTGCTTCGGTTATCCAATCAGGTTGGATAATAAAAATGGAACAAAGCAATGCCTCCACATCCCCATCCTTTCTTGACAGTGCATATGCAACAACATTTTTCTTCCCTTTTTGGTAGATGATTTCAAATTCATAACCCAACATCTTTGTGACCCATTTTTCTGCTCTTTTGAAGACAATATTTGTTCCAAAAAGTATTTAAGACAATAATGATATGTTTTTACCTTGCAGTGTCTTCCCATTAGGTATGGTCTCCATTGCTTTAGTGCATGTAGTATTTCCAACATTTTCTTCTCATAAATAGGTTTGTGTAAATAGTTATCCTTGATTGGACAAATTTCAAAATCATTGGGTCTTCCTTCTTGCATTAAAACAACACCAATTCTATTTCCAGAGGCATCAAATTCAACAATAAAGGTTTTTGTGAAGTTTGGTGTAGCTAAGATCGGTGCTTAGCACACACTAGAAAATTTGGCCCAATTTCTGATGGCCACTTCATCGCTATTCAAACACATAGTCGTCGCAAGAACGACAATTCGAGGACGAACAAAACGTGGTTTTCCATCACGTCGCAATTCTGACACCTTGACAAAGTGTCGCAATACTGACACTTTTTCCGTCGCTTCCAAACAAGCTTCGCTCGTCCGACGTTGCCCAAACCATCTCTCTTCCGACGTTTGTAAACTTTCGCAATTCCAACGAAATGTGGTCCGATGTTTTGAACGTTGCTCTTTCGACGTTTTTATATTGTTGCTCTTCCGACATTTCTAAACAAGCGTCACTCATCTGATGTTTCCCAAACCGTCTCTCTTCCGAAATTTTTAAACTGTCACAATTTCGATGAAATGTGGTCCGACGTTTTGAACGTTGCTCTTCCGACGTTTTTATGTTGTCGCTCTTCCGACGTTTCTAAACTGTCGCAATTCTAATGTCGTACAAAAGTGTCGCAAGACCGACACATTGCAAAAGTGTCGCAAGACCGATGCTTTCTAGAAGCATCGCAATACCGATGCTTTCCAAAAGCATCACAATACCGATGCCAGGAAGAATTGTCGCAATATCGACGGACATCACAAGACCGAAAAAAATGGAAATCGTTCAAAACGTCGAAGGACCGATGCTTATAAGGCGTCGGAAGAGCGACGCTTACAAAGCGTCGGTATACCGACGGCGGGTTCAATTTTTTAAAAAAATGAAACTTTAAAACAGGACAGTAAATCTCCAATATTTGTTATGAATTGTGAGTGTTCCAATTTTTATGAACATAATTCGACTGTGAAATATTAATATAATAAACCACCCCGCAGTGATTCGACTATAAACAATCATATAATAAGATCGGACCCCGCTAACCTTTAGTGACGGCATTCACTTTATAACTGGGACTTCATTTGAGGCTTGGACACATAAATATGAATAAAAAAATTTCTATGCAAACAAACACACATACCTCCATTGAACCTTAGTTAGGACAACAATAGTCGACGTATATACGCGTGGGGCCCAATGCTAGCGGCCTTTCCACATCCAATGATGGATAATATGTTGCTCTGACCTTGACGATCCAACGATCCAACTAGATATCGAGCGAGTTAGTTGCACGATCGTTAACTCGCGATGAGAGTGGGTTTTCAAAACCGCTCAAGGCCACGTGTCAGCCTATGACATTGATCGCGTCCAAATGGGGAATACTGCTTACCGTACAAAGGTGGTGTGATATGCCAGAAACCCGTCTTTACTGTGCAGTTCTCAAGGTTCTGACTACTCTTACTCCAAGTTTCGTCCACTTACCAACGCCTTACTGCCATTGAACTCTGCCTCGTTGTTCATCCTTCACGCGGCCATACCGAACGAACTTGGGCACGACCATTTCGAGGAGACACGATGCATTACATATGCCATGGTTTATGTCTTATGGTTCCGACAAGGTTAGTATCGACTCTGCAAATCGATACACCAGTCCTTGGTTCATTCAATCGCATACACATTCACAACACTCATTACGAGGTTTTACCTAGCTCACGAAGGTTCAAGCATACCTTGCTCTACCACAGGCGCACGAGAATTTCATTAACCTAATTCACCCTCTGTTCACACAACTGATTATAGAGAAATTCCCCAACTGTTTGACACAGTTATTTGTGGAATTCACCAATGCTCATAAGTCCTGAGTCATTAGCTCGTGTTCCACCGAGAACTCAACCAGTCTATATGCACATAACCTCATCACAGGGTTGCTTAATTACCACGAGATTTCAATTATCTTTCACCAGGATGCGTACATATATTCACACACAGAAAAATTACTCAATCAACGCACATATAATACTAACAGATTCCTTATATAAATGAAATTTCTTACAGTCTCCTGGTCCTCGGCCAAATCTTCGATACAATGGCCTCCTCTTCCCTATGCAGCTCTATGCAGATCTCTTTGCAGGTCTTCTGTGCAGGTCTATCGACTGTGTCACGGAGGTTTATTTTTATATCAATTACAATGAATCGATTCGAATTTCTCGATGACTCACAAACTCTTCAAATTCCTAACTCTGAGACTAACGCTGACAGATAGAGACAGACTCCTAGAATTAGCTTAACTTCTGAAACTGACTATCTCTTCAGGTGCCCATTAATCATTCGGGCAGTTACATTTTCTCTAAAAATTAACTAAATTAGCTCAACTATGGATAATTTCATAGGGAAATAAAACATGAGACCCCCCTTTACATTTATTTATGTACAAAATTTGTCTTGGGCCTAATGCCCCTGCATCAGATAACATAGTGAGGGGCTAAATTTCCAGAGCTTCCATGCATCTGTAACATCTTCGGAGCATTTTCATGTGGTTTAGCTACCCTTGTCACTCAAATTGATAGTAGATTAAAGATGACAGATGTTTTCAGCGTAACAAGAGCCATTTCAGGTTTCATTGGAAACATTATTTAGAAAACACAGTTTGTGCAATCAATCTTCATACCGAAGTAGCATATATTCAGTTTCACAATGACGTAATGTCATCATGTACTCAACAAGTCAATTGTTGCAGTGTCATAAAACCTCAAGCCTCAAACATCTTTACAAGTGAGAATTTCAGGTCCGATTTAGAACAAACCTGTTAGAGATTTTACTGAAATCAAGTTACATTCTAATGCTCATTTAATATATAGATTAATATTCTGAATCTATGATGTTACTATTGTTTCCAGTATTTTTATTGTACTTGTGCCATACCCAACTCCACTAATAGTAACAGCAATGTTTAATCTTGATCAGTCTCCATCCATGGGATTTTAATGGCCCTTAGATGTGAGATTCACATGCCAAATTGAATCATTTCATAGAATGACGCCACTGCATATTACTGCCTTTCATCTATGGCTGAGTATCAATTTTACCAAGTTGGACAGCACTTGAATATAATCCTAATTACATCAAATTTCAAAATTTGAATCTAACCCTAAGTGCATAAAATTCTGCAAAACCCACTTACACAACACAGTCTAGGAGGGTTTAAATTGCCTATGAAGTATTTAAACATTGTTGAGGGCTAAGAATAGTTGGATTTTTCCAACTAACCAAACTCACTTTTGACCACTTCTAGTAACTTTAGCCTGTAGATGCTCTCATAAAAAGAAAGTAGGTGGTCCAATAAAAGGAAGGGGAATGGTTGTGTGGTTCATTCCCTTTTTTTTGTCAGCTGAAATCTTTCCAAGAAGAATAAATCTACTGAAGCATGAAAATGATTTTGTTGATGCCCCAACTACCACTGATATACATCACAATGTGTCATAGTTTACTGTAAGCCTCTATTGAGAGTGGGCAGCACTAAATCCAAGTAATTCCCCTCATCCCTTAAAAGACACCTCTAAATATAACTAGAAATTTCAAATAGTTAGTAAAGGAAAATTACAAAGATATAACAGATCTGTGTTGAGCCAAAAACCTATGCATTCACAACAAAACTAGGATGGATACATTAGGGGAATTTTGAGGTCTAAAATGAGCCTCCTAAGGAAATAATAAAATAATAGCTAAATCAATAAAATAATATTTATGAATTTGCAATTCACTTTTTGCACCACAATCCATGTAACCATGGTTAAATTCAATTCAAAAGTTGTACCAAAATAAAATTAATAAATTTTTTTATTGATGTGACTATAAATAAGAATGAATTTTTCAAGAAAAATTCATTATCATTAAACAACTAATGCATTTGTCCTTTGTACTTAAATAACTTAAAATAAAATATAAATATAAATCCATAAATTCTTAATTATATAATATGTTATTAATTAAAATTTATATTATTTAAATTGTATAATAACATGTAATTAATGTACTATATAAAAATAATATAATAAATATAGTATATTATTTTATGTATAAATTTTATTCAAAAAGTGTGAAATGACATTTATTATTAGTACTTTACTTTGACTTTAAAGTACTTAGAGCACTACCATGGTTAACCATGAGTTTTTATCCACCATTGAGAATATGAAAAGTAAGTGCCTTTAATTCAAACAATACCACCTCAACCATTAGGGATGATGGCATCCCCTAAAATGTGATTGGTTTTCATAAAGTGAGTTTTGATTGTACATTTTCCTTAGGAGGCCCATTTTAGACCTCAAATTTCCCCTAATGAAAACTTAAAAACAATTATGGACTTTGACAAAAAATCGTCTTATGCATACAAAATGAAAGAAGCATTGGCATCCTACTATGTTTACAAATTTAAGGACAGGCAGAGTGAGTCTCCGGGAAACACAGTTTCATGTGGATACCCTAGATCCTTGTACCCACAATATCTAGTGACTTATAAAATGATTGCCAAAACAATGCCTTTGCTATGCATGTAAGAACACCACCTGTATAATGAGGGAGATTTAATATTGTATGAGAAGAAGATTTATACAGAGTGGTCCAAGATTGTGTATTATGGAAGATACAACTTATTTTGGCAAGAAACATGTATCCAAGATTTCAATTTGCCTTATTTCAGAGCCCATTGATGATTTACTATGAAACCTAAACTTTCAAAAAAAACACATTGAAATCACAGGATCTCCATCACGAATATCATAAATATTAACTGTCTTTTAGGCACTGGCAGTAGATACCATGAGAGGCCCACATGGCCTGTACCACCAATGTTGATTCTTTGGCACAACATTTGAAAAGCCAAAATTTCTCCCCGAGACATCCCTCTCTGCCAAAACTAGAGAGATGGTACTGGACGTTGAAGTGAAGGCCTCTGATTCAGTATGGAATGCCATAATTTCTTTATTATAAAAGTCCCATGAACAGAAACCTGAGTCCAATGTACAACCTGCAGATGCTGCCACAACATATTTACCAGAGTGACAATCTGAACCAGCTGCTCTGATCAACCAGCAATCACCCCACATGTTTGGGGTAGGCCCATATGGAGCTTTATATTCAGCCTTCTCCTGGAGATTGGAAAAAAACAATACTGAGTATTACTCATACATCAACTTCCCTTTATGTTAAGGGAAAATTTAAAGAGTGCATAAATATTCTTGAAATCCCAATCATAGTTTCTAGAAAATTTCAACAGTTTTTGAAATGAACTACATCCTATTTAAACTACATCAAATATTTAGGCAAATAATTTTTTTAAATAGAAATTGGTGAATTTTATTTCAAATATAGAAATTTAAACCATGAGAATAATCTAACCCCTAGGATTTTCCCTATTTCTAATAGAAAATCCTAAAATGTATAAATTATAACACCCATAAACCCCAAAATTAAGTACAATAATTAAAACCTCCACACCTCTGAATTTGCTATATCGTGAAAAGAGCAGCATCCATCATCATGGGAAAGAAAAACCGATTCTCCTTCTGATACAAACCAGCCTGCAGTAGATGTCTTATGGGTGAGTTGATTCAATCGATCACAGGAAACCTCTTCAATTTCTTCAATATTGCCAAAATGCTCTGGCTTGTTTTACTGATCATCATCAAAGTCCATATTTTCATCACATTGAATTAGTTGGGGTTCATTACGATCAGGTCCAGTGCCTATTGCAGAGCTCCGGACATCCAATCCAATATTGGAACTGCCATACTCGTTCCCATTAAAGATTTTAAATCATGCTTCTTGCTTTAATTCGGTAAGTTCAAGAGCACTAGAACTTGATTTAGTTGATTTAGACTTGGTATAGTTGTCCTCTGATTTGTATTTCGATACAACACTATACTTGTGCTTCAACATAGACAGAAATTTTGCAGCAATGGGATCTTCATCTCTGGGGCTTATGGATCTGCCCTCAAAAACATCCCGAATATCTTATTCATTTTCATTCAACTGATCATGAAAATCCACCCTCGTCTTCAGCACATCAAGTTGAACTAAAGGCCGATTTTTCAGCAATTTATGGTGGGGGTAAAGCCTGTCTTCCAAATTTCCCTATTTATAATAGAAAATCCCAAAATGTATAAATTATAACACCCATAAACCCCAAAATTAAGTACAATAATTAAAACCTCCACACCTCTGAATTTGCTATATGGTGAAAAGAAACGGCCATCCATCATCATGGGAAAAGCAAAGTTCTCCTTGATACAAACCGACCTGTGATGGGTGATTTATGGCTGAGTTGATTCAATCGATCACAGGAAACCTCTTCAGTTTCTTCAATATTTCCAAAATGCTCTGGCTTGTTTTCCTAATCATCAAAGTCCATATTTTCATCACATTGAAGTTGGGGTTCATTACGATTAGGTCCAGTGCCTATTGTAGAGCTTCGGACATCCAATCCAATATTGGAACTGCCATACCCATTCCCATTAGAGATTTTAAATCCTGTTTTTGGCTTTAATTCGGTAAGTTCAAGAGCACTAGAACTGGATTCAGTTGATTTATACTTGGTATAGTTGTCCTCTAATTTGTATTCTGAAACAACACTATACTTGTGCTTCAACGCAGACAGAAATTCTGCATCAATGGGATCTTCATCTATGGGGCTTATGGATCTGCCCTCAAAAACATCCTGAATATCTGATTCATTTTCATTCAACTGATCATGCAAATCCACCCTTGTCTTCAGCACAGCAAGATGAACTGAAGGCCGGTTTTTCAGCAATTTATGGTGGGGGTAAAGCCTGTCTTCCAAATCTTGACTATTTAAGCGTTTAATTGGTTTTTTTAGAGACCTGACCATAGAATCAAATGAATCCTGCAAATCCTGCAAATCCTGCGAAATAATAAACAATAGTAAGGCCATTATTTATTGGTTTGAAATAATAAACAACATGCAACAAACCCACATAATTATTAAATTGTTTAAAGACAATAATTTCTACATATTAAAATATAAAGTTATAACATACCAGCTCATACTCGAACATAACATCTGTATCAATATTCTTCTTTTGTATCTTCTTGATCTTCATCCAACTGATTGACATCTATATCAACATCTGATTCAGAAACGGTGTTGAAATGATCGACCATGTCATCATCATCATCAATTATGTCATTTTCAATAATATCCTCATCGACATCATCATCAATAATTGTTGCCTCATCTCCTATGCCTGGTTCATCTTCTAAGATATCTTCTTCGTCTGTCAATGCATCTTCCTACTCATCTACCACTGCATCATCTTCTTCTTGATCAATATCATCTTCTTCCTCTACAATACACTCTAATGGCCTTCCTCTTGGATAATATCTAATAGAAAATTACCATTCGTTCTCACCTGGAACCTCTGAGTAAAAGACTTGTTTGCATTGGCTTGGAAAAACATAGCGATCTTTTCCTGCTTCAAACTGCGATGTTTTAACCATTGGAAATCCATTGTCATGTTGAATAAGTGTTCTATCATCATCACGTACATTCATTCGTAGCCTATAACATTTGACATCGAACAAAACTATTTTGAAGGAATTAAAGTCACACTCAACTATATCATCTAAGAACCCATAATATCTATTTTCAGATTCTCTAGGATGTCTGTCACTCCTGGAGGAAACATTAGTGACCTGGAATACTGCAATTATCCCACTATCAGAAGTTTTCCTGTTATCATCCAACTATTTAACGCGAAATTTATGACCATTGCACTACATAGCCTTGTGGTGTTTCAACTGCAATATGCCAAACATGAAAAATTTGCATTCTCAATTAATAATTAATCATATAATTTACACAACATGAAAATTAACTGAAAAATCAAACTTTTTGTCACATTATAAATATATTATAAAATAAGTAATGAATAAAATAGGTGAATTAATTGCTTACCTTTCTATCTTTCAAACCATATGCTAAATCGATTTCCCTATCCGTAACGTTTCCATCTCCACTACGATACACTTCTCTAATCAATTTAGACAGTAGTTGCCATGATAACCTACCGTCGTTACGTGCTTTACATGTTTAAATCCATTCACTCATCCACTCAAGATTGTTTGCAATGTATAAAAGTAGTGCCTCATAATCTTGAGCACCTGAATAAAAAAATAATAATTCACCAATATTAATAAATATTACTTATAACCATGGTAAATTATATTAATTAATAAACTATGAAAGAATAATACCTAAATGAATATAATGATCATATACATGATGTAAAAAAATGAAACATTATATGTATTATACATAAAAAATCTTTTACCTCTCACTTTCTTCATTCTACCTTTTCCCAACAGGTGCTCCACTTCAAATTTTTTGATGGAGTTCACATCCCAAATGCAATCCACCGCCTTCATGGCTGGCGCAGCTAATTTAGGAAGATAATGACTAATATACACCATGGATTGATATACCACATATCCCTCCACCATAGAACCCTCGGGTCGTGCTCTTTGTTTAACCAAAGCCTTCAAGGATTTCAGGTGCCTCTCGACCATCCACATTGACCTTGTGTGTACTGGTCCACACATTTCAATCTCCTCAACTTGGTGTATCAAGTAGTGTTCTTGTGCATTGAAAAATGTTGGAGGTAGATACTTTTGCATTTCACATATTAGCCGAGGAATTTCTCTCTTCCAATACTTTATTTCATCTTGATGGATTTCTTTCAATGACAACCATCTGCAAATCATTACGCAAGGTTATTTCAATGAAACATAATATATATTTCATTACAAGTAAATTAACACATCATTTCATCAAGTACGAAAAGAAATTGTAGCAATTAGATTTTGCGTATAAATCAAAACTACTTACCTCATGTATTTACTAAGACCATATATAACTTGTTTGACATTGTTGTCGAAGTTGTTTGGGAGAGATACAGGTAGAACATACTATAACAATAAAAAATGAATCGTTATTGGTTTCCAAATTAAACAGAAAAAAAGGAAAATTTAAAATATGTATTCAAGAAATAACATACAAAAACGTATACCAAAAAAATTACCTTAACAAAGGTATGCCAATCATGTGTTTTCACCCCACTGAAGTCACCTTTCTTCGTTAAGATATTATTTATGTTTGAAGCAAAACCTTTTGGAAATTTAATTCTTCTAATGACATCTTTTACATCATTGCTTTGTTGTTATGTTAATAACCATGGAATATTATTATAATTTCGACCTCCATTGTTATTTGATCTGTCGATCAAAATTTTCATTGCATGATTCGAATTCTCAATGTCAGCACAAATTTTGTCAATTTTATCGCTATCATGTGCACCATCTATGGTTCACCATAACGTTTCTGTCACATTCTTCCCGACATGCATTGTATCAAACAAATGAGCTATTTTTAGGTCCTCATGGTAGGGCAACCTCGCGAATTGAGAAGGATAACATTTCATTCCAGGTGGAAGTACAATATTAGTACCTTCACCGTGACGATGACCTTGATATCAAAGAATAAAATAAATCAGAACAATATTAATTATAATATAAAATAAAATAAATTCATTGGTTAAAACAAAAATTCCAAACCTTACATAAACAAATAATATATATATATATACACAAACTACGTACCAGCTGCTTGACGATTATTAATTCTGTTATATTCCAACATCCACAACTGAGGTGTCATTCTTCGTGGTTTTAATCCAGTTTCTTCTTTATCATTGAAAAGATGTTTTTCAGTAGTATGATACTTATGGTTCCTAGAGAGGAAGTGCCTAAACTCATCAAACATCATATTTCTTAAGTCTGGCGAATGACAATACTTCATCTTAGGGCCACAAACTAGACATGCAAATCTACCCTTTGTTTGAAGACCTGCAATAGATGGATCAATATAAATTAATATACTATGAGATCATTTTTAAAACATGCAATATGGTATATCTAATTTAAATAATTATGTATTATATTAAAGTGAAATGAAATATTACATGCCACAAACATGTGTTAGTCCTGGGGCATCATGAATTGTCCATACAAACATTCCATGACATTGAAATATCTTCTGCTTGATTGGTTTAGTGGTGTCATACAGAGTGATGCCATGCCATAACTGTATTAGCTCATCGATAAGAGGCTCAATATATACATTCATATCTTTGACTTGGTACTTACCTAATTGTTCAAAATTATGGTACATAATAATTACTACCATGATATATGTATATATAAGTAAATAAATAAAATATATATTTATGCAAACAACGAGAGAAATGAAAATGTTACATTCAAAGAAATAATGTATCAAATACCTGGAATAATCATAGTCAACATTATGTGCTCCCTCTTTATTGACATCCAAGGAGGAATGTTATTATTGATAACGAAAATAGGCCACACTGAGTAAGTAGATCTAAGCTCTCCGAATGGATTAACACCATCAGCTGCCAATGAAAGCCTGACATTACGAGGTTCATTTTTAAAATCTACATATTTTTCCTCGATTTCTCTAAATGCAGAACCATCTGCAGGCATTCGAAGAACACCATCTCCATTTCTATTCTTTGAATGGTAATCCATAAACTGTGCTATGCTGTTACACCTGAACATTCGCTGCAAACGTGGAATTATGGGAATATGACGAAGAACCTTTTGAGGCACCTTTTTGGTTAGTTGATATGTTCGATATCTACTGGTACCACATTTCGGACATTCTATTTTCAACGCATGTTCTCCGTAATATATAATATGATCTTTAGGACATGCATATATAGTGTTATATTCCATTCCAAAGTGTTTCATAATAGCACATAGATCTCGATATGTTCGAGGTAAAGTATTTGGCGATGGTAACAAATATTCACCCAACAATCTACAACATAAACAAAAACTAGTTAATGTAAAGATTATATATATATATATATAAGTATTGAATTATTATTTTACACATTTATTACAACTAAAAAAAGGGAAAATAATCAAAATTTACATATATGTGATCATATATACATATTGAATACCTTAGGAGTTGTGTCATACATCTGTTCGACAAATTATTCATAACCTTTAAGTTCTCCAGCAACAATGTAGCAGAGAGAAGAGTTGCATTTGAGTGTTCAAAAATTCGTTCACTTGACCTTTTAATCAGAGGTACATCATAACTACCGTCACTGCTATCTCCACCATCATCATCTGACTCACCATACAAGTCTTGGAGCATTTTATTTGTTCCATCATTAATGTGAACTGTCTCATTATTGTCATCATGATCTACCTCCATGGGATCATTAAAATTACCTTCATCATTCACTTCATGTTCTTCACCTTGTACAACATCATTTCCAATACTAATATTTGCTGCAATATTCTCTTGTACTGGTGCAACATCATCTAATCTACTACTATTTAGCTGTGGAAGTTGGTTGATCATCTACAAAAAGTTGGGGGGCAACTGTGCCTTTATGAAAATTACAAACATTAATAATTAAACATTAGTGCGCATATAAAAAATATTAAAATAATATAAAATTTTACGATATAATCAAAATGAAGATAGATAATTAATTACCACGGGACGATATTCATTCGATCCACCATCAATGTGCCCATATTTCCTACAATGCATTGTTGTTGTTGCTATTAAAACTCTAACATTATTTCTCATACAACATTTTTTACAAGGGCAATAAACTCTACCATCACCCCTTTCACCCTTTTGAATTTTTTTTCCACCTCTAATGTTTTCTTCCATTGATGTAAATTATCCTATAAAGAAAATAATAAATATCTCTCAATGGTGTATAAAACCCAAGACTTGTTGAACTCAATGGGAGCTCAATATATAAGCAAAAAGAAAATAAAAGTGGGCATTTTACAAATTGTGAGCTTTTTAAAAATTATGGGCTTTTTACAAAATTGTGGGCTTTTTACAAATTGTGGGCTTTTTACAAAATTGTGAGCTTTTTACAAAATTGTGGGCTTTTTACAAATTGTGGGATTTTTTTGTTCTTAATGCATTTTTTGTAGAATACTAAAAAGATTTGTCCAAAATTTGAGATGCAAACTGTAGTCTCTACTATGTTTGGAAAATTGGAGGTTTATAAAAAGATAAACTGCAAACAGAATTGTACCACTATGATAAGAAGCTGTCAGAAGCATTCCTTCTGCTTCACAAACGTGGAACTACCTTAAGAATGCTTATGGTTGATATAAATATTAGAGCATGGCAGTTAAATGTAGTATTTATGCTAAAATACTGAATAATAGCTTGAGAGTGCTCTTCAGATACTGTACGAATGCACCAAATTAAGGCTGTACCATTCCTAAAGGTAAATGGCCAAAAATAGTCAATTTTGATATCGTGAAGTTATGTCTTTCTCGGTAGAAAACTGGGTATAGGATGGCAAATATGAGAGAACTAAGTTCAAGGACTAAAAAACCAAGGCCAACATAGTTCTGCCTTGAATCAGAGACAAAACAAAGCTGCCCAAAAAAGTGTTTGAGAGCACCCATTGAAGCTCCTATATATGGCAGAGTCAACATTTTCCTATTGAACAAGTTTGTATAGTCAAAGCCACAGCAAGATCAGATAGCCACGATCCTAAATGAGAACCAGAGCCAAAGCTAAGATAGATCCACGTTTAGCAGAACAAGACAGCCATAGCAAAGGATTTGACCACAGAACCAGATCATGAGAGATAGCAAGATTCTTTCTTCCACTGTGGAAATGTAGAAATTGTACAAGGGCTTTGCTTCCAGCAGATTTCATTGTGATAGTAATTGCTATGGTGTTGTAAGCGCTCATTAGTAGAATCTCAAAGCCATTCTGGAATTCTTTTAACCTGGAGAGGGTTTTCTGTGGTTATAAATCCTCATGTTCAAATTCCATTGTAGATTGGTTGTGTTTGATATTATGTTTTTACTGTCTGCAGTTGAATTTTCTCACAGAAAATTATCAGTCTAAAGCGGAGAAATTTTGCGATGTTTATTTTTCTTCCTATTGTGAAATATTTCGCTCAGAACTCTACTCGTTGTAACAGAGGTCTTGGGCATAGAACAGGGGACTTGGGTTTTTCGGAATCAAACTTCAGGTTAAGAGCCTCATCTGAAGAATGGCATAGTGAGCCTTAGCATGGAGTTGGAAGTACCAATTTGAAGTGCAGGTAGGGCATTGTACAATAGACTAGTTAGATTTCTGGACCCTAATACAAAAGTTTCTTCTTCTTTCAAAACGTGTTTCTCGTTTTCTGTAACCAATGTGGGTCTTGTTCTTGTTTCAATTGGGGATGGATTAGCATTTGTTATTTCTCCAGATGATCACACTATGGGTAGCCCTGGAGGATTTTTGGGGGTGATGAGTCCAATAGGTCTCAATGAACTGTTGTCCTCGTCGGGGAATACCATTGCAGTGGAATTTGATACTATTTTGGATGTTGAATTCCACGATCCTAATGGAAACCAGTACCTTCAGCTCCAGTACATGTTCAAAAAAGAGGGTGCCATAGTCATTCATGCGTGCAGAGAGGGTGAATTGCAGGCATTGCAACAGGAGGTGTTGTTGTTGTTGCATTGGCCACTAGATTGTTTGTCTGGTTCTATTACAAGCGCAAAGTATTGAAAAGGACAGACAAATTTAGTTCAAATATTGTGAAATTGCCTCGGAAATTCACCTACAAAGAGCTCAGAAATTCTACGAAAGACTTTTTTTGAATGTGATTGATAATCGATAATTGCAAGCAAGGGTAATCCCCTTGTGAAACCCAAATTTTTGAGCATTTTCTAAAACCTGATGACGGAGTCATTGTAATGAACAAGCGCCTAGGTCCATATTACGTCCAAATCTACCAAGCACCAAGATCTATAAAAAAAATCCACAGTATCTGCGAACTAAGAAGAAGAGGCAGAAAATGTATTCTGCTTACTTGTTCGAATAGTGGTTGGGGTTTACCATGGCAAAAATTTGACAGAGCCCATGTAGCATTTCTTATCATTGAAATTCTGGCAGTATCATTCAACTGGGCAAGCACCTGCCTCAGAGCTCCATGAATGAGGGCAAGATCCCTAAATGTTGCAGAGTCTCCAGCAATATTTCCCAAAGCCCAAACAACCTTACACGAACACCAGTTGAACTCAAAGTTGGGTACTAGTTTTTTAAATCAAATTCCAAAATTACAGACATATAAAGATAGTTGGGAAGAATAATTTTATGCCTCTAAAATAAACGTGCTACCTGTTCTCGAACATTTTCATTCCCAGAGGTAAGAAGTTCCACAAATATAGGCAGTGCCCCGTAATCAATCACAACCTTTGTATTCTCAGAGGCTCCAAAAAAACCCAAATAGGGTCAACCCTACTATAGGAGGAAGGGCCTGCAGTAAGAACTTACCATTTTGCAAGAGTTGGGGGCAAATGCTGTTCTACAAGAGTTGAGGGCAAATTCTGAGGGCGAATGTTGTTCTGCAAGAGCTGAGGGCGAATGCACACGTGATATCATACGTTAATGTAGTTTTTAAAAAAATCATTTTTATGTAGCGCGCATTTGATTTTTTCATTTCAAATCATTTTTATTTACATTTGATTTTTGCATTTCTAATACAAGTGACAAACAAATTTCTACAAGAGATTCAAATTTTTACTAGAATAGCCATGAAAGACTAATTAAAATGGCTTAAAATGCAAGTGGAACTTCAAAATAAATGTAATTGAAGGTTCTCTCCACTAAATTTTTGCAAAAGTGCTTACATTATTTAAGTTATCTAGGATATTTTTTTGTATTGCACAATCAAAATTAAATAATGAAATAGTTGGGTAGTCTTCTTGTTTCAAATTAGGACACATTTTTCAAATGGTGATGAAGTTTCATGTGATGATCAACTGACAATATTCTCCTTTCCTATCCTTGAAAAACTATACAAGGTTCCCTGTTGCCACATGAAACCCTAACTCATGTAGCAGCATAGGACCAGTCCTCCATTTTACCCGTCGTAAGGCATTTTTCACGTATTTGACGACTAGAATTTGCGGATTCCCGTTTTCCGTGAGGTGCTAGGGAGGATAGAAGACTTAATTTTGACGTTTGAAATTTTTTCAAAAACGTTCTTACGCCCTTTAATTTCCACTTACCAATAATTTTGCAACACTATTCCTCTTTGCAATTGCAAGGCTGTACTCAAAAAGTAAGGAAATTTACTTTTTTGGCTCTCTCAAAATTAAAAATTTAATAAAGGAATTACCACTTATCATTATTGATATTTTAAAATTAGAATAAATTTATTTTTCCCCTTCCTATGTTCACAAATCCTTTCTTTTACATAAAACAACAAACAAAGAATAAAGCCCATTTCCCTACAAACTTCCAAGGTTGTGATTAGTGAAGCAGTGAAAAACTACGGCTATAGCACTAAAAAATTAGAATGCCAATCTGCCCCAACATGAAGTAGTGTTAATATAGCTGGTGGCTTGGCTTGATGGTCAAACAGTGAATTACACAAGCACAAAATAAAAGCTTTAGGTGTCTAGTTCCTTACACTCGCACTCTCAAGGCATTCAGACTTAGGCCGAGCTCAAGATTGGCTCCGAGGAAACTAGATTGGCTCATTAACCTGCCATATTTTAATTTCATAAGGTATGTTCGAAGTTTGAACTTCTCGGGTAATTTATTATTGTGAAATCATAGTTCTAAATTATCTCTTATTCTGTGAGCAATGTAATCTATTAATTGTAAGCAGATTCATTAAAAAAATTCAAACTGATTTTAGCATGAATTATGACAATTTATATATTAATTGGTTTTTAAGAGTACTTGTATTATGTAGGAGCACTGGAAAGAAAAATCAAGACTTCATTTTCTGTTTTCCTTATTTTATTGGGCTGAACTGGAGAAAATTGAATATGAATAGTGAGTTAATTGTAAGATCAATGGGCCAAGGCCATACATCAACATTGACCATAGTGGGGAAGTATAAAAGCATGAATATTCATGCAAGTATAGTTATTAATGTAAGATCAAAGTTAACTCTTAGCTTCAATAAAGAAATAGAAGGCAAATATCTAGCATCAACTGAAACTCACGTGAAAAATTAGATGAAAAATGTACAATCATCCAAGAGAGAGGTAATCTATAATTATCTAGTAAGACTCTTGGCTATGCCTTGAGACTAAACTAATTCTCAATATTTTTGAATAATCATCCATTGGAATTTAGTAGGAAAACCATAGTAAATCATTGTCCAATGGCCATGCAAAAATATATATAAAATAATATTTGTTGGTTGTTTTTCAATAGGTGGACCATGATGGGACCACTGAGAAGGTGGGGGTGTTTTTTTAATCATGGAAGTGAGGTTTAGTAGATTGATAGTCAAGTTACTTTTCCTTATAAATTTTCTAGATCAATTTATCCATTTATTGAACTTTGATTCATTCCTACTGTTTTGATACACAATCCAATCCAGTTGAGTCTTGAGTCTTAATTGAGAATGGCATTCATAGGTTGTCAAGAAAGAGGTTATCATGCACATGCACTCTTCTTTTCTTGGTATCTTTGTAACTATGTTCAACCTGAGTTCTATATTTTTAAATTATCATAATAGTTTGTGATTATTAGGCTTTTATTTTGTCTTTTAAGAATTTTAATTTAATTATTATTAATCATTAAATTTAAAAAATATATATATATTTATTATAGTTATTAAACTTTCAATGGTACATCAACTTTCATACATGAGAAAATAGATACTGACAAATGGTACATCATGGCCTGATTAATTTCGCTCAGCGATTTCAAATGGTATAAAATTTAGTCAACACTAATCATTAATCTATGCACACAGAGACTAATTTATCTGGAAGCCTGAGATTTATTTGGCTTTTTATTCTTATAACTACATAGACATAATTAATAGAGAGATTGAGGACAAAAAAAAATCTAGCGCTTAGTTTCCACTACTCAACATGATTTTGTGATAAATAATACATAGATTGATTTCTTTGAGTGCCTTAGCATTCTTTGGCTCATTATTTTAATCACAACAACAATAAAAAATGCACTGAGGATCTGTTCTTAGTCCGATTATGCAATTTTTATAAGACAAATTATGCAATATTAATAATAAACATAAATTTATTGCAATTTAGGGAAAGCTCGTTCATGTTTTTTTCTTTATATTGGAAGGTTACTTTCTTTTTGAAGTAATTTTTAGTAGATCATAGCATATATTGAGGAAATATTAGTTTGACAAGAATCAGTTATTTCTCTTGAAACTTTAGGTATTAAAATTCCATGACACGGATATATCACACTCCAAAATCCAAAGAAAATGGAAGAGCGTTCAATTTTTTTAATCAAAATTTTATTGGTGAAGGGTTAATTTATTACGAGAACGTCATTAATGAAGTGAAAAATTTTAAACGTAACGTTTATTGACTAGAAAAATAATGACCAAAACATCAAAAAAAATTGTGTGACGGGTAAAGAGAAATCCAAATTCCAACCCTGCCTGCCACTTGTTGGTGAGTGGAGGTTATTCACTTTTCATTTACAGCTTACCAGGTTACTCATGTTACCAATATTTTCACATGGATCACTTTTAGGTGACTACTTATTATACTTCTTCTTTATAAAGAACAATTGGTAGATAATTGTATATATTATTTGAAATCTATAACAAATCCAGGCAACAAAATTACAACAAATAGAAAATTATGCAAAAAATTCACCAGGGCACTAATGTGTGGATACCCTATCATTTCTTAGATCCTCATAACTTACCAACACCTAATATATTGGTATACACATAATATGGCATTTACCTGAAGTATTTCATATGTATCTAGAAGTAAATAAGTTGTATGAAAATTGTTATGGCAAATATAAGATGTGTATTATAGTTTATATTTCATTTTTTCTTAAGTAGCATGCATGTGCGGTTCATATAGTGACTGCAATTACCAAATATATTTCAGTGAAGATGTGAATATGATCTCTCATTAGGTCCTAATTACTTAAAGCATCACTAATTAGCTTTCCAAATGAATAAAATATGTTAACAAATTAGTAAAAACTAGGAAAACAAATCATGCTTTAAAAAAATATGGCACAATGAGTCACACTCTGAGATTTATTTAATTACTCATCAAGTGTTGCTACAACATATATATGATCACCATTACCATGGAAATGGGACATGTGACCATCATTTTGGTTTTGCCAATGACATTCCACATCATGAGCATTGTTTAGGGTTGATTGTGTTGATTTTTTTTAAACAAATCATTTATACATTTTATGGAAATTATAGACACAATTTATAATCATATTACAAGATCATGATGTATGGATATTCCTTATCATTTCCTAGATACTCACAACTTACCAACACCTAATAGATTGATATACATATCATATGGAATTTACCCCTCGAATGCCACATGTATCCTAAAACAAATTAGTTGTATGGCAATTGTTGATGCAGGGGAATTAGGCTCAAAACAACCTTTGTCCATAAATAAATGTAAAAGGGGGTCTCATATTTTATTTCCCCATGTATTTATTCATAGTTGAGTTATTTTTAGTTAATTAGAGAAGAAAATGTAACTTCCTGAATGATTAATGGGCACCTGAAGAGATAGTCAGTTTCAGAAGTTAAGCTAATTTTAGGAGTCTGTCTCTTTCTGTCAGAGGGTTAGTCTCAGAGTTAGAGATATGAAGAGTTTTGAGCATTAGAGGAGTTGAGTCGATTAAGGATTTGTATAAAAATAAGCCTTATAGGCATAATAAGGCAGACCTGCATATAGAACCGCATAGGTTGCATAGGATTGTCGTAGAGACAGAGTAGAGAAGAAGGGCAAAGTAATTCGAAGATCTGGTCGAGCCAAAGTTGTAAGTACTTCACTGCATAAACGTAGAATTATTTCAATGGTATTGTGCATTTTTCAAGTTAATTATGGTGTGAATGGTTTCTGTGTACCGATAATCAACTGTATAGTAGTCTGGAATACATACTCGATAATTGTGGTTTAATGGGGTCCTGTATGTTGAAAGATGAACCGAGTCCTTTCCTAAATTACTAGCCTCTGTGCAAGAGGTTCTAGCCTTTCCTGAACCCATTGGATAGTAGTTTAACTCGGTGTAAGAATTGATGGACGAATAAAGTTGTGTGATAACCCGTGTTAGGCGCCATGACAGTGGATGGTGTGGCATTGGATAGTGGTATGGAAATTTTGTGGTCGAGACTCATGTAATACAGTGGGAAATTCCATGGTAGAGAGGGTCCACAGGTCCAAATTATGGATCTCCCCACAGTGTAATAGAGAATTGTGCTCGAGCCTTCGATTCAAGGTTCGATCGGTGATACCATGTACATATAACTGGCGTGTGAAGGAACCTCATGGAGTTCGAGTCCTTAATTGAAGAAAAAAAAAACTAGTACAGGAAGATGCGAGTCAAAGCAGCGGAGGCAGAGTACAATAAAAGAAAGCTCGATGGAACCTAGAAGATAAGAGGCGGAACCGTGACCGAAGTGCACAGTAAAACCACCGTTTGGAAAATTGGCGATATCGCACAAGTTTGGAGGTGGTAAGCAGAATTGGTGAAAAGGACGCGACATATGTCTCTGTGAGACACGTGGCCGAGGGAGGAATTATAAAACCGTTATCATCGCAGATTAACCCTTGGGCGTGTTCGTTATGCGAGATTTCGTTGTGTCCGTTGGATCCTCCAAACCGGCGCGATACTCCATTGACCGTCGGATTGAGAGGTAAATTACTGTGGAACCAAGAATGGTTTTTGTATGACCATTGAGTTATAGACCAAAATCGAGATTTGTTACGATATTTGAAGATTGGTGAAGATTATAATAAGGAGGACTGTATAATTATGTGAATGGCCGTGTGTTTGGTTGAAACCAAGTGACGGAGTTCGAATTGACAAGGTCGACATACATTAAACATCACGGTTGAAATACGAGAGGGTCGAGTAGTTGATACATTCGAATATCAATTCGAATATGTAAAATGAGTGAGCCCAAGGTTTTGGGGTTTAATTCCTAAGTGGCTTGTATTTATTGGGGTATATATTAATGAGAGTAGGCTAGTCATTATATTAGGGGTGTGTAAAGAGCGGTTGAATGTTGATAGGTATGATGGGGATTAGACCATAGAACGTGGGGACTTATAGTATGGTTTAGAACCATCAAGTGAAGAAGTTCCGCATGTGAGAAGGCATGGCATAGGCCTTGTTAGCAACCTATAATATAGGAGTCATAATTTTGACTTGACTATTGGTAATTTTGTAAATTTGTACATACTTTTCCTTCTACAAGTTGTATTCACATATTTTGTAAAAAAAAAAAAAAAAAATCAAAAAGAGGGTAAAAAAGTCCTAAAATAACAATCAAAGGACTTAGAAAAAATAAGATACCCCAAAGAAAAAATGAATAAAACATGAAAGTGAGCAAGCATAAATGCCACTACTTTTTAATTTTTGACTATGGAAAAGTGTCAATAAATGCCATTAGTCCATGATGAGTTAAACAGTTCAATCTTAACTTGTCATTATTTCAATTTCCTTTGTTATAGATAGAGAATAATGAGTTTTTAGACAGTTTAATCCTAACAATTCAGTAGTTAGGTAGAGAAATAAATTGAATCCAACATTTTAATCTAGATTCATGGAAGAAATGAGTGTAGAATTAGATATTTTTACTTGCTTTCAGAAAGAATAAATGTTGTGAAGGTTGCTAGCTTAAATGCACCTACTACAAAGGAAGAAAAAAATGTTAGCATGGTAAGATGGGTAGGTAGAAGAAGGTGAAAAGTCTCAATGTAAATACCATTCATCATGGGCTGCAAAATAACTAACTTCCCCTTCCCATAGTCGTGAAACATTCTAGACTATCAGTCAGAAAGGCTCAAGGCATTTCCTTGACTTTTATTGGGACCGGACCCAAGGCTATATGGTTGATCAGTTGAAAGTGTGAAATGTCTATATTAATCCCTAAATCACATCATTTACCATTCATGCACTCATTTCCCCTGAAAAATCTTAAGTAAAACTTCATTTTTACTTAAAGATACTCTAATACTCATTTGATTAACTTCCTACATCATTTCAAAGCATAAAGCCCTCAAAATCACAGTTTATCCTAAGTCTAAGTGATGAAGTTATTATAATGCAAATTTGCTTTTTAATCTTCACTTTCTTAGTTATATTTATGTGTTTTTTAATATACATTGTCCCCTTGTCATATTAACTCTAACTTATGTATTAACTCCCTACAATTGACCTTTTCCTATTATATAACTCCTTTTATAAATAAATCCCAAAAACCCACTTATTATAACTTAAGCCAAAGTATTTTATTCCCACATGCTTAAATAAAACCCCCCTTATAACCCCTTTGGCTAAAATTTTATCCATATATTTAATCCCGCCCCTATTGTAATTAATTTTTCTTGATTTGATTTACCATATAAATAAAATATATGAAGAAAAAGTTTAAAACATATGTTATATATGTTTTAAATCAAAAATCACTCGAAGTTTCATCTAAACTAAACTTCAATAAAAATGACCCTTTCCCTTGTATATTTTCCGCCCCAAGTCCCTTAACCTAAGGTTAGAACCTTAACCTTACCTTTTCCCCACATACATTACGCCTAAATCCCAGACCCTAACCACATTTCGAAGCCTTGGTAATCCTTCCGAACACTTGACTTTCCAATAAGAATAAGTCATTTCTGTATATATGACTAAACCAAACCTTCTCCCGTCGGATTCATTTTTAACCGTCCGATCCCTAGAATCCATTTGATCCTACGGTAATACACTTGCGCGAAATTTTTTAATACATTTATCTCTCCCCATCGCGTAAAATTCTGACCGTCTGATCTATCCTTCATCTCCCAAGATCAATGGCCCAAAGTGAACCCGATAACTTACCTTTTCCCCGCACCTTTCCTTTTGATCGTGGTCGTTCGCTCGTTGAATCCAGATCCGACGGCACTAATACATTTTCATGCTCATGAAGTAATTGTTTGATGTTTTGGCAAAGCCGCGCGAAATGGGTGGTTTTTCAAAACCACCCCGTGCTTACGTGTCGCCACCACGTTGTATCGCGTTCGAAAAGCTAACTTTCGCTTACCACCATTTACCCGCGCGACTACCACTGGCGGTATTCCCTAAACCTCACCCGTTTAGCTCGAGTTTAATGTCATTTAACTATGGTTATACCATCGTTTAATACATTAAAATTATATTTTTCATTCAAATTTTCACCTTTTCGCTTTAAACCTATAAAAACATTGCAGAACCGTTTTTCCTCAAAATCACGCCGTTTGAACCCTGAGAAACTTTGTAGAGCCATTTTCAACCTACCAATACCATTTTTCGACGCCCATTGCCCTTAATTTCCATTACAAAGTACTACATTGTCTTCTGCGAAGCCATTTTCAAAAAATTGAAGACTAAGCATCTCTGCAACGTCTTCAACCGAATTCCGCTGGTTCTCCAGATACTTTTCTTCGAAATTTCCCTCTGAGATTTCAAAATTCCTGTCGATTTCAAATAATTACCAAATTTACTGCAAAAAAGTGTCCATTTTTCAAGGGAAACTCTGTCAAAATTTCCCTAGAATCCCTAATTTCCCTTTCTCGCAGTTTTTTCCATACCCTGGTCTATTTTGCTGTTGAAATCGATTTTAAATACACGTTCTAAGCTTTAAATTCCTTGCATTTCCTAAAAACCCTGCTCAAAAACCCCATTTTCAGTAGAAATTTGCCAAGAAACCCCTTTTTCTCGTAAAGGAACTTAGCAAACCATTTAAACTTGCTTTGTTCATATTGAAAATGACCAAGAAATAGGTAACCCCCAAGAATGGAGGCCCAAATTCTCAAAAGAAGTCTTCTGCAAAGATTCCTCAGCCTAAGTCCTTCAAAATCGACAAACTAACTCCTGCACTCATGGCTGATTCTACAGAAGTGGTCAGACCAATCTAGCCTCCAGTCATTTCTCCAGAGAACAGCCCTTTAGTTGATCTAGACTATAGAATACTACACCCTAATGTAGAATTTAACCTGCTTGATGTCTATAATGGGTGCTATGGAAAATCAGTGGAAAACGGTGACAAAGATATTCCAATTTGGGAATTCAATCTGCCTAGATATACTGTCCCTCGCACTCATTATGTTCCTGAATTTATCAGATTATGCCAAGCCTATTATATGCCAGAACAAAGATGTATTGTAAACAAAGAAAAAGAGATCTTGTTTTACATCACTAAAGAGTCGATAAATTCCATGCTACAAATGAATCATGACCCCAATTCTGCTTCCCTATCAATAAAAGATTTAACCCAACTATATCTTGACTTGGATTTCAATACTAGATTCAAAATATACCAGAATTTTTGTCCAAATCAAGTTGATATTCCTAAGTTAAATTCTCCTTTCGACACCTTTTATTTCCCAGATTAGACTAGACAGATTGTCTCAATTCTCTCATTCATACTAGGATACACCAGTGATGAATTCACTGATGTGGCTATCCTAAGTTTTCTGTCAACTCTAAGCCCTGGTCAATCACCATCCATTCAGTTCAATTTTGCTAGATTTATTGCTAAAAGTATGCATTATCAGTTATCCAGATTATCAGAAGAAGGAGTTTTCAGATACTCCTCTTATCTACTCCACCTCTTCCTATATTATCAAACAGATAAGTTTCCAATTGAATGTCAGAAAGTGGATGCAGAAGGAAAAGTTATATCAGTAGTATTTTGGTCATCTATTCTAAGGAAATGGAACAGAGAGTATAGTTTTACAGATTTCAATGACTCATTTATAGCCCCTGCTATGTATCTCTTGGAAAAAGAGGAGATCCCAAGGATCAATGATGAGACAAGAAGAATTCTGCAGTTATCGGAGAGCTACAAAACTGGAGATTGGTATTTATATAAAAATCATACAGAAATCAAAGTGTATGGCTCATCCCTGGCCCCATATAATTTACCCAGATTTGTTACTACAAGAATATTTTCTTTAGAATATCTGAGACAACTATTGAATGTAGATGAAATAAACTTCATAGCTTCCAGGAAAAAGACCCAATTTAAGCTGAAAAATCAAATTGTGCCATTCATTGTGAATAAAAGAGAAGTTGCCAATGAGATAAATGTCAAACTTAAAGAGTATAAGTTCCCATGTATTTTTACACGGAATTATGACCCACAAGGTATTTTGAGTACAATAAGGGTAAAATGTAAGTTGCCAGTTTACTTGCATGATCCTAAGCCCCATATTGAAAGATATGTAAATAAAATTGAATGGGAACCAAACACCATATCTGGTGATGATTCACAGGCAGTTCAAGTAATACAGGTAGACAGTGGCAAAGGAAAACAGATTGAACAGACACAAGTGGCTTCTACAAGCAAAGATACTAATAATGTACATAAAAGAGACAGAGAAGGATATAGTTTCATAACTAAGACTATTGAGGACAAAAAATTCAGAATTCCTTATAGTAAAAGAAGCAAGTTAACAGAAGAAGAAAAGGATAAGGCTGTAAATATTGAAACAGATGATGAAGCAACAAGAATAGTCACTGAAACATCAAAAGAGCTTCAAAATGTAAAAATTGGAACACAACAAAAAGATACAGTCATGAAGGAAAAGCAGGCTACTGTCGATTTGCCTCCTTCTTCTCAGGAAACTGACAATACAGAGTCAAAGATTCAGATCAGATTCAGACAGATTAAAGAGAAGAATGAAGAGATCAAGAATCAAGCTTATTCTAGATTTCTTAAGGAAAAGCCTAGAAACAAAGACATGCTTCTTTCAGCATTTGATTATTCATCCAATAAATTGGTAATGTCATTCTTGAAGCCTACAGTGGCTGAGCCAAAATCAATGGCAGATTATTCCAAAAGAGATTTTGAAGTGGATGCAGATGCCATTCATGAATTAGATCAATTTGAATTTCATAGGAGAAATACTGAAATGCTATATTCCAAAATTGTCAGTAAAACTATGAAATCAATTAGGCTTGAGAAAACAGTGCTCAACCTCCGAAATCAAATGAAGTTAGACAAAGCCTCACTGTATGCTAATAATTTAAGAATAAAAGCACTAGAAGATATAGTGATTGAAGCAGGGGGTGACCCAGCCAACATTGAAGGGGAAAAAGTCTTGATTAAACAGAAAAATGAGGATATAGCTGCTCTTAGAAAACAGTTGAAGTTGCCTCAGAGTGAAAACTCTTAAGCAAAAGAAATTCTACAGCAAAAAACAAAGAATGATGAATTAAAGCAACTTGTACATCAAATGACAGATCAGATAAAAACAATGGAAAGTCAAACAAAATCTCTAATGAAAGAGAATGAAGAACTAAGAAAATCACAACCAATGGTCATTATTACAGTGATCCCCACTGTAAACACTGCTATACCATCTACTTTGGCAAAACACTTGGCACCGAAAGGAGTACTGGAAACTGCAGTGCCAATTAATTCTAAGGAAATCTCTACCTCTTCTTCTTCATCCTCACAGATGAGCACACTACAAGACCAAGCAGCCGTGATCAAAGCCATGGAGGACATATCTATTAAAGATAAAGAGATTCTTAGTTTGGAAGGCATTATTAAAAATTTCGAAAACTCCAAAAATGATGCCTTGATTACTTCTAAAGGACATGAGCAAAGGGCCAATCGACTACAAGAACAGGTAAATATTCTGCAAGCACAAGTAAATAGAGGGCATTCATTCTCAATGGCCTTCAATTCGGATAATTTATGAACAGAGGGAGTTACTTCAAGTTGCTAGTGCAGAGATTAACAAGACTAAGAGGGAAATCGACAATAAACCAGCCCAAGCAATCCAACTCGTAGCTTTTTTAAATAGTAAACAGGGAAGAGTTGGAAGAATTGAAAATTGTTGATATAACATAAACCATTCTTCAAATCAAAAAGGTCCTGAACAAAAGAAACATAATGAGTAATCTAGAGGACCGGTGTAAATACATGAATGTATCCATCTCAAGATTTTTAGCCAAATACAAAACATTGTCAGAAGCAGGTTTTCCTGATATTCACGCATTGAATGACAAGTTAATGCCTCATAAAGATTATGATCTAAAAATGAGAAATCATGCAAAAGAGAAAACCAGACAACCACTGCCTCAAGGATCACCAACAGGAAAAATACTTCTTCAGTATTTTGAAAATCTGTTCTTTTTAGATAATGAGATCAGGCATATGTTCACTATCAAGCCTAACTTTTCCAAGTATACAGAGGCAGATGAAATTTACAGAAAATTGAAGACTATGAAGATCCCCTCTGTAGAAAAGTGGCAAGAATTCACAGATCTGTTGTGAATTTAATGGATAAAAAACAGGAAAATCACTTGGAAATTCATTTTTTACTGTTACCTCAAATGGTAAAAATACAGGGTTAAAGTGCATCAGTAGGTGAAAGAGTATCAGTGAAAATAAAGTTATTGTTGGTTATTTTTAATTACCACAGCAAAACAACTCAAATCAGATGAATAAAGAGTATCAGCGTTGAAAGTTAGAGGAAAGGAAAGTTCTTCAACCACTTTCCACGATAAGATGCACCTAATGCCAGCAGTACACACAGCACAACAACAATCAGTTCAAATTAGAATAATCAGTTCTATTTTTGCTTGTAAAAAGGTAATAGTTTGCAAACTATTTTGCAGTTGTCCCTCTTTTTAAGTTTTCTTTCCTATTTTTTATTAAAACATTATCTCAATTCCTGAGATATTTTGTAAACAGTTTTTTGTATAAATACTTCACAATTCGAAGTATTCAGTGTGAATAAAATTTCTCAAGACAACTATTGTCTTATTTGCTGGTTATATTGAAGTTGGTGAGTCAATTAGTGAAAGCAGCAGACTGGAAAGAGATCAGAGACATCATAGCTAAGGATTCTCGTGGTGACAAGATAAGTCTCGTTTCTTTCCTTGTTTTCAGTGTATTTCTTTAAAGTTTACATTCATTCATATTATGTTTTTCTAGTCTATAATGATCAACTAAGGAAAAATTAAACATGATTAGTGATAATAAGCTCCCTGTTTCGAAACTTGTTGGCATTTTAATGTTTTCTACTTGATAACCGGACCATGGAATTCTTAATTGCTCTAGGTCCCAATTAGATCCCCTTCTTCAATCGTCTTATCTGTAGATTAAAGATTCTTAAGTGCCCTTTTGCTCAGATTCCATCCACTCCATCAAATCAAGCCTATACATAGCCTTAGAAGGTCACCTATCTTGCCCTTAGCACATTTGCATCTCTGAGCCTTATTTCTTAGTTCTTCTTGCCTAGAAAGTTGACTCCATTGCCCAATATTCTAGTAGATCCTTCTGGTTTACCTTGAAATCTCTTTATTCCCACCAATCTTTTAAAATCAAACCCAAATACACAATCATAGCTAGCCTAATATCTGTTACTAAAACAAAGCTAAATCATACGGAGAGATCCCTCTCTGGAGTTCAAGAAGGCTAGATCTTGAATTCCCAAAGCGGTTCTTGGTTACCCCTGGTGTTCTTAACTACAAAAATCCCCATCCCACAACCTGAGAATTACTATGGTGATAACAGGCCTTGGGGGTATTATGATCCTTGGAGGAAACTCCCACAGCTAGAAGAGTTGACAGAGAAAATTGGATCGAGTACAAAGGTGTGGCAGGTGAGTTTTACCCTACACCAATTGTTATGGTGCATATATGATGTGTATTACAGTTTATCTTATAATTTTGTCGAAGTAGCATACAAAAATTTACATAGTGATATGAGAACCACTCTCTAGAGTATACATCGATTTTGTACACATGGCTTTTCATATTCTTTGTAAGATATACCATTGGTAATGATCACATGATTATATAATGAACCATTAAGTTGAAATATGAAATTATTCCTCACAACACACACACACACATATTGATGAATTAATAATTTTTCTCATATAATTTTTTTAGTCTATTTTGAAAAAAAAAAAAAATATATATATATATATATATATTTCTAAGAAGAACAAGAGAGAATTCCTTACCATATCTTCATAAAACATATAATAGCAAGAAAATTGATCTATTGAAATTTCATTTCCAAACATATTCATGGAGTAAAATGAAGATTAAAAGGAGATATTCATGGATTTCCCTATAACATCACCTCATAATTAAGAATGTAAATGTACAATATTGATGATACATAGGTTAGGAGAAAATTAATCTATTGAAATTTCATTTCCAAACATATTCATGGAGTAACATGAGGATTAAAAAGAGATATTTATGAATTTACTTATAACATCACCTCATAAAAGTGTAAATGTACAATATTGATAAAATTTATTTATATATGATAAATAATAAACCTTTATCTCACATGTATCATATAATCTTATAAACAAACAATTGCACTGGGGGTGCAAGGGAACGCTGGAAGGAGGAGATGTGAATCATTTTGTGTTATATGAGGGGTAAAATGTGTAATAACCGAAGGAGCTGAATATTTTGTTCGTTTGTGACGATATGGAATATTGGATTTTATTTTTAATAAAAATAATAATTATTAATTTAATATTATTTAATTTTATTTTATTTTATTTTATTTTTATTTTATTTTATTTTATTTATTTATTTTAATCTTTATTTTATTTTATTTCTATTTATTTATTTTATTTTTATGTTTTAATTAAAAAATTTATTTTATTTCTATTTTTAATTTTATCTTTATTTTATTTTATTTCTATTTATTTATTTTATCGAAATAGTGTTGAGTATTATTGGGAGCTTCTTGTCAAAGGCTCAACCTATGGTCTCAACCATAGTCAATTTGATTTCCCTTTTACACAAATGGTTATAAAACCATGCACCCAAGGTATACTGCTTGTGTGGGAGTGCTTTACCTTCACTATATAGTTATGAGTCGATACATATATAGTAAATCTACATATATCATTTAACCCGACATTCACCTTGTACTTACGGTCCACCAAGCTTTCGCCTTCAACTATGCAAATATATATATATATATATATATTGGCCTAACGCATATACCATTTCTTGAAATTTAATCATACCATTCAACTTCATAAGCCTCGATTGTGATTAACCCCAAACCCTATATAATATTACTCAGCCCCACATATATTTCATATGGGCGCTAACTCCGCAAACGCATTGATATAGGCCGACCACCTTTATGTATTCGATTTGAATTAAAATCACGGCATATAAACAGATGCTCGGGCCCACGTTCATATAAACGCACCTTGCTTAAACGTCAAGCGGATCCAATGATCCATATGGCGTCGCTCCCCAAGCGTTAATCGGACGATCACTGAGCAATTTCGCATTTTTTTTCTCACCGAGCGTTAATGCTTAGAAATAACGCGAAACTCGTGGTTTTGCAAATCCGCTTAGGGACACGTGGCATTTTCTTTGTGGTATTGTGTTTTTTATTTCAATACAGCTTACCACTAGTGGACCTACGCGAAAACCATAACCCATTCCCGAATACCACCTTTATTTTTTATGCATCGCGGTTCCGTTTCATCTCCACTTCGAGGTTCCGCTTTAAAGTTTCAACGCCAATCAACTCTGGTTTCTTCCTTGTCCATAGAGATCAAGCTACTCCATCGATCATCCACTTAACAAACCAACTTTTGTTACTTCAAACAGGCAGGGAGTAAGCTTTAGGAAAATTCTGCCATCCTTTAATAGACAGAGCATAGTTATGCTTGCTCTTTTAATAGGGCCTTATTCAATCTTTCTCAATTTCTTATGCAGAACGCACACACAATCCCTTGTTGGAATATTTGAAAATTCCAGAACAATAAATGGAGAATAAAACTCCCCTCTTCAACACAGAGAAAATATTAAAAATTTCTTCACTTGAGACAAAGTTCAACACTTTGAAAAATTTCTATTCCATTCATTAACTCAAAAAAAAACTATTATAAATCTTCCTCTGCCAGAGGAATTACAAAATGGTGACTACTGCTATGACACAGTGCACACAAAGAATTCACTGTTTCACTCAGAAACACACTTTGTCTCTATTCAAAAAAATGAAACGCACTGTTGTGCTATTCAAAAAAAATTTACAACACTCTGCTGTGCAATCCTCAAAACTTTTAAACTGTCTAATGTATATGTTTTAAAATAACATAATACGCCATTTTTCCTTTTACATTAGCCTTCGGGCTATTTTAAAACACATGCTATTACATATAATAACAAAACAAAAAACTATTAAACCAAACCTATTTAAAGTATTCGGGGCCCACATTACAAATGCCCAAAGTGAAATATGTGTGCATATGTTATATATGAGCCAATGGTTTAAATAACTATCGAGCGGTGAAACAAAACTTATAACAAAATATTAATAAAACTATATCATACGTCCGGACTTCAAAAAAAATAAACCCGATTTCAATCACAAATTCGCGTTCCAAAATAGCCTGCTGATGTCACCCTAATTTGTGACGCGAAAACTTCATAGAATACACCATATAAAAATTCGGGTCCGTTTTTTGGCTTTGCGTATGGAGGAAAACTGTGACGCGAAAATCAAATTAATTCCGCCCTATAATGTTTCGGGTTCGGAATTCCACAATGCAAATGGAACAAAAAATAACGCGATCGAATCGCCTGCTTCCACGTGGATGGCTGATTTGGTCTGTGGTCTATGGGACCACGTTCTTTTGAATTGAAATCTCCCGTGTTTACTATTAAATTTCTTTGTTTCCAAAACAATACAGCGCTCTGTTTTTAAGTGTGCAGGGACTGTCATTTCAAAACCAAAATTGATTGTTCATCAGTTTTAGAAAGTGACTGTTTGACAGAGCCATTCAAACATATTTAGAAAGTGACCAGAAGATAGGGTAGTTGAAATTAATATTTCAACATCCCTCATTCACTGAGAATACCCTCCTTGGTGCCTTCTTCGTCGGACTACGATGTGTTCATCAACAGTCGTGAACCCGATGTCCGTTTCTTTGCCAGGCATCTTCACAACAGTCTTGTTTCCAGAGGATTGCGAGTCTTTCTCGATAGCATAGAATTGCAAGCTGGACAATCCATACATTCACAAATCAAAGACGCAATTAAAGGAGCCTCTCTCATTATTACTATTTTCTCTCCAAATTATGCGCAATCGCAAAGGTTCCTCCATGAACTACTCCTCGCGCTGCTCTGTAAGCCGACCATTTTTTCAAAGGCATATAAGTGTCATTTATTGCATATAAGTGTCATTATACCGATGGCATCCAAAGCGTCGTTATTGCGACGGATGTCTCCAAACGTCGCAATTGTGACACTTAGACATTGTGTCGCAATTACGACGTTTGGAAGCAGTCGTCGCAATAGCGACGCTTTGGGGCATAGTGTCGCATTTGCGACGTCTTCCTCCAAACGTCACAATTGTGACACTTTGTCCAAGTGTAGGTATTGCAACACTTTTCAATAAACGTCGGTATAGCGACGGTTTCGAGTGGGATTGAAAAAAATTGGGGAAATTTCCGACATTTGGTCAAAAGTGTCAGAACCAAGTGTCAAAATTTCCCCCAAATGTACTAGTGACATTGCCGCTTTAATATGTTCAAAGGCCTTAGTAGTTTTTGGATTCCAAGAAAATGCATCTTTCTTCAGTAATGTTGTTAGAGGTACTACTATTCTCCCCTAATTCTTAACAAACTTGTGACATTACCCTATCAACCCGAGAAATCTTTGAACATGCTTTATAGTTGTGGGGATTTTCCATTCCTTAATGGATTTAATTTTTTTTGGGTATACCTTAACACCCTCCTAAGATACAATATGACCCAAATAATCCACCTCATGCACTCCAAAGAAACATTTGGAGGTTTTTGCATATAATTGTTTCTCCTCCAATAGTTTGAGCACCTGTTGTAGCCGCTACAACCCCCACCAAAATTTTATCCTACACCAAATTCCAGAGCCTTCCTTGTTCTTGTTTGTGGTTATCGCAAACTTTGAAGTTCATTTCATTTCTTTTCTTAAAGTGGTGTGATCCCTATCACAAGATAGGAAAAGTGTCACATTTTGGCATGTTAGCTACCATAGTAAATGTATGAGCTTGTTCCAGAAATTTCAAGAGGCCATCTTTGCATAAATGAGTTGTTCTAACCATTTTATCTGTCACACTCATTTCCAAATTTTTGAGCATCGTCGCACAAGTTTCGTCATGATCATCTTAAAGTGCATTTTTGGTGTCGCACTTGTCGTAATTGGTCGTAAAGTTGTTACACTGAGGAGAATGTTTTGACTGTATGTCTCGGATGATATATTTTGTTTGAGTCATCAAATATGCTAAGTGTGTGATCATATTCAAATTTCATCAATGTTCACATCAATCTCATCGGTCCCGCACTGATTCATTTTCTGGAAAACTTCCCGACCGAGCAACTCAACTTCTTCAGGTCTTCCCTGTAATATTCCCAATTTTCCACAAGATAATTGGAATATTAGAGTTCTTAATTTCATAATTAATTAAGTAAATAAGAGGGTGGAAAGACCCACAAACCCCATTGATGAATAAAATCCACTTTTGATATGTGTATGTGAATATTTTAGATCTAGATCTACATTATGGAGTAGTGGAGCAGCTTCTTAAATGAAGGAAGAGTGTAGATCATGGATCTTTAATGTAAAATAATGAGGATATTGGAGGAGGTCAACTAAGATCACAGTGCATTCAAAGTAAGATCATAAAGCACTTATGATGAGATAGTCGAGGAAGTGGTGCATCTAATGCACACATGATGGAGAGAGTGGGAATTTAATGCAAAACATGATGAAGATCATGGAGAGACAGTGCAGTCTTAATGGAGGCTAGTGGCCACATAGGCAGCGCAGTTATGAGGTGGGCCTAGGCTATGGAAGGATCACAATCTATATAATGAATATGAAGGCACAATAGAAGGAGGCTTTAGATTATTATTTCTGATCTGTTTAGATCTAGATTTTTTGGTTGATATTTCTATGCACATTTATGTTGTTTAGCTAAGATTGCAGTGTTTTTTATCACAGGGTGTTTCCAAGTGCAAATCCCACCCTTACCCACGAGGGAATTCGAGTGCCTACTCTGGGAAGGTTTCTATTGAGCTATATTCCTCATCAGCAATTGGTGTCATCTTCAGGATGTTGTTTCTAGCATTCCAGCAAGGAAACCAGTGTAGGATTCATCCTTTCACCTTATTCTTCATGTTTAGCCTTTCAGGAGCAGCAGATCTATATCTAGCATTTAGGCCATTGTATTTTACCTCCATGCAGCAGCAATCCCCTCAAGTATTTTTCAGTTCAGTCTTGTAGATACAAAGGAGGAAGGAAGTTTCCAGTATTTCTTTTGGAAATCTGGTGAGGGACCATCTCCCCACTTTTCATTCATTGTTTCCACCATTGTTGAGATTCTTTGACATATCTAGTAGCATGCTTGAGCCTCTCCCTCCTTGACAGTGTATTTTTCTGAATTTTTTAAGTATTCAGTAGCTATCTTCAGTGGAGGAGGAAAGATTAGCTAGATCTTGAGCTTCTAGCCCAAGGATCTAGTGAAGGGATCGGCCCTTCTTACATATATATGATTGTACATCATATTACAACCATTTTTTATCAAATTATCAATAAAATATGCATACTCAGCAGTGTATATGTACAATCCCTAAGAGGGTGATTTTCTTAGATTGATAGATCTAGAAAATCCTTTTTGGGTTATCTTAGGTATCCATCATAGAGCCCGGACCTACATTTTCAGCATCATCGGAGCTCCAGAGCTACCTAGATCTACATTTTATATTTTGTCGCCAGTTGCAACAAGGAAAAAGCAGTTTTCCTTCCAACAATTACATAGTCCCTCTTTTGGGAACATCTCAGGGTAATTCTAGGTCGTCTCTTTAGCTTTAGTGTCTCATATTTTGAGCGTTGTTGTATTGTTTATCCACCTTCCATATTAATAAAATGGCTCAGATATTTTTGTATATTTGATGGTGTACTTAGATTAATTGTTTACTTTGTTGTTGTTCATATTTTTTTTTTTTTGTATTACTACATTCTCCCTTTTGGGATATTACAGTGGTATAAAAGCATGATCTTTGGCTCAGCTTATGGGCACTCCATCTTTTGCATGAAAATATGAATCAGATAGTAGAGATCTATCATGAAGGATGATTGTAGTTTTGCCACTCATCTCTTTAGATCCCTGCAAGATCTCTCCAATGAGTTCAATCAAATGAAGGGAGAAAGTCAAAGGAAGGATCCAAGAAGAATATTTGATGAGTAAGGTCCCAGCACTTCCTATCAGGATGAGAAACAACCGGAGAAGCAAAGAGCTTCACATTATTCCACTAGATCCACTTTCTTTGATAAGAAAGAGGACTGGTCTGAATATGAAGAAGATTTGGGGCATGATACCCTAAGTAAATATATGTCTGAGTACAAATCATGGCCTAGAGCTTTGAAGGAGAATCTCTCTCTCCAACAGTTCTTGCAACTCAAAGAAGAAAGAAGATCCTGAAGCAGCAATAGAAGAAAGAGGCATAGATTCTTCTTACCTACATTTGATGGATCTTCCACAAGCACATTGAGGAATGGGAGGGAATAATTGGCTACCTTATTTCTGCAATATCCTGTAGCAGAAAGAGAGGTTGTGAAGATTGCAGCGCTGCACCTAGAAGGTGAAGCAAGATATTGGTGGTTCAGTCACTTGTCCGATATGAAAGTGTCTTCTTATGCAAATTTTATTCTAAGACTGAAGAAGAGGTATGGTAGAAATAAACTGAAGACATCTCACATAGTGACATCTCCCACAATTGAGGAGATAGTACATGAATAACCCAAGGAATATTTCCTCACTATCACTCAAGTGGAGGAGCCTCTACCACCACCACCAATGGAAAACGTACTTACATCAGGAGGATCACTTGCATCTTTTCAAGATGGTCTTGAGTTCTTGACATTTGGAGCCCCTTGCATGATTCATGAGATGCATGATGAAAAGGAGACAAATACCAACGTTGGTACAGTTGAAGAAATGTAGCCATCATCTTTACCAGCAGTTGGAGATACCATTGCACCAGTTGGAGGAACTCTTGTAGATGTGCAATATGTTCCAAAGATTCAGCTTATCCAAGGTTTGCACATACTTTCTTCTCATATTATTTCAGTACCTCATATTGAGATATGTGAGACCATGCCATCAGGGCAAGTGCATAACCAAGGATTATAGCACCTTGTTGATTTGGAGCAGCAAATTATCACTGCACAGAGGATCCTTGATTTGATCAAGGAGAATATGTATTTTTATCCCAGTTTTTCATGGTTGAGCTACACCCAACATTGTGTGTTGAAGTGTGGAGTTGCAGAGGATGGGAGGATCACAGTCCTATTCAGTACAGTGCCAAACTATCACTTTAGAATTGTATGTGGCCATGAGACAGCACATGTATCACCATGCAGATCTACAGCATTGTCGCTTAGCAGTAGTGATGAGAAGAGGGCCCCATTATTCTTGGAGCATTTTTAAGGTAGCTTCATTTGTGAAGCACTGGAGGGAAAGATTATAGATGGTAGACATCTTATGATGGAGAGTAATTTCCATTGTCAAGATGAAGTTTTCTTGATGATATCTTCACAGCTCAAAAGGATCTCTACCTACAGCGTGTATGGGGCCTTATGGGTTCCAATGGGCCATTGATGAGAGGATCTCATGGAGATACCTCACTGGAGGTGCACTTCAACATTTCATGGAGTGAAAATTTATTCACATGGAGGATGTTGGTATTCTACATTGGGAGGATACCAAGGTTGAGCTTGGCATGATTCATCATCCACATTGGGATGAATGGATATGGATGAGGAGCAGGAGTTTGCGTACCCTCTTGCATTTCTATGATACCAGGCAACAAGAAGCATGGATGTGCTAGTTACTTTTGGGTGAGTATGGGTTTTACCCAACATCTCACATTTGTAGCATCCATGCCATACATTCATTGATGACATGTAGCAGCAGGAGGCATGGTTGCGCTGGTTATTGATGAGAGAGTTTGGACATCTCATTATATATCCTTTTTCCATATATTTTCTCTTATTTAGGATATGTCTCATGTCTTTACATGTATTTCTGTTTGGGATATATCTTATGTTCATGTATGTACTTGGGTTTGGGACACAGCATAACTCTCACATGAAGTGGCAGAAGGGAGCTTATTTGTATTGTTATGATGAGACATTCCACATGTCCATTAGTATGTTGTTGCTCCATGACTTGCATCATGATGATGTAAGGAGGTAGCAAGAATCCTTGTTGCTTTGGTTACTTTTGGGAGAGTATGGGCTAATTTCTTCCCATACATTGCATGACATTTATGGAGGATGGAAATAGGAGCCCTTACAGCGTTGGCTTCTATTGGCGGATTATGGTCATTTTACTTGGTATAATGATGATGTGATGGAGCAGCAAGATGCATTGTTGTGGTGGCTTCTCTTGCGAGAATATGGCCACTACATTTGGTACAATGATGATGTGGTGTGGTAGCAAGAGGCATTTTTGCGGTGGCTTATTTTGAGAGAGTATGGCTCTCACATTTATATTGATGTTGATTTGGCATGGAAGCAAGAAGCATTGTTGTGGTGGCTTCTATTGAGAGAGTATGGCTCTCTTACTTTTTTTCATGATGATCTAGCATGGCAGCAGGAGGCTTTTTTGTTGTGGTTGTTATTAGGAGAATATGGTTTGACATTATTCATGTTCACCCATATGTATCTGCTTCTTGTTTTGCACTATGTTGATGTTATTTTTAGTTCCTACATGGCGAACAGGGCTAATCATGTGAGCATTGATAGATGCAATCTACTCTATGTATCATGGGTTGTAGAGATAGTTCATGAGTTGGGGCTTTCCACTTTGGGAAGAAACCACTTCATTTCATGTATCTCATGTATATCGGAGATCTTTGGACATAATATGGTTTCCACTTGGAGATTCATTGATGAGGAGAGGCATCTAACTTTTTAGTTGGAGGCCATTCTAGACATTCTAGAGAGGCACCTTTGGAGTTGGACATACATGACACATTGTGACAGATGGGAAGGCCTTCCATATTAGGATTTCATTTGGAGGGGGGATGTTTGATGTAGCATCCACTTTTGCAGTTGCTTGGGGATAAGAAAAATTTTGGCTGGAAGGACTATAATATTCCCAATTTTCCACAAGATAATTGGAATATTAGAATTCTTAATTTTCATAATTAATTAAGTAAATAAGAGGGTGGAGGGACCCAAAAACCCCATTGATGAATAAAATCCACTTTTGATATGTGTATGTGGATATTTTAGATCTAGATATACGTTATGGAGTAGTGGAGCAGCTTCTTAAATGAAGGAAGAGTGGAGATCATGGATCTTTAATGTAAAGTCATAAGTGTTTTGGAGGAGGTCAACTAAGATCATAGTGCATTCAAAGTAAGATCATAAAGCACTTATGATGAGATAGTGGAGGAAGTGGTGCATCTAATGCACACATGATGGAGAGAGTGGGAATTTAATGCAGAACATGATGGAGATCATGGAGAGATAGCGCAGTCTTCATGGAGTCTAGTGGCCACATAGGCAGTGCAGTTATGAGGTGGTCCAAGGCTATGGAAGGCTCAAAATCTATAAAATGAAGATGAAGGCACAATAGAAGGAGGCTTTAGATTATTATTTCTTATATTTTTAGATATATATTTTTCGATTGACATTTCTATGCACGCTTATGATGTTTAGCTAAGTCTTCAGTGTTGTTTAGCACAGGGTGTTTCCGAGCGTAAATCCCACCATTACCCACGGGGGACTTCCAGTGCTTACTTTGTGAAGGTTTCTATTGATCTATATTCCTCATCAGGAATTTGTGCCATCTTCAGGAGGTTGTTTCTAGCATTCCATCTAGGAAACCGATGGAGGATTCATCCTTTCACCTTGTTCTTAATGTTCAGCCTTTCAGGAGCAACATATCTATATCCGGAATTCAATCCATTGTATTTTACCTACATGTAGCAGCAATCCCATCAACGATTGGGCAGTTCAGTCTTGTAGATCCGAAGGAGGAAGGAAGTTTCCAATATTCTAGCTAGAAATCCCGTGAGGGATCATCTCCTAACTTTTCATTCACTGTTTCCACCATTTTTGAGCTGATTTGACATATCTAGCAGTAGACTTGATCCTCTCCCTCCTTGACAGCGCAGTTTTCTGAAGTTGTTGAGTATTCAGCAGCTATCTTCAGTGGAGGAGGAAAGAGCAGCTATATCTTGAGCTTCTAGCCCAAGGATCTAGTGAAGGGATCGGCCCTTCTTGCATAGATCTGATTGTACATCATATTGCATCCATATTTTATCAAATTATGCAGCAAATCTGCATACGCAGCAGTGTATATGTGCAAGCCCTAAGAGGGTGATTTTATTAAATTGATAGATTTGGAAAATACTTTCTGGGTTATCTTGGATATCCATCATAGAGCTCGGACCTACATTTTCAGCATCATTGGAGCTCCAGAATTTCCTAGATCTACATTTTATATTTTTCTGGCAGTTGCAATCCCAGCAGTTGCAGCAGGGACAGCGCAGTTTTCCTTCCAGTAGTCCAGTAGTTACGTAGTCCCTCTTATGGGATCATCTCAAGGTCATTCTAGGCCATCTCTTTGGCTTGAGTGTCTCATATTTTGAGCATTTTTGTATTGTTTATCCACCTCCCATATTAATAAAATAGCTCAGCTATTTTTGTATACTTGATGGTGTACTTAGATTAATTGTTTACTTCTCTATTGTTCATCTATTCTATTTTTGTATTACTACATTCTCCCTTTTGGGATATTACATTCCTTGAGCTATGCAGTGCGCAATCCCAGTCCTATGGTTATGACCTTGCTACTTGTCACTACGCAATATGCAATACTGACAGACTTTCCAAGACTGCTCCATTGTGCATTTTTTTGACCAAGACCCAACTTTGACCTTCGGAATTGTGTAGTTAAGGCCTCCAGACCGGCTTGAACTGCACACTTTGTAACATCAAGACACAAGCTCATCCCTTGATCCTTAAAACTGTGCATTTCGTAGTCACCCGGGCCTCCTTGACCTCTTGAACTACGCAGTTGGCTTTCCCAACTCTCATCCATGTTGCTTGTCCTCACTGACTCTAGAAACTGTGAAGTCATATCCCTCATCCCAACCTAAATTGTGCATTGCGCAGTCTCAAGACTCAAGGCTACCCCCTGCCTTCCTAAACTGTGTAGTTACGTAGTCACTGAGCCTCCTTTCCCAGCCTCTCACTTGTCCCAAGCTCAAATCATGGATCAAAATGCATCATCTTAGGCTAGGTGTTTTCGTATTGATGTCATCCCGTCATGAGTGAATTGCAAAAACAAGTACTATATCAAGTCATGGTGAGATGATAAAGGAGGATAAGGAAGAAATCATGCTCAAAGATACTTTTACATCTAAACTTACAATATGATTAATCAAGAGAAAATGAAAGGATACAAGTTTTCGGCCATTATCCAAGACTTGAGACCATTGAAGACTCCCTATAACCAAGGCATGCAGGGGAGTAAAGGAGAGATATTTCATGAAGACACTTAACTCTTAGCAGCAACAATGGATTTACATTTCCGTGTCATCAATAAATCCATGTCAGCAATGTCATGTCATAACATTTCATGAGTGGTAACGTTTCCACATCACTATTTTATATCATGTCCATTGTAATCAAATGTATTTTGAAGTGGAAGTCCAAAGGACACACATGAATGTAAAGGGTCATGTAAGTTGAAAAAGTCATGGGAAGTCGAACAGTCATGAGGGTAGTCAAAGAGTCACCATTGGTTATATATACTCCCTCATTGTATGAGTAAAGGACTTTTCACCTTGGCTCCACCAAAAAGAAATAGAGAGAATCTCTAGTTCTTTTGTGGAGCAAGGAGTGGCTCTAATGCTCCATTATTGGAGCTAGTGATGTTCATTGTATATATTTGTCTCATAACTTTTACTTAACAGCACAAGCCTTTCAAGTTCAGTATGTTCTTCATGCGTGACTTATGAATGTTTGTAATACTACTTTGAAAATGTTTATACTTCATGTTTTATTTTCACATGTACTAAGATAGTTGAACTATTTCGGTTATTTTAGTGTTTATCTTGTTGATAATGTGTTGTAATGGTTGTAATTGTTGTCCCATCCTTGTGGACTATTCTGCAAGATATTATACAGATCATCCGCATATTACAATGTGTGTAATTTTCGTCCCATCCTTCTAGACTACTACGCAGGATATTGGACAGACCTTTCTTATGTTGTTGTGTGTAACGATCGTCACATCCATTGTGGAATATTCCATTGGGTGTTAGAAGAAATCCTTTGGTTCATGTGTGTCTCTTCCTGGGTGGTACTATTACCTCTCTCTTATATGCTCACTTTTCTTTCTTTTCGCCCCTCTGCAGTATAAGAACCTTGACACACTTTCAATCAAACACTCACCAAGCACACCTCCATTGCTTTGTGAAAGTACATTTGCATCACTCTCTCTCTTGTTGACAATAAGAGCCAAGGAAAATTTTTATGAACAAGGAAATCAAGTCTTTATTCCCAATGGGACTCCTACACCAAACGGTGTGAGGTCTAATTGGGACTTCATATCGGGGAGATCCCCTGAATGTTGGTGGGTCCAGCACCGTCAACATTTCTGGTGCTAGAAGGAGGGCAGCCCGTTTTTTATGGCTAATAAACCGACTAAACCCAAATTTACATCTTCTGATCAAGGAATAAATGTACATTCTACCTTCCTTTCTCGTGCTCTTGAAGTTTTAACTCTTCTAAAACACAACCCACGCGAACTTGTGAAATTTCATACAATCAGATTCGGGTTGTATGTCCCATAACCTGTCAGTTCGAAAAAGCAGTTGGATTGATCCCAGGAGTATTCAGTGTTCCATATTCTCCAAAGAATAACAATACTACCTCTACAGGAGTAGTGGTCACCACCTTCGAAGATATAGTTCTTGCCACCCTTGAGGTACATTATGATGATGTTGCATGCAAAATTTTTCCAAGTACCTTGGACGGTAGAGCAGTTGTATGGTATCACAACCTTCCCCCAAACTCCATCGAGAATTGGAGGGGCTTTAATAAAATGTTTCTTAAGAAATTTTTTGATGACAAGACCCCTGCCATGTTGTTGAAAGAGTTAGGTAGCCTAAAAATGGAGCCAAAATAAAAAGTGAAAGATTTCAATCATAGGTTCAATAGTGTCTTGAATAGGTTTTTGAAAGATACCAAGCTTCATGACTCCATTACTAAGGACTACCACATTTCTTCCTTGCCAGAAAACATTGTGCAGTTCGTGAAGCGAACTGTGAAACCATCACTTTCAAAAAACTTTGAAGAATCAATCGTGGTTGAGAAATACTTAAGCACAATTGGAGTCATTGCAGACGATGAACCATTAAAGGACTCCAAATATACAAGCAAAAGGTCTCAAACCTCAGTGAATAAGGCCAAATAAAAGGAATCGTCCAATCTTGAATTGACCTGAATGATTAAAAATATATCAACTAAGTTAGCAGAACTCAAACAAATTTCAAGTGAGACCATTGATATCAGAAATCATTTGCGATTCAACTAGTTTAAAAGAACTACGAATTCATGTAGCAATACTAATCAGCCGAAAAAATTTGCGCAGAGTTAAAACGTAGCATTGAATCTTGAAAATTTGGGCATGACCAAATATTATTCATATCATCAAGATTATCATTCCGAGAAAACATGCCCACAGTGGAATTATGTCATGATCTGTAATGCTACACACTTATTCGATACAATACTTGTCTATGAGCGGACAGAGCCGGAAGAGGAAAAGGAACAAGATGCTACACTCGACAAGACTCCAAGTGTTTGACATGCAATAAACATTTTCAACTACATACTTGCAACCCAAAATAACGCAGACAAGAAACAACATCCGAGTGACCCCCCAGCCCAGCCACAACCAAATCCATACAATTTAAGTAGCCAAGGGCCGACCATTACAACGTAGTTAACCAAGCCGAAATTCAAAGAATCCTTGTTGAGGAAAATCAATTTTCCAAAAAACTCAACGTGAAACACTCAGAGAAAGTTCGGGAAAGCTACCTCAGCAAAAACTACTTCCGCAAATGAAAGATAATTTTTTTTCTTTGGAAGTTACAAATCAGGTTTCTCCCCCAAAAAATTTGGCCTCCCTCCCTGCTGAGGACTATAAAATAGTGGAAGACATGAAGAAGGTTTGTGCAAACATTTCATTGTTCGAGCTAACAAATATCATGAACCAACGAGACATTCTTTTACGGGCACTTGAGCCATCCTCCACGGGTAATATTTCCCCTTCAGACAAGGGATAAGGTACGTCTTCTGATTCTCTCCAATCAGTACTTCATGATTTAACATTGGAAATAAACACACTTTTCCCTCCTTTTCTCTTAACCTTTGAAATATTCAATTTCAATGTATACAATTGTTTGGTTGATTCTGGCACATTAATAAATGTAATGTTATTATCTATAGAAAAGAAAATCAATGCAACATCGAGAAAAACTGATGCACATATTATTCAGCTGGATATAACTCTTGTCCATGCGATCAATGAACTCAAAGATGTGAACATTCACTTGTCATTTGATAAACAAGTTCACCAATGCATAAACATAGTAGTTGTGGACATACCGAAAGCATATGGAATATTGTTAAGTAGAGGTTGGTCAAGAAATTTGCAAGAATACTTTGCTACAGACTAGTCACACTTATGGCTTTCTTATAAGAGAAGAAACAACCAGATTCGAGTAGACTCGGAAAGATACATGAAACATAATATCACTCCCTTGAACGGACATAATGAAATTATTGTGCTATTCAACAACCCCCGTTATTTTAGTATAGTTACCTTCAGAAAATAATGGGGATTGTTATGAAACCAGCTCCAAAAATAGAAGAAAAGAGAGATCAATGCCTTAGAAATTAGCCACTTCAAGGGGGCAACCTCCAATACATTACATAATCAAAAATTCTTGGATGATACAAATGACAAAACCTCCTTCTATATATGGGATTCCATGGGATCACAATATAATCCTAGATGACCTAACATTAATAATGTAAGGGCACAATAATAACAATATTGGGATTACAGGGGTACAACAATAACCATAAGGGGGTTACACTAACTGTTGTGGAGGTAAATCCCCTCTGCAGACAGAGGCGATCCCACTAGCCCTAGAGTGGGTCTAGCAACAATCGAAACACGCAAAGTTATTGATTCCTACTTACAAAAGATAGAATTGCGATAAATCGCTTACCGTGATAACTTCGTTGTTGTTGTCGAAGAAGAAGTGGCTCTTCTGTTCCTAGCTGGATAGGTCACGATCTATGAGATTGCTACATCCAGATACATGTACACATGCAAAGAAGAGAGAAAACATGCAACGTAATATTTCACACTTTATAATTATCGATCAGTCTGAGAGGAAAAAATGAAATTGCATTATATAATGGAAAAACACAATCATGGAACCAATAGCAGAGTCATGTATATTAAGATATGAGAGAACGATTACAACCGGTGCTCTGACGTCGTGATCTTCCTTCGACGGGGTTCCAGCGGGACGTGTCTCACAAAGCTTTTCAGGGGTTTGACAGAACTCTCTCTCTCACGGGATTCTCCTTAGCTCTGCTCTTGATTGTCACTTAGCTATAATTTCCTTCCCAAAAGTTCAGCCAACTAGCAAATGGAGAGGGCAGGATTTTATAGAGAGATAAGGAGAGTTTAGGCTCCCTATAATCATGGGGGAGAGTCTTATCTCTTAGGAAGGTTCTATGAGAGGTGGAAAACCACTTCCTAAACAGGGAGATCCAGAGCCAAACAACCCAACCACTTTTTGATGATCCGTTCTGAAGTTATTAAAATCAAACTTCCGCCTTTTATTTGTTAAAAACATTCCAAAACAGGTTGGCGCGGGTAGAACATAGGGACAAAGCACCAGCTGGCGCGCCCACTAGTGTACATTTTCCCCATTGGCGCGAGGGATGAACTGGCTACTCGTGACTATGCCAAAACATGGTTTTTTGGCGCTTTTTCTGAGGAAATGTTCTTCAGGAGAATTCTTTCCCTTATGCAGAAGGATTCCATTAAGGTGTTTTCAGGACATTTTACTATTCAAAGGTCATGGGAATAGTCCTCCAATGTATGGAACGAGGGATTGCAGGGATGGTGAAAAAATGCTATGTAACATATGCCCTCTAGATCATGAGGTCCGAGAGAGAGGGAGGGGTGAAATGCTTTATGAGAACGCGGCCAACTGAAAAAACTGTTGTCAGAAGACCTATAAATACAAATACAACTGATATCTCTGATACATGATATGTGGTATGGGCACATCCATCCATAATAGAGTGTACAAAAACTAGGATCCAAGGTATGGATGCATCCATCCAGTAAGTAAGGATCAACAAGTAGACTCAGGTATGGTCACACTCATCCAACCAAAAGAGTCATGTAATAAATCATAATAATCCACAGAGAACCCGCAGCCTGGATTTTATCAGACAAAATCCAGGCTCTTGCACTCCATCTCGACCCGAACGGATTACAAGTTCGAGCATGCGAATATGTGAGCTGAAGTTGAACATGCAAGAACATTGTCTGATTACCAGCCAATAATGAAAGTTGTTATCAGACGCGAGAGAAACCACCAATAATGATGATGGCTCTCAAGGTACAAGAGGTACAATCCACGGAATGTGAACAGTGAGCTGGCGTCGAACACCCGCAAAATCATCCAATCAAAGGCCAATAATGAAAACCTTGCGTCAAATGCGAAGAACCTGCCATTGAGGCATGTAGGCTCCAAGGTACCTAAAGGGAGTCTCTAGATCAGCTTCCTAGATAATGAGCTGAAGTCAACAGGAAGTGACCTGATCGAAGGTGCGCCATAATGTTTCCCACATCATCAACATGAGATAGAGGGATATAATGTTTGTGAATCAAGACCGACATAGAATCAGAGGGAGGTTGAAAACTGCAGAGGCCAAATTCTCTTGAACATATCGGCGGCACGACATTGGATTTGGCATTATTTGACATCAAGGGATCTTTGGTCATGGTGACGTGGCAAAGAGTAGATGAGCGGTCAAAAGAGATTACCCAAACCCATGGAGGCAAGCAGAGAACGAGATGAGATGTTCCCAACCCGACACGAATGCAAACAAGTGCCATGTTCAAGAGCAAAATACTGCCAACACGACTATAATATTGGTTCCATTTTCGCCCACCATTTCTGGCAAGTACCCCAATTATTTTTTAAAAAAATCTTGAAGGGGATAGCATATGCTTGCGATGTAAGTTTGTCCTTCGGAAAAATCCAACCTAGTCCATTTTACGAGCCCTAGGAAGGAGGAACTTGAGTAACATCATTACGACGGAGTCTGATGTCATCAGTTTTTAAAGAGTCTGAAAAAGGGAGAACTCAACATCTTTTCATGTTTAGAGAGTTTTAAAAGATAGTGGAAAAGAAAACTCCAACAATCCCTTTTCGTAGGTAGTCCCACAGATCCGAAAAGGTAGAAAACTATGTCTGAGAGAACCTCCTAGTCAGGATAAGCTAGGGTATTCATTTTTCGTAAATAATCTATCCCAGCCTGAAAAAGGGGTAAACGTATACAAGGTAGATGTCGTTTCGCAACCAATTTAATGAGCTCAAAATGACAAGCGACTCGACAATATTTTCAGTTTTAGAGACTCAGAAAAGAGCTTAAATGTGACTCCAGTAATGACTTTTTCGTGTTTTTACCGAGTTCGAAAAATTATAAAATATAACTCATCTCTTCGTCAAAACCATGTGAAAAACCTGTTGCTGCACAAAAAGATGCGTGTAAAACATATTCGACGAAAATAATGCGAAAATATATCGAAAAACATGTTTAAAAACCCATCTAGGACTTTGAAAAGCTATAAAATACCAACAGTGGTAAAAAATATTTATTTTTCAATTTTTACCTCTTTGCAGAGCAACAGTGACCCTTTTGTGCTTCGATCTTCAAGCGACGAGTGCGACCAATCTAGAAAACCAAATCAACTTCTGTCTGGTTCAAGTAAGACCCGACCTCTTGGTCCATCTTTTAAGTTACATTTCACTATATTTAATCATTGTTTGAGGTCTTTTAGGGAGGGATTTTCAAATTTTAGGGCTCCGCAGTTGGCACGGGTTCCATGCACTGACCCGTGCTAATCCACTCCGTTTTATACAGAGGTTGCGCCAGTTGGCATGACTGTTAGCCAAACAGCCGTGCCAACGGTGCAACGCAAAATTCGGCTAAAAATTATCAAAAATAAACCAATGAAATGCAATTTCGAATACCCAAGGACGTTTATAACATTCTTATGTTTGATTTGATGCAGGTATCCAGCAAAAAGGATGATAATCGAATGGAAAGAGAGAGAACACAGCAAGGAAGATGAATTGGCAATGGGAAATGAGCATTGTATGAATGCTCTCTTGAATTGTGGGCTGAAAAAATTCTTTCTGACGCCATGCCTCCGGGATCAGCCTGAACTACTACAGTATCTCATCAGAATTTGGGATGAGGATGAGGATAAATTCAAACTTCGATATCAGGTACTTGAGCTCGAAGTATCAGATGTGTACTTCATCAATGGACTGTCACGCAGGGGTCTAGTCCCTATCCTGACCGGTACCAAGCCTTCAAAAGAAAACATGACAATGGTCATGGACAGGGTGTGCCGAGGGGCACGCAAAGGAACAGGGAGCGGGAGAGTAGACATTCATACCATCCCCGATCTAGCATTGAGAGTAGTGCTACATACCATTACGCGAGCTGCGAGATCAAAGGCACCGCACGAGACCATAAAGATGCAGCTACTTCTTGCATCGGAGTGCATGAACCCAACTATCTTTGACTGGGCCACGGCCGTGACTATGAACATTAAACGGCAACTCACAAAATTCAAGAAGACCAAACTGAAACAGTTTGGATATGGGTCAATTCTAGTGTCTTTCTTCCTGGAACGATTACCAATTTTCCAGTGCCAGGAGGCCATAGTCCCGGATCCACCACTGAGAGAGCCACGGATGGCTCGATGGGTGGCATTGATGCCCAGGGCAGGGGCGGCTAGCAGATGTCCTGGCGGCCCGAGTTCTTTGACTGGCTCCAACGACAGTTGATCGTCGTGCAGGACTGGCCCTATGCGAGCATTGATTTTACCGGAGACCCAGACCTTCCGCTCCTAGAGGGAGAGGACTGGGACGAGGAGCTGGGTAAGACTCTTTTTAATTTTATTAGTTTTATTATTTTTTGGTATACATGCATGTTCTAATATCTAATCATGTATGTAAGTAGATTTTTGCCTAGAGAGGCCCACCGGAATGTCACTAATAGGGAGGAGGACCCCTCTCGCTTATGACCCTCAAGGTGAGGGGTGCGAGGGGGACGAGCTCATACAGAACCTAGAGGGGATCACTCATGGAGTTCTGGATTATGCTTATTTAGCTGATGTTCCCTTAGATTATCAAAGGCACACCGTAGGGTTGCTGAGTCGTCTCCACCGCTTATTGAGGCGGTTGGTGCGGGCAGTGACGTGCTACCACGAGCACCATGCCGATTAGTCACCTAAGCTTTCTATTTGCATATTTTTTGAGAGACATGTCGTCTCCGGATGTAACTGAAAAAAACATGTATAATTTTGGTTTTATATGATGCACACGTTGCAAACACTCGACATATATATATACATCTATTTTATACATGGATCTTGCTTACATATGATAATGTTTCTACAAATTGCGTAGATGTCTATCTAATACCATGTTGGCTACTGCATCTACTAGTGTATTGATTCGTCTTGGTATATGCTGATATGTGATGTAATAAAAATTTCTTTCAAGTAAACGAATACGTAGATACAGTCTTAAAATGCATGGGTTTATAACTAAATAATGACCATTGAGTTGTAAAACCACAAGCTATGAATCCAGATGTACAAGTAACGTGCGAATACCGAGGTTAACTACCTCGTTTAATAATTCCAAAATGGCGCTATATTCCGTGACATTATTTGTAGCAGGCCCTAGACAAACACCTTGTAAATTAACCAACTCACCAGCAGGATTGTAAATTACCCAGGCTGCTGAAGACAAGTTCCTAGTACTGCGGGAGGCACCATCCGCAAAACCGACATAAGGAGTAATAGACATCTGCACAATCAAGAAGACCTAATAAGCAGAAAAATGCTTACAAAGAACACCACACAACACTTGCACAAAAATTAAAAAATCACCTATGTACATATACCACGCAATAATGATTCAAGCATATTATTTCTTCAAGTACAACCCGTTTCTAGGCTGCGCCAAAGGAAGACCTTCATAATCGATCAGCTCATAAGCCCCATTTTTAAATACATGTTTAACGATATAGGGCCCATGCCACATAGGTTGGAATTTTCTTGCCCCAAGCTTGTCATGGGCTTGATCATACAAGAGGACGAGGTCCCCTTCGATAAAAGAGCACGGAGAAACCGTTTGATCGAAATGAGCTTTAACCCACTTTTTCTATGCCTCGATAACCAAAGCAGCCAAGCGGCGATTTTCGTCCAATCTCCTGAGATATAGGAGACGTTCTTCCTCCAGGGAAGTATCAGGCAGTAATTCCACAGCCAATTTTAGTGAAGGGATCTCACATTCAACCGGAAGAGTAGCTTCCAGATCATACACCAACTGAAATTATGTGAATCCGGTTGCACTCTTCACTGACGTTCGTTAGGCCCAAAGAGCTAAAAACAATTGGAGATGCAAACTCGACTTGTGTATACCAATTGTTCGTTGAAGCATTGTGACAAGCACCTTGTTCACGGCTTCAACCTGGCCATTTTCCTGAGGGTAATATGGCGTTGAGCTGTCGTGACGCAAGCCCAACTTAGATCTCAGCTCTGCCATCATATAGTCTTGAAAATGATAGCCATGATCAGTGACGATGGCTTGAGGAACGCCGAAACGAGTGATCACATGGTTGAAAATGAACTGTGCATTTGTCTTACCGTCCACAGCCAATGTAGGCATTGCTTCGGCCCACTTGGTGAAATAATATACGGCAACGATGATATAAGCATGCCCCCCGGCCGAGTGAGGGTTACACGTCATAAAATCAATGCCACATTTGGCAAAAGGGCCCATGGTAATGACAGGATGTAATGGGAGAGGCGGCGCACGCATCTTGCGTTGGAAGATCTGGCACGCATGACACTTCTATATTGCAACAATACAGTCTTTAAATATAGATGGCCAGAAATAGCCCGCATGAAGGATCTTCTATGTCGTATCATAACTGGACATGTGACCGCCATAGGCACCACTGTGGCAGTCATTCATAACTTTCTCAACCTCTTCTAAGGTCAAACACCAGCGAAGTATGGAACCGACTCCAACACGATATAAGGTGTCTCCGATAATGCGATATGGTTGAGACTGATGTCAAACGCGGCGTCGAGCATCCTTTGTTAACTCAGACCTGAAGGTAGATGTCTAGAGGTACACGATGATATCACCGTACCATGGATCGAGATTGTTGATTAAGAAGAGAGTTTCGTCCAGGATATGATCCTCGAATTGAGACGGAACAGAGTCGGTAGGGAGAGAAAAAATGAGATCACCAAAAACCAGTGATTTCTTTGATTTGGAAGTAGTGAACTCCAAATCAAACTCTTGGAGGATCACAATCCACTTTGAGTACTTGCCTCCCAGAAATTGTCGAGGCAAAATGTAATTCATGGGGTTGCAGTCAAAAATCACGGTTACCGTGCGTAACAGGATGTAATGGCGAAATCGATGAATGGCCTGGACCACGGCCAGTGCCAACTTCTCGACATGTGCATAGAACGTTTCAGTTTCAATAAGGTTCTGAGACAGGTAATAAATCACGTGTTTGTTACCGTCATCGTCATCCTGCACCAGAACCATGGAAATTGTACTAAATGTGGCAGCCAAATAGAGGGAAAGTCACAATGATAATTCAGAGGACGTATTAATGGAGTGTTGATAAGCAACGTCTTAAGGTTATCGAAATATTGCTGAGCAATCTCGTCCCAATAGAAAGGGACGTCCTGTTTTAGAAGTCGCGTGAACCGTTTGGCTACCTCCGCATAGTTCGGGATAAAACGACGTAAGAAATTCACTTTCTCTTGAATACTCTGAAGTTGATGCAACGAGGATGGGGAGGGGAGATTAAAAATAGCCTCAACCTTAAGAGGGTCAAGGCAAATTTCGTCCTTAAATACAATGAACCCTAAAAGTCGACCAGAGTCAACACAGAAGACGCACTTGTGAGGATTAAGCATGATGTTGTAACGTCTACAACGGAGAAAAATCTGGCGGAGATGTTTCAGATGGTCTTGGCGTAGATCTGAATGAGTCGAAAGGTCATCCAGGTATGGATGAACAACATTACGTATGTCGTGAAAGTCGTAAGACATGGCATGCTGGAAGGTAGCCCCAGCGTTTTTCAAGCCGAAAGGGAGTTTCTTATAGGTGAATGTTCCCCACGGACAGATAAAATCAGTCTTATGTTGATCGGATGGGAGGATATTGATTTGATTATAACCTGAAAGGTCGTCCATAAGGGAAAAGATCTCACTCCCCGCACAATCAGCAATGAGTTGATCGATAAAAGGGGTGGGATAGTTTTCCTTAGGGCAAGCATGATTGATATCTCGATAGTCAACACAGACTCGAATTGTGCCCTGCTTCTTATTCACAGGGACAATGTTGGAAACCCAATCTGTCAGAGGGATCGGATATATGAAACCCTCTTTAAGAAGTTTCTCAAATTCAGCTTTTATAGTAGCCGCTTTCCGAGGATGCACTGGACGCAGACGTTGGCGCATAGGCTTCGCACCGGGATAGGTGGGAATTTTGTGCACAATGATACTGGGATCAATTCTAGGCATCTCTTCGTAAGACCAAGCGAAAACATCACGAAATTCGTAGAAGAGACTAGTGTACACTTGAATCTCATCGGGATAACAAGTGACTCCCACATGGATGTTCTCGACAGCCCCCGGTTAATGGAGATGTCGAAAGGCATCGTTTGGGAAATGTTACTCAAATTTCCTTCCGAAAAAACTTCGTGAGCCAATATTGGCGTTTGAAACGGCGGAGAGAGAACATGATATGCAAAAAGCTCGAGACAATTATACATTGCCCCTAGGCCAGGCATAAACGAGAAACGATGATGCCCATCGCTCCACGGCAGATCTTCGAGAGACATATTCTTGACGATAGCTTCGTCAAACGGAAAAACTTCTCTCAAAGGATCGAGCGAATCTGCATCACCAAGCCAAGGGGATTGAGAATAAACATCAAGAGCCATGCTCAAAGGAGCATTATCAGTAGGAGGAGGATCCAATGCGGCAATGATCTCACAATAATTGATTTCAACCAGGGTCAGAGGCATCGATTCTCCAAAAGAGGCAACCTGTTCAGGAGAAGGGATGATCCATGGGTCATCTGACCTAGAGATCATATTGACTTGAACGGTATTCGGTGGTGGAATGCGAAAAATACCCATGAGAATGGGATCCTTGAAAATACCTGGTCATATACTGTCAGGGGGATTAGGAATTTGATCCATGTATGGCACGTTGTTCTCAGAAGATGAGGTAAATAAATACAACTAATCGACAGTAATAATCTTTCCCTCATGTGGAAACTTCAAAAGTCAAAAGAGGGTGGACGGAACGCACAACATGGCATGGGTCCAACTGCGACCGAGTAGAATATTGTAGTTGAGTTTGGCATCAACAACTTCCACTTCAACGTTGACTATCTTTCCTTGCAATGTAATCGGTAGACTCGCGAGAACACCCAAGGGTTTCGATTCCCTTCCATCGAATGCCTCAAACGAATTGGGAGATGAAGTGAGGGCTGGAGAGCCAATGGCCTTCCAGCAAGAAGATAACATAACGTAGGTAGATGCACCTTCGTCCACAATCACTCTGTGAATATTGAGGTCGTTAATTCCGACTTGTATAACAAGCGCAATCTGGAGCGGAAGTCGAAAGACGAAATTCTCTAGATCAAAGGTGAGAAGGCTAGAATCGGCAGGATCAATCCCACCGATTGCAGATAATAAAGCTTTCCATTAAGACAGACAAATCTGAAGTACTTCCAGCGCGGACATCATGGAAGGCGCCTGTGCTAGATCCTCAACAATGCTGTAATGCTGAGCATCACGGGCATTCAGATTATAGGAATACTTTTAGAGAACACCTTTGGAAGGTGTCCATACAATGGGTTTAGCACTGGGCCTTTCAATCTCAAGAGGACCAGAGGCAGGTGGGGGAGGAGGGCCATCAACGACTTCCTTCCCAGCTGCCTGGCGTGATCCAGCATAATCCTTCGATCGAGTGGCAATGGCAACAGGTGCAGCACCATTCATCATGAAAACCTGAGACCCAAACGGTGCGGATGGCGAAGGCTGCTCGACCATCTAGGTTTGCTAAGATGGAAAAGGTTCCTTAAGAACTATTGGAGTTCCCTTAGAGCCCTTAAGAATTTGACTAACCTCGGATCATCTAGGACAATCTTTAGTGTAGTGGTCTTCATCACAAATCAGGCAAGGGTACTTCGGTTTTCACTGTGAACCATCATCAGCACGTGGTTTGGACGTTTCTGGTTTTGGGGCATCGGATTTGTCTTTGCCTTTGCCCTTCTTTTTTCCTTTTGAAGTCTTGTCCACAGGATTGGCCTGAACGGCGTTGACCTCTGCGATCTTACCAGAATCTAGAGTAGCTTGAGGATCAGAATTGTTGGAAGAATTCGATTTTTGCTTCCCATTGGAAGACTTGTGAGAAGTATGAGAAACAGAACCAATAAAACCGTCTACTAATGGAGTAGCCAGCACTTTAGAGGTCCCTGGTCGCGGGGCATCATTCAAGATGTCGTATAACATTCTCAATTGAGAGTACACTAAATTGAGGTACTGGGCATGAGCAATGGCTTGTTCCTTGGTTACACATGCCCCATAGCAATGTCTTGTGCAATCTTATTGAAAAAAGAGGTAGTGAACCAGTGAGTCAGAAGCTGATCAGGAATATCAAACTTGATCAAACGACGATGACGTCTCCATTCGTGAATGTGATCTGAAATATACATAGCTTTGTCCTATTTCATAGATATCAAGAGATGCATCCCGGCTTCGCAATGAACTGGTAACTGGAAATGCGTCAGGAATGCCATAGCTACAATATTAAAATCTTGAAAAATACAACGGGACAATTCTATATACCATTTAGCAGTAGCGCCGGTGAGAGTGCGCTGGAAAAGATGTAGACGAATCGAGTCATCCACCCAAGAATTCGAAGAACACCATAAATGGTATGTCATGACGTGTGCTTGGGGATATTCTCCATATTTTCCCTCAAACTTAGGACAATCACCAGGCACCTTCGTCGGAACTAGAGGCCAATATGGATTATGAAGAATCGGATCATTGGTAAATTTGGACACGTCCAGTAACTCCAACGTGGTGAGAAAAGGTAATTGAAGGTTAAAAGGCATGCCAGGTCCTCGATAAGGACCTGTACCTGTACTCCATCCTGGTTGAGCATAACTCTACCCCCATTGGTTTTTTCCTAGAGGATTATGACCATAGGGGGTATAAGCCGGATAATTGGGTTGATATGGTGGTTGAAAACTAGGATGCGGGGGTTGATAACTAGGGTACTGATTCTGATTATACATGGGTCCCGATTGAGCAGCGTAATGATTTTGCTGCGGAGTATAAGTATAGCCTAGTTGTTGAGGGTAATAACTAGAACCTTGAGGCAGGTTGTAAACCGGTCGAGACTGACCTTGAGGGTAATAGTCGCCTTGGGGTCGAACGGGCTACTGGTAAGTGGGGCCCTGCCAAGTCGGATAAGTCGGGAGCACAGGTGGATTCGGCTGTGGCATAGAATAGATCGGCGACTGAGCAGGGTTAACAGGCTGTGCAGGTTGTCCTTGTTGAACAGGTTGACCTGGCTGATGAGGGACACTAGGTTGCCCCGGCTGAGGAGGTTGGCCTGATGGTGGGAGTGGGCCAGGTTGTGCCTGATAACCAGGTTGACCTGGGACAGGACCATAAGATGGCCCTGGCTGAGCAACATTTTGACCAATTGGAAAATGAGGTTGCTGAGGTTGCACCAAAGGTTGAGAAGGATGGGTTTTCCCCCCAGGACCGTATGAAAGTCTAGGTGGATACATCGGTTTCCCTGCCGGTCCTTGAGGTTGCCCTGGTTGGACCATAGGGTGAGGCTGATGAGGTTGACCTTGAGGATTGTAAGACTTCCCTTGTGGGCCGTAAAATAATCCCTGCTAGACCGAAGGTTGTCCCTGTAAGGGTTTCCCTTGCGGGTCATATGCATACCCTGTCTGGGCCGAAGGTTGTCCCTGGAAGGGTTTTCCTTGTAGGCCAGAAGCATATCCTTGCTAAAACAAAGGTTGTATCTGAAAGGGTTGTCCTTATTGGTTAGAAGGTTGCACAGGCAGGGTAGGTATAAAACCGTTAATACACTGATAATCCTCAGGAGCAGGCAAATGAATGGGGTTGTCGTGCTCTTCATATTGAAATGGAAATGAGTAGATCGGGGTACCATCTGCTCCATAATGAGAAAATTAAGGATGACTAAGATCCTGAGAGGACTGATCAACCTGGGAGATCAGTGGCTGTAAATACATCTGATACTCCTCGGGAGAAAGGTTCTCAGGAATGGCAGTAGCTATATAAACGTCTTCAGGAACTGACGAGGTCCCAGTTGACTGAGTGGTGACAACAGGCGTAGAAGTAGCCACGCAGACAGTAGGTCTAACAGGTATCGACGTGACAAAAGGAGATGTCGTGAGCGGTGTCGATGGCGACATCCCTAACGAGGGAATGGTCCGTTCCGTTGACGGAGTTCATATTCTCATAGAAGCAATAGCGGCCATGACCTAACTTAAATACCTATATCCAGCTGGGAGCAATAGACCAAGTGAATACAGAACAAATGGTTCAGGGATGTCTTCGGGAAAAAGTCAGTAGTCTTCACCAGAAGTATGAATTCCCTCACTAGGAATAGGACTGGATGAGTCATATCTGACCCTATCGTAAGATCTTCTAAAAGATGACGGGGACTAGGAGGTACGACAGTAGCCAAAAATGGTGATCCCGATGTAAGAGGAGGGAAGTGTTCCCCAACTCCAAATCCAAACCCAGCGTTGGACAAGGGCCATTTGAACTCAACTGATCCTCCAAAGGGAAGTTCAGATATAACCAGTCCCCCAAAGGGAAACTCGGATACAACGGGCTGCTGATGCTCAGCAGAGGACTGAGAGACCTCTGATGAATTTTTTGTATAAGGACTACCAGTAGACGAAACCGATGGTTCCGCCACAGTGACTATAGAAAAAAGAGGAAGATATCAAAAACAAAGACACACGGGAAAAAACCAAGGCAAAAAAAACAGGTCGAAAAAATCAATCTCTAAATGGACGTGTGATCGTAGGTGACTAATTTTACCACATTGAAACTGGAAATTTTATTGTTTCATGTTTTAAGAGTCTAGAAACGAGTAAAATATGACTCTATCACTTTCAGTTTGGAAACAAGCGTGAAAGGACAAGTGTTTGATGATATTTTCAAATTTAGGGAGTCAGTAAAGATCAAAATGACTGCTCTGGTAATATAGGTAAATAGGTGTACCAGATATCCGTGAACTGCAATATACACCTTGGTAAAAATGAAAGAGAAATCAACCAAGGACTTAATGTACGTGCAGGTAATCTCTCTGAATGTTGTGTCTGGTGTATCACGGGTAAAAGGTAACAGACTCGGCTTCCTATGGATAAAGGATTTGCAACCTAATGGGGTCTCCCTATATATACATGACGGTACGGGGAGCACAAGTCCGTACTAGTGTTGTCTGTAGCCGAATAGCGAACGACAGCTACTAGGCTTAAAGACGCCAGAACACGTCTCTACCTTAGACTACTAGATGTTCCTTTAAGTTTCAATGTTTCCTTAGGTTAATTCAATAAATTTTATATTTGATCTTCAATTTATGTTTTGATTTCAAGGCCCTATCGAATGTTGGATCTCATAAAACCTCTAGATGCAAACTACATGCCACAAAATATCATTTTGTTCAATGAAGAGCTATCTACGGGAGAGTTGAGAGCTTTCAAATGACAGCAAAATGAACACACAAAAACATCCACTACCATTTTCAATGCAAGCTAATGAAACTGGAAAACTTTTCTCTAGAATTATACAACACTAGTAATGCGAAAGAGTTTTCAATTTTCACTATGCCAATCAAAAATGCAAAAGAATTTTTTTTTTATATTTTTCAATATATTAGAGAAAATGCACTAAATAAATGAAAAACTGATGAAAACATCAATTTGAGAATGTTAGAGAGAGAGCTGAAACAAAACAAGTTCATTCAACTCAAACAAGCACAATCAAGACTCAAACCGATGACGAAATCCCTCAAAGTGAAGAAGAATCATGAAAGAGACTCAAACAAACCATGTGATCTAGGCTTGGAGCAACATAAAGCGAAACTCAGCGAAAGAGAGGACAATCACTCAATAAATGCAATGATTCAATGGGATTCAGCAAGATGAACGCAAAGAAGCATAAACAAAGTTTACTGGGAAAGCAAAGGCCCAAAACTCCCACGGGAGGCTCAACACACTGAAGCACCTAGAAGCCCTAGGGCTAAAATGCAAAACTGACAGAAAAAGGCAAAAAACTGGAGGACAAGGGCTAAACACAGTCAAAAATGACTTCAAAGCACTCAAACAATCAAAAAAAAAACAAACTAGGACCAAAATTCAAGCTCAGAGAGTCCAAAAACAGGCAAACCCTAAAACCTAGCAAGGTTGTTGCGCCTATCTGGCTGTAATATGTGCCAAACAGGGGATGGCACGTGTGCCTAACTAGAAACTAGTTCCCTTCGGCGCGACTGTCAGAGGGATAACCGCGCCAATTATTTTTACCCTAGAAAATAATGAAAATGAACAAACAGAGGCTAGATCTGGTCTTCTAGGGGCTGAACAAGGTTTTAACACCAAGGAAGGTGAACCAGAAAAGCAAACTAATCAAACAAAAAGCCAAAAAACAACCCAATGGAGGAAGGACCAACTCCCACTGATCCCTAGTGGAGTCGCCAAATTGTTGTTGAGGTAAATCCCCTCTGCGGATAAAGGCGATCCCACTATCCCTAGAGTAGGTCTAGGAACAATCGAAACATGCAAAGCTATTGATTCCTAGTTACAAAAGATAGAATTGCGATAGATCGCTTACCGTGATTCCTTCGCTGTTGTTTTCGAAGAAGAAGTGGCGCTTCTATTCCTAGCTAGACAGGTCACAATCCATGAGCTTGTTGCATCTAGATACCTATACACATGCAAAGAAGAGAGACAACATGCAACGTAATATTTCACACTTTATAACTATCGATCAGTTAGAGAGGAACGAATGAAATTGCATTATATAATGGACAAACACAATCATGGAACCAATAGAAGAGTCATGTATATTAAGATATGAGAGAACGATTACAACCAGTGCTCTGACGTCATGATATTCCTTCGACAGGGTTGCAACGGGACATGTCTCACAAAGCTCATCAAGGGTTTGACAGAACTCTCTCTCTCTCACAGGGTTCTCCTTAGCTCTGCTCTTGATTGTCACTCAGCTATAATTTCCTTTCCAAAAGTTGAGCTAGCTAGAAAATGGAGAGGGTTGGATTTTATAGAGGGAGAAGGAGAGGTTAGGCTCCCTATAATCATGGGGGAGAGTCCTATCTCTTAGGAAGGTTCCATGAAAGGTGGAAAACCACTTCCTAAACAGGGAGATCCGGAGCCAAACAACCCAACCACTTTTTGATGATCTGTTCTGAAGTTATTAGAATCAAACTTCCACCTTATATTTGTTAAAAAACATTCCAAAACATGTTGGCGTGGGCAGAACATAGCGACAGAGTGCCAGCTAGCGCGCTCACTAGTGTACATTTTCCCCATTGGTGTGAGGGATGAACTGACTACTCGCGCCAATGCCAAAACATGGATTTTTGGGGCTTTTTTTGAGGAAATGTTCTTCAGGAGAATTCTTGCCCTTATGCAGAAGGATGCCATTAAGGTATTTTCAGGACGTTTTATTGTTCACAAGTCATGGTAATAGTCCTCCAATGTACGAGACGAGGGATTGCAGGGACAGTGACAAAATGTTGTGTAACACTAACAAAACTAAGGGACTATACTAGTAATATAGGGACCTAACATGCCCCTCTCCTTCAAAAAATTGTTTTCCTCAATTCTTGAGTAGCTCCGGATGCTTCTGTATAAAATTATCATCCTCCCATGTATAATCTTCAATGGGTAAGTTCTTCCATTTGATGAGATCCTCTGAAATTGATCGATTTCGTAGTTGTCGAGTTCTTGTTTTCGTGACTGCTTCAGGTTCCAATATGATTTTTCCTTCCTCATCAAGTTCTGGAAATATTGTTTGAACTGTAATTTTGTTCCCTATAACCTTATTTAAGCATGAAACATAGAAAACTAGATGCACTCGCGAAGAAGTAGGAAGCTCCAATTTGTATGCCATAGTACCAATATTTTGCAGCACCTTGTAAGGACCATATTACTTTGGCAATAATTTATTATCCTTCTTAGCTTGCTTGAGGGACATTTGTTTGTATGGTTGTAGCCGTAAAAATACTCAGTCTCCTACATCAAAATTTCTCTCGTTGCGATGTTGATCTTCTTGTTGTTTCATTCGTTTTTGTGCCAAATTTAGTTATCTTTTAAGAGTTGGAGAACTTCTTGTTGATGCTCGATGTGATCTTCCACTTCTTGAACCTTAGAATTTTTCATAAAAGAAGATGTGATGGATGGTGGATGATATCCATAAAGTTCCATGAATGGGGTCATTTTTTCTGCAGTATGGAAGGAAGTGTTATACCACCATTCAGCGAGAGGTAACCACTTGACCCATTCTGTTTGCTTATCTGATACAAAACAACGAAGATATCCTTCCAAACATTTATTCACTATCTCATTTTGACCATCGGATTGAGGGTGGTAAGATGAGCTATGAGCTAGTTGAGTACCCAAACAAGAAAATAATTTCGTCCAAAAATATCCTGTAAAAATGGGATCTCTGTCACTTACAATAATCTTGGGTTTCCATGTAGCTTTTGAATTGTTTCCATAAGTGCAGTAGCAACTGTACTTGCTTTAAATGGATGAGATAATGCACAAAACTGTGCATACTTTGAAATTTTATCAACTACCACCATGATGACACTCTTTCCTTCGGACTTAGGTAAACTTGTGATAAAATCCATTGAAATCTCCTCCCAACATTGACTTGGAATGGATAAAGGTTGTAGAAGACCCGGGGTCTTAATTGTCTGAAATTTATTTTGTTGGAAAACCAAAAATCCCACCACAAACTTTTGAATATCAGATTTAAGGCCATCCCAAAAAAAATCTTTCTTCACCCTGTGGTAAGTTTTTAAAAATCCTGAGTGTCCTCCTAAAGGAGAAGTGTGAAATTAAAAAAGAATCTTTTGTTTTAGTTGGGAATTCTTTCAAATATATAAGCGATCTTTGTACCATAAGGAATCATTTTTCCAACTAAATGTACCAGATGTACTAGGATCTTGCTGCAACTTTTGAATGAGTGTCCACACTTATTCGCCCTTCTTCCATTCATCCCTTGCTTCGGTTATCCAATCTGGTTGGATAATAGAAATGGCACAAAGCAATGCTTCCACCTCTTCATCCTTTTTTGAGAGTGCATCTGCAACAACATTTAGCTTCCCTTTTTTGTAGATGATTTCAAAGTCATAACCCAACATCTTTGTGACCCATTTTTGTTGCCCTTCTGAAGATAGTATTTGTTCCAAAAAGTGTTTAAGACTACCATGATCAGTTTTTACCTTGAATTTTCTTCCCATTAGGTAAGGTCGCCATTTCTTTAGTGCATGTAGTATTGCCAACATTTCCTTCTGATAAATAGCTTTCTAAAAATACTTTTCTTTGATTGGACAACTTTCAAAGGCAATAGGTCTTCCTTCTTGCATTAAAACAACACCAATTCCATTTCCTGAGGCTTCACATTCCACAATAAAGGTTTTTGTGAATTCTGGCGTAGCTAAGACTGGTGCTAGGAACATTTCCTCTTTAAGATGTTCAAAGGCCTCATACTAGTGCTAGGTAGCCAAGGAACTGAATTGAGGCATTTGAACATATTTATGGTAGCTAAGACTGATGCTAGGAACATTGCCTCTTTATGGTTGGTTCCTGGTGTATATCCTCTTATTTTGAATTTTCTTGTTCATTTTCTTCCTCGTCTTCACAATCTATGTAAAATAATTTCTTCTCAACACACTTATGACCTTTAGTGTATTTGCTATCATAACTGTAGCAAAGCCCTTTTGTTCTTTTTTCTTCCAATTTTTGTGGTGTCAACCTTGTAGGTTGTGGAAGTCTAGGAGTAGAAACACTTCCGTCTTTATAGATGTGAGTGGTAGGCTTCCTTGTCGCCATAATTTTACATTCAATTTTTCTTGCCAACCTAAATGCCTTCTCCAATTAAGGAGGTTCCCAAACACGAACTTCATGTTGGATGTTATCCTTTAAAGTCCCTATGAAGACATCAATCATGTGTTCCTCTGGAATATCAGTTACCTTTATATTCAATTTTTGGAAGTCCTCAATGTGCTCCACCACTGAACCCTTTTGTTTTAGATTTATCAATTGGCTAAAGATGGTGTTGCTCTCTGTATCCTCATAATGTGCTATCATTTTCTCCGTAAAAATTGACCAAGTGACAATTTTTTTACGAGAGAAAAGCCATCGATACCATAAAAATACATTTTTTTTTCTAAATGTAAAGTTGCAATGCGTACCTTTTGTGTGTTTTGCACATTATTGAGATCAAAACATTGCTCCATCTGTAGTGTCCATGTTACAGGATCCTTGCCATCAAACTTCCTCATATCCATATTTGGAATATGGTGGTTCTTCAATCCAACATTAGATTTTATGAAATCATTATTAACATTTATTTTTTTCTCATCATGAGTTTCCTCTACTATATTTCTGTCATTAGGAATCATTTCTTGTATTAACCTTGTCATCAAACCTTCCATGTCGGCTTTTAGATCATTCTTCATGCCTTCCATGTTGTCTTTCATTTTTTCATCAATCTTAGCTTCCATGTCATCCATCTTAGCTTCCATGCCATTCTTCAAACCATCCATGCCTTTCTTCAAACCATCCATCTTAGCTTCCATGCCTTTCTTCAAAACTTCCATTTCATTTTTTTTTGCTCTTTGCGAGAGCGAAATTTGGTGCACTTGCTCTTGTAATTTTGATATGTCATGTTGCGCTTCTTCGTCTTCATGAGTCATAGTAGAGCCTTCCAAAGGCTTAATGGGTGTTGAATTATTTTTAGGTGGCATTTTAGAACCCAATACTAATATATGTGCTTCAAAATGCCCTTGGAATCACTTCAAACTGATTTTCACACAAGAATTATGCAATTCGAAGAAGAAAAAATACATGAATTTTTCTTGCTTTTGAGGAGCTCGATATTGAAACTAAATTATCTCTGTGATTTTGGATCTTTAATATCTAAAATTCAGCCCTGTAGTAGCCCTCTGAATCTTCTTTCGAATACCACATGTCTAACCTAATTTGGTTTTTTCAAGGAAAAGTTATGCCCAATCTCCCACAATGACCTAATTATGGACTAGTTTAGTAGAGCGAACTGGTACGATGTGCCACGTGTCATTGTTTCCTCCTTTGGCTCTGAAATTGATATAAAGGAAACTGTAGTCTATGTACTTATGCTACTTTTTATAAAATTCAAATCTGACACTCAGAGAGAGAGTTATGACAATTTTCCCACGTTCACCTCTTTGAGATGAAATTCAGGAGCCTGAAAAATCCCTAACTTCCACAGATCATATCTCCGAAAATATTGCAAACCAAGATCTAAAATTTTTACAGGAGGTTCCTCAGGCTTGAGACTTTGCTCTGTAAAAAATTTAGTTGTTGAACCTTCGTAGAAAGAAATTTATAGCGCAAATTCCACGATGAACTGTTTTAGGTGAATTTCATGAGCCTAAAAAACCCTAACTTCCACAAATCATATCTTCCAAAATATTGTGAACCAAGATCTGAAATTTTTACATGACGTTCCTCAAGATTTTGGCTTCGCTGTGTAAAAATTTCAGCTTCTGAACCTTCGTAGAAAACAAATTATAGTGAAAATTCCACAATGATCTTTTTGGAGCGAAGCCCTAGAATCCAAAGCTCTGATACCAAATGTTATGAAACCAGCTCCAAAAATAGAAGAAAAGAGAGATCAACTCCTTATAAATCAGCCACTTCGAGGGGGCAACCTCCAATAAATTACATAAATGAACAATTCTTGGATGATACAAATGACAAAACCTCCTTCTATATATAGGATTCCATGGTTGGAGTTAGTAAGTTATGCACCGAACTTGCTATGCTTTGATACATACTGATGATTCAGGTTTCAGGACTGTATGCTTACAGTTTTTGATTGTGTGGCCGACTGTTTTCTGTTTGTTTTGGACTGTACAGTAGTTTTACACTACAGCATATGTAACATGTAGCTGATCATTAATATGAAAGGTTACGAACTTTTTCTCTGTGAAAAAAATATAGGATTCCATGGGATCACAATATAATCTTAGCCGACCTAAAAATAATAGTGTAAGGGCACAATAACAACAATATTGTGGTTACAGTGGTACAACAATAACAATAAGGGGGTTACACTAACAACACTAAGGGACTATACTAGTAATATAGGGACCTAACAGGGACCCTTTTAAAAAATTTGGAGTGGAACAAATAAAACCCTTAATAAATTAATTCAAATAGAAATAGGAATTAAATGGGTTAAAAACATTGAATTTTAATTTCAAAGATGCTTAAGCGGAGAATGCTAAGCAATCGCAATATCTCATGAAAGACATATGACTTTTAAAATCCACTCAACACAAATTGCGATGTGAAATACAAAAAAGTGCTTTAATAAAGGAAAAAGGAATTTTCCCTAACAAAATTCTATAAGAAAGAAACCGCGGGACCCACTTCCACCACGTAGTCAAATCGCAAATTGCATTTCACATTTTTATCATGAAAATATTAAAATCATCCTCGAAATTTCCTCGATGCGATATATTATATCGCATCGCACTTTCGTTTTGTGAGCACTCTTGCCCTTCGCTCATTTTCGTCGATATTGCAATGACTGCGATCATTAGAAGAATTTTAGGGTCTAAAATGGGCCTCCTAAGGAAAATGTACAATCAAAATTCATTTTATGAGAACCAATCACATTTTAGGGGATGATATCGTCCTTAATGGTTGAGGTGGCATTGCCTGAATTAAAGGTAATTACTTGTCACATTTTCAATGGTGGATAAAAAATCATGGTTAACCATGGTAGTGCTCTAAGTACTTTTAAAGTCAAAGTAAAGTACTCATAATAAATGTCATTTCACATTTTTGAATAAAATAATATTATTGTCATTTCATATTTCTTGAAAGAAACATTGCATATCCTTATACATTTATTATATTATATTATATTTATATAGTATATTAATTACATGTTATTATACAATTTAAATAATATAAATTTTAATTAATAGCATATAATATAATTAAGAATTTATAAATTTATATTTATATTTTATTTTAAGTTATTTAAGTACAAAGGACAAATGCATTAGTTGTTCAATGATAATGATTTTTTCTTGAAAAACTCATTCTTATTTATAGTCACATCAATACAGTTTTTTTATTAATTTTATTTTGGTACAACTTTTGAATTGAATTTAACTATGGTTACATGGATTTTGGTGCAAAAAGTGAATTGCAAATTCATAAATATTAATTTGATTGGTTTAGTTGCTATTTTATTATTTCTTTAGGATGCCCATTTTAGACCTCAAAATTCCCCTAATGATCGCAATCGGCAAAAGGTAGCCAATCAACATTCTATAAATATTCACACATGAATAACATCCATGATACGACAAATCTTGTTTAAATGTTGGAATGATTGCGTGAGAACATCAACCCATATTGTCCATTAATGCCATAACTTAAACATTTTTATATCCCACGCTTTTGAAAATGATTTGACTGTAGGAAGCATTGAATTTATGTATTAAACACGTGCCAAGTTTCATTCGCTTGATTTTTTCCATTATTGTAAGTGACAGAACATAAATGCATCCTCTATTCACAGATAAAATGTGGAGGCCGCAAAGTGGTTCTTTGTTGGGCATGTGTTATATTATTTCCACGACTAGCCCCACGCACTGTACATTGCATCGGACGCAGTAGGGGGGTCACAAGGGGGGAGGCAGCCCCCACTATTGGGGTCCAGGGCAGCGCCCTGGCGAAAATTGTTATGGTGTGCGGACCCACTCATAGGTGGACCCACCCATGTTTTGTGCATGAGTTTGCACATGGTTTTGGGGTACGATGGTTTTCGGCCCCTAGTATTTTGTAGATCCGGTCAAGAGAACTACGGTTATGTTCTAATCCAGGGTTAATGGATTGGGGTTTATGTATGCTTTGGCATGTATATATATGTATTGTAACACTAAAAGGAATATAATGAAAAATCAAGCTGGTCGTCCCGATTTGGGATCCAGGGGAAAATCTTTGTGTTTATCTGTTTTATGTTTTATGCTCTCGCTATTGTTTATTTTCTGTTATAAGATTCGTATGTAGATAATTTATGTTCAGGGTTAAAACCTACATTTGGTATCAGAGTTGTTTCGGCTTCAAGGGGACGCCTTTGCTGCTGAGGGTTTTTTGCTCGGGCCAGAGGTAGACCCTGTTCAATGGGAGATCTACGGGATCGATTCTTGCAGTGAAAGAAGATGGCGAGCGGCGGAAAGATAGAGATCAAGAAATTTAATGGTCAGAGTTTTGAGTTGTGGAAGCTCAAGATGGAGGACTGGAACTCTGTACAAGCTACAAGGTAGCACCGTTATTGATGGGTGTAACAGTTATGTGGTTCCTGAAAGTGGAGTGGAAAGCCTAGTTGTCTCTGGAGAAAAGACCATGTTATGGAATCAAAGGCTTGGACATATTGGAGAGAAGGGCCTTCGGATACTGCATAGAAATGGTATGGTAGAAGGTATGTCTAATTTCTCTCTGGATTTCGATTTCTGTGAACATTGTGTATATGGGAAGGAGAAACGGGTGAGTTTTCCTTCTGGTGCTAAGAGGGCGAACAAGATATTAGAACTTGTGCACAGTGATGTGTTTGGACCTGTGTCAGTTCCGTCACTGGGAAATTCTGTGTACTATGTTTCATTCATAGATGACTTCTCAAGGAATACATGGATATATTTCTTGAGGAAGAAATCTGAAGTCTTTGACAAATTTAAAGAATTTAAGGCTCTGGTGGAAAACCAGACAGAGAAGAAGATAAAGGCGCCGAGGACAGATAATGGTGGGGAGTTCTGCAAGAAGGAATTTGAAGAGTTCTGTAAGAAGTGTGGTATAGCACAGCAGAAGACTACTCCATACACACCTCAACAAAATGGAGTTGCAGAAAGAATGAATAGAACACCGATGGAAAAGGCAAGAAGCATGCTCAGTGGTACCGGGTTAGGACAAGAATTCTGGGCAGAGGCAGTGGAGACTGCATGTTACTTAGTTAACAGATCACCTTCATCAACGTTGGAGGATAAGACCCCACATGAGGTATGGACTGGTAAGAAACCCTCTCTCTCACATCTAAGGGTATTTGGATGTGATGCATATGTACATGTTCCAAAGGAGAAAAGGACCAAGTTGGATAATAAATCTGAAAGGTGCATCTTTATTGGGTATAAGGATGGTTTAAAGGGTTACAAGCTTTGGAACCCAGAAACAAGGAAGGTTGTGTACAGCCGAGATGTGGTGTTTAGAGAAGTGAAAGACGTTGTTAAACATGAAGTCCTACCAAAGGAACCTGAGAAGATAGAGTTTGAGCTAAAGGAGGATGAATCAGACTCTACAACAGAAGAAGACTCAGAAGATGAAGAGCCACAAAATCCAGCTTTGAGAAGATCAGTTCGGGAAAGAAGGCAACCAGAAAGGTATAGTCCATCCGCTTTCTGTTCAGGTTTTGCCTTAACTATAACTGATGATGAACCCAGAACTGTCAGGGAGGCAGTAGATTCAGAGGATGGAAAACTCTGGAAGGAGGCCATGGTTGATGAAATGGCATCCTTTCACAAAAACAATGCATGGGATCTGGTGGAGTTGCCGGCTGGAAGGAAGCCCATTGGGAGCAAATGGGTGTTTAAGAAGAAAATGAATGTAGAAGGCAAGGTGGAGAAATACAAAGCTCGGTTGGTAGCGAAAGGTTATTCCCAGGTGCCGGGAATTGATTTTGGTGATATTTTTTCTCCTGTTGCCAAGGTTACTTCTATTAGATTACTTTTATCTGTTGCTGCTGCATTTGATTTTGAGATAGAACAAATGGATGTGAAGACAACATTTCTTCACAGGGATCTAGAAGAGGAGATCTACATGAAGAAACCTGAAGGATTTATGGTGAAGGGTAAGAAAGAACTGGTGTGCAGGTTGAAGAAGTCTTTATATGGGTTAAAACAGTCACCAAGGATGTGGTATCAGAAATTTGATACCTATATACGGGGACTTGGCTTCACCAGAAGCAAGGAGGATCACTGTGTTTATTTTAAATTAATTGGTGATCGTGTTATTTGTTTGGTCTTGTATGTGGATGATATGTTGTTGATTGAAAATGACAAAGAAATTATCCAAGATTTGAAGACCCAACTTTTCTCCAAATTCGACATGAAGGATCTTGGTGTTGCAAACTATATTTTGGGCATGGAAATTAAGAGAGATTGAGCAAAGAGAACGCTCTGGTTAAACCAGAGGAAGTATGTCGAAACTATATTGCAGAGGTTCAATATGCAGAACAGTAAACCAGTGAATGTTCCTATTCCTGTAGGTGTAAAGCTGTCTGCTGAACAGAGTCCCAAGACACACGAAGAATAGGAGTATATGTCTCGTGTTCCATATGCAAGTGCAGTGGGTAGCCTGATGTATGAAATTGTTTGTACTAGACCAGACATTGCATATTCAGTGGGAGTATTGAGCAGGTTTATGTCAAAACCAGGAAATGAGCACTGGACAGCAGTGAAGCGGGTTTTCAGATATTTACGTGGCACTAGTGATTATGGCTTGTGCTACCAAGGAAGACTAGGATTGGAAAGAATGTTGGACATTCGTGGTTTTGTTGATGTAGACTAGGCTAAAGATCTGGACCAAAGAAGATCTACAAGTGGGTATGTGTTTAGCCTATTTGGAGGCACAGTCAGTTGGATGAGTAAAAGACAGTCTGCAGTGGCTCTTTCAACTACAGAGGCAGAATACATAGCAGCCACTCATGCAAGCATGGAAGCATTTTGGTTGCAGAGATTGTGTTCAAGTATGGGGTTGGTACAGCAAGCTATAAGGATAGACTGTGATAGCCAAAGTGAAATTTTTTTGGCTAAAAACCCTGCTTAACATTCAAAGACAAAGCACATTTATGTTCAATATCACTTTGTTAGAGATATGGTTGAGGCTAAAAGGGTGTTGTTGGTAAAGGTGGGCACTTTGAAGAATGTTGTAGATGCATTGACGAAGTCTGTGAGCACTCAAAAGTTCTCTTGGTATAGAGAAACAATGGGTGTTGAATAATTGGCCCAATGACTAAGCTCTCCTGTGGCCCCCTGTGAAAATAAAACAACAAGTGGGAGAATGTTGGGCATGTGTTATATTCTTTCCACGACTAGCCCCACGTGTACGTTGCACTGGGCGCAGCAGGGAGGCCAAAGGGGGGAGGCAGCCCCAGCGAAAAAAAATTTGGTGTGCAGACCCACTCATAGGTGGACCCACCCATGTTTTGTGCATGAGTTTGCACCCTGGTATTTTGTAGATTCGGTCAAGGGAACTACGGTTATGTTCTAATCCAGGGTTAATGGATTGGGGTTTATGTATGCTTCGGCATGTATATATATGTGTTGTAACACTAAAAGGAATATAAATAAAAATCAAGCTGGTCGTCCGAATTTGGGATCCAAGGGAAAATCTCTGTGTTTATCTGTTTTATGTTTTGTGCTCTCGCTATTGTTTATTTTCTGTTATAAGATTCGTGTGTAGATAATTTTTGTTCAGGGTTAAAACCTACATTCTTCCTCCTGGGAAGCGATGTATAAGTTATTTGAGGATGAGAAACCCCATAGGTGTCAACAGAAAGCTACTGCAAATGCTTCTAATTCTTCATAAGCTACTTTAGAAGAAATTGTCAATTATTTTCTACACCGAGTTGCTACGCGCCCCAAAACACTACCATATACTGATATGGTAAGATGGATAATCGACAACCTCAATATGGGGAAAAAACTTTCTTAACCAACATAGGAACAATAATGGGTTATTTCAAAGTGGAAGACTTGATGTCAATGTATCACATTCCAGACCCAAAGAAGTTCTACAACAAAGAATTTATGGCACAATTCGCCAACGAGAATGAGTTGAAGTCAAATCCTATCAAGCAATGGAGGAGCAACTTGAACAAACACAAAAATGATGATAAGGGTATGTATTATATTGACTCCCTTGCTATTCCCTATTGTTATGTTGCTGCAATGATGTCTAGGCTCTTCGGTCAGCCCGATGCCACCAAACTTCAGTTGAATGGGTTCCCCTAATGGAAGCAGTCGTAGATTCTTATATCATGGACTGGGGGACCATTTTGTCCAACAAAACTGCCACTCAGATTCTGAAATATAGAAAAAAAATCATTCTATTTCGTCCAAAATATTTCCCCCATTTTACATGAGCGTTTATATTATGGATGTTGTGTGTTTCACTTCATATTTTCCAACCATGGGTTGGAAATGGACTACCTAGGACCCTCTCCCCATTCATGTCTATCATATCATGTTATGGGAGTCAAAATATGAAAACCATTTTTATAAAATCTGCCATGGATTAATGCTCCCTTAATTTCAAGTTTTGTTCAATGAGAAAGCCCCCGGGTTATCTAAGGAAGCTCAAGCTGACTTCTCATCCATTGGAAAATGGTTCGGAGAATAATTATTTACCTATGTTAGAGTCTTCGGGAGCCTATCTCGGCCACATGTTTTACCATTATATGTTCTGGATAAGCTTCTCACAAGAGAAATTGCTTATCAAATTGTCAGAAATGGATTAATTAAGTTTCTAAAAGAAGCCAAGAAAGATTCGTGGCCCTCATTTCCAATTCAATGTGGTGTCTACACATTAGACAACTATAAGCACGCAGGATTAGAGGTCAAACAAATTGAATGTTTCAAATTGTTTACAATTTCAAACAGACAATATGACCAAATCAAGTTGCCAATTATTTTACCACTCAAGTAAAAATCAAATCTTTTGTGCATGAATAAGATGATTTCGATGACTTGTTTGATTCAGCTGACACTTATGCCGCAATTCGGAAGTTAGTAACATCGTGCCTCAATCCACAGTAGTTGTTAAAGTTCAATCAGTACATGAAAAAAATATTGTAAGGTATTCCTTTGAAAATGCTAGAGGTATCCCAATCCATAACACAGAAAGAACAAGAAAAATAACAAGCACCTAAGGATATTGAAGTCCTTAGTAAAACTGAAGGGGATAAATTCGCTAAAGTTAAAACCATGGATTTAGAGTTTCCAAGTAACTTGAATGATGTATGGAAGGAGTTTAATCAAAAACTCCAAGGATACCAAGAAGTGATGATCATTGGTCATCAAAAAATAGTGTAAACGCCTCAAAGCAAAAGTCAGAACTCGTTTACTGTTGAGCCATCTCACAAGTTAGTTAGCACAGAATAAGTGGAATTCATCCCGGCCTTCCCTACTACAGAAATTGTACTGAAAATTGAATAAATCCCTCCTATGGACATATTTTATAGTCCTAAGCATAAAGTTTTTATGAGCAGGAAAAGAAAAATAAGGAGAACAGAGCAGTTTCAACTCCTTGTTCTAGGAGATGTTCCAATGGAGGTAGTTTGGAAAGATTCACAAGCAGATCCTCGTCTGACCTAGTTCCTAGGAGCCTATGCATCTGCTACTATAGATAAGGCCACCGAAGTACAACAGCTAATCAAAGAAAAGGATGAAAAAATAGTACAATTAGAACAGGAATTACAAGCAAAAAAGCAAAATGTCAACCAGCAACTATAGGTACAGGTATCACAACTCCAAGAGAGCATTGATCAATTAAAGTTGCAGCACCAAACTCAAATTGGTGCTAAGGACACTCAAATTCATCAATTGCAGTTTACTGTTGAGCAATTGAAATACAATCCAAAATAGATGAATTTAGAAAAGAAGCACTGGAATTGAATACCCTGTTAGCACAATAACAAGTTATTTTTTGTCAAAATTTGTCTAGTATCATTGAATTATGTGAGAAAAGTGATTCACTAATTAATCGAATAGCGGACCAGAGAATCGGCTTCAATGAGATCGATGATAAAAGTGTCACAATATGTCACCTGGAAAGATACTATTGATGGCCAAAAATCTAATATTCCCCGGATTGAGGACTCCAAAAAGGAAGTGTTATTTACTGATTGGTGTAGGTTTTAACCATGAACAGAAATTATCTACACACGAATCTTATAACAGAAAATAAACAATAGCGAGAGCATAAAACATTAAACAGATAAACACAGAGATTTTCCCCTGGATCCCAAATTGGGACGACCAGCTTGATTTTTCATTATATTCCTTTTAGTGTTACAACACATATATATACATGCCGAAGCATACATAAACCCCAATCCATTAACCCTGGATTAGAACATAACCGTAGTTCCCTTGACCGGATCTACAAAATGCCAGGGGTCGAAAACCATCGTACCCCAAAACCATGTGCAAACTCATGCACAAAACATGGGTGGGTCCGCATATGAGTGGGACCGCATACCCAAAAAAAATTCGTCGGGGCGCTGCGCCCGGCGCAACGTACAGCACTTAGGACTAGTCGTGGAAAGAATATAACACGTACCCAACATTCTCCCACTTGTTGTTTTCTTTCCACGGGGGGCCACAGGAGAGCTTAGTCATTTGGCCAATTCTTCAACACCCATTGTTTCTCTACACCAAGAGAACTTCTGAGTGCTCACATACTTCGTCAATGCATCTGCAACATTCTTCAAAGTGTCCACCTTTACCAGCAACACCCTTTTAGCCTCAACCATATCTCTAACAAAGTGATATTGAACATCAATGTGCTTTGTCTTTGAATGATAAGCAGGGTTTTTAGCCAAGAAAATTTCACTTTGGCTATCACAGTCTATCCTTATAGCTTGCTGTACCAACCCCATACTTGAACACAATCTTTGCAACCAAACTGCTTCCTTGCTTGCATGAGTGGCCGCTATGTATTCTGCCTCTGTAGTTGAAAGAGCCACTACAGACTGTCTTTTACTCATCCAACTGACTGCGCCTCCAAATAGGCTAAACACATACCCACTTGCAGATCTTCTTTGGTCCAGATCTCCAGCCCAGTCTGCATCAACAAAACCACGAATGTCCAACATTATTTCCAATCCTGGTCTTCCCTGGTAGCACAAGCCATAATCACTAGTGCCACGTAAATATCTGAAAACCCGCTTCACTACTGTCCAATGCTCCTTCCCCGGGTTTGACATAAACCTGCTCAATACTCCCACTGCATGTGCAATGTCTGGTCTAGTACAGACCATTGCATACATCAGGCTACCCACTGCACTTGCATATGGAACACGGGACATATCCTCCTCTTCTTCTTGTGTCTTGGGACACTGTTCAGCAGAAAGCTTTGCACCTACAAGAATAGGAACACTCACCGGTTTACTATCCTGCATATTGAACCTCTGCAATATAGTCTCGACATACTTCCTCTGGTTTAACCAGAGCTTCCTCTTTGCCCGATCTCTCTTAATTTCCATGCCCAAAATATAGTTTGCCGCACCAAGATCCTTCATGTCGAATTTGGAGAACAGTTGGGTCTTCAAATCTTGGATAATTTCTTTGTCATTTCCAATCAACAACATATCATCCACATAAAAGACCAAATAAATAACACGGTCACCAATTAATTTAAAATAAACACAGTGATCCTCCTTGCTTCTGGTGAAGCCAAGTCCCCGCATATAGGTATCAAATTTCTGATACCACATCCTTGGTGACTGTTTTAACCCATACAGAGACTTCTTCAACCTGCATACCAGTTCTTTCTTACCCTTCACCATAAAGCCTTCAGGTTGCTTCATGTAGATCTCCTCTTCTAGATCTCCGTGAAGAAATGTTGTCTTCACATCCATTTGTTCTATCTCAAAATCAAATGCAGCAGCAATAGATAAAAGTAATCTAATAGAAGTAACCTTGGCAACAGGAGAAAAAATATCACCAAAATCAATTCCTGGCACCTGGGAATAACCTTTCGCTACCAACTGAGCTTTATATTTCTCCACCTTGCCTTCTACATTCATCTTCTTCTTAAACACCCATTTGCTCCCAATGGGTTTCCTTCCAGCCGGCAACTCCACCAAATCCCATGCATCATTTTTGTGCAAGGATGCCATTTCATCAACCATGGCCTCCTTCCATAGTTTTCCATCCTCTGAATCTACTGCCTCCCTGACAGTTCTGGGTTCATCATCAATTATAGTTAAGGCAAAACCTGAACAGAAAGTAGATGGACTATACCTTTCTGGTTTCCTTCTTTCCCGAACTGATCTTCTCAAAGCTGGAGTTTGTGGCTCTTCATCTTCTGAGTCTTCTTCTGTTGTAGAGTCCGATTCATCCTCCTTTAGCTCAAAATATATCTTCTCAGGTTCCTTTGGTAGGACTTCATGTTTAAAAAAATCTTTCACTTCTCTAAACACCACATCTCGGCTGTACACAACCTTCCTTGTTTCTGGCTTCCAAAGCTTGTAACCCTTTAAACCATCCTTATACCCAATAAAGATGCACCTTTCAGATTTATTATCCAACTTGGTCATTTTCTCCTTTGGAACATGTACATATGCATCACATCCAAATACCCTTAGATGTGAAATATAGAGTTTCTTACCAGTCCATACCTCATGTGGGGTCTTATCCTCCAACGTTGATGAAGGTGATCTGTTAACTAAGTAACATGCAGTCTCCACTGCCTCTGCCCAGAATTCTTGTCCTAACCCGGTACCACTGAGCATGCTTCTTGCCTTTTCCATCAGCGTTCTATTCATTCTTTCTGCAACTCCGTTTTGCTGAGGTGTGTATGGAGTAGTCTTCTGCCGTGCTATACCACACTTCTTACAGAACTCTTCAAATTCCTTCTTGCAGAACTCCCCACCATTATCTATCCTCAACGCCTTTATCTTCTTCTTTGTCTGGTTTTCCACCAGAGCCTTAAATTCTTTAAATTTGTCAAAGACTTCAAATTTCTTCCTCAAGAAATATATCCATGTATTCCTTGAGAATTCATCTGTGAATGAAACATAGTACACAGACTTTCCCAGTGATGGAACTGACACAGGCCCAAACACATCACTGTGCACAAGTTCTAATATCTTGTTTGTCCTCTTAGCACCAGAAGGAAAACTCACCCGATTCTGCTTCCCATATACACAATGTTCACAGAAATCGAAATCCAGAGAACAATTAGACATACCTTCTACCATACCATCTCTATGCAGTATCCGAAGGCCCTTCTCTCCAATATGTCCAAGCCTTTGATGCCATAGCATGGTCTTTTCTCCAGAGACAGCTAGACTTTCCGTCCCACTTTTAGGAACCATAGAACTGTTACACTCATCAATAACAGTGCTACCTTGTAGCTTGTACAGAGTTCCAGTCCGAACTCCCCGCATTAATACCACTGCTCCCCGAACCATCTTGCAGGCATATTTCTCGAACACTGTTTTTACACCTACATCATCCATCTTGCTTACAGAAATCAGATTTCTGGCCAATGCAGGAATATGCAGAACACCAGTAAGTGTTCTAATCCTCCCACCTTGCAGCTTCAGCTTGACCTTTCCATGTCCGACGATTCTGGCCTTCCTATCATCCCCTAGGAAGACATCACCACCATCATATTTCTCATACTCGCAGAACCACTCTCTATGGGGAGTGAAGTGAAAGGATGCACCTAAGTCAATCAACCATGACTCATGATCTACATGTGTACTTGAAGAAGAAGCCAAATACACATCCCCACCTTCATCCGAGGTGGTTTTTTCCTCTGCAGAAGGAGCATCATCAGATCCCTTTCCTTTCTCAGGAGCTTTAGATCTGCATTCCTTTTTGTAGTGCCCTTCCTTTTCGCATTTCCAGCACACCTTTACAAACTTTCCAGGAGATTTAGATCTCCCTCTAGATTTAGATCTCCCACTCGAAACCTTATTCTTGTTTCTGTTCTGAGACCTTCCTCGTACAGATAAGGCATCTCCATTCTGACCCTCCATATTTCTCCGTCTCATTTCCTCCGACAGCAAGGCTGAGACAATGTCATCAAAATTCAAGGTAGTTGTATTGCTACCTATTACAATAACCAGACTGTCCCACGAGTCTGGTAAAGAACACAACAAACTAATGCACCTATCTTCATGTGAGATTTTAATATCAACAGATGACAACTGACTTACCACAGTATTGAAGGCATTCAGATGCTCTATCACCAAGTCTCCATCCTTCATCCTTAGGTTATACAGCTTTTTCCGCAGGAACAATTTATTCACCGGAGACTTAGATTGGTACAAAGTCCCTAGCTTGTCCCACAAGGTCTTCGTCGTAGCTTCCCCAGATACATTCAACAATACTGAATCTGAGACACACAACCGTATTGTGCTCTTAGCCTTCCGATCCAGTTTCTTCCAGTCTTCATCTGACATTGCCGTTGGTTTAGTACCTGGATCTACCGCGATCCATTGATCTTTATCCACCAGCAGATCCTCCATCTTGAGCTTCCACAACTCAAAACTCTGACCATTAAATTTCTCGATCTCTCTCTTTCCGCCGCTCGCCATCTTCTTTCACCGCAAGAATCGATCCCACAGATCTCCCACTGAACAGGGTCTACCACAGGCCCGAGCAAAAAACCCTCAACAACAAAGGCGTCCCCTTGAAGCCGACACAGCTCTGATACCAAATGTAGGTTTTAACCATGAACAAAAATTATCTACACACGAATCTTATAACAGAAAATAAACAATAGCGAGAGCATAAAACATAAAACAGATAAACACAGAGATTTTCCCCTAGATCCCAAATTGGGACGACCAGCTTGATTTTTCATTATATTCCTTTTAGTGTTACAACACATATATATACATGCCGAAGCATACATAAACCCCCAATCCATTAACCCTAGATTAGAACATAACCGTAGTTCCCTTGACCGGATCTACAAAATACCAGGGGTCGAAAACCATCATACCCCAAAACCATGTGCAAACTCATGCACAAAACATGGGTGGGTCCGCATATGAGTGGGACCGCATACCAAAAGAAATTTCGCCGGGGCGCTGCCCCAGACCCCAACAGGGGGGGCTACCGCCTCCCCCTGTGACCCCCCTGCTGCGCTCGGCGCAACGTACAGCGCGTGGGGCTAGTCGTGGAAAGAATATAACACATACCCAACAATTGGGACATACAATTGAAACAAGCTAAAAGAGCCATTTGCAGAGCTAGAGATGTGGCTATCAATATTGTTGAAACAGTCAGCCATAATCTCGTCACTGCCAATCTTATTGATAGATTCCCTCCTAGTTCTCTTCCTATTGTTAAATATTTGATAAGGAAATGGCAGGAAGTCTTCAAGGTCAAAGAGGAAAGCATCAGAAAATTAGAAAAGCTAGACTGGGATAAGTATTGGAAATATTTAGTAAAGCCACATAGCCAATGGCTCATGTTGCTTTGTCTTACGGATACTTCTTCCAATATGATTCCTCCACTTTCATATATGGTTTACTTTGGACAGTTGCGCATCAATCCAGGCCAACCTCCTGAAGTTAAGCCTTTTCCCAACATCCTTCAACTGAAGGAATGAATGGTTGATGAGCCAGTAGAGCAATCTTCAAGCAAGTCACCCCATTAAATTATGTTTATGTTTTTATTTTCACTTAGTTTAAGGAAAGTTGTTTAAACCTCCTCAACTTTTATTGTAATTGCTACTTTTAAACTCTCTATTTTATTATATAAATCCCTTCATGTATTTTAAGAAGGGGTCTTGAAATTTTGAAAAGAAGACTTTACAGAAGTCACACTTTTGTACTCTTAAAGTTTTCTTAATAGAAAGGGTTGGACCAAACATTGTTTTTCAAATTAACAGAGTGAGCGTATACATGTTACTTTTATCCTATATGTTAATTTTATGTTCCGAATGAGAAATGATTAATTTTTCTTATGGTGTTTGTTTTATGTATCTTTAAAAAAAAACAATCAAGCATTAATTCAGTTTTGAACATGTTTGATTGCCATCTTTTGGTACATATTCAATACATGCAATATACAGATGCGATATATGCTTATTCAATTGATTTAATTAACTATTTAATTAAATCGATTATTTCAAATTGTTTTCATATCTCTAAGAGTTTGTATAATCTTTATTTGCATTCGTTGAAAGATCATCTTTTTAAATCGCACAGAAAAGATAATTTTTCTCAGGATAGAGATAGATATGTATATTTATTTTCTTCAACTTCGTTATCACTCCCATCTACTAAGATATAGTCGATGATAATACCATCCATTCACCCAATTATATTTCACTGGGAAACTGGTCCCATAAATCCAGTCGAAGCCACCATATCAAACGGATAAGGGACGATTTTCAAGTCCCGACTGGGTGGTTTTCTCTGATGTTGTTGCACCGATTTTCGGGGCCTCAATAGAACTCATGGCCTTAACAAAACTTATGTTCAGCAATTGCTTCCTAGAGACACAACTGGGGAGCTATTTTCCACCGACATCCCCAGTCCCACCAAAAACACAGTTGGAGCTCCTTCCTAGTCCAATTGGTGCAAATGACATATGTACATTTAGTAGTAGTAATAGTAATACTTGTACTAGTGAGTTCACAACCCTTGCACATGTAATTTGTGCACTTTCTAATTTGATGGTTCAAAAATGCAGGAAGGCACCAAAGCCGATTGTGCCCTAGTAAAGTCATCGTGAAAGAAACACTTGATCTTAGGCCACTTGGAATTTGAGTGAACAAACAACACTATTGAATATGAAGCACTCGTTTCAAGCCTACCAAGAGCCATTCACCTCAATGACACTTCCTTAAAAGCAGTAGGTGATTCATAAATAGTGGTATGACAGGTACGTGATGCAATTCACTTTGTTTCACATCATTCAAAGGTTTATCAACAAAAGGTATGGCATCTAATTCCACATTTCCAATTTTTCAGTATTCTTTCTGTTCCAAGATTTCGTAACGCAACTACAGATACATTAGCCAATACGGTTGTTAGGTTGTCACCATCGAAGAACAGTTTTTCTGTTGAAATTTTTTATAACCCACATGTCCTCGACAATATCACTTATTCACATGTGTGCGATGATGACCAATAGATACTATGTTTCATGGTGAGTGCTGACATACTCAAATATGCAACAATCATCAAGGTCGAGCACAAAGAAGCATTGCAAGGTGCAGTCAGCGAGATTAAAGAAAACCTCATCCCCAAGGATGTGGTATCTTTGGAAATGTTATACAACCTGCAGAATCGCTTATGAGGACTTGCCAATGCCAAAACTCATAGTTCCACGATGTCACGTAAACAAATCGACTCGGGAACAGGAAAGGGTCTGCAATGTGTGTATCTCGATATTTTCCATACACCATAAGAGCAAAAAATCTTCGCTCGCTTGTTCAAGTAGTATCGAGGTGTACCCACGTGGTCATGTGAAGAACTGAAAACTTATAACACGCAAATCATATAACATGTCACACCAATAAGAGAAGTGGCCAAACCGTTTAAGCAAAAGCTGATGAAAGTACATCCCATGCTTGAACCCCTTATCTAGAGAGAATTAAGAAAGTTGTTGGATGTTCGGATCATCTATCAGGCGCGACAATCTGGGTGTCAAATCGAGTCCCAATCATAAAGAAGTTTGGGGAAGTTTGTTTCTGTATTGATTTTTGAAATCTTAATCACACCTTGGGCAAGGACAACTACCCTATGTCATTTACGGAATAGGTTTTGCGAACAGTATCGGGGTCTGAGACGTTTTCTTTTCTTTACGGGTACTCATGATACATCCAGGTTCCTGTTCACGAGACCTGATGAACTAAAATTTACTCTCCTGATTATCAATACGAGCCCTTGGTACGCGGATATGTGCCAACGTCTTGAGCATGGCACCGTCCCCTCTTGTTTTTTCATGCAATATAAGGGGGTACTCGGGGGCTAAAAGTTCTATCTTATCAGTAGGTGCAAGCGATGCTTTTCAGGGAATATCATAACAAAGCATTGTTCAGATGCCTAGACACACATGACTCAGAGAAGTTGTTTCGTCATTCTCACGACGAACCATACAAAGAAAATTGTGTGGACAAGGCACATAAGGTCAAGAGGATTGGACTCTATTGGCCCACATTATCCAAAGATGCTTGTGTTCATGTCCACAAATGTCAGGTTTATCAAAGGTGTGCCATCGAGGATGAGAAGTCAGCCGCCCCACTGCAGCATATCGCAATGGAAGAATCATTCCAATGGTGGGGCTTGGTTATCATTGACCAAAGTTTTCCACACTCACCAAAGTAGCATCCCTACATTCCCACCACTACATAAGTAGTTCCGCTTAAACAAGTGAATGATCAGGAAGTCATCACTCTTCTCCAATCGAGCATCATTTTCAGGTGCGGCGTTCCTACGTCACTTGTTGACAATGCAATATATTTCTTATTGCTAGAAATTCCTGATGTTGCATTGGAAAATGGAATAGTGTTTAAATTTTCCGCTAACTACTATCCTCAGGGGAATGGTCTCACTGAATTCATGAATAAGAACTTGATCCGCATTATTAAGAAGACCATATTCTCTGAGCAAAGGAACTGGCATTCTTCTCTTGCAAATGTTGTGTCAGTTGACTGAGTCATGCCTAAGCCTTCCATGAACACCTTCCCTTCCTTCTCGGTATATAAAAAAGAAGCCATCCTCCCACACAACATCTACTCACCTGCTCTCCAACTTTCCCAAGATTCCCAAGGCAAGCCATGTTTGTTAGTGCATTGTAGGATGGACACCCTTCATAAGCTCCAGGAAGAAAGATTGGAATCCAAAGGAAAAAATTTGCTCCATCAAAGTTTTATCAAGAGGTGGTTCAACAAGAAATCTACGGGGAAGAACAACTTTAGTGTGGGGCACTTAGTCGTGAAATGGGGTAAATCCCATGAAGACAAATCCAAACACACTAAGTTTCAATCGTTGTGGGTTGGACCATTCATTGTGCACAAGAAGCTTGGCCAACACACTTATAGTTTTCAATCACTTGATAGGAATATTGACTCTCTCCCTGTCAATGGCTAAGATCTCAAACATTATTTTCAATGAAAATCTGGGGTTGTGCCCTACACTACGTACATAGTTTGTTTTCGTCGGTTTGCTTGTGTTCGTTCTTCTTGCTTGCTTGTTTTCATCTTTTATTTGTCTTGTGAATAAAGTGTTGTCCTCATGTTGGTTTCAGAGATTGTGTGGGGTTGAATTCTAAGAACCTTGTGACACTTCAACATTTGGTTAGCCTTTGACCTATCTCCATTTTATTGGTTGTCTTTTGGTTGATGAAGTTCCGACAGAAAATGTGATCCGTCCATACGGGGAGCCTTGGGAAAACCATGAACTCATGTCTATCCGGTAAACCTTGTGCCCATATTCGGTTCTTTTGTTTTAGTGTTTTCTTGCTTATCCAATTAGTAAAATGGATGGAGGGGAAAATATAAATGAGAAAAACTAAATCAGAGGAACCTATATACTTCTCTAAAGGAACAACCTCTCTTGCTCTCAATAAGTTAGTATCCCTTTTATGCCAAAAATGAATAAGTGTCAATGCACAATCCTCTTTTAAGAAAGTGAATAAAGTCGAAAGAAGAGAAAGACTTCCTGCGCAAAGAGATGAAGCAAGAAACTTCGTCGGGGTACTGTCCAGGATCGATGGCAGCGGAGCAATGTTTCTGTTCCTAAAGTGACTCCATCAAGGTATTGTCCAGACCTACTGATAGCGAAGCAACACCAAAGATGAAAACTTGTACTCTGAAAATTTGAAACTCACGAGCTTCATCACCCTTCCCCCTGTTAGAAACCTTGTGATCAAGTTGAATATTTGGCGAGTTAAACCGAAGTGGCATGATGGGGACTCGGTCTATTCACAGGGTAAGTGGGGAAACCAAAGCGATCTTCATGATGAATCAATACTCACTGCAAAACCAAGGCCCTACATAAAAGAAGTTAATTGAAATGGATAAGTTGGAATCCTACCAGTGTGTTGCCAAGTGTTGTAGCCCCTACAACCCCCTCCAAAATTTTAGCCTATACCAAATTTTGCAACCTTGCTTGGTCTTGTTTGTGGTTATCGCAAACTTTAAAGTTCATTTCATTAATTTTATTTAAGTGTTGTGATCCCTTTCGCAAGATAGGCAAAGTGTCGCAAGATAGGCAATGTATGAGCATGTTCCAGCGATTTCAAGAGTTCTGAGCAATGTCGCACACGTGTCGTCACGATCATCGTAAATTGTATCTTTGGTGTCGCACTTGTCGTAACTAGTCGTAAAGTTATCACATGGAGGAGAATGTTTTTTTTGCATGTCTCGAATGATCTATGTTGTTTGATTTTTCAAGTATGCTAAGTGTGTGACAATAGTCAAAGTCCATCAATGTTCACATCAATCTCTCTGGTACCACACTTAGTCCTTTTCCAGAAAACTTTTTGTCTGGGCTACTCAGCGTCTCTAGGCCTTCCCTGAGTTGCACACTACGTAGTCTCAATCCTCTGGTCGTGACCTTTTTGCTTGGCACTACACAGTGTGCAACACTGACTTTCCAAGATTGCTCCATTGCGCAATTTTGTGACCAAGACCCGACTTTGACCTCCGAAATTGCGCAGTTATGGCCTCCAACCCTGCTTGAATTGTGCACTTTGCAACTTCAAGACACAATCCCATCCCGTGAGCCTTAGAATTGTGCACTGTGTAGTCACCCAGGCCTCCTTGACCTCTTGAACTGCACAATTGGCTTTCCTAGCTCTCATCCATGTTGCCTGTCCCCACTAACTCCAGAAACTGCGCAGTCATGTCCCTCATCCCAACCTGAACTGCGCACTACACAATCTTAAGGCTCAAGGCTCCCCCCTACTTGCCTAAACAACGCAATTGCGCAATCATTGAGCCTACAGAGTTCAGGTAGTCATGGAGTCTTGGTCATATGACAAATAATCAAGCAGATATATATGATCTCTACCAAGGAATTTTGTCAACCAAAGAACATCAAGTAGACACACTTATGGTTATCGAAGATTCTCTCCTAAACTTGCATCATCCAATCAAAGTCTCCCTCCCAAAGGAGAAATTTACAAAAAACATCATGAAAAGAATCAAGAAAATTGCAGAATGTATCCCATCCAAACAGAGTAGACAAATATTCTAACAAGGCATATAAATTGAAGATAAGTGAATTAAATATTAATGGTCAAATTAGACTTGCTATAATTCCCTAATGGTAGATGAAGTCTTTTAAAAAGAAACTAGTTAAATTGGTCAATACAAAAAAATAAAAATGGAAAATTGGGATGTTGAAGAAGGGTGATTGAGGAGCTTAAAGCCAAGATTATGAACCTAACTATCAAAGGCGTATAAAGTATTCACCTACAAAACCCCTCTTTTTGTTGCTCAAATATATTCCTCCCAAGAAAATCATGTATTCCAATTTAAAAGAAAAAAACAATTGAAAATGTTTGATAATTAGCTCTATAATACTTGATGTGTTTGTTGTGAACAAGGCACAAAATTTATATATTTATATATTGACTTTTAATAAATTACACACATGTACAATGAATGAGCATATAAATATATAAAAGTCAATATAGTTATTATTGGTATGAAAAAATTAGCATATAAATATATATAAGTCAATATAGGTAATATTGGTATGAAAAAATGATATGATTGTGATTTGACATGGCATATTTGGAAGAGGTCTTATTATATAATGAGTTCTCTATAGGCCCTTTGGGATTAGTGCTCAACATTCACATCTCGTGTCCAGAATGTGCACATATATATCACTGTCTAAACCAATAATATCTATTTAAATATGGATGCACACAAATTTGTCTAAATCAATAATATATCTTTAAATATTTTAAATATGGATGCAACCCTGCAAATTGAAATGATCCCAATGAATGTATGAATATCTATGCAGCACTAAAAGTACATGTAATGGGATAAAATGTATATGGAATATCGATCGACCTAATAAAGGGCCCACATTTACAACCACTGAACATAGGAACATACAAATATAATATTAGTCATTATTGTTATCAACATATAATATAATTATATGGTAGTACATTGTTAATTTGGAAGAGATTTTCCTATTCTGAATCAATATGTAACTCATCTTTATTTCTTTGGAAGTATTGCTGAACATTCACATACTGTGTACGTTAGATATACTCTAAACTGGTATTCTATTTTAAAAGTTTGGTATAAAACGCACCAAATTCTGAATTAGAAATAATCAAACAAGCTAAATGTCAGATATACAAAGTTTGGTATAAACTGTTACTCTATTTTAAAAGTTTTATACAAGTTTGGCATAAAACGCACCAAATTTTGAATTAGAAATAATCAAACAAGCTAAATGTCAGATATTCAAAGTTTGGTATAAAACGCACCAAATTCTGAATTGGAAATAACCAAACAAGCTAAATTTCAGATATACAAATTTAGAGAAATAATAATAATAATACCACCCTAAAAGGATAGCTTTAAGGGGTATATCTGCTAAACCTTGAATTCATGTAAACAGAGTTCTAAAACCTCAAGCCCCGCTAATAGCCTCACCCAAAGAGGTAAATGTACCACCTTCAGATTAAATCATATAGCAAGCCATTGAGAATGTATTTTACATCCCACAATGTGGAGTATGATTCCCATCCATCGCACTGAACCACAGACCTCATAAATTTGAGCAGCACAACCTAAGGGATTTGTACGACACATAAATAATAACTAACTCAACAGAAACCATGGTTCTCGTAAATAATAAAGAGCTTATCCAATAGAAGCACGAACTTCTCCCATAGCAACAAGTAATAATGAACTTGTTCCATGGAAGCAAATATTTATATCTGTAAATATGAGTAAGATTTATACAGTCAGAAAAGTGGTGTGATATAACAATCGACAGTTCCCAAAAAAACATACATCTCGCCTACCTTCATCACACCCACATTCACGTTGTGACAGTGAGAGAAATATCCCATATGGGAGTAAAGGGGTTACAAAATTAACTACTCTATCGCAATAAGACCCGATGTTTTACTGTATACATGGGATCTTGACACACAGCCCGCAACCCTTCCCACAGAATTCAATTTACATGATCGTAGGCTCTTTAAAAACAAGCACGGGCCATGCATATTACAATATCTAAATTCTGCCACCAATACAAGAGAGCCTTTTCCCAAACCTTTAAGCACAATTATCTTGGTAAATCCACACTCATCCACGTGGATTTAAGATCTGCCACCAATACCTTTCCCAAACTATCTTAAGCACAATAATCTTGGCAAATCCACACTCATCCATGTAGATCAAGGTAAGAAGATTGCGCTAAGTCAAATCTCTTCATAGGACCACCAGTTCCTTATATGGTCAACAAGCTCAAAAATGAAAATCTTCCACCTTTATCTATCACTTGATAGGGCAGGTAGAAAAGATAAGCGTAGAATGACATGGATTTTAAATCTTCGACTGTGATATCTCAGGCACATAACTCTGAGGAAAACAGTACATGTACAATCCCACCAAAGCAGAGGAAGCCACCTGAATATGCTAAACAAGGTAACATTGTGTCAACAATAAATGCCCAACTGAATAAAACCATCACTTTACGATTTCAGGAAAATTATAGGGCAGGGTTTGGATATCTTGCTTCAGAAAGCATCCCAATCATTCCACCTAGACCCATCAGTAAATCTTGAGTTGTTTGAACTTCTGCGAGCATATGTGTCAGGTTGAGCAGCATCTGGACCATTTTGCCAGCGCTGATATTGGTTATATCCGTTCCACGAATCCCATCGATCTCGCTGTCGCCTGCTGCCTTTCTCATATTGGTAATGGTATGCCTCTGACACAGTTTCAGACCCACTGCTGCTTCCTCTTGTCCGAAGTTTCCTCGCTTCTTCCTCAGCATCATAGCGCATCCGCTGTTTAGTCAAAAAAAATGTATTTATGGTTATTTGCACCAATGAATTAATTGTGAAGAACAAACTGGTACCAGTGAAATAATATGATCTAAATTTTAAACCATCAAAGAAAGGTAAAGGTAAGTCATAAGATGGGTGAATAGTATTGTCTCGCTAAGAACATATAGCCACCAGAACTCATGTGATTACAACTATCGAAACTCTCTGTAACGTCAAAAGGCATAGACCACTGCAGAACTATCGAAATTTATCACAAGAATACATAGCCCACTGCAGAAATATCAGAATTTATCAACTATGCTACATACCTTGCCAGGGTCTGAAAGAATTGCATATGCTTCTCCAATCATTTTGAAAAGCCTCTCTGCATCTCTCCGGACCTCCTCCCCAACTTCATTCCAATAGCCATCATCCCCACTGTCACTTCGTACTGAAAACTGCCCAGCCTATAATATATTACCAAAAGCATTAGGACAAGATTTGACCAAAATATAATAAACTGGTACTGCCAAATCAATTCCTACAAATTATTAAAATAACAGTTGTTACCTTATCTGGATGGTGTCTGAGAGCAGCTTTTCGATAAGCCTTCTTGATCTCAGCTGCAGTACTGGAAGCCTCAACACCCCTGTGTAACAAAGATACCAGATAGACTCAGAAAATTTTGTCCAAGTCTCGAAGCATTTTACACCAAAAGGCCAATGATAATGAGACAGAAAGCGCAGGAAATATTTCCTTCTAGATTTGATTTTCAGAACAGAGACGTTATATAGTTAAGATGCTATGCTAAAAGCTTCATAAATTCTGGATATACGACAAAACTACTGCACATGATACCAAAAAGATTGGCTTTTATTCATCATCCTTCAAATACTGTTTCACATATTCAAAGTAATCTGCAACTCGATATATTCCACTCAGATTTCAATTGGTCAGCATAGTGAAAGCAACTATTCTTCACCATGGAACATGATTGATATCGCCCTAAATAAAAATAGCCCACAGCTATGATATTGTGCCAAGAATATAAGATGGTCCACATAAGCTAGGTGTGCATTTTAGCAAGTTATATATAAATCAATCTCTACAGAGGAGCAAGGCTAAATCTATTCTGCAATATGTGTAATTCTAAACAATGTGGATTACTTGTGAGCTTAAAATCAAAAGATATGCACGCCAGGAAAAACATTATCGACAAAATTCTGTGGGTCATCATACCCTCAATTACTTAAAAAAAGAAAAGATTAATATATAATGCCAATCAACAAATTAACTATAAAAAAACCATACATAATATGATCAAATATGCAAAATAAAATCAGCTTATCTGTAGAGGTGCACAAGAACACATACAAGATCAAATAATGATCCAAAGGAATTTCTTTTTTCATTTCTTCTTCTGCCTTGGCAAGTCGTTCACGAGCTTGTCTAAGATCTTGTGTGCTAGTGCTCAAGCTTCCCAATCTTCCTGGTTGGCTTGTTTTGCTCCGTTGCTGGCTCTCTAAGAGTGTTATAAGCTTCTGCAGATCAATGGTTGCTTGTCCATAATCTCGAACACTTTCATGCAATGTGGCTCTCCGAGAAATAGCCTGCATCAAAGGGTCAAGATGAGTAATGGAACAAAATAAGAATACCATTCATGAGCATACTGTTTGGATGGCAGTGCATGCACAGTGCCCATTGCCAGCAAATGTTGAAAAATCGAACAGGCAACAAGATATACTATGTGTATGGTTAGTACAAAGTGAAAAATACATATTCAACATTTTGGACCATGGTAGGGTTCATGATTCATGCATTAGAGAAGCTACGATTATTAGAAAAGCTAGGATTTGTCATGAAGAAGTTTAGAAGGCATGGAAATAGTACAAGGCAAAAGGAAACAAGTCAACAACAATAGGCAAATACAAGGATGCAAGAGAAAACAAGTGTCCAATGGCAAAGGTAGCATGAGCAAGTGCCTAAATATAAGGAGGAAATCACCATGCAAACAGGCTAAAATCATAATTAACATAGTTGCCCATTTCACCAGTATGGCAACGCATAGTGCAGCTACCCACCCATCATGTAGGGGTGTGTGCTCACAAGGAATGAGAACAAAGAAAAAGTAAAGCAAGAAGCAATGATACATTATAAGCAAGATATACTGAGAGAAGGAAGGTAGAAAATAAATACAAAGATAGACACGAGACTGGTCTAGTGGATTCAACTAGAGGGTGTCCTTGATTTTTTAGGAAGTGCTTGCATTGAATTAGGCTAAGGGTTTGCCTCAATCATGGTAGACGAGGAAGGAGCCACAATAAATATGAGTACCTTGCAATTGACATAGCTAGGAGGCAATGTTTGCAGGAGAACAAGAGGAAGGAGAGAACATAGTGGGTAAAAGGAGGGTGTCCCATGTGGAAAACATGCAAGGGTAAGGCATCGTTTTTTGGACAAGGACAGAGTGAGGAGAAAAGCAGTAGCTTTGTGCAGAAAGGTGTAGAGTACAAGAGGAATCAAGTTTGAAACAAATGCGGGTTGCAAAGAAGGCTTTAAGGAAGGGACAACTGGCAGGGAGCAAAGAGGTTTCATGGTATTGGTGACTTGGCAGTGATAAAATAAGGGATAAAATAAGAAGGCTTAGGCATAAGGGATACCTTGGCCTCTAATTACTCAAAGCTAGACGGGGGAATGTCAGGCCTAAAGTGTCAAGAGAGGTGATGTTGATAGATCCTGCCATGTATGTCTAAGTATCAACGGACACACCCTCCCATGCTTGAATTGGGGAAAGCAGTTCAAATATTTCAAGTTGTGAGTCATGAGTGTCGTGTTCAGATGTTGACTTTTGGTTTTGTTTAGGTTGTTCAATGTTTGTTTAGAATTTGGTATTTTGACGAGTAGGCTTCTAAAAATTATCTTTTGGAGAACATGTTATGAACCTTGTGTCTTAAAAATGATAAGAAATCAATAATTACAGTCCATTTAGAGTGAGAAACTTCCTTTTACAATGAATACAATGTATAAGACAAGATTTGATGATCCTAAGACTAGGTCTTCTTAATGTGTGTGTATATATATATATATATATATAGGGGACAAAGGGCACAATGAAAGTTTCTAGGATGACCTAACAATACAACAGTGGAAATGTAATAACTCAATATCTAGGGCTTAATAAGGCATTCCTGGGTTAACATGGGGCTTATATAGGGCTTGACATGCCCCTCCCCTTCAAACAAGTGATGTTCTCAACACTTGAATAACTATGGGTGTTTTTGGATGAATAACTCATCTTCCCCATAGTATTAAAAACCGGAACCGGTGGCCAGACCGATGGACCTAATGAACCAGGTTTCTGAGCGTAACCAGTCTAACTGGTAACTGGTCAGGTCTAAATGAACCGGTTTTTAAAAAATACATTAAAAATTTAATTTTTTAATAAAAAAAACTATTTGTAAGATTTGTAACCATGATTCCAAGCCAATAGAGACAAAATATGCAAAGTTTGCTCATTTAATACCATGTAAAGGTGAATATATCAAAATGGCACCAACTGCAATACATATCATTGAAAAAATACATAAGCAATGAGGCTCCAAATGTCCTATAAAGTCCAAAAACAATGCTACAAGCTATGAGGCCATTGGCTTACTACAAGACTACATATTAGTGATCAACAACATGATCACTCCACATCATGATCAAAATCATCACCACTACTAGACAAGGGATCATCAACATGAGATACATAAATAATATGGCTCAGAGTTTGAGGACTCCTAAAACTCCTCTACAACTTTAGTAGTAGTAGTAGTAGTGAAAATAGACATCAAAACTACAAATCACTGAACAACATGTCATCATTGATTCATCGCTACTAGAAATGGGATCATCAACAAGAGACACATAAACATCAACTAGCTCAAAGTCTTCAGACTTGGATTGCTCAACCTTATAACATGATAGAAATTGAAAAAGTTTAACATGCCTAATCAATGATTTTGGTTTGAGTGAAGGGCTCATCTCCTCAACCTTAAAATGCAGAAGAAAAAGATTAGCATGCCTAACCAGTTGTTTTCTTTTGAGTGAAGGGTACATTCCTACGTTGCACGGGTTCCCGCACCCGGGGGTGGGGTTCTCGAACCCGCACCGGGTTCCCACACCCAAGTACCCAATTCGGGTACGAGTTCTTCTCAGAAGAACCCAAATACACCGGGTTCTTCTGTGAAGAACCGGGTTCTTCGAAAATGAAAATCGAGTTCTTTGGGTTCTTTTGGTCAGAAGAACCCATGGTTTGGGTACTTAGAACCCGATTTTCGGGTTCTTCGGGTTCTTCATAAATAATTTTCTCAAATATTTTTTTTTTTTATGATTAAAATTTAAAAAATTTAATTAAATTTTAAAAAATATTAAAATTAAATTAAAAATATTAACTATTTTTTAAAACATAAATGATAATACAATTAAATTTTAAAACTTAAAAATAAAAAATCAAACCTACGTTCTAACATACCTATCCCTATTCGAATGTTTCATAAACTTACCCAACGAAATATCCGCACACCACACAGCCATTGCAGCGACTAAACATCCGCACAGCCATTGTAGCGAATTCAAGTTTCAGCCGGCCGACAGTCGTAGACATCTGCAGCATTGAAGCTTTCGGGCAGCAGCGTTCACGGTAGACAGTAGAAGTTTTCACTGTTCAGCCGGCAGGGGAGCGCCCTCACCACAGTGACGGCAACGCCCAGCCCTTACGGCCCTCAGCACTGCAACGGCACTCCAGCACAATATTTCACCACCGCTGCTCACTCGGTAGCTCGCCACGATAGCTCGCCCTCTGCTTCATCTCACTCGACAGCCCCTCTCACCCTCAGGCTCTGCCCCTCTCTCACCACCGGCAGGCTCACAGGTAAATACTAAATTCTAAATTTTAAAATTTGCAGAAGTATTATTTCAATTTACTTACAAACAAACCATACCCGAGTTTCTCATGATACAACTTAAACACTAAGAAACTTTTTATCAGCGTTATCGAATATGTAAGGCTCAAAGAGCAAATAGTTATAATTAGGAACTGCCAATCGTCAAACTTGAAAAATTTGGGGAAAAGATTTGCCAGTTAACTATTGAAATATTCTTGGAGACTCGGATGAAAGTGAGAAGTCTTAGGCTCTAGCAGAAAATTGAAATAATCCAAAAATACATTTAGTTGAAAGTAATTTGCAACAAGTATAAATCAAATGATCATGAAAGTAGCTATTATTAGGTCAATTTTAGACTTGGCTGGTTTCAAGTATGGTTTGTTGTTTGGCTGAACATTCTTGGGTAACCGTGGAAGTTTACTAAGGTCCAAAAGCACGAACTCTGAGGCTAAACAAGGTTGTTATGCCATAATCCCTGTGCATTATGCAAGGGCTAATTTGCAAGAAAATTATATTTTACTGGTTACATACTCTTCTTGCTCACACTTTGTCAAATATGCAAGTATCACTCTTATTATATTTGTAGCCTGTAGGATTATTATTTGTAGAAGAATTCAAACATTCATAAGTACCCAACAAGAAATGTGTCACCGTTTTACTGTATAACATTTGCTCATCTCAGAATTTTTTATTTTTCATCTCTGTTTCAAGTTTTCAACATATTATCACAACTCCAGTCAAGGTTTAAAAATTAACACAATTAGAATTATATGAATCATGATATTATTAAACTAGAATTTTTGAAATTTCAATGACAAATGTCACATGTGAATGTTGAAACTTGAATGTTGAATGATATGCATGTTTAAATATTTAAAGTTTAAAGTTTATAAATTATTAGTAATTATAATTTATATATGATATATATATATATATATAATATCATATATAAATTATATTATATATATTAATATAAAAATACCTAGACGAACCCACGCACCCTGTTTCAAAAAGTGTCGTCCCCGTCCCTGTCCCCGCACCCATGTTTCCTAGCAACATAGGTACATTCTTGTTAAGGACACGATAGGGGAGTTCAACAATCAATACCACCAACATCAACAAAGTTCAACAATCAATGCCACCAACATCAAGGTTCTTAAAGGGCTTCATGCTCTTGATCAAATGCCAATCCGATACCCTTACACATGATAGAATCAAATGGAAACATTGCAAACCCCCAAACCATGAAACCCTGAAAACCATTAAGTCTGTTGAATTTTGAGTGAAATCTAAAATTCTAGTTTCTCCATATGAAATCCAATGAGGAATTCTAGTTTCTCCATATGAAATCCAATGAGGTCGAAACCACTCTTAAACATCTCGAGTCATTTCATGGTAATCTTAAAAATTTAAGTAAAAGGATGATCCTTTTACTTTAAGAATTTTAACATTACCATTAATTGCCAATAGGATGTGTCAGGAAAATGAGAGGGTAAGCATGCTTTTCTTAAAGAGGATATTTTTGGAGGAAAACAACCCTAAATTTCCGTAATAAAAGCTCCAAAACTCAAAAAAAAATTGTTATGTATGGTCCATAGTTGGTCTAGCAATGAACCAGTCAATTTGACCATAAACTGGCCGATTCTAACCTAAACCGGTCAGTTAGCACCGGTTGGACCGGTTTTTTTGACGAAGAGGGTTGAACCCGGTTTTTCTACTGGTTTGACCCAGTCAGCGAATGAACCGGCCAGTTTGATCAGTTTTTTATTCAAGCCGACCGATTTTTAATACTATGATCTTCCCATGTCGCCTCTTCCACTAGTATGTTCTTCCATTTGATGAGGTACTCAATAATTGCTCGATTTCTCAGGTGATTAATCCTTGTTTCCAAGATTGTTTCTAGTTCTAGTACAATTTTCATTTCTTCATTAATCTCTAGTAAAATAGTTTGACCTAGAATCTTGTCACCAATTATCTTCTTTAAAAAAGAAACATGGAAGATTGGGTGTATACATGTAGATGGCAACTCCAATTTGTAAGACATACATCCAATCCTTTGCAACACCTTATAGCGAACATAATATCCTGGTGATAATTTTTATTATCCTTCTTTTGTTGCTTGAGGGACATCCATTTATATGGTTGTAGTCTCACATATACCCAACCCCACTTCAAATTCTATTTCAATGCAATGTTGATTTGCTTCTTGTTTCATCCTATTGTGTTATACCCAAGTTGTCATTCAATAGTTTGAGAATCTCTTGCTCATGCATTGTGGGGTCCTCAACTACTTCAGCCTTTACAGTCCCTTTCAAGGGTGATGTGATCGATGGAGGATGACATAAAGTGCCATAAATGGGGACATTTTTTATAAAGTCCAGAAGGATGTGTTGAAAAACCATTCTGCCAAAGGCAACCACTCTTAAATTTTGAAATTAATTATCTTAGATCTTCAACCTTTAAGAGCAAACGATAACCAATAACCATATAGAAGATAGTGAATGAACAGTATGACAGCAGATTTGGTCCAAGACCAGGGAAAACTCCACTATGCGGAAAACCCTTTAAGAATATTGTTCTATTAGAACTTCATCAAATGTTCAACAAAGATACATAAGTAGAGTACAAAACCCTTTCCTCAATGACAGCAGCGTTACCCCTTTAGGACAGATCTTCTGAAGTGTAAGATATGATCACAAATGTAGAATGACATATCCTTCAATCCTTCAACAAATATTACAGGTGCGAGAAGAAGATTAGCTTTCACGAATGAGATAGACAAGTCTCCAAATGCGTGCTAGAAATCCAAGAAAATACGCCTTCAAAATAAGATGATCTGGCCACAAATAATAGGTAAATATCCTCCAGGTGCGAAAGGATGAGACTTGTAATATGAGATTTGCAAAAAATGATACAAGAGAGATCTGCCACCAATGATAATACAAGACAGAGATCTAGCCAATAATACGAAAATTGTTAAACAATAATGCAAGAAAGAAATCTCCAGAAATGCAACAGAGATCTCCACTAGATCTTCCAATGCTAATACGAAATAACAGGCTTCCAATAAATTTGCTAGCAATGAGAGATAAATACTGATGCAAGCACTTTATCACTAGTGATGATAAGAGATATGCCACTAATAATCAGATTTAGCAATGATGGTAAGAGATTTGCCATTGATAATCAGATATGCCAAAGATGATTAGAGATTTGCCACTAATAATCAGATATGCTAATGATGATAAGAGATTTTCCACTAATAATCAGATCTCCCACTGATGATAAGAGATCTGCCACTGATAATCAGATATGCCAATGATGATAAGAGATTTTCCACTGATAATCCAATCTGCCAATAAAGACAAGAGATTTTCCACTGATAATCAGATCTTCCAATGATGATAAGAGATCTACCACTAATTATCAGATCTGCAAATCTACCATTGATCTACTAACAATAAGAGAGATAAATTACAGATGTGAGGACTTGATCACCAATGCGAGATCTACATCACCAAAGCAAGAGAGCGAGAACTCGATGTGTTGCAAACGAAGGCTTCTCTTTAATATTTGGAATATTTGAGACAAAAACCCTAACTCAAATTAGGTTTTTGGAAGCTCCTAGAGTGATCCATTTTTGCACATGTTGAATTAGATCACTTAAGAGTTCTTATTTTGCACATGTCAAAATAACTTTATAAAACAATTTTGAAATAACTTTTGCACTTATAAAAATAATTTGCACTTGAGAAATAATTTGCTTCAAGGGTGAAAAGGGTTAACTCATAGAGTGTTTTTCTACAGAAATTTCTCCCTTAGTTGCACAAAATTCAACACTCACTCTCAACTAGGTAGGAATTTCGATCAATAGTGTCAAAATTGTTGTACTTGTCAAATCATCATGGCTCATGTTGAACAATCTTGACTCTAAAGAAGAATACTCATGGCAGGGGAGCCTCAGCGACCACCCTGAATCCAAGATCAGCCAAATAAATGTTAAATAATTAGCACTTGAGAAATACTTTACTTCAAGGGTGAAAGGGGTTAACTCATAGAGTGTTTTTCTAGGGAAATTTCTCCCTTAGTTGCACAAAATTCAACACTCCCTCTCAAATAGGTAGGAATTTCCATCAATAATGTCAAAGTTGTTGTACTTGTCAAATCATCATGGCTCATGTTGAACATTCTCGACTCTAAAGGAAAATACTCATGGCACGAGAACCTCAGCGACCACCCTGAATCCAAGATAAGCCAAATAAATGCTAAGAAACAATTATCGGGGAGTTTCATGCTCCAACTCGGCCAAAATATCATCGAGGAGCCAAATGCTTCCACCCGACATCAGGGAGCCACATGCTACAACTTGGAACAAATACCATCGAGGAGACTCATGCTACCACCCAAAATGAATATCGCTCATTCCTGAAGACTAAGAAACCACTGCTCAGCCAATGAGGCTAAGAATCCATAATTGCTCAGCACATAGGCTAAGAATCCATAATAATTCAAGAATGCCAGAATCTTTGAACTTCAGTGAGATGCTGCCTACCGTGATTTGTAAGGATCACAATCCGATCTCATGTAGTCGGCACCCATTGGCCAAATGGGTGGGAAACAAGATGCATGACTAGGCATACACCTAAACGGAGGTCTCTCATCCCCAGGACCTCACTAGCTCATTTTTCCATCCCTAGGAGCTCAACCAAGGGGGAAGAGCACACATCTCAGTGCTCTTGATCAGTTGGGTCCCGGACCCGAAAGAGGTACATCCCTTAATCCAAGCATATCTCCGAAGACTAGAAATTTCTTCTTCGGCAATGCTTTGGTAAGTATATCAACAATCTGCTCATCAGTCTGAATATGGTGGAGTCTCACTGCTCCTTTTTGTACCATGTCTCGATTGAAATTATATCTGATTTCAACAAGCTTGGATTTGTAATGAAATACGGGGTTCTCAGACAATCGGATCCCACTCATATTATCACACAATATCATTGTAGTATCCAGGACTTGCTCAAATAACTCTCCAAAGAGTTTTCTTCACCAGACAACTTCACAACTAGCTAAGGTCGCAGCAATATACTCAGCTTCAGCAAAACTGAGAGCAATTGATTTCTATTTCCTACTCATCCAAGAGGTCATGGTGGATCCCAAACAGAAATAGCATCCTCCTATTTTTTTTGTCTCGTGCTTGATTGGGAGTCTCCTCCTGCATAGTCAAATAGCCTTAGTGCTAAATAAATACAAGTTCCACACCCTAGTACATGAAAATCCAATGGAAACATTGCAATCCCTCCAATCCTGAAATCCTGAAGAAAAAAAAAAAGATAAGTCTGTTGGAATTTGAGTGAGATCTAAAATTCTACTTTCTCCATATGAAATCCAATGAGGGCGAAACCACTCTCAAACATCCTAAGTCATTTCATGGTATGTTAAAAATTTAAGTAAAATGATGAAAATGAAAGATAAAGGAGAATGTCACTTCTACTTTAAGAATTTAACATTACTGCATATCAACACTAAGGCCATAGGCTTGAACATTAGGTTTCCTCACTCAAAACAATATGTTTTCAATCTTCAATAGCTCCCTCTATCACTCCTGAACTGGTAGGGAGTGAAAAAAAAAATTAAAAAACGAAAAAATAAACTGAGAAAGAAGTCGCTTTATCGCTGAAACGTGGTTGTACGACCTGGAAACGCATTTCAAGCCGTACTGGGCCACGTTTCCCTCACATGAAACATGTCAGTATGCCCTGAAACGTGTTTCTAGGCCGTACCAAACGCGTTTTTGAATCGTTTCTTCCCAGAAATGGGCTCAGGCCCAGCATTTCCTGCAACATAGATCTAAAGGCTTGGTCATTAATTGACTCAAGGTGTTTACATCATAGCAAATATCAGGACGAGTGTTCACTAGGAACATCAATGCTCCAATCAACTGACGATACTCAGATGGATCATATAAATCAAGTCCAGCTTCATCACCACAGAGTTTCTTGAAGTTCATCTCCATGGGAGTGCTCATGGATTTTCACTCTACCATTCCAAACATTTCCAATAACTTTACAACATACTTCCCTTGGGAGAGAATAATTTCGCCAGGTTTATGCCAGACCTCCAAGCCCAAAAAGAAGTGCATCATCCCAAGGTCTTTCATTATTCAAGGCAAGCTCCCTCTTACACCGAATCATCAAAGGTTCATTACTTTTCAAAACCAGATCGTCAACATATAATACCAAGATCAAACGCATACCTTGTACAACTTTGAAGTAGAGGTTTGGATCAGCACTGCTCCTTGTGAATCCCAATTTTACTAAGTAGTTGTCAATGCGAGAAAACTAATCCTTGGAGGCTTGCTTTAAGCCATAGAGTGTTTTCTTCAATTTGCATACATGAGTTCTTTTGTCATGACCTCAAAGCCTTGAGGTTGTTCAACATATACTTCCTCCTGAAGAGCTCCACAGAGAAAAGTTGTCTTGACATCCATCTAATGGAGACTGTTGACTAGCAGCTAAAGCAATAATAGAGCGAATGGCGGTATAGCGAGCAACTAGAGCAAAGATGTCTTCATAATCAACAACATCTTTCTGAGAGAATCCTCGAGCCACAAATCTTGCTTTATATTTTTCAATACTTCCATCCATGTCATGTTTTATTTTGAACAGCCACTTTGAAGTCACAATTGATTTGCCCTGAGGTCTAGGAACAACTTCCCATACATCTTTTTGCATAATGAATTCATATTCTTCTGTCATGGCATCCTTCCATACTTGGTGCTCTACTACTTCTTCAAGTGATTGAGGTTCACTCTATGATAGAACTCATAGCAACAACATAGATTTGATATCTAATGAGCTTCTTTCTTTCTCTAAAAGTGCCCTTGGGAGCAGTATGTTTTTCAACATCCTGTAAAGTATCACAAAGCAATAGAATCATTTTCTTATATGGAGGAGGATCTAATGGATCCATCGGCTCAATAAGTTCATCTAGATCGTCATGATCAGGTTTATGAACAGAGGGATCCACATCATCATTTGTTTCTTTAGAAGAGATAGGAGGACTAATTCTTACTTTTTCAAGAGTTGCATCTTCATCAAATGTTACATCTTTGTTGAAGTCTATTTTTCTTTGACCGAGTATATAACTTCTAAATGCTTTAGAATCTTCACAATAGCCCACAAATGTACCTTTCTTACTTGAAGCCTCAAGCTTCTTCCTCTTTTCTTTTGGTACATGAAAATAAACAGGATAGCCAGAGATCCTTAAATGACTAACATCAAGCTTCTTGCTAGTGAATACCTCTTCAGAAGTCGTCTTCAAGAGTGTTGGCAGCTTCTCCACATAGGAACCTTGACACATTTTGATCATGTAGCATGGCATGAGCAGCCTCCATGATAGTTTTATTCTTTCTTTCTGCCACACCATTTTGTTCAGGATTATATGCCACACCATTTTGTTCGGGATTATATGGTACAATGGTTTCTTTCTCGATACCAGCTTCTTTGCAAAAGTCAATGATTTCATTTGAAATGAATTCTCCTCCATTATCTAATCAGAAGACTTTGATTTTCTTTCCAGCTTAATTTTCAATCAATGCTTTAAAATTATTAAACATATCAAAGGCTTCATCTTTGTGCTTAAGAAAGTATATCCTCGTTTTTCTAGATAAATCATCCACAAAGGTGATATAATACAAATATCCACCTATGGATGTCACCGGCATAGGTCCACACAAATCTGAATGAATTAGCTATAGGATGTCAAGAGTTTTGGTACTGCTAGAGGGGAAAGGCCCTCTCGTTTTATTTCCACTTTCACAACTAGGGAAAACACCATCATGTTTTGATTCTATTTCTGGCATTCCAAAAACCATCTTCTTTAGTTTGGGTAGTACCTTATAATGAAGATGACCAAAAATTGTCGTGCCATAACTCGATCTAATTGAAATTGCATTCTTAAGCCATAGCTTTAATAGGTTTCCCATCGACCTTGTAAAGCCCTTCAACTCTCGATCCAAGAGTAAAAGCATTTTTCATGTTTCTTTTCTCTGGCCAGGTTAACACCTTTCATTTTATAAAAGCCACCTTCATTCCTTTATCTTCTAGAGTAGATATAGATACAAGATTTTTCTTTAGACCATGTACATATAAAACATCTTGAAGGTGAATAGCTTCTCCAAGATCCAAATGAAAAGACACTGAACCAAACCCCTTACAAGGTATGTAGTGTTATCTCCAAGGATAATGTTTAAACCAGTCTCCCTCTCAACCAAATTAGAGAGGACTACTTTATAACCAAAGAAGTGCCTAGAGACACCAATATCCACTAACCAGTGGTCTAAAGAATCTGGAGGTGAAGCACTATACAAAGTTGAAATCAAAAAGTACTCGGATTGAGAAGCAACAACATTATTTTCATAACTTGTATATCTGTATCTTTTTTGAGGACGAGGCTCTTGATCAAGATCACTGCGAGCAGTGCTTCTTCCTTCATATCTTCTTCCTCCATAATTCCTCCTTTTTCGATCAAGAGACTCATTATTGTAGTTGTTGTTACTCCTTTCTAGACAATCTCGAGCATAGTGTCCATGCTTGTGACAGTTAAAGTATTCAATATTCCTCATGCTCTTCTTAAAAACTTGGGTTTAGACTTTGGCTTAGAATATTTTCTTTTTCCTTTCTTCTTCTTTGCTTGTGTAGCGAAGGCAGATGGTTCTCCTTCTTCATGTCTCTGAATTTTGCCCCTTGAAATCATCCTTTATTTTTCTTGCTTGCATCTTCCAATCAATTCATCAAAAGTTGCCAAATATTTTATTGCTAATAGTAGTAATGAATACTTCCCAAACTCCAATAATTCCATGAAGCGTTGTGTGTAATAATTCCCTATCAGACGGGGGCTCACCAACAAACAACATTTGGTCTTATCAGCATATCAGAATTTCATGGAAATGCTACGATTCTCAGTGAATGTGATACTCAAAGTGGAAGAGAAAATAAGTGTTACAACAATGAGAGAAAAACTCAAGAGAAGGTGATTGATTGGAGACCAAGGCTGTAACAATTTCTGAGTACCAGTTTTTGCAGGAGCCGCACATGTGATAATGAGTTGAACTGCAGAGAGGATTGCATAGGAGGCCACATGTGTGAGAGCAAGCTTCAGGTTGGGTCGCAAGAGAGAGTGACCAAGAGGGTTTGCAAGCTACAAGTGTTAGATTTTCAGTCTTTGCAGAGGCCACATGCACAGAGGAAAATTCCAGTGTTCCACGAGGTCGCGTCCCCCAGGATTGGGTGCATGCACCCCTCGCACCCAGATCATGGAGTCTCTTGGGGTGTGTTTCCCCGCGCAGCATTTTTGGGGAGTCTCAGGGAGACGCAAGGGGGTGCATTTCCCCAATGTGGGGGACGCGACTCCCCAAAAAGGGTGCTTCTGGGCATCCCCTTTTGAAGGGGAGTACATCCCCACTTAGATTTGTCTAATGACACCTAATGTAAAAAAAATACTATCACATAGTATAAAGTCAAAACAATTAAAAAAAACTAAAAAAATTATAAAAAAACAAAAAACAAAAAACAAAATGGTAAGTTTTAAAAAAATTATGATTCATTATTCAATGATTCATTTCATTTCTAAATCTTCGACCTCCGGCTGACCTCTATGACTTCGACCTTGACCTCTCTACATCCTTGATGTTGATTTTATTTTCAATGCTCATTATCCATTTTTACTTTTCAGTTGATGACCTCAGACTGATTCTTGACTCTTCACTCTTAACAATTTTTGAGTTTGAAACTTTGAGTTATATAAATTTACTATTTACTATTTAGTGTTCAAAGTTCAAACTTTAGTATCTACTATCTACTTCTAGACTTCTAGTATATTTTTCTTTCAATTTCGATTCTAGAATGATGAATGATAAAATTAATTTTTAAATCAATGTACATTGTAGATTGTAGAATGATGAATGATGAATGATATGGAATCATGGATCAATGTATTTGAAGATTTCATTATTGAATTTATTTATTGAATGATCATTGATTATGGATGGCTATTAGAATAATGAGTATGTCATATGAATGATGTATGTATCAAAATGAATGATGAGGATGGATCAATGTATGTCATTATTCAATTCAATTATGAATTTAAATTTTATTGTGTAGATCAAATTTCAATTTTTTTTTAATATTTATGCTTTCATTATTTAACAATGAATATGAACTTCCCCGGATGCGGGTGACAGAAGTGGCACGAATGACAATCATCTCCCCCACGCCCTTGAGGACGGAGATCCATCGCGCAGGGCCTCACCTGATGCGGATCCTCAAACCGTTAACCATCCGCACACGAGAAATGGGATAAGGCATGATGAAGAGACATCTGGTGCTGCGTTACCCCCTCTACGGTACCCCCTCTACTGATATGACAAGTAGCCATAACCCTTCCCTCGAGCCTACTCAGGGAATTGGATATGGCACATAGTTGCGTGCTAGGCTCACTTATGACCCTCCCCCTCGCATGTGTCCCAGACCTTATAAAAGGATGGACCCTCAACCCAAAAAGACTCACATTAAGTTCCTTCAGTCTTTCCTTTTGATTCTTTTGTTGCCCTCCTACGCCACCAGTCCACCGCGCAGCCCTCCTCCCAGAGTCCCGCTGCGCAGACCCCTTTGGGCTGCGACTATCCAGCCAGCGCAGCTTAGCCCTGGCCCTTCTGCTCCTCTAGTCTCCGAGATTGTTTGTCCCCCTGTTGCACATCTTTCAAGTGTAGCCATTTCTCTGCTTTTGCGAGCAATGGCTCCCAGATTGCGCCAAAGAACCATCCGCGGCGGTCAGAGAGGGGCTCTCCCTGGACGTTACCATCGTGGAATGGCCAATCGTTTGGAGTCTATTGAAGGCTCCTCCTCCGGCAACTATGCTAGACAGAGCCCCAATCCTGAGCAAGAGGAAGAAGACCCTGTCCAAGCTGCGCAGAGAAGCAGATGCGATCCCTGAAAGTCTACCATCGCACCAAGCACAAACCTCGCCTGGCAAGACTAACCCCTTACCGGCTCAGGAGGATGAAGACGACAAAACAGATGTATGGATTATGGACTCTGAAGGCATTTGGACGCGCGTCCCTGATGCGGAGTATCCAGTGTCCCCCATCCTATGCACACCGGTACCCAAACGTACGCGTCTAGAAGCAGATTCAGAGGAAACGGCTGCACAGACGTACACCAGTCCCATAGAGGAGGAAGTACCCGACAATAATGATGATGCAGAAGACTAAGGACTGCAAAGCTACTCAGTTTGACTAAGGACTGCGAAGCTACTCAGTTCTTTCTTGGCTTTTGTCATGCATACTACTACCAAGGAATCTCAAGCTATACTTATGCTGCTGCACATTTTGTAATATCTGATACATCAGCGCTGCTACACATTTTGTAATTTCTTGTCTCAAGTATTTTCCAGGCTGGTTTCGTCCACGGAGGCAGCCCTGAAATCAAGCAGCTAAGGCTGGGATTGGTTAAGCGCAGCTTACCAACCCAACCTATAGCATATGTAATGTTTCTCTTTCCGAATTAATATAGAGTAGCCTAATTTACCAAAAAAAACAATGAATATGAACTTGAATTATATATATATATATATAATTAAAAATTATATACCCCGACGACTCCCCGCACCCCCGGAAATTTCCCTAAAATTTCAGGGTACTCCCACACGTCCCCCCTGTGTGTGTCTCCCCGCACCGGAGTCTTGGTGGTACATTGGAAAAATTTCGTAAAATTTTCTGTAATTTCTCTGTTGGCCATTTTCTCAGTAAGGGAACCGTCAGTGTTATGAGAATAAAAAGTGAAGATGAAATGATATTTTTCTGTATGACTGATTTCTTGTATTTGCTTCAGCTATTTAATTTTCTGAGTTAAAAACTCCAGCGTTTTTCCATTCAGAGATTGCAGAGAAAAAAAATTCTGGGTTATAAAAATTACTAGGAATCAAAACCACCTCAGGAATTAAGAACAATTGATATACATGTTACATTGTGGGATCCATGTTTTATCTCTAGTATGCAACAAGATATATCAAAAAAATACACTAAAAAGAACTGTAAACAAACCTTGGGATAGTTTGGGTCCAGAGCAATGGCTCGGCTACAATCAGCAATAGCATCAGCGATATAGCCCAGAGCTTGGGAGGCAGCTGCACGATTGCAAAAACAAACAGCACTGAAAGGCCGTGATTCTCCATTGCATGCCAATGCAGCTGTATAGTGCTCCACTGCTTCTGCATGCTTACCTTCTTGAAAAGCTTTATTTCCTGCAGCCTGAAATCACAAGCATCATAAGAAAAATCATGTCATCATAAGAAAAAACATGCATGCCGGTCTATAAGCTAAGACGGAGTATTACAATGTATATACTATATACTAGACGAATCAGACTGATAAATTTACAATTCAGAACAGCTGCACAGAAAAAATATGCACAATCTGGCCCTTGCCTTCAATTTAAACAAGAGCTACAAATATGAAACGACTCAAAAGTTAAATGATTCTGCATCATTGTTACCTCAAAATGGATTTATACCACCCAGTATGCAATGCATGTCTTTAAAAGGCATCACAAGCTCCAAGAATAATCATAGCACCCCAAAACATACAAATGGAACCTCCAATCAGACATAAAAGCATATGACATTGATAAAATTCCTCGATGAATCTCAAACGTCACTTTGGACTTCCCATGTACACGTCAATTGTAGCTAGTCAATTGACATTATTATTACCAGCATCTCTACCCCATTTATAGACTTACATTTTAGGTATGATATGACTAGTATGATCAATGTTTACTAAGTTAGTGGCCACAGGAGTGAATCATGTGTAGGTGCAGCAGGGTCTCAAATTCCAAAATTGTGGATGTGGCAACATACATATTTTCATTTATATGTGTGTGTGTGTGTGTGAAAATTTTGAAACAGATAGAAGGAACAGAGCTCTGCTAGGTTTCAATTAGGCTTTTAGGTTTCAAAGGCTTGTGCGGTACACTATCAGTCTTTATTCTCATCCATATTGCGTTTCTGCTTTGCATGATCTAGATCATGTACTCTGTTATTGAATTTTGATCCTTCTCTGTAAGTTGGGCCTTTCCCACCACCAGCAAGGCAAGGTCCTCAAAATGTCATCTGCATCCATTGTTGGGCATCCTGTCACAATAACTTGTGAGGGAAATGGCACCAAGAAGGCCTGCAAACTGTGAAACAGGACATGCCCTACCGGCCCTATGTCTCATGTGTAATTTTTTTATCATATCCCTCGGGAAAATATGATCCATCCCTGTTTGTTATCTCTAGAAAATATGATCCATCCATGTTTGTTGTATCTCTAGAAAATATGATCCATCCCTGTTTGTTATCTCTAGAAAATATGATCCATCCCTGGAAGCCACCAGCTCTATAACCACCTCCAATAAAATAATATATATGCCATGCTAAAGATTTGAGGCTGCTCTCTGATGAACATCAAATGATAGCAAGTGTAACTGAAATATATATGCAATAACGATGAGAGCAACTAGGAGAGTTGTGCCCTAGAAAAGTGGACCACGTAGCTACCTCAACCACACAAATAATAAAATATTCTCCAATGAAGTACACCCTAGGAGAATGTGCTTAGAGTAAATATTATTCCATAAGCCATGTCATAAAAATGCCTAAAAAACCAAAGAAAGTGTGACCTAGAGTCCCAACCTCTCCATGAAATAATAATGCATACCTTGTTAAGTGTGCCCAAGAAGGGGGGTGCAGAACTAAAAATCCTCAAACAACTCCAACTACCACCTTCAAACCATTGAAAATGGCAACCTTGGCCAAAATTTCCAATGGCCTCAAAGAAGTTCATGTTGGCCAACATGTCCCAAAATGCATATAAATAGCGGATCTTTGGAGGACATTTGGACATCAAATCATCTGAAATTCGCAGGAGATCCACATGTCCAAAGGCTGAAGGCATTTTCTGTTTTGGCTGAGTTGACTTTTACTGTTCTGATTTGGGCAGCGTTGACCTTCTTTGTCTTGGGCTGATTTGACCAAATCCTTGACTGTTTTGGGAGGCCAAATTGCAGGAGACTTTGACCGAAATTTTATGGGCACCTTCACTGAAGTTGACCACATAGTTGACTAGGGCTTGACTGCAGGTTGACTGGGGCAGTTTGACCAAATTTGCAGGAGGAATTTGTCACTGTTTTGACCGAGTTTAACTGAGCAAGGAAGGACAAATATTCTGCTGGGTTAACCAACTTTTCTGGGAAGGTTTGACCATTGACTTTGGGTAATCATTGCAGTTTGTTGACTGTAGTTGACCGAATCCCCACAGGCCAAAAATTGCATACTGGTTTCTTTGACCAGATTTGACTATTTCTCTCTCATTGGATTGATTTTGTCTTGGTTGACATGGGAAAGTCAAAGCTTGACTTTAACTGATTATTGGATGTACTATTGGACTGATGTATATCATGCTGAACATTGATTGACTAATAGAAGAAGAAGAATTGATTAAGGCTTTAACCCCTTGTGGGGTTTTTCCCTGGTCTTTGACCAAATCTGTGTGTCTCATTGTGCTTGGTTATCTTCTATTGCGCATTTACTGTTTTCTGTTATACCTATAATTACTTAACTGTTACTGGGGTGAATAAAAGTGAAAAATTTGTCTTAAGTGATTATATCAGCATAGAACATTGAAAAATTAACGCAAACACGAAAAGGAAGTCAATGAACTAGGGCACCCTAGCTATTTACCTTAAATTGGATAAATTAGATTAATTTAGCCATTGAAAATTTAAATCAACCTTGACATGTGTGCACAAAGGTTAATGCTGAAATAAAACCATAGTCCCCCCTTCACATACCCACAAATTGATTAAATTACCATGAACATGTCCGCCAGTGATGTGTGCACACTGCACTCTAACAAAGTGTTGTACCATGTAAATAAAAGATGTTCTCCCTAGCAAAACCCCACCACGATAACAAAAAATAATAGAACCTGACCTAAGGTGCATCACCACCAAGGGATTAATACACCAAAATTCATCATCCAACCTACGGAAAAATTTAGATCACTTAAGGTAGGATGATGAAACCTAAATTGGAGTCCTTAATATCCCAAGAGAGGCAAACAATTCTCCATCCACAATTGTTTTTGCTACATCAATAGAACCCATGGATGAGAACTAGAAAATGCATACTCATTAAAAGCTAGAGCGAAGAGCTATAACAAACAATATATGCTAGTTGTTGCACCAAGACAAGGACACGTGTCATGAAATTTCTAATCAAGACATTCAAGTTACAACGAAGCCCTCCACAATCTTGCATTTTAAATTTCTTTGTTTTATGTAATTTTGTTGACTTAAATTTCTTGTCATTTAGTTTCTTCAACCATATACCTAACTTGTTTTCAAATAATAGTATGGATAGGTAGTAGTAGGGTTTACTAGTACAAGGTCACTGAATTTTTCCCAAGGGCTAAGACCCTCCCCTTTTTGGTTTGTATAATGCTATACAGTCAAACTATAGATTTTCTCTAATATAATGATATCCATTATTGTTCAAAAATGAAGTAGAAGTGGGACCAACATTTTGAGATGTTTTCTTTGGAATGAAACACCTCGAACCTCACCCAAATAAGGGGTGTTTCTCAACTGTCAACACACTTGTAATTTTTTCAACATTCCGACCTATATGTAAAACAAAGCCATGTACCCCTCCCATGCATCCCTTCAGCTAGTAATTGTGGAACTCAAGATTAAAACCTAGAAGGGGATAAGTTGTTCAATGGCACCCATTGATTTTAAATGTCAAAGCAAGCTTCATATTCTAATTTGATGAGACAAACTCCACATGAGATATGAACTCATTTGATTATAATACGGATGGTTTTGGGACTCTAGAGGCCATTTAGATCCTCATTGTGGAACTCTAAGATTAAAACCTAAATTTAAATGTCAAAAGCAAACTTCATATTCTAATTCGATGGGCGAAATTTTATAGAACTCATTTGATTATAATATGGATTGTTTTGGGATTCTAGAGGCTATTTAGAGCCTCATTCTAGAGGAAGTAATTTTACTATTTGCACCCATGGATGCAACATAAATGAGAAAACTAGTATATTTGATGTTTAATAGTCTAGATTTACATTTATCTCCCTGAATATATATTTATTTTATTAAAATTTGAATGTTTTTTAGTGTTTTTTGATCCAGATGATTCTTATAAAGGTTTTTCAACATGTTTTGATTTTTAACTTTGGGGCAAACTAGTGCTAGTTCTTACAATATTGAATGAGTTGTATTCCACCCTTGACAACATGGCTAACGAAAAAATCCCTAGGGTTTGATGAATTCAATTGAGATTTCTAAAATGCCACATGGAATTTTGTGGGTCTTTAATTGAGCCTATCAAGGAAGGAAAGTGAAATTCATTCATGATATTGGGGGTATGGAGGTTGTCACTAGTAAATGACACATGGCACTGTTAAATGTCTCCTATAAAATGTGTAATACCTTGTTTTTGACCCAAAGAATTTATATGATTAGATGGTGTAAAGAAATAATGCCATGTTTATTTGTGGGGATATTGAGTCATCTATGTTGAGTTTGAAACAAACCATGATCTAATTGATGTAAATATCTTCTACGTATTCCTAGTGTGGAGTCCAAGCCCCAACTAGAGAATGACAGCTCTTAGACTTACTAGAATTTTCTAAGTCATTTTCCTAGTTTGACATGTTAGGGCCATAGCCTCACACGTCAAGTTTTATTACCACGTGTATAAAAAATTGGAAAAAAACAATATCATGGAAGATGAACATGGTAAAGAATTGCTAAGAGAACAACAAGGCTATGAACCAACAAGGGAGAAAAATAGAGGTGGTAAATGTCACAAAGTGCATGAGTGACATTTGTGTCCATGATTACATTTAGATGGTGGAGCTCCCATGTCATCCTACACATTCGCGTAATAGGAGGTAAATGTGACACAATTACACATGACTTTAGTGCCCATGGTTATTGACTAAGTGGAGCTTCTCTATTATCCTCCACTTGTAGGTGTGATTGAGTGTAAATAGTTGGCAAATGGGACAAAATACCATTTACGTTTATGCTCATGATTCGTTTAGCTAGAGGAGTTCTCATATCATCCTCATGTCAATTAGTTGATTTTCTCTTTGTAACTATATCTCAATATTATTTCTTAAATATAATGTTTAAATTTAACACTCAATATATTTTACAATTACCTTCATTTATATTTTACTTCAATAAACCTTAAAATTATAAATCAAGGTCGGAACACTACCTCAATATGTGCCAACAAAATCAAACCCCATTGAACCTCACATAAAGAAGAAATTGGGGTGTTTCTCACATTTCAACACACTTCTTATTTCTTCAGCAGATATGTAAAATAGGGCAATGTACCCCTTCCTCCTGCATCCCTTGAGCTACAAATTATGGGGAATTAAGATTGAAACCTAGAAGGGGAAACGTTGCTCAATGTGCCCACCTATTTAAAAGATCAAATGGCAATAGTTGTTAAACCCATTCACCAAGACAAAAGAAACTTCAAATTCCTAGACTTGGTACAAACTATATAATGAGCTAGACATCTTATGAGCTATGAAATCATTTGATTATAGAATGATGACTTTGGATTCTAGAGGTCATTTAAGTCACATATCTAAAACTTATATCTTATTGTCTTACTAATTGCACCCTTGTACAATATAAATGAGCAAAGAATATATATTTGGTGTCTAATGGTATGGATTTACATTGACGTACACGAATATATATTTCTCTTATTGAAATTTGTTTTTTATTCAATCAGTTCTTGAGTTAATCCTTTAGCATGTTTTGCTGTGATTTGTAATTTGGCGACAAACTAGTACCAATTCTTACAACTTTGGAAGAGTGGTATGCCACACTCGATGAAACAGTGAATAAAAATCCCCAAGGCTTGATTGATTCTATTGGGATTTCTACAAAGCCACAAAGTAGAAACCACATTAGGAAGGTAACAAAAACAATCTATAAAATATAAAATTTATTTAAGAAATGGGGGATATCGAGCTTCTCATTGGTCAACAACCCTAAGCATTGTTCAATGTCTCTTATAAAATTTCTAATATCACTTAGTGCCAATTTTTAAATTGTTTTCCTAGTTTGACATCTTAGGTCCATAGTCTAGCACATAAGTCCTTTTTTCCCACCGACCATTTCCACTCATCCTAAGGATGTTACCCAGGGTAAACTAACTTTTGTATAATCTCAAAACTTTGTCGTGTCACTTACACTAATAAACCTAGACGAGAAGGAAAACACGCCATCACAACCACTTGGGCTAGACCAAATTGACTAACGCATCAAGTCCTATTACCAATTGTATGAAATACTAGAAAAAAAAATTATAATGGGAGATGAACGTGGTAAAAACCAAAATACTTAAAACGAAAATTGAACCAAATTCCCAAAATCATGAATCTAAGTACACATAAGTGGATCAACGCCCACCACCATGTTTCTCATTTTCCATTATCAATGATGGCTTGCTCAATTGGTGAAAGTGAGGTGCTAACATAGCCTCAACAACACAATATAAAGCCTTAGGTGGTCCTTTGGTCAGTCACCAATTCCAGTTTTAAATATTGTGCTTGCAAGTGCTCTAAAACTATGCCTCCATTCTCCAAATTAGCCTCCTTTATACTATTCTCCTGAGTCACATATGTTCTATCATTATTCATTGCATCATGATTCACAATAATGGAACAACCACCTCAAGATGTAGTGCACATAAACCAAGTTTTCTAACCGATCTACATTCAAGTTGTTTCTCTTACCAGTATGTATGAAGCTATAGGTGCTCCAACTCATCTCTACAAAAGAACTATTAACATGTGAAAGCACCCTCACTGACAATTTATGCAGATGTGTAGTAGAGGAGCCATACATGTTCCACCATTCAATAGAATTCACCCTATTTCAATCTTTAATTACATGCAAGTCAACAAATACTTCATGTTCAATTGGACCTGTACTTGAGCACACCTCTTCGTCAAAGATCAACTTGTCTAATGCAAGCATATGGCCATTGTGTACCTGTGTATCTATGTGGTTTTATCCTAGCCCCACCCTGCAGCGCTAGTTGGGCCAACCAATATGGAGGATGATATTCAGGTGTAAGGACATAAGTGAAGACCTAGAGTGGAACATTTTAATTGTCCCATGTTTAGATCACATGTTTATGGATGTGATCATACAAGATCGCAACTCTCAGTTCAACATTGTCATTGATTTGGCATAGCATGTTGTCCATCTAATCATCAAATAATGAGCTTGGTGAACTAAAGAACACACCTAACATGTTTCCAAAACTGATCATCAAGCATTGTATCCTCCACCTCCTAAAATTCATGTCTAACAAACGCAAATACACCCTATCTTTCAAATCCTGTCATGAATCACTTAAGACCATACTAGCCAATGCCCCTCTTACCTTCAAAAGATGTCTGAAAGTGAGGAGATAGCTAACGAATCTGGTCTTTGCAATATTTGATAAATCCAACTTAAAAATAATTGTGGAAAATATGATGGAGTGTGCTATGATTGGTAATAAATTTCATCATTTTCTTCCCTGTCTTATACAATGCACCAATCCATTTATAATTGTTGTTTGAACCAAACACCCTAACCAAAATATGTTAGGGTATCTATCATTAATGATTGCTCTTATTGCTTTATATTTAGCAACATTATCAATGATTACTTGAATGGCATTATATGGCCCAATCTCCTACATTGTTTTAATTAAAGATTTTATAATATTAATAATAGTCTTGTAACAAATTGAATAGTCATGGACCAAAAGGAGGATTGCACCACTAGCAAACACGCCAAAATTTTTTATCAATTGCATGCACATTTGCCCAACCATCAAATACAATGGCCAACCTATATTCATTCCAATCCTTTCTAAATTTTCCTAGAGCACTATGGATTTTGGCTCTTTCCATGTTAAATTCCATGGTTCTAGCTTTATCTTATTACGGCTCCTGTATACTTCATGAGCAACATCGAGGGCTCATACCATTTCACGCCAATAGGGTAATAAAAGAATATTGAACAGTACAGCACATACATAAAGAAACATGAAAAATTTTGCATCATTGTCACTTGGACAACCTTTGTCAAGCAAATCTATTATTGTTCCACCCCCTAAACGAACAAGCAAGGATCAACAAGTGTGGAAAGATGGGGATAGACCAACAAACATTCTCTATAAACTCTCTTATTCAACCCTTGATTTTTTGGATTTGTTTTGTGCAACTTTCTATTCTTTCTTGTATTTTTTTCTATCTCTAACTAGCACATGCACACATTTTTTTTATTTAAGTTGGCGGAAACGTCGTCCCTAACCCTTTGAAACGTCAATCACCATTTTGGATATGGAAACATGTACGATCTGGCTTGGAAATGGCATGGATACCTATCAATCCCATTTCAATTCTTTGGAAACGCACAATTGTCGATCGGAAATGGATTCCTCACGTTTCAAGGCTTTTTAGATTCGTTTCGGAAATTCTAGATCCGTATCACGATTTCCAGACCAATATCATGAAAATCGTGATATGAATCACAGATTTTCATAAACAAATCCGATATTGGAAACACATAAAGTTGGGAACGGATCAAATCGGTATTCGCCAAGAACGGGCAAATTTTTTCTTTGATTTTGCCTCAAGCTTTGTTCTATTTTCTTTATTAATATGGACAAAGGCCTCACAACCAAAAGGCTTTAAAAAAAATTAGTTTACCTTTTTACCTATCCATGCCTCCTCTGGAATACCACCATCCAAGGAACTTGAAGGCCCTCTATTTATTAGATAAACAACAGTATCTACAGCATCTGCCCAAAATTATAAAGGCAACCCTGCATGCAATCTCATGCACCTTGCACGCTCCATGATTGTTCTGTTCATCCTTTCTGACACTCCATTTTCTTGTGGTGTTCTTGGAACTTTATTCTTTCTGCGAATTCCATGCTCTGAACAATACCTATCAAACTCTTGTTGTGAATTCCCTTCACTTCCTCGCTATCCCTTCCCTTGCTCCCTATCCCTTCCACAGGTGCCATCCAAAATCTCAGACCCAAATTGTCTTGTTGTACCATACCTCCGAAAAACTCAGAGATGTCTCACCAAAAATCTCAGAGAACATGTCTGTAATTTTTGCCTTTCTGTGGTGACCCCCGGCCGAATATTTATAGTGGTTGGTGCTCTATAAATGAGCCGACATGATCAACGAATAGGTGTGTCCCATAATTTGATCCGACACGAACATTATATATATATATATATATATGGCACATTTCAGGGGTGTCCTTCATTTCTAATGGATAGAAAGATCAAAGAAATAGGTCTTTCATCAATGTGATTACTCAAAGCCCAAAAGGGGAAATGTTTTTGAAGGCAGTGGATTGTGAGGGGCAACTGAAAGATTCCCAATTCATTGTCGACATCTTGATTGAAGCAACTGAAATGGTGGGGCAAGAAAATGTTGTCCAAGTAATAACTGACAATGCAACGATGTGTAGAGCACAAGGCCTAATTATTGAAGGAAAATATCAACACATTTTCAGGACCTCTTATGTTGTACATTCATTGAACCTCATGTTGAGCAAGATGGGGAAGCAAATTGAGTGGATTCGAGTTATTTTTGAAGAGGCAAAAGAAATTCAAGCTTTCATCACAAACCACCACATGTTACAAGACATCTACAAGGAATTTGCGAATTTGGAGCTCCTTAAGGTACCTAAACTTTAAATTTTATATCATAAATTCTAATTTCTATGACTCTAAATTCAAATATGTAAATTGAATTCTCAAATGTCATGATTCGTGAATCATAATAGGTATTCAATCAATTATGATTTTTAATTTATTGAAACAATGGCACTTGCAGGTTGTTGAGACTCATTTTGTTTCTCACATCATAGTCTTAAGAAGGCTTATGCAAGTAAAAGAAGCATTACAATCAATGGTATGCAATTCCCTATGGAATCAATTGAGGCAATCTCAATCTGAAAGAGCACAAGCAATGAAAAGATTGGTTGTTGATGATGAATGGTGAGATAGGGTGGAGAACCTCTTGGCATATACTAAGCCAATTGTGGATTTTCTCCTCATGTTTGATACAGATATGCCTAATTTGGGTGAGGTGTATGAGGGCATTGATTCCATGATAGAGAATATAAGGGTCGTTATAAATGCCAAGGACTCAGATGAAGTCTTTTACAGAGAAGTAAAAGATATATTGACCAAAAGGTGGAACAAGATGACCACCCCATTGCACCTTTTGGCCTATGCAATGAATCCAAATATTATTTTACAGAGTTGCTAAGTGATCCAGAAAAAACCGCACCAAATAAAGACCCAAAAGTATCACAAGGATTTAAACAAGATTTTTGAAAGCTTTTTGTAGATCCTGAAATTGGGATTTGGATTCATTTAGAGTTTGATTAGTTTGTGGAAGCAGAGGGTTTCAGTGTTGAAATTGATTGTATGCGAAACAAGACCATATCAAGTCCAATTGATTGGTGGAACTACTATGGTGGGGAACTTCCACATATCCAAAAATTGGCCATCACGTTCTTGTCACAGGTTGCTAGTTCCTCTTCAGCAGAAAGGAACTGGAGAACATATGGCTTCATTCGGTGAAGCAAAACATATTGGGCTCCAAGAAGGCTGAGGAACTAGTGTATATTCATTCACCTTTTGTCACACAAGAGTGACAAATACATATTTGGGCCCACCAAACGATGGGATGTGGAACCAGAGTTGCTTGACTTGGATATGATATTGAAAGCCGGGTCTCATATGACTTTGTTTGATGAGGAGGCGCCAATAGTTGGATCTTCAAGTGGACATGCAAGCAATGCTCCCACTCGTGGAGAGGAGGTGGTTCTTAGTGACATGAACGTCAATGAAGACATATTTGATGATATCTAAATGTAATTTATGATGGTGTTTTAAACTTTTGAACAATGACAATGTTTATGTTGAAGGGGTGACTTTAAACTTTTAAACAATGACAATGTTTATGCTAAATCGATGATGAAGATATTTTATGGCATATGCTGAATTGATGATGATGATAATTGATTATGTATTTTTAGACATAGAATCTAGATTCTAAAAGATGAATGGTAAAATGAAATTCTTATTTTGTTATATGTGTGTGTGTGTGTGTGTATCGTTTCCTTACTGTATCATATCCATTTTTTTTTAAAATTGGTCGTATCCATTTCAAATCCTGTATCTGTATATGTTTCAATGCAACTTAGGTTCTGACTCCTATAGTCTTTCCTTCATCCCTATGCGTAATCCAACAAAGATGCTATCTCACATGAGTATAGGAACATGTATAAATTTTATGACAACTAGAACACGAAAATTATGTGGTTCCACCCAATTTCCCTCCCTCGAGCTTTGTCGCATACTTCCACAAGGGTGCTAAGATCTCCTTGGGTTTTCGTTTATCATGACTATAATTTTCATTATCATCATCCCCTTACATTTCTACCTCCTTTCCATGGTATATGACAACATGTTGCCTACTTCTATTTCTTCATCACCATCACTAGTATTTTTACATCCTACCAACACCCCCATCATAAGAAAAATGGAACCAAAAGGATATACCACATCTACATACCCATCATGCCTTATGAATCTTGAGAATAACTTAGTTCCTGCGATACAATGATGGAGAAGGAAAAATGAGAAAATCTAGGAGTATAGAACATTCAAGCATGCAATATAGTAGAAAAACTAGTTTACAACCTAAGAAACTAAATTCGTTGCCCACCCCTCTTGTGTCCCAAATCGGGCAAATTGGACATGATTTGGTCATATTCATGTCCTTCCAATCGTGTCTCGCCACATCTACATACCCATCATGCCTATTGAATCTTGAGAATAACTTAGTTCTTGCGATACAATGATGGAGAAGGAAAAATGAGAAAATCTAGGAGTATAGAACATTCAAGCATGCAATATAGTAGAAAAACTAGTTTACAACCTAAGAAACTGAATTCGTTGCCCACCCCTCTCGTGTCCCAAATCGGGTGAATTGGACATGATTCGGTCAGATTCCTGTGCTTCCGATCGTGTCTAATTGGGACATGATCGTGTGTCCCAATCAGACATGATCGTGTCCCAATTATGGGACACAAATCTCTATAAAGGGGCCTTCGTGCAGCATTAAAAGGCCGATTTGGCCATTCTATTTGCACAATAACCTTTTCTCTTGGTTGTGGGTTTGTTGTGGGTGTGTGAGAGCAAAGAGCAAAGGGTGTGGGAGCATTTTCAAAGAGAACAAATTTGTGCATTTTTTGTTTATTTTTTACAGCATTCATGGTTCAATCAAGGGCAACACGGAAGGAGCAAAGGAAGGGGAAGAATGTCCCCATTGGAGAAGCCCCTCCTGTTCCAATTTCATCAGGCTCTACAAGTGTTCCCTCTATTGGAATTGGGGTTGCAACAACAGCTTCAAATGTTGTGGGAAGACAACAACCTCAAGATAACAAATATCCATTGTGGAAATCTGTCAGAAGAAAGCAAGGGCCAGGCAGCAAGATGAAGGGAAGAGGCAATGTTGCTTGGAAATGCAGCTATTGCAACAATCATTTCATGAGCACATATTATTGTGTGAAAGCTCATTTGTTAGCTTTACCAAGTTGTGGAATTGCAACTTGTACACAGGTGTCTTTAGCAAAGAGGAAAGCTATGTTGCCAGGAAACATGGGGACGGGGACCGGGACGAGGGCGTCATTTTTTGAAACATGGTGCGTGGGTTCATCGGGGGTGTGTGTGTGTGTGTGTGTGTGTGTGTGAATTTGTATATTTTCAAACTTTAAACATGAAAACCAAAATATTTATGATTTAAACTTTAAAGATTTAAACATGCATGTCAATGAACATTTAACATTTACATTGAAATTTCAAAATTTCTAGTTTGATATCAAGTGAAAATTGGAGTAAATCTGACCCCAAGCCAATTTCGCCCAAAAACTTTGGTAGGGAAAGTGAAGGCCAAAAGTTACATTCTTGACAAAAAAATGTAAAAAAAAAAAAGCACAATTAAAAGAGTGATTAGAAAAGCAAGTGATGTCGGTTGGGCATGAGAGAATGTGGAGATTACAGTAGAAAAACAAGAGTTTGGAATCGCAGTATATGGCAGTAGACTATTTATTGTGGTTGCTTCAAGATTCTAATACTCGTCATAAGGAAGCTTTCCCATCTTTGACATCATGAGTCGATTTAATATTTAGAAATAAATTTTAATTTACTAATTTTTTATGCAAATGGTAAAGTTTGAACACACAGAAATTAGAATTAATTCATGTTGCACAGTGAATCTTCAAGAGCTACCTATGAATCTTCAAGCAGGGACTGCATCTCTATGAATTGCGTCTTTGTGGGAACCTCAAGTCACCGACACACACACTAGCAAATGTCCCAAACACACCAGGGAATGCTCGTCATCTCAATAGTCAAACCGAATGGTCGTTGTCTCAAACGGAATGTCGTCGTCAAAGAGTGAAGCGATTTTAGGTTTTACAAGTTATGTATTCACATTTTGACTTTCCACGATTTTTTTATATTTAAATTTTTATTTCAAAATTTGTTCAACAAAGAACCCTAAAGAACCCGATTTTGGGGTTCCAAGTACCCTAAACGTCAAACGCAACCAAATTTTTCTAACGAAGAACCCGGTTCTTATGAGTTCATTTCAGAAGAATTCGTACTCGAATCCAGTTCTTGGGTTCGAGAACCCGGGACGAGTTCGAGAACCCATGCAACATAAGAGGAAAGAAACGAAAAAAGAGGCCAATTTTGGTGTGGCAAATGTCACTACAAAATCTAAAAAAAAACAAGAATGATTACGCCCTTCCATTCATGAGGAAAAGCAGCAACAAATTTCCATTTGAGAGTTTTGGTGGGGGCAACAAAAAGAAAGGCAATTGCACTTGGTCCAATGGACAAGAATTTTCAAAAAGAGAAATAGGAAGAGCTTGATCTCACAATTGCATTTTTTTCTATCAGGATTCAGAACTTCATATCCCTTAATGTTGCACGCTCACCTCTATTTATTGAGATGTGTCGAGCTTAACTCAAGGGGCTCCATCAGGGTATGTGCCTCCTGGGTCAGAGAAGCTTAGAACCACATTGTTGACGAAGGCAAAAAAAGAGGTGGACAAAATGTTTGAGCCTATCAAATCATCATGGCCAACATCTGGGGTTAGCATTGTTTTTGATGGATGGACAGATCCAGCACTACACCCACTCATCAACTTCATGGTGTTTTCCTTGAATGGTCCAGTTTTCTTGAAATCAATGGATGCACAATATATGGGTGAGTTGTTTATTAAAGTTATTGAAGATGTAGGTGTTGATTCTTGTGTACAAATCATTACAGATAACGCACCTGTTTGAAAGGTTGTTGGCTCACCTCTATTTATTGAGATGTGTCGAGCTCTAACTCAAGGGGCTCCATCAAAGTATGTGCCTCCTGGGTCAGAGAAGCTTAGAACCACATTGTTGACGAAGGCAAAGAAAGAGGTGGACAAAATACTTGAGCCTATTAAATCATCATGGCTAACATCTGGGGTTAGCATTGTTTCTGATGGATGGACAGATCCAGCACAACACCCACTCATCAACTTCATGGTGTCTTCCTTGAACATTCCAGTTTTCTTGAAATCAGTGGATGCACTTGGACAATACAGGGATGCACAACATATGGATGAGTTGTTTATTAAAATTATTGAAGATGTAAGTGTTGATTCTGGTGTGCAAATCATTACAAATAATCCACTTGTTTGCAAGGTTGTTGGCATGATTGTGGAAGCTAAATATCCACAAGTATTTTGGACACCTTGCATTGTCCATTCATTGAACTTAGCACTTAAATCTATTGCTTCTGATGTGCTTTGGATTGGAAGCATTATTGAGGATGCACGACATATCCGCAACTTTGTACAAAATCATACAAATGACCCCACTATCTACAAGGAGTGCACCAATATATCATTGTTGAAGATTGCAGATACACGGTTTGCCTCTTCATTCATCATGTTGAAAAGGTTGAGGGAGGTCAAGACTGCTCTTGGGGCCATGGTTATTTCAAAGTTTTGGTCTTTTTGGAGAAAGACAGATCAAGCAGTCTCAAAAAGAGTGAAGGTCACAATGTTAGATGATGCTTGGTGGGAGAGGGTAGATCTACTTATTCAGATCATGGACCCTATCATTTCTTTGATTCGTTTTGCAGATATAGACCAACCCATCCTCGGAGAGGTTTATGAGGGATGGGATTCCATGATTGAGTCTATGAGAAGCATTATTTTACAGAGTGAGTACCCCGAGTATGAGACAACATCAGAGGCCTTCTTCACCACCATATAAGATATTATTGTTAGCAGATGGGGCAAGAATTGCACACCTTTATATTGTTTGGGTCACTCATTGAACACAAAATACTACAGCCATGAGTGGATGAATGGTGGACCTTCCAGCAGTTCCCTCCTCACATGGATGGTAAAATCTCACAGGGGAGAAAAGATGCATTCAAGCGAATTTTTCAGGATAGAGCATCCCTTGATGGGGTGGAGGATGCCTTTGCAAATTTTTCCACTGGCACTGATCGATTTGCAGGATATGATGTGATTAGAGCTAGCAGGGCTAAGAAGCCCTATTCTTGGTGGGAAAATCGTGGGGAAACAAGCCCTCCTCTACAGTAGTTAGCCATGAGGCTCCTCTCTCAGGTGAATTCATCTTCTTGTTGCGAGAGGAATTGGAGCACATATGGGAATTTGTATATTTTCAAGAAGAGCAGGCTTGAGCAGTCCCGGGCAAAGACAATGGTGTATGTGCACACCAACCTTCGTCTTATTTACAGGCAGAGGGATGAGTGGTTGAAGGGAAAGACAAATATGTGGGATGTCTTTCCTGATGATGTGGGTTTGGACAACAGTGTTGAGTTGGCATTGGCCACTTGGATCTCAATGAGTCAGTGCTAGAGCTTGTCACTTTTGATGATGGTGATATTGTAGAGGGATCATCCTCCACACCAGCAGAATCAAAGATGAGAGTAGTGATGACCATGATGATGAGTACAGTGATGTTGATTTTGATGATGAGGATTGAGGACTCATGAGCTACCCACTTCCTTGAGGCTTGTAGTTGTTTTCATTTTGTATTTGCTATTTCTATTTTCCATTGGCATGGCTACTACCTATGTAACACATTTTGATTTTGATGACTTAATGAGAAAACTATAGTTTCTTGTCTTTCTCCTATTGGATAAGTGATGAATATGTCACAATTGTATTTGTATGCATAATGTTGCTTTGTATCTTTGTAAAACTTACATCAAGATGAAGATCTAAGTTTGAATCAATGAATTTGTATGAATTTGTGTAAGAAATATCTAACTTTTAATATATATATATATATATATATATATATATATATATATATATCAGTGTTGCGACCATAGCGATTTTATCGCTGAAACGATTCAATCGCGATTTTTTCGGCGATTTTTTTATTTTGAAAAAATCGCAATTCGACGGGGAAAAATCGTGGGTCCATCAAACAACGACCCAATAACATACAATTTCATTTTTTTTTGTCATTTTTGCAGACAAAGGTTAAGAAATAGAGCTAAGGAGGAGGAGAAGTCATCTACAAGGGAAAGAGAGGAGAAAATTGAAGGAATTTAGCAACCCAAGCCAACAAAATCCAAATTTGGACCAAGTTTCTTCAGCGAAACATTTTTTCCTGGTATGGGCATCAAATTTGACCATTTTTTTGTTTTTTTCTTGTTCTTCCATGGGTTTCTATCACCCATGTATTTTCCATCATTTTTTATTGCATTTGGTTGTGTTTTTTGTTTTTTTTATTGAGTGGAGAGGGTTTATTTTGGTCAAAAATGCAAAAAAATTGGTTGTTAAATTTATTTTTTATATTTCTTCTTGTGCTCCTAGTTTCTTTCCATTATTTTTGCTTGGGTTTCAATGTGTATTTTTTCCCATTATTGTTGCAATGAGTTGAGGGGTATTTTTTGGTGAAAAAATTAAAATGTTGTATGTAACATTGTAACTTTTTTATTTTATTTTTTTAACTTGCAATTTTTCTTGTGCCCTAGGTTCAAATTTCAAAGTTCAAACTTCATCTTACAATAAAACTCAAGAGTTCAACAAATTTACAAACACGCCAAGGAAATTGGATCCTTTGTGGGAATTTGGTGAACCTGATCAGGGGTTTGACCGATCAAACTTGAGTTGCAAGTTATGTGGTCAACACATGACAGGGGGGTATACAGATTGAAATACCACCTTGCACAAATTCCTGGACATGAAGTAGGGCCTTGCACAAATACCAATCCAGAAATAATCCAAAAAGCCCTCAAATCATTGGAAAGAATAGAAACAATTAAACTCAGCAAGGCAGCTCTGAGGAGTCAAATATCAGGGTTTAGAGGTGACCATGAAAGTGGTAGTGATTCTTCACCACCAGCATCTTCTACACCCAACCCCGTAGTTGCCTCCTCATATTTTGTTTCTAGAACCACTCCCGGTGCACAACCATCTATCTCCTCTCTTATTAAAAAAAGGAGAAGGAAAAAGCTGACAAGTCGTTGGGCAAACTTTTTCTTTAGAGTGATATTCCTTTCAGTGTTGCTAGGAACAATCCATTTTATCAAGTTGCGATTGATGTTATCACTGTTGTTGGCCCAAGATACAAAGCCCCTTCATATGATGGTGCATTCTTCAAAATGAAAAAGTTGACTGCACCAAGAGATTAGAGGAGTTAAGGACATCATGGGAAGTCACAGGATGCATTGTGATGTCAGATAGTTGGACTAAACAAAAGAATAGGACTCTTATTAACTTCTTGGTCAATTGTCCCAAGGGGACAATGTTTATGAAATCTGTTCATGCATCTGCACATGTCAAAGATGCACGATTATTATGTGATTTATTGGATGTGTTCATTCTAGAGGTGGGTCCACAAAATGTCGTCCAAATCATAACAGACAACACTGCAAATTATGTTTTTGCTGGCAAGATGCTTATGGAGAGGCATCCGAGCATATTTTGGACACCTTGTGTTGCACACTGCATTGATTTGATGTTGGAGGACATAGAAAAGATTCCTTTTGTCAAAGATATTGTTGAATCATCAAAGAGCATTACAAAATTTATATATAACCATGCATATGCGCTTCATTTGATGAGAACATTCACCAACAAGAAAGAGTCGGTGCACCCTGCTATTACATAGTTTTCCGCCAGTTTCATATCTCTTCAATTCCTCCTGAATTCTATGTGGGATTTGAAGAGAATGTTTCTTTCAGAGGAGTGGCGTGCTTTGACATACAACCGCAAATCAGAGGGAGATGCCATCTGCAAGATGGTTTCATATCAGGAAAGCTTCTGGGCAAGAGTGCAAGAGGTGTGCAGCATTACTGAACATTTAGTAAAGGTTCTTAAATTAGTTGATGGAGAGAAGCCCGCAATGGGCTACTTGTATGAGGCCATGGATAGGGCCAAAGAAGCCATTCGCAGCTACTATGATGATAAGAGTGATGAAGGGTTTCAAAAACTTCTTGTATGGGAAGTGATTGATGAGCGAAGGAACAACACACTCCATCGTCTCATTCATGCTGCAGGGATCTTCCTGAACCCCGAATTTGCTTACTCATGTGGTTTATTATTTGATGTTGAGGTCATAGATGGATTTTTCACTTGTATTCAGAAGATGGTGCCATCTCCATCAAAACGTGCAGAGATATCAAAAGAAATGGAGGTATACAAAATGGCAGGTGGCACATTGAGCTTTGACATGGTTGTCCAGGATAGGACGACTAATATGCCAGGTAAGATATTGTTTGTTTCAAAATTCATTGTCTCTTCAAGTTCGTGAATCATAACTCCATACTTTGCTTCAACTTTCAATTTTCGAATTTTCATTATTTTAAAATTTTTGTTATGTTTGTAACTTTATAAGTTTATCTTATTTGTTGTAACTTGTAGATGCATGGTGGAGTAGCTACGATGGCATACTCAGCTAACTCCAATAGCTTGCCATTAGAATACTCGGCCAAACATGTAGCTCTTCAGGATGCGAGCGCAACAGGTTAAAAACTTAAAATATTCCAACTAATTTTTTGAATTCATTAAATAATTTTTCTTATAATTATTAATTTATTATTATATATAATATATAATTTATTAAGTTATGACCCTTGTACACATTGGGGTCTCGGCGCCTCAATGACATGGTTTACATCTACTACAATCTTAGATTGTGGGTGAGACAACTTGAGAGGACACCTGATATGGAGGCCATCTCTTTAGATGCGATTGACACCATTGTTGCATAGAGGGTTGAAGCTGAGAGGCCTATCATGGAGTAAGCCCCTGATTGGATAGAACAGGAGGTAGTAGAGGGGGAGGAGGACGAGGAGGAGCAACAGCTGCAAGAGGAGCAGGAGGAGGAGGTGACACCACCTATTCCTGCTACCAGTAGAGGACGTGGTCTACCTCCTTTAGCTTCTGGTGCTTCAAGTTCTGGTGCTTCAGGTTTTAGAGCACAACAAAGTCCTTTTCCAGCGCCACCAGCGTCTTCATCTAGAGGGAAAGTTGTTACATTTTCTCGTAAGAGGGGCAAAGGAAATTAGTAGTATAGGTTATTTGGTGCATTCCTTTGTATATGACATTATGACTCATGACATGAGATACATTATTATATTTTTTGTAGATATTTTGGGTTGAGTTGAGACTCAGAACTTAGTATTCAGGACATGATTCAGTGTTATCTGTGATGTAGCAGTGAACATGATATTACACATCTTATATATTAGTTTTTTTTTTCATATTTATGTGTCAATACATTTATTTATGTTGTGGATGCTTTAGATATTAAAAAAATTGAAAAAAAAAGGAATATTTTTGTATGTGCCGATTTTTTTCCGATTTTTATCGATTTTTTTCCAAATTTTTACGATTTTTTCCGATTTTTCCCCTCGCCGATTTAATCTCGATCGCGATGTTCGCAACATTGATATATATATATATATATATATATATATATATATATATATATATATATATAACGTGTCTTGTTTTGGGGGGTCACCGTATCTATGTCCGACACTCGAATCCTTATGTCCCTGTGTCAAGTGACTTGGCTTACAACAAATGAAAATAAAATAAAAACAAACAAGAGTGGCCTTTAGAGCCTAACTTTTCAGCCGTCCAATTGCAGCGGAATGTAACTATGAGAGCCTTCAATCTCTCTCCCAAGATCTCACAAATGGAAGCCTTCAATCTTGCTTCCAAGCTCCCATAAATCTAGTCCTCAACAACTATTAAACAGCCCACTCAAAACCCTAGCAAAGATGAGTGAAATAAGTGAAACAGGAAATAGAATCAGAGCAAATGGAGTGAGTGAGTGCTTTAATCCACCAAAGAGCCCAGCCATGCCTCAAGCAAGCTTTCAGAAACTTGTCCTAGTTCCCTCAAGCAAAAAGATACTGGCCACATTCGAAGCTTTCAAGAGGTATTTTGGACACATCCTAGAAGGTCTCCCTAAATGCTCCCTAAAAGGGTGAGGATCATTTTTTCTGATCAAGAGGGCACGCGCCTTAGGGTGCTTCCTGAATGCTCCCCCTACGAGCATGCTTTAGGAGCGAAGTGTTAGGGTGGAGGAAGACTCCCCCACAACATAAATCTAAACCATTAGACACCAATCATGTAAAGCCACGTAAGGAATCCATTGGTATATGGTATAGGAACAACTTGGAGTAGTGGTTGTGACAAATACAATGACCTTGGTTCAAACCCTATCATCCCCTCTCTCTGGTATTTGTTTGAAGTAGTAATTGATATTGATTTAGCCTTCACTCGCTGAGATTACAATATAAGTCATTCTTTGCATAAGTATAAGAAGGTGGGATGAATTATTTTCGGGTTTACTCTCCATCAAAAAGATGGGATCCCATATTTTTAAATATAGCATGTATGGGCAGATATAGCATAACGCCATAGATATAAGATCTGCATTAAATATATTATACAATTGAAGGAAATTTTAAAAATAAAAACCATACTTCTATTTCGTCGCCCTTTTCTATTAGGTCCCACAAACCCTCCTGCTCTGTATAAACACTAAACAAATCACAATGATCCTATGCAAGTGTGATTGTTGGTATTGGGAAATGACTTGGTGTTGGGCACTGATTTGGCAAGCTGAAAAATCATAGCCGCAGTGGATTTTCAGCATGTTTTCATTGGATTTGAAACAACACAATGGAGAGACAATCTTGTGGCCAAATTTCTGTCACAGTCGTTGATATTTGCAATTTCTCATAGAAACTTTTGTTGAAAGGTCGAAACCTGTAAGTTGTAACAGCTTCATTCTCTTGCTGATTTTACAGACAGATCCATCTACAAATTGATAGAGAGGTAATTTCTCAAGAGAGGGTACCCATTTCATACATTACAATTGAGAAATGCACGTTTACAGTTGAGAAATTTGAGTCTGTGATATCTAATGACCTCTTTCACCATTTACTTCCGAGTTCTGTTTATGAAATGAGAAATACAAAGATTCTAATTCATTAGATATTGAGGTGAAAGTTTTTATGGTTTTCTAAATCCACAATTAAGGACTATTTTTTAAGGCTTAATTAACACTTAACATTAGTATATTTTATATATTTGGGACAGGGATACCTATGCCCTAATGCCTAACATACCCTGTCATCACCTAAATTTTTTAGGGAGTTGGTCTACACATCCCCATTTACCAGAATCTTGGTATAACATTGGTTATCCTTGAAGATTTACATTATTGGGCCATTTTTTTTCCTTTCTTTCTTTTTTGAATTTTCAGAGTCAACCTCAAAGTTTTAATTTTTCCAGAGTCTTAAGTCATCTATTACTCTTTGAACTCACGGACTCATTCTCCAAGTAAATATGGTAAATTTGCGTCTACCGCAGGGGCCAAACCCCAGTCATTGTAAACCAGAATAAACACAAAATAGTCCAGGCTACACATTAACAAAAACTTGTAAAATATTTTTGAAATGATAATATGTTGGCATATAGGTTATAGCAGCTTGCCAGGATCATGTAGAAGAACTTCACAAAAGCAACACACTTCAACATAGAAAAGATGTCCATACAATTAGTGATTATTAATTTTGAAATTTGAAAAACTCAAGATACCTTATGGCGTAGTAGATCACGGATTGTAGCCGTAAATGATGTCAAAGATTCCATACTCTCTATTCCATACCTACATGCAAATATTGTTTGCCATATGGACTTCAAGAACTCAAAAAGAAACCAGGTAAGAGTAAAAAGAAATGCTCATATTTTGAACTATATAAAGAATGAAAAGGACGCTTACTTTTGAACTGTAGAATTTATTTCCTCATATTTCAGCAGTAAATCAAGCGCTTCCTCCAATCTGCCCAAGTGGAAATGTGCCTTGGCACACATCCGCCACCGCCATAATTTGGCAGGAAACTGCCCCGGACTTTCCAATGAATCTTCATTGCATAATTGATTGTCGTTGTCCACAAAGCAATAATTCCTTTCTGCAGAATCTAAGCTTTGCTCACATACCTGTATGACCTCCTCATATTTTCGCAACTAAAGTGAAAACACAATAACTTGAAGTCAAAATAATATAGATGCAAGTAAGGCTTTGGAGAAAAACTGTACTAGAACCATTAATCCATCTACAGCTCAAATACTTTCACACTCTATCATATCACAACAAACAGACAATACACTCACTATCAGAAGTGCTAATGCTTTCAATTCAAGTAACCGCTCAGAATGTGGGCTGATTAACAAAGCTTCATCCACTATACGCAATGCATTTGTTGCATCTCCAGGATTTCTTTTATCTAGAAGCTCAGCTGCCTGATCTCTACATTCTGACACTTCCTGCCAATAAAAGGCACAGTGACAGTGTCATCAACGTAGCTAAATTTTCAAATGCCAAAAGGAGATCTGCAAAGGAAACATTTACATACATCCACAAACGTCCAAGCATTGAAACATGACTAAAGTTTGGCTTGTAAATAATCAACTCAATCTACACAAAAAATACAGCTCATCTAATGCACCAGAAATACCTCAATACTACAAAGAAAACAAAAACTGTAAAGGATTAAAAGATGCATTGCACTTAAATTCAAAAATAATTTCCAATACTTTGTTGGTGGTACAACAAATCTGAACACCCCAACACCACAAACAATTACAAAGCTTAGCAACAATGTTTGCTCGGTGTCTACCTAGATCAAATATATTAAATAGCAGTCCACCAACTGCAGTTAAGTTATAAAGAAGTTGTCTACCGACGCAACAGAATAGCCCAGACGGCACTTTTTTGCTGGAATCCAGTAAAAAAATTTCAAAAAATCAGGTAGTTGGAGTGTTTGAATTGCATTTTTGATGGTGAAAATGGATTCAGCACCCTCAAAAACCCTTAGGACACCCAAAATACTGAAGTTTAACGACTGTAACCCAGATTTTCAAAAATCTTTGCCAGACTTTTTCATAATCTTACCGGAATTTCTTGGTTATTCTGTGGCTTTTTTAGACTACGGCAATTATAAATGCAGGGAAATCAACAAAAATTGATAATCCATTATGGATGTCATGCTCCATCCAAGCACACACAAAGGTTTAATCAATTTGACAACTTTGGCAAACACAATATTCCACTGCCAATGCACTGTTAGAATTCCATGCAAACCAGGTCTGGTCTATATGCTTTACTTTAGAAAACATAAAGCACATTTTAAAGATGAAAGAGCATATTTCTTCTTGTTATAAATTTATAATCTGCTGTAATAAGAGAATCCAGATCATTGATATGCCTAGAAATGTGCACCCTAAAGGTTGTAGCATAGTGGTACTGAAGTACACTTGTATGGTATTTATTACCCTAGGCTGTTACGTGAAACTTGTTTAAAGAGAAGTGAAATATTTCTGATCAACCCAAGGCTCAAAGTTCACAAGGAATAGAGGCAAACCATAAGATAGTGGTCAGATTTTGAAAGCGATGTTTCTGGAAAATTTCTACACATCAATGGAGAAGCACGAACAAAATGAATATCGATGGACCCCCTACCTGCCTCTTGATGCACCACCAAAAACAAAGTGGGGCCCAGACTTTAATGACCATGACCCTGAGTCTTCATTGTGACCTGTAATGTCCCCGACCACTTAGGAAGCTCATGACAGAGTCCACTAGCCTAATGTGGTTCCCGTAGGCTAAAGTGGCAAAATATTTAATAAGGGGGACTTAATTTGCCTAAGGAAAGTGAAAAGTCACTTTAACTTTATAAAGTGAAATATTATAATTTATAAAGTGACTCTATAATTGTTAAATTGGTAAAATGGTGGCAAAAATGGCCACATGTTTATAAAAGGAAAATAAGGAGACTCTCGTCATTCGTGCATTTGAGTTTTTTGGAGAAAAGAGTTCTTGGAGAGTTTTCTTGAAGAAAAGCTTAGGGTTTGGAAACCCTAGCCGCCATAATTAGTATTAGTGTTGAAACTAGATACTCTAGCTGGTCCAATGAGTGAAACCGCACAGACATCACCCCTGTGCTTCAATGGTGTACAAGATTTGCAAGAGATTTTAAGTTGGAAGAGGTATTATCGGTTGAATCTCTAATTTGTTGCTCTTCAATTATCATCTTTAGGGTTGAAGGCTCAGCCCAAATCTGAAGCCATTGTCATTGCCGGAGAAGAACGAGTTCCTTTCCTAATTTTGCTGGTCCAATCTCCCACCACAATGACTGAGTTTTGAAGGAGGGAACAAGAATAAATTCCGGGGTTTTAGCAGCACGAGTTTCTCTGTTTCCAAGCCAAGGTTCATTCACAGAAGTGGCTCGATTTCCATTCTGGAAGGAGCAGCTCGAATCCCTAGTTAAAGGTCACCTCACATTCCACTGTTGAATGAAGTCTTCACTTTTCTGGGCTGCATTGGATGCTGGACAGAGTATACACAGTGCCAGAGACTAACCACACTCAAAATGGGGCCATGTTGCTGTTTATTGTACATGCCAACCATTTCTGTTATTTCCTGTGTGTGAATGTCATTTTGGACAGCCTCTGCGTATTGAGGGGAAACATTTGGGCTTGGAGAGACTCGACTTATTCTTGCTGGGCATGACAGAGGTCTTTAACATCTGCATTTGATGTTTTTGGAGCAAAAAGGGTAACGTGTTACTCATTGTATGATTGATATATTAAGGGTAAATACAAGTGCTCTCTCTTTATTATCTCATTGAACGTGCCTGGATTCTGGAATGCAAACTGGACGCACACTGTTATATGTGTGTGTGTGTGTGTATGTGTGTGGAACACTCTTCAGCTGGGTCAACATGTGTGTATATATATATATATATATACACATGTTGACCCAGTATAAACTGGACGCACACTGTTATATATGTGTGTGTGTGTGTGTGTGTGTGTGTGTGTGGAACACTCTTCAGCTGGGTCAACATGTGTATATATATATATATATATATACACACATAATAACATGTGTATATATATATATATATATACACATGTTGACCCAGCTGAAGAGTGTTCCACTTATTGGTGTTTCTAATCATACTTGAAGCTGCTACCTATTGCCAGGTTCCAACTCTCCTATTTATTCCTTGTGTCTTGAAATTTTAAATGAGAAATGACTAGTATATGAGCAACATTTCCCAAATGTCAGTATTATGTAATTTTCTGGGTTTGAAATAAGAGGCATAGCGTTATTTTGAGACCTGTGTGTACATTTTGAGGCATTAAGTATGCCATTTAAAACCCTTGGGAACTTATTCTGTTGCACATGGTTCACTGTGTTTAATTACTGGAGCTGAAACTGTGAGAAAAGCACCACAGCAGTGTACAGTCAAACTGTTTGACAAAAGGCATGATCAAAAATTTTCATATAACTCAGAAATCTGTTGAACAATCTTAAGTGGTTTCAGCGAAAGAATCTTACATGGCCATCTGACATTTGATATTTGCTTTCTATTTTGTTAATTTTACCCTTAAGCCATATGATTGCTACTTTGTCTTTTTTGGGCTTGTTGTCACTTTGGGCATTGACTCTACCATTTTTAGTAGCTAGGTTTTGTTCATGGCAGAAATTTTATGTGGCCTACCTTTTTGTATGAAATGCATGTATATATCATCCTTAATAGAGTTTGAAGGAAGACTTTATTCAGACAAAAAAAACAACAACAAGAACAACAAATGATAGTACCAACCTGTGCCTTTCTCAGACCCTCAGAAGCTTCCCCTGCTATTTTCACGTCTATGATGTTAGAGAATGTAACTAGTATCGATCTTCATAATGAAAGATATTTATTAATAAATTTATTTTTAATGATTTATCAAGCATGTTCGTCATGCTTTAGAAGTCAAAAAGTGTCAAAACAATGTGTTTGAGTCATGTCATTTGACATTTGAAAAGATAGAATTTTTTTTTTTGGTCAATTAAAGACAGTCAAAAGAGGGTCAGGTCGTCCATCTCTCAGTCAAGTCGGCCTGTGAGAATATTTAACACCTCATGAACAGCTATTTAAAGACACTCATTCTAGCTCATTTGGAGACATGACAAACTACTAGAAGAAATTCGATATCTGCAATGGAAGGAAGATAAAAAGAGGCTGAGATTCCAAAGACAAAAGGAAGTCCAGAAATAATAGAAGAAAGAGGAATTCTGTAATATATCACCCACACATGCGAGTTAGAAGTACTGTGACAGGGCCGATGATCCACAACAGGACCGAGAGTTTTCTGAAGTTCTATGACAGGGCCGAGGATTTGAAGTATCCTACAGTTTGTGAAAAAGCCAAGAAACTGAAGCTGTTTGAAGTTTGCAACAGGACCGAAGTTTGGAGATGTTTGAAGTCTATAACAATGCCAAGATCTTTGACCTCTGCAACTAGGCCGAAATTCTGAATTGTCTACAGTTGACTACTATTGACTTTGACTTGGAGAAGAGGGCTGACTTGGAACCTTGAGGGAGTCTTTTATAAAGTAGAAGAAAAAAGGAATATTTAATTTTATATTTAAACCCAAAAAAAAGATTATAGAAGAAAAAAAAATGTACAAGGGGAGTCTTACTATCAAGGAAGAATAGTTTTTATAAAAATTAAAGGCAGATCAATTTTAAAAAATAGAGGAAGAAGAAAAATATTAAAAGTGAAAGCTAGTGGAAATGAAGGGCTATTATTTTAGGTCTGCACATTAAATAAAAATAAAAATAAAAGTGCAAAGAAAATTTAAAATATATATATATATATATATATATATATATATATATATATATATTAACACTAAGGAAAGTGTCAAGGTATTAAAAAATAAAATCTATCAAGGAAGACTAAAGGATATTTAAAAAAGTGGAACTATCACACCTTGCATACTTAGTCAGTCTTTACGAAGGATACATAAACTTCATAGTCAAAATTTGATGAAATTATTAATGAATACAACATTGAATCCAAGACTATGCCAAAGTGCTATTTAAAATTAAAGGAACTATCACAGGAAAAGATGTTACTATTTCTATCTTTCCTGCTGAAAGATAGAATCCAATTAGTAATCCCGAGGTCAAATATAATCGAAAAATTATACTGTTTTGGCAACAACAAAAAATGACATAACCAATTTACAGTTAAACATTGGGGATTATACATTTATATTTCAATTCTCGATTCAAACCCTGTGGAACACTCAAAGTGACATTATTTTGGAATCACTCTAGATGGAAACCCTTGGTTCCTTCATCCTGAATACGAAAAAGAAGTTCTTGAAATTTTCTTACAAAAAGAAGAAAATAACACTATAGGATGTTACCGTGAAGCCAAATACAGTAACACCAGAAGACATACAAAATATTTCAAAAATAAGTTTTCAAGAAGGTAAAAAGTACTACAAAATATGCAAAGAGAAATTGACAAGATCACTGCTGACAAAAATGAAGAATTTTCTCGGCTTAAAGACCATAGTGAAAAATCACTGACGCAAATTAAGCTTCTTAAGAATGACAAAAAGTCATTAGAAAACAAGGTACAACAACTTATCGAGAAGGAATCATCAAATGTAGAAATTCAAGTTGACGAAAAAACAACAAATATCGATCCAATCAATATCACAACTCAAGAAGAGGACAAACTAATTGAAATAAAGATGTACTCAGAAGTTGCAGTTCCAGCAACAAAAGATTCAAGTGAAAATCCAAAAATTAACCATTCATCTTCCATAACTAAAGGAAATGAGGTACTTCAAATAAATCAATAAAACGACACAAACAATATAAGGAAAAATCAAATCAGTAGAATTCCTCATCAACATCCGAATCACGAGTAGACAACTCAATCAAGCTACGTATTTAGAACAAAAACAACAAACTGATATTCCGAAGAATACTAATGTCAGTGCAATCCAATCCTGTGATAACAATTCATCACAAGATTCTAGTCACTGCAAGATTCAGCAGAAGATTAATTTAGGATGGTTTGATCCCTTCTTAGTACAACAGTTTTGGTTGTCACTTAGAGGATCATATCTACTTGTATCAACAAAGATGATTGTCCCAAGACGAGAAGACATTCGTAGCAGAAAAAGAGATCAAGCCCTTTCATCAACAAGCTTTGAGGACAAAACTTTTTGAGGAGGAAGGCAATGTTATGAATAAAATATATAGAAAATAATGTAAAAGATAATAATCATAAATAATGATAATTAATTAGTACTAAAGAGGCATGTCTAAGGAACATGACTTTCCATGAAGAGGCACCTGCCTAGGTATATAAGTGGGCCTTATTTGTAACATCAATCATCATTTCTAATTCATATTTCTTAATCTATATATTCTTGTATCTCAATGGAGATCTTCATATTCCAATTGTTCTGGAGTATTTGACTACTATGTGTTCAAACTTTGTTCGTTCTAGGTATGTACTTGTACTTCATCTTCTGTATATATGTAAAGTTTCCAACCATCCAAATATCGTCTAATTCAATATTTGAAATTTAGCTTATGGTATCTTCTTGATAGGGTAGATTCTACTAATTGTTGTTCATGCTGATTTGACATAACATATAACTGAATTGCTTAAGTGATTTAGCACATTTTAAAGATGAAAGAGCAGATTTCTTCTTGTTAAAAATTTATAATCTGCTGTAATAAGAATTTGGATCTTTTATATGCCTAGAAACGTGCGCCCTAAAGGCTGTCTTGTGAAACTTGTTTGAAGAAAAGTGAAATATTTCTGCTGTAATTTAATATTTCAGATTAGCCCAAGGCTCAAAGTTCACAGGGAATAGATCTGGCAAGCCATAAGATTATAGTGAGATTTTGAAAGCAATGTTCCTGGAAAATTTCTACACATCAATGGGGAAGCACGACAAAATGAATATGGATGGACCCCCTGCCTGCCTCTTGATGCACCACCAAAAACCAGATGGGGCCCAAACTTTGATGACCATGACCCTGATCCGAACATGGGATCTGTTATTGTTGCTTAAATTTTGTCAGTCTTCATTGTGGCCAGCTGACATTTGATACTTGCTTTCTATTTTGTTAATTTTACCCTTAAGCCATATGATTGCTACTTTTTTGGGCTTGTTGTCACTTTGGTCATTGACTCTACAATGTTTAGTATGCCCTTGAGCATATTCTATCAGCTAGGTTTTCGTGATGGCAGAAATTTTATGTGGCCTACCTTTTTTGTATGAAATGCATGTATATATCATCCTTAATAGAGTTTAAAGGAAGATTTTATTCAAAAAATAAATAAATAAATAATAGTACCAACCTGTGCCTTTCTCAGACCCTCAGTAGGTTCCCCAGCTATGATATCTTTTACCGGACGTAAGCACCCTTTGAACAGTGCAACTGCTTCTTCAGTCTCTCCAAGCGAAAGATGACAACTGCAAACACGTAAATACACTAAACACTAAGATGACAACAATAGTCAACATTATTGTAATACAAAGACAACAAAACATATGAAATGAACATAGTGCAGTTCAAACTGCATAAAAGATGAAGCCAAGGCCTGTTATGTTCTCATTGTTAGATTACATTGCAAAACTGTCTACATTCAACACTATTAAAAATATCAAAATAATTTGCTTTCCCAGCTAAGGGACGGGTTAATGGCCCTGATATATTGACCCCTCTCTATTTTTAAAGACCTTGAAACTTCTAGGCTAACCACCAATATTTGGAGTAACACTAAACCTATAAAAAATTTCAACATAACTAATGATTAATCCTAATCCAACGAACATTAGCAATTTAACTTATTGCAAAAAAGACCACCTACCTTTAATTTATATTCTATCACAATCTGAATTTTCATCAAATCATTTTTAAGAAATGACATACAATTGAATTTGCAGTACAGACTATATGCAAATTGCAATAGCATATGCCTTTGTTGAGAAACACTTCATGTGAAAGGGATCAAAATCAATTGGAACATTCTCATATTAGCCTCCATTACAGAGATCAAGGTTAATACAACTTCCTATTCCATCCGTAAAATGATATTTTCATTTTTTATCAATGTAGTTAATGTATCTAACCATGGGTCATCACAATCTTGCTACCAAATTTCTCATAATGCTCGTATGCCACATGCACTGCTTTTGCAAGTCATCACCAATCTAAGATCACACTTCTTCAAAAACTGTGTGAGGTATGACATTTAGACATTGATGCCAACATAAATACTTTGTACCATCCGCAAGAAATGGATAGAAATTTTAAACAGAGCTGTAACAATATTTATGACATGATGCAACAGGAATCCTGATGACTCTAAGCAGGAAGAAAAGAGTTTTTCTTGCTTGGGATTAATCACGAGTCACTCGGACCCACAATTAATACATGTTTGACTTCGTTTTGAGCAAGTTTGACTAGGCAAACTCAGTCAGCTTTATACAACAGTTTTCTATATTTTTGTACTCCCCGAGCTTTCTGGAGTCTTTTCAGATATGAGTCAAACTCAACTGTTATGCTCGAGCTTTTCCTGATTTAAATCATAGTATTAAAAACCAGTGTCTCAACCGGAAACCGGTCGGTTCAATCAGCATTTGAGAATCCAGCATAGCAACTAATCTCCTCAAGATCAACTATTGGGGTGATAATCAAAAAGAATTAGAATGTCCAGACATGGCAATTGTTCACTTCTAGAAGTATTCAGCCTCCAGATATTTGTAGTTTGTCAGTCATATCTTTCATTGAAGCTCAGTTCATCAGTTTCAGATTGAAGATGACACAAATTATTGGTACAATTATTCAAACTTGTGATTGAGGTGGGGGGTGAGGGGGAGGAGGGTGGGTGCAAGAATGTTAGACTATGGGTCCCTAGACAATCACAAAGTCCAAGACCACATTGAAGAGTTATAAACCTTATCATTGATAAGGTGTTGTCATGATCCACTAATGAGTTAGTGAGATCTCAACCTAGAGTGATCAAATTGATGTTCTAAATTGAGATCAAGAGCTTAATACAATGAATTGAAGAATGACTAAGCCTTTTCCGCCACTTATTATTGTTATGCTTGCTTGTGCCAATTCTTAACAAATCTTACTTCACTATGCATAAGCAAGTCCTGTAGATAATAGTTATAAGAAATGTGACATTGAGTCACCACATCTAGGTAAAATCCACCAACGGAAAGACACCTTGTAAGAAATGGAATTTCTAGTACTTGTTTGCTGTTTCTTGATGAGTAATCGATGGTCTAAGAAACCCCCTCTATTCATAGTGAAACATAGCTTTTTTTTAAAAGTGTTGACTTTTCTCAAAAAAATTAGGTAAAATCCAAAGAAAAAGCAGTAGAAATGCAAAAAAGAAAAAAGAAAAAACTAGAATTTAAAAAAAAAATGCTCAAACCTAAACACTAAAATAGCTTTTAAAAGCCATGCCAATATCATTGTTATCACACATTTTGTGAAGTAAGACAAATGATTGACCCACGACGTAAGTTCGCGAGAATTTGCAAATTCTTGTGTAGTTGTCACAATTAGTAATCACCACATTGCACTATTAGCAATCAAGGCATGAGAGGATAAAAGTCAAGACTTGAGGCTAGAAGCCAGCCTTAAACTCTTGGATCTTGGAGACTCAAGCTTCATCTTTGGAAACTCGAGGAAAGCATGAAACCAATGCCACATTTCAATTACTCTGAGTCACATGCATGTTCATTAGTGAGGAGCTAGAAGCCTCAAAGAGGTCAAGACTTGTGATGTCTCAGTGAATCCATAATAAGAAATCCCAATAAAGAGCAGAAGACCCCATGTGAAGATTATCTCGCGAGGACAACATTTGTGTTGAAACAACAAGTAGATCAAAACCTGTGAAAAGTGTCAACTTGTGTTGATTGTCTTTTACAATCATTTCATAGTCTATCATCATTGGAGAGTCTGTGTTCAAGGATAAGAAAGAGAAGCATCTTAGTCATAGAAAATGTAATCACAACCTATGATTTCATTGATAAGAAAATTAGTGAAATCTGATCACATGGGATTACAAAGTTCAAAGTAATTACCTTAGTAGTTGATGGAATTCCAATAATCGTCTTGGGTGTCAAATCCCAATCAATGAACAAAGTCAAGGATATTAAAAATCATTAAAAAGTGGAGCATGCCTTGTCCATTGAAGCTTGTGGGGTCAAAGTACTTTGATGGAGTTGACCTGAAAAAGCATTGAGATGATTGCTTAATCCATAAGTGGGTCGAGATATGTTCTATAAGGGAAAACACTTAAAATTATAGTTGTAGTCTTGTTGGCGCATACGACAAAGGAGAGAACAACTAAGTTATGGGTATATGACTATAAACATGACAAGAAGAGACATAAGGGGCATCTCAATGCCCTATACAACAACAAGGGCAGACAATCACCATTCTAAACAAAGGGCACCACAAATCCAATCAAGGCTTGGTGGAACCATGAACTGAACCACCAAAGGCCAATCAATCTAAACCCACAAATATGCTTCCCATACAGCCCAACATCTCCACTTGATATAAGCCCAAAGATGTTTCACATTGCAGCAACCAAATTAAGTCTCTCGTGACAATAATGACAAAGCTTAAAGAGATCCCTTTGAAGGTGGATTATAATAACCTCACCCTCACAACCATTTCCACAAATTTAAATTATAGATTATGGAGGTAGAATTCGATGATTATCACTTGATGTAGAATATCACTAACCTACAATCAGAAAAACCTCCTCAATCATCTGTTTAGGACATCCATTTAGGACACTGCACTTTGACAAGTCGAAATCACAAACATAAAAACCTTGCAAATAAAGATTTGAAACTAGCAAAAATAGGTGGAACAACAACAAACATGGGTCCAAGTTGTGAAAGGGACAAAGACCACCCCAATTGTGGAGAAGGTTGTCCAAGCCTAGATTGAAGAGGAGAGGCTCTAAGAAATTGAACCTTAAAGAATGTGGTATCCCTAATTCCTATTTCAATCCAACACGATTTAGCTTTCATTCATGACACCATTGACCTCAAGCATGTTGTTCTAAAGAGAGCATGGAGTAACCCTACATTCCTATCTCATTCTTTAGTTTCTTGATGCCCTTCCCCCTAAAAGCCTTCTTGATCTACATCTCACAGTGCTTCAAACAAAGGAATTCAAGAACGCAAAGGAACAAGTTGTTGCAACTACAAGGAAAGACAAGTGGGTAATGATTCAAAACAATTGATCAAGATGTCACAACAATGATTCAATACTTTCCTCTTGCTCTTGTGATCTACCACACTGTCAGCCCAATTGGCATCAGTATATCCATGGAGTGTCATGCTCCCTGCAGTGTATCTCAGCCCATGGTTTATCGTGCCCCAAAGATATCTCAACAAATTCTTGGCACCAACCCAGTGAATGTGATGAGGTTCAACCATATATTGACTCAAAGTGTTCACTACAAAACATACGTTCGAATGGGTGTTCACTAAGAACATCAGGGCCCCTACGAGTTGACGATACTCAATAGGATTTGCTAGCACGGGCCCAACAACGCTCCCACTCAACCTCTCAAAGTTGAGCCCCATCGGTGTCGACACGGACTTACAGTCCACCATTCCAAATCTTTCCAGCAGCTTCACAATATATTTTCCTTGAGAAAGGAAAATCTCGCCAAGTCTCTGGCAGACCTCCAAGCCTAGGGAGTAATGCATCAGTCCTAGGTCCTTCATCTTGAACTCAGCAACGAGCTCCCTCTTGCACTAATGAATGAGAGGGTCAGCACCTGTCAAGAAGAGGTCGTCCACATACAGCACTAGAATGAGAGGCTTTTCTCTATTAACCTTGAAGTAAAGGTTCAGATCAACATTACTACGAGTGAAGCCCAGCTTCATCAGGTAGCTATCTATCCTCTCGTGCCAAGCTCTGGGGCTCCCTCTTGCACTAATGAATGAGAGGGTCAGCACCTGTCAGGAAGAGGTCGTCCACATACAGCACCAGAATGAGAGGCTTTTCTCTATTAACCTTGAAGTAAAGGTTCAGATCAGCATTACTACGAGTGAAGCCCAGCTTCATCAGGTAGCTATCTATCCTCTCGTGCCAAGCTCTGGGTGCTTGCTTCAACCCAAAGAGGACTTTCTTCAACCTGCAAACATGGGTGTCCCGATCCTCGACTTCGAACCCCAGAGGATGCTCCACATACACCTCTTCCTTTATCGCACCATGCAAAAATGTGGTCTTCACATCCATCTAATGAAGATCCCATCCTTGCGTAGCAGCAAGGGCTATGATAGATCGAATGGTGGTATATCGAGCCTCAAGTGCAAATATGTCATCATATTCTATGCCTTCCCTTTGAGAGAGACCACGGGCAACGAATCTTGCCTTGAACTTTTTGAGGTGACAACTAATCTATCCTCCGATCTCAAAACCACATCCCTAACATCATTCTTCATAATGGACTCATATTCTTTGTGCACAGTATCCTTCCAGACTTTATGATTTACGGCTTCCTCAAAAGATCTAGGCTCATATTGTACGATTGTACTCATGGCTGCTAGATACCCTTGGTATCTATTCGGCTTCTTGCTTTCATGGAATGTCCCCCTTGGAGCCATATGATTCTCGGCATCCTCAAGAGTGTCCCTGAGCCATGATGGTCTTTTCCTCATTGAAGGAGGTGGATCAATAGGGTTCGTCAGTCCTTCAACATCGGGCATCGTCTCATACTTCGGTTCTTCTTGATTTCCAGGCCTTGCTTCATGATCTTCCTCAGATCTCGGAAGATTGATTACTTTCCTCAGGGAAGCATCTTTGTCAAAGGTAACATCATGGCATATCTCCACTTGCCTTTGACCAGGCACATAGACTCTATAGGCCTTCGAAGTTTCGCTATAGCCCACAAACATTCCCTTCTTTCCAGAAGCATCCAGCTTGCTCCTCTTCTCCTTCGATACATGAAATTAAACAGGACATCCAAAAACTCTAAAATGTGAGATGTCAAGTTTCTTACCGGAGAAAACCTCTTCGGGAGTTTTGGAGTCCAGAGCGGAATGCAAGCATCGGTTTTGTATGTACACAGCAGTGTTCGCAACTTCTCCCCACAAAAACTTCGGAAGACCTTGGTCACATAGCATGGCACGGGCAGCTTCCACAATGGTCCTGTTCTTTCTTTCAGCAACACCATTTTGATCAAGAGTATAGACAGTTGTGGTCTCCCTCTTGATGCCAATCTCTCTGCAAAAGTTCTTGAACTCGTTCGTCTCATATTCAGTGCCATTATCAATCCTCAATATCTTGATCTTCTTTCTTGTTAGATTTTCCACCAAGGCTTTGAAAGTACGAAACCACATGAAAGCCTCATCCTTCTTCTTCAAGAAGTATATCCAGGTCTTGCGAGAGAAGTCATCTATGAATGTCATATAATAAGAACATCCTCCCAAGGATGTTACGGGCAGCATACCAGACAGATCAGAGTGTATCAGTTGCAAGACATCAGATGTCTTTGTGACACTTGAGGGGAAATGTCCCCTTGTATGCTTTCCTTCGGCACAGCCGTGACATACACCTTCATGATCATTTGTGAACTCGGGCATCCCCGTCACCACCTTCCTAGCTTCAGGAAGGGTTTGTAGTGAAGGTGTCCAAACCTCCGGTGCCATAGTCCAATCTGTCGGATAGTATCACATGTCATCGCTCCCAGTGGACTTCCTCCAACTTGGCAGAGTGTATCAACTCTAAACCCAATCTTGATAGCTTCCTTGAAACTTTTCTTCCAAATGTGCACCTTCCCATCAATGAATGCCACATTGAAACCTTTGTCTTCCATGGCCAAAATAGACACAAGGTTCTTTTTCAAATCAGGTACATATAGTACATCTTGCAAGAGGAGGATTTGACCTTGAGACAAGTGGAGGGTCACAGTCCCTGTCCCTTTCACGGGATATGTGGCATTATCTCCAAGGATAATTTTCAAATTAACATACTTCTCAACCATATCAGAAAGTGCTTCCTTGAACCCAATGATGTGCCTTGAGGCAACACTATCTATCAACCAGACATCCATAGTGTCGAGTGGAGATGCAGCAGGGAGGGCAGATACAAGAATGAATTCATTTCTTTTATCATCAACAACATTAGATTCCTCATACTTGGAATTTCTCGACCTTTTGAAAGGTTGTCCATTTCCACTAGAGGGAGCCTTACTCTTTCCTTTGAACCTGTTGTTCCTTTGATTGCCATTCCTCTGGTTGTTGTTGTTATCATTATCATCAAGAGAATCCTTCTTGAAAGGGCATTCGCTAGCATAGTGGTCAGTCTTGTGACATGTGTGACATTTGCCTTTCTTTCCTTGGGCCCCTGCTCTTCCTTTGTTCCTCGAACCACCATTGTTCTTCTTCTTAGCACGAGCAGTGAAGGCAGCATTTTCTTCATTTTCATATTCCTTCATCCTTGTCTCCTCTTGTACGCATCTCGATAATACTTCGTCAAAATCAGGTATCACACTGTTATTGAGAATGGTAGTATTGAATACATGCCATTCGGAGGAGAGACCTCCAAGTGCGGTGAGAACCACTTCTCGATCAACTATTGTCTCCCAATGGCCAGAAGATTATTTCTGATTTCAATCATCTTCAGAAAATATGATTGAACGGATTCATCCCTGCCTTTCTTCAGATTCTTCAATTGGTTCTTGAAGAAAAGGACTTGATTTGCATTGTTGGCCTTGAATATGTTGACCAACTTATCATACATCTCCTTGGATGTGCCCAACTCAGAGATGTAGGCAACCAGACTCTTATGAATTGAGTCCCTGATCATCAGCTTTGCTTTGATTTCCCCCTTCTTATATTTTGACTTGGTGGCAACAAGTGCAGTGGATGGAGGCTCTTGGATTTTACCCTACACATAATCCATGACATCTTGGTCTTCCAACATAAGATCCAAAGTCATCTTCCAGGCATAGAAGTATTCCTTCCCTGTCAATTTGTCATTAGCTTTAAGGCCATTATAGTTTGAGGTACACAAGCTCTTCTTCAGTGATTGCTACAAACTTGGGCTTTGTCTTCACCTCAGCTCTGATACCATGTAAATTTTTGTAGATGTTCTATGCTTGATGCAACTTTACTTTTATCCCCAATATCAAACAACAATCACATAAACAAGAAAGTAAAATGTTGATAGAACATACCAGTAGATCGACATAAGACAAGCAAAAAATCACACTTAACTTGATCAGCAAAATATATGTGTTGTGGTGCGTTACGGCAGTCAACAGGATGATTCAACCAGCAAAGTCTCAATACGGTCAGCCAACCAGAAGTGTCACACAACCCTCTCGAACAGCTATATCAGTCAACCCAAAGTCAACGATGTCCCAATCAATGGTCAACGCAAAACAACAGCAACAAAAAATCAACGCATCCCAGTCAAAGCCAATGGTCAACCTCGATTTCTATGCCAATAAATGCAGACTGCAAAAATTGAAATTTTGACCAAGCTTGGGGTGAGTTTGACCATGCATTCAACGCTGGTCAAATATGCGCTGAAAACCCTAGGTCGAAAATAGAAAATCATTTTGCTGCGTTTCCCACATGTGAGAGAAGAAGAGCCTCCAAGGTGATCAAACCAATCAGATGATGAGAGAGAATGTGTGATGATGTGATGGATGAAAATGACCTCCAACGTTGACCTATATATATCCATCAGTGAGGGTGTGTGACACATCTGCTGGGGCTTCAAGCCTACATTTCAATTCTGGCCGACCTTGCAATAAGTAAAATTAATTCAAAATAAATGTTCTACTCATCGAATCAAGATGATCTTTAGATCGATCTTGCACCTCTCCAAAAGAGGAATCCAATAAAAATATTGGCATCTTCATCTGAGCATCACAACATGGAGTTTGGACCTAGTTGTCCAAAATTAACACCTTGTTTCAAAGGCTTCGCAACATTATCATTTTAAAGACACTCTTGGTTATCATCATGAGACTCTATGGGTAAGTTCTTAGTCATTTTTTTACAACCCATGGTCTTTTTTATTTCATCCAAAGGGCCATTGGGGTCAGAAAATTTTAGGGGCTATATTTCGCCCATGGGTTAATTTTCCATGTCTTCTTCCAAGAAGTGATTGGCCATTTTCCACTTTTTCTAAATGAATTGTTGAAAGTCTATAGGTAAAAGTATTTTACTCTAAAATTGACTAGAATTTTATAGGAATTATATAAAAAAAAAATTGAAATTTGAGTATTTTACAAAAAAAATCGCCAAACATTTTATGGATGAAATTTTAAGAATTCAAAAGACACACCAACAATTCTACACTTTAACCTAAGTATGAATCTTTAAAATTTTCCTTGCTTGGGGTTAGATATAGCACCCTCTAGCCATCTCTCTTCAAGATTTACATTTCTAAGTTAGATTCTTCTCTAAGAATATATTTATGACGATGATAGTTGCCTTCTACACCACATGTTGATATCTCTTCTTTTGTTAATAAATTGTCCTTGTCACCTCATCTTCTCTTGAACATGATCAACAGGCCCAAGGTACTTTATAGTTAAAGGTCTAGTGACAAAGTTTACTTCACGCTGATTAGAATAGCTAAGACGGAGAATCTAGACCCTCCTAAAGCACATCATACAATGCAAGGGCATTGCCCCCAAGCACATTGTTCAAGCAAAAAGTAAGAACCATACATTTCGCCTTGAGACATATTTGAATTGGTCTTATTCCTTTAAAGAGTTTAAACTTTTAGGGATCCAACAAACAAGAGGGGTCAATATCCCTATTTAGCAATTTGTTCTTTGGAGGATATTGACTTAGAGGACCCCTCCCAAGGCACGCCCAATGTTAGTTCTTAAAGGTCCCTTAACTACTTCACTTTACCCATCTAACCAAACCATCTCCCCTCTTCAGGTACCTACTAAATGTGTCAAGTCACCTGCTATTGTCTAAGGAAGATGTAAATAGCGATCAAATAAGACATTTACAAACAATATACCCAAATCACCTAAATCGTGTGCCTTAGGAGGGTCTTGGCCCAAGGATGGCATTATATTCTAAACCCATGTTAAAAACAATTTTACTTCTAGATTTAAAATGTGTTCTCTCCTTTGCAAGATAGGACCACATTTGGACTAAATAATTGGCAGGCACATAATTCTAACATTTTAATTTTAAATGCTTTATACTTTCATAAAAGTAGACTCCACTAACAAGTAGACATTTCTACTCTAATACCATGTAAAAAATTTGGGTACGTGAATTCATTGAGCTAGATTGGGGGTTGAATTGTCTTGCTTTCATAGAGATTACAAGGTAGATTGGGGGTTAAATTTTCTTGCTTTCATAGAGATTACAAGGTAGATTGGGGGTTAGTCTTATGTAGAAAGATATTATATATGCAACTCAAATTGATAATATCAAAAAAAATTGGTTATAGCAACAAATATTACATTTGAGTTTCCTTTGAGGATTGTGTAAAGTTGCTAAAGAGAAACATATGTTCTTAGAGGACTTATATATGAAGTGTGAAGGTTTGTTGAAAGAGACCTTCAACATGAAGCAACTCCCTTTTGAATGTAAAGAATGCTAAAGATTTGAGTCTAACTATAGGATAGAATGATGCTTGTCTATATGGGTTTTAGTAATTTTGTATATGGACTTTTGTTTGGGGATGCCTCCCCATATTTGTTTTAAGGTCCCTCTAGCTCATGGGGAATAAGGCCACCTTCCATGAAATAAAACCCAAGGTGGATTGGATAGTTGTCAAAACTCTCAGTTGACCTTTTAACTTCTTCTAGGGCACTTTTAAGGGGAATTCAATAAACAATAAAATTTTGTGATGCAAAAGCAATGTAAGATGTCCAACTTAAATCTCACTCAAATCTTCAAAGATGACTCCTCTAACGCAGTGTATCATATCTTATTTTGGATGTTACTCTAGAAGGCTTTTATATACTTCAATATCATGGATCGTATAAGAAGAAAGTGGAAACCACTAGAGAAAAAGGTCATTTTTCTCACTTGACAAAAGAGATTATGGTGATCTAAAAAGGAGAAAAGTAACAAATAATAAAGTGAAATTCAAAGGTATTATTTGAGGATTTGAAGATTGCAAGAGGAAGTCTTCAAGAAACTTATTTCCAAGGAGATTCTAAATTATATTTGATATCTTAATTTGATTGCATCCTTTGAAATCTTGCATATATTGCAATTGTTGCAAAAGAATCAAAGGAGATGTTGTATGGGCTCGATGTTATTAACACAATACATATTCTTAGGGAACAAAAAAGGAAGCATAAGTTAGTCCCAAATTAGCAATCTCTCTTCAAGATATAACTTAGTAAAAAATGAGAAAAACTCCTAGGGATGGAAGACCAAAGGGTAGTTACTTTATGAATAGATTTTGTAGTTAGTGAAGATAGACATGAAGATACCAAGCACCACACACTTCCTCTTAATTTCATTCATCACATGGACATAATATTATCACAACAAAGTGGCTACTAGAGCAAGTGTTGGTTAGAGGCGCTAGACCTAGTGGTTGGACTTGACCCTACCATGACTCCTAAACTGAGGTGAAGTGACCATGCAACACAAGCTCTCTCAATTACATTTCTCCATCAATAGTAATGTTACAATATAAACACCCCAGCCTTTCAAACAAAAAGTTGTCATTAACAATTTCCACCAAGTTTCCAAGACAAGGGAGTGCAGGAGAGGAGAAATGTATATGGGGGCCATGTGGAAGCACCCCAAAATTTTGGGAAAATTCAAGGGGAGCAGGGGATGTCGAGGTCCCTAGCATAGGGTTCCCTGTATCTAAAAATCAAAATCAAAATAATAATGATGATGATAAAATCCCAAAAGTAAAAATTCATCTCACAAAAAATAATCATTGTGCAATGTCAATACTAAATAAGAAATATTAAGATAATACTAAATTCAAATTTGTAAACAATATAAACATGATTTGGATTTAGATTCAATAGTGAAATACATTGATTCATAAACCATAAATAAAACAGAAATAGTAAAATATTGATACATTGATTTAAATTAATCATTCTAGAATCTAAGTAGTAGTAAGAAAGATAGTAGATACCTAAGTCTGAAATAGTAAATTGGAATTACTCAAACTCAAGAAATAGTGAAGAGTGACAAATCATAGACTCAATCTAAGGTCGTCAGCATCTACAATTGACTCAAAAGTTAAAACTGAAAATTAACAATGGGCAATGAACACTCAAAATAAAATGAGCATCAAGGAATGAAAGTGAAAAAACGTGAAAGCACCTCTTTTCTAGGGGGGCACCCAAAAGTCCCTTTTTGGGGAAAGGTACCCCCTACACTAGGGAAACATTTCCCCACATTCCCAAAAAGGGGGGACGTGGGGAAACGTTTCCCCAAGCACCACCACCCCTCCCAATTCCCCACATCACAGGAGCATGGGAAACTTTGGGGGCACACCCCCAGCCCTAAGGGACACATCTCTGAGGAACACTAATCATTAATTATTGCTAGAAGAATCTCCAAGGGCTTGCCAACAGCTAGCATTAGAATTCCAAACCTAGTAATCAATTTGCAAATGAATCAATGTGTTTAGTCAACTACAGATACAACAAGCATACAAACCTTTGTCCAGTGAATGTGGAAAACAAGCAGTCTTTACCTGGCAGCTCTAATTTGAACTCTTAGAAAGTTTGGATCAATGGCCATCGCCCGTTTACAATCTGCAAGTGCTTCTCTCATTCTGCCAACAGCCATGCGAGTGGCTGCACGATTGCTATAGCACAGCATTGATGCCCGGATACAACTCTCTGATGTTTCATTAGGAGATACAATACTTGCCCCTCGTGAATAACAATCCTCTGCTTTAGGAAAGTCTCCATTTGCATAAGCTTGATTTCCTCTGTGAAACATATAGACAAGTAGCATTTAAGAAATATTTAATAGGTGCATCAAGATTTGGAATTCTCTATGTGAAATCATGAAAGCTGTAATTAATAGAAGTATAAAGCTAGATCAAATTCACAAAGCATCCCACAGCAGCCGACTAGTAGAATACTAATAAAAAAAGTGGACAGACTTTGACTTGAAACAAAAAACAAGAAACTTTATCCTTGAAGAAAATAACAGTACATTAATTCTCACCTGAGCCGCCATTTTTCACAAGCCTGCTCTGTTGCAGCACTTTTTACAACATTTGAGGTGGCTGTTGCTCCACTTTCTTCTTTGTGCTTAGACATAGATGAAAATGGCTCTGCAAAATCATTTCCTTTATGTTCATCTTTCTGTTTTGTACCTTGAAGCTTATCTCCATTAGGACTGATGATTTCTTGTTGCATTCCATTCATTTGAAAAACAAAAGGCTGTGTGGTAAAAGGAGATGACTCAATCTTAATATCACAGCTTGATGCATTTATATTCTCTCCAAGTTTTGTCCGATGACTTCTTCTGGCATGTCGTCTGGATACTGATGGAGTAGAATTTGGAGAGGGTGATGCAAAGGTAAACTGCTTATTTTGACTGCCTTCTTCAGCTTTTGCATCAACAGAGGAATATGCAAAGGCAAACTGCTTATTTTGACTGTTTTCTTCAGCTTCTGCTTTTGCACCACCTTCATCAATTCTTATCTTTTCCATTTTAGAATTTAACAACTCACTTTCAGCACTTGGAATAGATATCTGCTCTTCAAAAGATTGCCTTTTACTATTACTACTTCTATCAGTAAATAAAGATTTTGCTTCACAAGTGCTGTTACTTCTCTGCCAAGACAGACCCTCTCCTCCTTTGGATGGATTTTCTTGGTGGCGACTTTTGGCATCCATTTCCTTATCGGTACCAATATGTAAGTTTACAGCTGCAGCCCTCAGCTCTTCAACCTTGGCTTCCATGACAAGAGATTCATGTAAATTGTATCTTGATTGAGCAGCATACTCGAAGGAAGCTTCCCATGCTGCAGAAGATTGCCCCAAATCTGGCATGTTGTGATTGCCAAAAGAAGACTCATCTTTAGAAGCAGTTTCATTGTAAGGAGAGAAATCCATTGGTGAACCTTCCTCAGTGTTATTGGCTGGAGTGGAACGTGGAATGTACCTTTTTGGCTTAGGAGCAGAGCGCCTACCAAGCTTGCGTTGCATGGATGTGGGCAACTGAGATTTTTCTCTTTTCTTCCTTGTATTGTTGCTCATGCTCGATTCTTTGCTAGCACTAAACTCAAAACTCTGCTTCAAACTTGAAAACAAACTCTCCATAGAAGGCCAAGAACTATCCTTCATTGATGATTTGCCCTCACATTCCAGTGTCTCCCAGTTTTTAGGAATTGCTCCCATTTCTCCAGTGCTGGTTGAGAGATTAACCTTGTTGGCAGTTTCTTTTGTAGACCCGTTACTAAACACATGAGCAGCAGAGCCAGAGGCAGAACCTTCAGATAATGAAAATGTCTCAAGCAGTGGACTTGCAGCTTTCTGGCTCCCACATTCAAACTTACTGCCTGCATTAAAGATGAAGGTTGAAGGAATTGGACCACAAGTTGTCGGTCCAACTGAGCTGTCAGTTGTAGAACTAGCAAATTTTGGGCGAGAAGGATGCATCTCAGCTACAGATGGATTATCAAATGTGCAGGCACCTCGTCTAAATGATCCAGAGACTGATGCTTGATTAGTAAATGGATTTTCATACTTTTCATCAACATTTTTCTTCAATCCGTCGGTGTTAGATTTAGAAGTTTGAGATGCAAATGTACCGTCGTATGTTCCTGCAGCTTGTTTCAAGCTACTACTGTTGTCACATCTTCCAGATCGCAAATCTTGTTTGTGTCTGGATCTAACGCTAGACTTTGGTTTGGATGATGTAGTAAAGACAAATGCTTTCCGAGCAGCATCTTCTGTGTTGTACAAATGAGCATCTACACTGCCAGAGTTCATCTCAGATGGCTTAGACGCTCGCTGTTCATTATCGACCAGGCTATCATTTAAGTTCCTGGCATGGTTAACGTCGTCGACTGTGCTTCCAACATTGACTGCCCCTGGCCAGCCAGAAACTGAGCATCCACGTGCCACATTAACATTATTCTCACTATTGTTTTTCGACGCTAACTTATCCTCCATGCCTCCTCTAAATGTAAAGCTGCAGCCGCTGTCTTCATGCTTTTTAAAATCAGAATTGGCTGCAACACCTGAACCACTGCCGGATCTTCCAACAAAAGGATTCCAGCTACGTATTCGGTTGCCCAAATCATCATCATCGTTCTGTTTAGTGGAGCCATTCTTTGCAAATGGCTTTAGATGGTCATCCTGCACTGTCTTGAATCCCTGGTTACCAATACTCTTCCCAAACACATTGGAAAATGATGCAGAAGTACATGTGTTTTGATTCATATCGCGCTTAAAGCAATATCCCGTCTGACTGGACACCGAATTTGAATTTGACTGAAATGGATTGCATCCCCATTTTTCAAACCCCGAGCTAACATTATTCTCACTATTGTTTTTGGACGCTAACTTATCCTTCATGACTCCTCTAAATGTAGAGCTGCTCCTGCTGTCTTCATGCTCCTTAAAATAAGAATTGGCTGCAACCCCAGAAACACTCTCCGATGTTCTAGTAAAAGGGTTCCAGACACGTATTCGGTTGCCCAACTCCACATCATCGTTCTGTTTAGCCCAGACATTCTTTGCAAATGGCTTTGGATGGTCATCCTGCACCGGCTCAAATCCCTGGTTACCAATATTCTCCCCAAACACACTGGAAAACGGCACAGAAGCACTTGTTCTTTGATTCATATCGCGCTTCGAGTAATATCCAGTCTGATTGGACCCGGAATTTGATTTTGAATGAAAAGGATTGTATTCGCATTTTTCAATCCCCGAGCTATTCTCGCTGTGAAATAATTTACCAGTAAAGGCGGCAGATTTACCCTTGGATGAATTAAAATTCCTTCGCACCTTCATAAACCTCGGCCTCTGAGTAGCAACAGGCCTATTTCTCTGAGCGCTAGTGGAGGCTTCGGCCTGAAATATTCCCGCAGTATCTTTGCTCGGATTTTTAAATACATTATTACTAGCAACTGAAAAGGATGCACGAGATGTAGAAAATGGGGCCGAAGCAAACGGGCCCAGATTTGCATTAACATTAGAATCGATTCCATCTCCCATTGCGGATGAAGAGTTAAATATATTCTTCTTACCTGATTCAGTTCTATTTACCCTTGAGAATCCGGCGTGAAAGCTTGTATCGCCGAAACTCCCAGAAGAAGAAAAAGAAGAAGCAGCAGATGAATTTACATTTGTATTGCTATCGAGATTGATAGGCATTGCACCTGGATTTGCACTGGAAAAAAAAATAGAATTGAGGTTAGGGTTTTCAGGGTTACCCCGGATGGTCCCAGAGGACGAAATACGGCCAGAAAACTGTCCGGTCTGCTGAGCGCTCGCGTTTCGAACACCCTGACCTTCGTTTTCCTCGCGGTTTGGGCTGCGGACATCCACAAGCGTTGACATCCGTTCCATTGGGTGACTGAATTCGGTTATTTATTTCTTTACCGCCAGCATTTTGTTCTGGAATTTCTTCTTCTTCGTCTTCCGGCAAAACCCCAATGATCCAAAAAAAAAAAATTATAAAACCACCTTAGATCAAAAGCGGATTACTGGGGCCTTCCAGACCGCTTGCCCGGAAGAGCAAAGTGGTTAAGAGATCCGAAAGTTTGGGACGGCTGGCTTTCATGGAAGCCCGTTACGCTTACAAGCCAAGATTTGTGCATCCATAACAGAGGAAGCGTGAAAGAGCTACATGTTTATGGCTGCCACAGCCTCATGAGGATGACCTTAAATTTGCTTTTTTTATGTATTTTTTTACTAGAGTTTAAATTATTCTCCAACGTTTCGAAATTGGGGGAGCAAGGGTTTCGAATGCCACGTCACTTTGAGCAAAGTGCCCAATAGATATTTTATTATTACAAATAGGTGATGGTAGTGTTTTCAATGCCACGTTACTTTCCTTTCTTTTTATTGAAGGGGAGAGTTTTGATTCCATCTCATTTCCAAACTTGAAATAATAAGATTTTGAAAGGGAATTTTATTTGATTATGAGTATTTTAATGTGGAATCTTTTAAATTTAAATTTTTAAAATATTGCATAAAATTTGAATAAATGTTTATATTTAAAAATTTGAAAATTTTATTTAAAAATGTGTAAATATGGAAAATTAAAAGTTTTTAAAGAGAAAATAATGTTAATGATTTTGTCTAAATAACTAGAAAAGTAATGAATGTTAATGATTTGTCTAAATATTTAAGAAAAGCAATTTAATATATACCATTTTATAGTTATAAAAACGATAGAAAGATTTGATGATGTAATAAGAAAGAGATTGAAAAGAATAATAAGTGTTTATAGAGGTTATACAAAACTAATGTTTATGGTTATGATGAATGAGCGTACAAAAAAGTTGAAATTTGAAGTATGAAACTTGAAGGGGGATATCTAATTAATTTAAATGATTTGATTATATGTTAAGTAATTGTTTGAAATTGAGGTATTAATGAACATTTGAAGTTTCAAACCATGCACTTTGCTCTAAACCTTGCTCCCACCCTGCTTCATTCTAGCTCGATGACCACTTTGGAGGCTACTAATTCGGAGTGGTGTCGACTCCCTCCTCCCATGCCATCACCAGATCCAGTTGCCCTCACTTTCTTGAATCTCGTCTCTTCGCTCAGACCACCTCGAAAGCGTCATTCAGTTTCCAAGTTCATCAAAAGGTTAGATTAAATCTCTGAGATAGATTTGTTTCCCCCATTCCACGCAAAGTAGCTCTATCTCTTACAGAGCAACAATTGGTTAGACAATTTTATGGGGCTTTAGTTGTTGCCAAAAACTGTGCAAGAATGGATTGAGCATAGCTAGACACTGGAAATATAAGGGAAAATTTTGATTTGTTCTTGCAGAAGAGGATATTTTACCTTCTGCTTTGAATCCAAAGAGGATCGAGACCTGATCTTTAAAAATGGACAATACTTCATGGATTTGAGAGGACTTTATTTAAACTGATGGACTCCAGACTTTGATCTTGAGCTCAACATCCCCAATGCAGTCCTGGTATGGGTGTGACTTCCCCATCTTCCTCTACATTGTTGGGGAGATGATTGGTAAGAGCCATAAGTAATGCAATCGAATAATACATCGATCGAAGTGAACCAAAGGAGAACATGCATGCATGCATAAGGATCTATCTAAAAGTCAATCTAGCCAAAGGACTACCAAAAGTAGTTAAGATAAAGGTCGATTGTTGGACGCATATTCGGAAACTCGAATATGAGCAACTACCATTCAAATGTATGTTGTGTCATGAATATAGACATTTCACTAATAGATTCCCAAGTCACTCAACAAAGGAAACATGGGAAGTACAAGAAGCACCTTGGGAAACATTAAAGTGTAAAATCCCCAGCAATCCCAACAAATCCTCTAAACATTTTTTGCATCCTCATGTATGATCTTCTCCTTCTACACCCCCAACTTCTAATGCCAACCCTTTTCCCCAAGTTTGGACATCATAGCCCTCTTCCTCCAACTCTTTTAGATCGTTAGCCAATATACTTGTTGATCCAGAACCCTTAGCCACCACCCATGAGCATGATGATGAAATTTTTGAAGATCCTCCTGCCATGTCTTAAACCCTCCCCAATGCCTCGTCCCCCCCCCCCCCCCCCCCATTAGATAACCCACATGCATCTGAGCATGTCCTCAAATACCCAATCCTTTCCTCGATAGCTTTCTTTGTAGAGATATTAATGAGAACCAAAGCCAAAGAACGTTAAGCTCCCCCGGAAGTGCTTCATAAGAAATTTGGAAGGAAATCTAACAAAGAAGTTCGATATGAAGCAACACAAAATGAAATGGCAATGGGTGTACGACAACCAATGGAAATATGTCAAGACAAAAGGCCAGTGTTGAAGGAAAACTAGACCCACGCAAGGATAGGTAAGGGTTATGCCACCCCCTCATAAGGTAAATAATGAACATGGTATCTTGGAATTGCAGATGCCTCAAAAATGTATCCAAAATCAATGCAATAAAATACTTTAATTAGATCATAAAACCCTATAGTTATACTTCTCCAGGAGACCAAGCTTAGGGAGGAGGAAATGTCGTTAATAACCAAGATGATCGTGAACTACAAAGAAACAAAAATCAGCACAAGGGAGGAATTAGGAGGCATTTGTACCATATGAATAAAAAAATCATGGATATTCAAAGAATACGTAGAGATTAGCATTGACTCAAGACAAATCTTCACAACAAAGAAAATGGGACTAATCTGATAGTATACAATATATATGCTCCAACACACTATAGAGATAAAGAACATTTTTGGAGCTCATTAGCAATCAATTTAGTAGATGAAGACTATCAGTATGTAATATTAGGAGGCGATCTCAATTTTAGTTATGAATGTCGGAGAAAAACAAGGCGTCTCATTTCTTCGACATCCAAGCAGAGACAAGCTCGAGGAAATAATGATTGAGCATATTTTAATGGATGTTAAGCCAGTAAATGTAAAATACACTTGGAGTAACAGACATATAATCCCCAGAAAGATTGGACTACTTTGTAATGCACACTAGTCTCATCGTAGGCGTTGGAACAACAACTTCCAAAATTCTCCCAATATCAACATTTGACCACAGACCCATCACCTTAACTCTGGGAGAAATCATCAATCTTGGGTCACTTCCCTTTCTATACAATCCTCTTTAGTCCACCAATGAGGATGCCAATAAACTAATTCAACATGCTTGGTGCATCAGAGTCAATGGCTCCCCCAACTACATTCGGGAGGAAAAAATGAAATTAGTTAAAATGCACTAAAAAGCTAGGTAAAATCAAACTATAAAGATCCAAATGAGGAGAAAATGACCTTAAAAAATAATTAGTTAAAGTGGATAAAAGGACGGAGAGTGAGGATGAAAGAACAAATCTTAAAAACAAAGAAAAATATCTTTATTTGAAATTATACCAATTTAACATAAAAGAGGAGGAACGTTTGTGACACGAATCCAGAAGTATATGGATTCAAGCTGGTGATAAGAACACAACTTTTTTCCATGACCAAGCAAAAGTTAGAATGAACAAGAATCAGGTAGATTTGATATTTGGAGAAGGAAACGTTCTAATAGAAGGGCAAGAAGCATATCAATACTTCAAAATATTGTTGACAACAAATCCAGAGCATAAAAACTTCAAAGGAATTCTTAGGACTTTTCAAAAAATGGTTTCCGAGGAAGCCAATACATCTTTGACAAAGTCAATGGAAGGAGCAAAATTGAAGTGGGAAATTTGGAACTTGCATTCAGACAAAGAGTTGGGGCCAAATGGATTTACCATAACCTTTTATCGCTCTCATTGGGAACTTATTAAAAAAGATCTTCTTAAGATGATTCAAATGGTTCAAAAGAAGCACAAGGTAGGAGGCAACACCAATTTGACCTTCCTAGCCTTAATTCCCAAAGAAACAAAGCCAACTAATTTCAATAGATTTCGAACTATCTCTTTGTGCAAATCCTCATATAAAATTCTATCCAAAATTATGGCAAATTGACTTAAAATTCTTCTCCCGTGATTGATTTTTGAAAACCAAGGTGGTTTCCTTCATAAAAGACACATTGTTGAAAATATTCTCCTAGTACAAGAAGCCACCCACTCCAGCTTCTCCAAATAATAATAAGGCTTCATTCTCAAGCTTGACATGCAAACACTTTCGACACAGTAAGGAAATTTTTTCTTTATGTTGTTTTAGAAAAGTTTGATTTTGCTAATGAATTTGTTGATCTCACCAAAGCTTGTATTCACAAGCCTTGGATAGATCCCCTTGTAAATGGAAGACCAGGCCAATTCTTTCAGAGCACTCAGGGAATAAGACAAGTATGTCCCTTATCACCCTTCCTCTATATCATTATGGTAGAAGCTCTCAGTGAGAAACTAAAGCATGATAGAAAAAATGGGTTGATTGCCATAATATACTACAACATAGGAGTTAAAAGCATAAATCGCTCCCAATTCATTGATGATACACTTTTAATAGGAGGGGCATCTACCATCGTGGTTAGAAGATTCCAAAACACAATGGACTAGCTTTTAGAGGCATTAGGAGGACTTCTCAATAAACTTAAGAGCGATATATTTGGATGGAACATAACTCCTAGAATCCTTAGCCGCATTTCCCAAATCCTTGATATCCCTCACAAAGTGGAATGGTATTATTTCAATTATCTAGGAATGCCCCTTTTTAAGCAAAATGTGAATGTTGAGGTATGGTCTGAGATCATTGATAAAATGGAGAATAAACTCCAATGGTGGGGAACATAGTGCTTAAATCTGCAAGAAGAGTAGTACTCATCGAATCCATCTTATCAACACTTCCAATATATTAGTATGCAATTTTGCAAGCACCAACCAGTATACAAAAACAAATAGAGATCATCCTTAGGAAAATTATGTGGCAAGGAGGTAGGATAGATACCAAAAAATTTAATTTCCTCTGCTGGAAAAAGGTGGTTTCTCCATATGAAAGGGGGGGGGGACAACAATAAAGTATCCATACCTAGTGAATCTAGCTTTGGGGGAAAAAAAAATATGGAGACTCATTAATGATGGACCTACTTGGTGGAAGAAAGTTATTGAAGGTAAATGTCTGAACTCTGATAGTCAAAAAATTCTTCAAACTCATATCCCAAACAGGCCTTGAACTTTAATTTGGAAATTATTTAAAAAAACCCTCCCCCCCATTCAATTTCATACATCTAGAATCCTAGGATGTCGACATGAGATCAAACTTTGGGAACAAAAAATTTTGAGTAGACCCAAACTCTCCTCTATACGGGAAGTGTAACAACTGAAGGCCTGGTGCCAAAAGGAAAAATATAACTAAGCTGGAATAAATCTCAAAATGGGATTAAATTGATTTAACTTGGAAGGCATGGAAACCTCCACCCATCCCAAATTAGCTAGAAAATCAATGGACTCTTCTAGTATCACATTTAAAAGGTATTGCACCTATCCATCTCGAGCAAAATGACAACTTCAAATGGAACTTGAATGGGAAATATTACTCAGCCAAAAGTGGCTACAATGCACTTCAAGAAGAATGAGAGCAACAACCCCTGTGGCCTTATTGGAAAGTAGTTTGGAAAGCCGAAAATTTTCCCAAAGTTAAGATATTCATTTGGACCCTCATCAGGGGAGAAATATTAATAGTTAACAATCTCAAAAAGTGAAAAATCATGGGCTCATCGAGATTCTCATTCTATATGAGTGTTGAAGAAACAATTCAACATCTATTTATGTCATGTCGCTTCTCTCAAAATTGTTGGAAGACTCTTTTTCAACCCCTCCCCGTGAACATAAATTTTGAAGTAAACATTGCTAAATTTTTTGCGCAATGGAATATAGCTTGTCCCTATTCCCTGAAAGAGAAAAACTTGCTTAAGCGATTCTGGTTGAGTCTTTAAGCATTCTCTGCTAGCAACTCTGGTTAGCTCAGAACAAAGCATTTTCCATGGTAAGAAGCCAAAGCAAAGGAGAATATTGGGTAAGGTTTTGGGTCTTACGAGTTGAAGAAATAATGTGGTTCCAATTTTCCATGGAAAAAATTCCTTACACCATGTATAATCCCCCAAGGAATCCTCCCATTCTTCTCGACTAGAAAATTTGACTAAAAGACAGGGACTTTAAGAACTAGCTAAGAGGAAAAAATTGGGTTTGTCTCTTCTTTGATGGTGCTTCAAAGAATAACCCTAGTATAGCAAGTGCAAGGGGGATTATAATTGATCTTGAAGGGAACAAGAAGGTAAATTATGAATGGGGTCTTGGTTATGAATCTAACAACAAAGCCGAAGCATACAATATTCTTTTGGGAGTCATCACCTTGCACGAATTTTACATTCGGAACCCTTGTGTGATAAGAGACTCAACCTTGATGATTCAACAATTGGTTAGGTTCCCGACCCAAAAATGTTGGGATAAAAATAATCCTAGCTCGTGTCTGTCATCAATCAACTCACTTTGGGAAAGTGACTTACTTCCATGTGCTAAGTGAAAAAAACATGGTTGCAAATCGTCTTGTGAACCAAGCCTTCCAGAGACCACAAGAAGAAGCTTGAATAAATGATGATATCAAATACATCCAAATGCCTTGATCTCCATGTACTTTGTTCACCACATCCCCATGATTTCAATCCTAACAGAGTTGGAATTTATGTACTCCTTGGTAGTGAAAGAGCCCTTTAATACCAAATCATATCCCTCTCTGCAGATTTATCCATCCCCTTAGGACAAAAAGCTAAAAGGTAAACCCTTTTTTCAACATCCTTTCTACTTTTATACAGAGATATCAATCTCTTGGATCCCTTATTACCCAACAACTATCACTACTTAACCTTCACATAGAAGACACATCGCATACTAAGCTCCCTTAGTACTTTTTCATTCTCTCACTTTCTCTCTCATTTCTTTCTATTGCTACATTCCTCCCAGATAGTGTTGACATGGCTACCAAGCAATCAAAGATGAGGCTCTTGCCCGATGGAGAAGCCTCACTCATAGAGGCACTCTATAGATCGAATAAACACAACTTCCATACTAATAAGGCTTTAATCTCCTTGCACAAAGTCGTATCAAAGCACACTCCATCAATCAAGATCAACATGATTGAACAAAATTCCATTTTCAAGAAACACCAACATCATACTAGTTTAATTGTAGTGATCAATGAACTGCAAATACAAGTTTCTACTTTGTTAGTTTGTAAGGATTTATATAGTTAGTGCACTAGGTACAAAAGGATATGGCCTATTTTATGTAGCTAGTGGGAAGTATGTCTAGGGAGCTTTGGCTACAGAGTTGTCGCTTCTTTCTGCAAATTTGTATCAAGGCATCTCAACCTCGTTTTTTTGGAATTAATATAATGATAATCAATTTTGTTAAAAAAAATTGTTTGAAATTGAGTGAGAAGTTTGAAGGAAAATGTCTAATTAATATAAATGATTTGTTTATATGTTAAGTAATTGTTTGAAGGTGATTGTGATTAGTGGTTCCAAAGCACATAGGTATAGATTGTTCATTCATCATGTTATTCATGATACCTTGGTAAACAAGGAAAATGGATATATGACCTCTCTGAACATTGCCTCAATCCTTGCTCAAATGGGACCAACCTCGAGCTCCAAAAAGCAAGCCATAATCTCCTGCCTTTGGAAATTGATCCCCAAGGTTGCATGGGTAGTTTCCCACAAAAGTGTGGCTTTAATAGGCCAAAAAGATGCGAGGAATGAACTATAGTTCTATAATGGTATGAATATTGAGCATGGCATATAGTGAAGTAGATTGAAGTTCAGAATGCCACTAAAAAAACCAAATAATTCCAATGTTAGAAAAGGTACTTACAAAACCTTATTTTCAAGATTATTGCAGTTTATCTGGGAAAACATTATTTCTTAGTTAATTTGGATTTTTCTTTTGCCAATCTAATGACAAAAAACAAGGAATGTTTCCTCCCTCAACTCAAGTGCCTAAAATTAATCCCTTAAAGCTAAGATCATCAAATGTTATACCCCTACCTCTAATCCTCTAATTAGCTACCCCCGGGGTATGGCATAAGCCCTATAAATGGCGATGTCATCATGTTATTGAAAAGTATATTTAAAAAGATTCCTCAAAAACCAAAAAATGTAGAACTTGAATGCAATTGACCCTTGAAATGTTAAAGAAATTAGTATATTTACAATTAAATCTAAAATTAAATAATACATGCTCTTATGTTCCAACTTTCCTTGAGTTCAGTTTTCAAAGAGCCTTCATCTCTCAATGTCACATTTAAGCTTTATGTAGTGGATGGAAGATAACAATTGACAGTGTATACAAAAAAAGAGTTGTTGCTTGTAAAATTTCGCAAGTTTAAGTTTCCCCAACCCTTGTGTTATCAATCTAACTAATATTAAACTAGGTAACAACATCAATGGATAAATAGTATTATATTTTTGAGCCTATCCTTTAAGCATTGTTACAAGCAATGATGCCATAGGCATAGAAGTCACACCAACATGTTCACATAAGATGCTCTCCATACATGGAGTGCATGGATCTCTAAGACATATGACGAAACAAAGTTGCAACAATAAGCTTCAAAGCGTAGGGTTGCTTCTATTATGTTTTTGTTTCACCAAAACACTAAAGCTACCACTATTTACAATTATTCATAAGAAATCCAAGTTATAGAGCAGTTTACAATGCTTTAATTTAGTGAAAGTGATATTCATGTTGATGCTTAAATGTCGCTTTCAAGGAAAACCATGTATGCTCTCTACTCCTCTATATTGATGAGGAAGAAGCATGTTTCTCTTATGCATTAACCCTTGCTTCATTAGATTATAATTGGTAAGTTAATACTACTACCTATTAACTATGGGTATTTGGTTTCATGATTTCCTACAATCACATTGAGGCAACGTGGCACTTCTAAAAGGGGTTTTTTGGGCTACATAGTCAAAATACTCAAAGATTTAGTAAATCCATCAGAACTAGATTCCATTGTAGGTTTACAATCAACAATATGTTCTTCCAATGGTTGCACTGGCTATAATTAGGAATTTTGATAGTGGTCCTGTAATTTTTTTTTCAAATTTTATGTTGGTTGTGCACATGTTGGGTGAAATCTTTTCTCTTTGTGAAACAAGATGAAAATTTTAAGTTATTTGTGATGATATTGAAGGGTCAAGGTGTCACCCTACAACTTGGTGATAGCTTAACCTAAATATCCATTTTTCACAGTCACCTCTTACTTGTAAGGTACATTTTTTCTCTATGTTCGTCATGTACTTTTCTTTGTGACAATTTATATGGGATCAACTTATCCATGACAACTTAGAATGAGCCCTATTTTCCATGACCTACAAACTAGATTTTCAAAGTGGTTTGATTTCATGGCAATCGCTATGTCTAGCTACAAAGGGCTTTGTCCTTAGACTAGGACATGCATGGATAACAACTATGAACATGCTTTGCACCCTTGACATCTTTGGCCCAAAGGAGCTTACTTTACAAGCATGTTGTGTGCAACTGAAAACCCAAATAGTTAAATAGGTGCTTAACAAGCTTAGATTATAGGGAAAGGTTACCTCTAGGTTCTTCACTTGGGTTGGATATCAATAGGCTCACAAGAGTCCCATGTATACAATAAGATTCTTAATATTCTATTGTGTACCAAGTACAAATATATACAAATTTATATTATTTATTTTGATATTCCTTTATATGAAGAAAAATAGGGCAAATGTCTTACCCATTGAGATATTTGTCATGGCCTTTAGGAATTATACAAAGAAAAACTGCATGGCTATGATAATTACATTGTCGATTACATCACATTATGTGGGGGTTTTGGCCATGGATAAATGCAAATTTTGGGCTTCTACCTAACCATTTAGTAACATGTCATTGGGACCAAGCTTTAATCTTGACCATCATTACAGATGCCCATATACTTCAACACTTCCAATATTTACCATTTTCATCTGCTTAGGAACAATACAATAGAGTTGGTGATAAAAGCATTTGAATATGCAAGACATCAATGCAACAAGGCACTACAAATACATATTATTCATGCAATTAAGACAAACAAACACTTAAAGTCAAAATTATGCTAGAATGATTTTTAGCATTACCTAACTTCATAATTGCTAACATCATTGCACTTAGCAATGTTTGAGTTAACCTATGGTTTTTGTGGAAAATATGGCATTGCGCCTCAATGTGAGGCCAAATAAGAGGAGACAGTAGTTGAATAGTGAACGTAAAGTAGTTAATAGTTTTGTTTGGAATACATAAATTTGTTTAAACATTTTAAAGTAAAAACAAACGCTAACAAGTTAAGAAACAATTTGATTTATGTGCAAAGAATTGAAATGATGGCAAACTAATTAGGTCCTTGTAGCTTAAAAGACAAGGATAAAAAATATTATCTTTCTAATGCAACATCCAAGTCCTTAAATTCATCTTAAACACGTCATGTCAAAGTTATTTAATCCATGTTTGTTTGTTTTTTTTTGGTTTTTTTGTTTTTGTTTTGTTTTTGTTGTTGTTGTTGTTGTTGTTGTTGTTGTTGTTGTTTTTTTGTTTTTTGTTTTAAGCCTAACCCTAAGTCAACCCTTTAAATGCTAAATGCATAAATGATTTGCCTAATAGTGGGATGTTGTCACCAGTATTGTGTGAGACTAGATCGAGCCTAGAGCCCCATGGGATAATTTATTCTCCCCGCAGGTGGCTCCCACCCTCAACCCATGTCCATGGGTTTGAACCTAAGAACTTATGAGGGCTAAACCCCACATATTGTGTTTGGTTATATACAACTTTGTTTTGGTATTGTAGAGGTTAGAATTATGGAGCTTATATATGTCACATGGATGCACAAGGAACCTAGAGCAATAGTGATAGGCTTGTTACCCACTTGGTTGTACGATATGCTAGACGATAAGTCTAAAATATATAGAGGTATTGATATATATGTTTTTGGGTTCTTAAACACAAATATTAGAAATAAAGATTTTGTAAATTAGTTTTAATATTGAGTGCTTTTCTTTTGTATTTTTTTATTTAGTAGAAGTTTGCAAAACCTATCATAACTCATTTATTACATCATAGTTAAGAGAACATCATTTGTTACTATCTATGAATCATAGAATTGTTTTTCATATAAAAGTGGAATCTTGAAATAGGTTGTTTATAAATAAATTGTAATTAAAAAATATAAATAAAATTTAAAATGTATCTTTTTTTTTAATAAAACTTTAATAAAAAAAAGGTAAATTGTGTTTTTTTTGGATAAGGGGTTATTTATTGTCCCAGGGAGTAAGAAAAGGAACTTTTACATAAAATTATAATGTTTGCAAAAAAGAAGAAGGTTGAAGCTCTCACATTATTCCAAGGTGTGTAATACTAAAAAGCAAAGGTGTTTAATGTGCTTAATGTGTTGTCGACTCAATGATTCTAATCAAAGCTCTACATGATCGTCACCCAAAGAGGATTCTTCATTTTAATACTTTGGTAAATATAACATTCATATAGGCTTAAAATTTTGAGTTCCTAGAGTTTTTTCATTTGTCAAAGGAAATAAATAAGCTTGTTGATGCCGAAGCAAACTTAGGACCTCAACTAACAAATTGAATTTATGAAATTAATAAGAGGCTCTCCTTATTGCCACCCCACCAATGTATAGCAAATTTATGGTGTGCATCCCACCCATAATTGTCATTACTTAAACAATAAACAATTTGACGACTCAATGCAAAGGCATATTCACCACCCAAACATAAAAATTGATTCGCTACAAGAGATAATGCATTGTACAATGCTAGTGATAGATGTTAGGGGTTATCTTTGTTGGGACTTGGAATAGAAAGGAGTTAATGCCCCTCTTAAGTACTAGATAAATTATTCTTAACTACAATGAGAATGTTATATTAATATTAATAATAAAAAAATAAAAAAATAAAATAAAATAAAATAAAAAATAAAAAATAAAAAAATAAAAATAAAATTACACTTGGGATACAAACCTATACATCAGGGAGATTTTGGCCTTGATTACGAGGCTTGAGCCTAGCTCTTTTCCCTAATTGTTAGAGTTTATGCCCGTTGGCCTATATACTTGTTTTACAAAAAACAAGTCTTTGGAAGTGAAAACTTTCCAAAAAACCAACAAAAATTTGCAAAATTTACAAAACATAATTATGTACGTGGAGGCAAAACAACCTATGAATTATCCACTTTCTTACCTTAGTTTTGGAGGGTACATTCTTTGTTAAAGTAAGACTTTTGTCCTAAATTTATTTGCTTGTTGGAGGGGACTTTTGGATAGCTATAGAGTTGAGAAGTTCCCATAATTCTTCCACTTGTTGTCGTGATTTGCTAAGCTCATCATCACTTCGCTACATATACTCCATTTGTTCTTCTTGCTTGTCCATTGTCTCTGTTATTGTAGGAATAAGTTTGTTGTATTTGAGTTTCAATGCTAAGATATCCTTCTAAATTTTTGCCAACATGAGCACAATTACTTCCTTGTTAACCAAACTTAAAGGCTCCACCCTTGCTAGATCCCAATCTTTTAAAGTTTCCTTCCTTGTGCTCTTACACCTCCCTTCTCTATCCAAAATTGCCACACATTTTGACTCCTACACTCCTTAACATAGACTGCTTGGTTCAATGATGTGGCTTCTATTAACTTTTCATATTGCTCTATGTTGAATCAATTACTTTAGCCCAAATTACTTTTCATTAACAATGCATCTAAATATTAGTAGTGTAAATAACCATAAACAGTAACTAAAGATAGAACAATGCATGTAGTGACAAAGAAGATAATAACACAACCATAAGAGACAACGGATTGGTCCAAGACCAGGGAAAAAACCCACTATGGGGTAAACCCTTTCAAATCTTCTTCTTCAATAAATCATCATAACAAATTTTTAGCAAAGAGTACAATGAGCCCAATATATATATGTAGCGGAAACAATTATATCATATCTTCATATCTGTAGATCTACCACATAAAAAACAAGGATCTGATGTATCACCAAAACCAAGTGATCTCATTTGCCAAGTCCTAGATCTATATCCAGAATGTTGTCAATGACTGTTCTAAATCGATGGATGAATGAAGGCACTGCGCAATGAACTGACTGTGATCCAAATCAGATATACCCATAAAATTCCTTAGCCGCAACCTTAACATTGTGAGCCTGTAGTTATAGCAGCCCTAACCACGACCTAAGTACTTTGTGCCCGCGCCTGAGGTCCATATCATCTCGATCTAACTCATAAACCCTAGCCGTGCCCTGAATAAGGTCTGCCCGCGGTTATACCAGCTCAGTCGCAACCTTAACTCGGTCTGCCCACTGCTCTGGCCCAAAAACTTTAGTATTGTGCCCGCAGCTTAGGCCCAGGAAAATCAGATCTTTGCGAGCCTCTTGTCTACAATCCTGAACCCTTGCGCGAGATTCCCTTGACGAACTTGTGCGAGCCAAAACTGAAAATACGAACCAATACCAAAAGAGCATGAAGAAAATATCATGAGTGAATGTGCGCAAATGATCTTTGTAATGTTTCTAAATTAGCTAAGCTAATTCGAATATTAAATTTTTTTATTATTTTTCATGTTTGAGAATAATAGACTAATGGAGGACATGTAACACTCCTTAGATCTAAAAATAAATACATGATCAATGTGAACATGATTAAATATGAGATGGTTTCACAAAAACCACTTGTGTGTGAACAAGGCTGAGCTGTTTGACTGGGTCAACAGGACCAAATCACAAGACAGTCCAGGTGCATTGAACCTCCTAAATGATCTGCGCAGTTTTAGAAGGAGGACCTCAGTGTGAAAGGGGCTAATTCAAGTGAAGTGGTTTAGGGTTTTGCACATCCTCATTTTATAAAAGGGAGGGAGATGACTCAAGGAAGGGTTGCTGATGATATTTCGAAGTTGAGGTTGCTTGAGCAACTCGAGTTCTCTTGGCTGTTTAGCCAAAGGGAAGAGGGTTTCCTGTTTAGGAATCCTCACTCCTTCCATGGAGTAGATCTTTGGAGGAGGATGTGCTGCATTGATCCACTATCTGGAATTTGGCCAAGCTTCTACTTCCAACTGCAATGCATATCCTGTTGAGGGTTTGATTGCTTTTGTAAGTTGCAGCAAGTGGAGTTTAGATCTTTTTAGATCCAGAGCATTTCAGTACTTCTTTTCAGTGGAGGAGGGTTCTAATACATTGAAGGGTTGTATTGGAAGATTGGAGCCTCATTTCAGATCTTGGCATCAGGCCAATATGTTTTTCATGTTATACTGCGCAGTTCCTTCCCCCAGATCTGCGTTATTGCTGAAGGAGTAGTGTTGCAGGGTTTTTGGCATCGTTTTGGAGCTAGATCTCTGATGTGAAGGAAGCCTCCTTGCATCAAGGGTGATCCATGGATTGGCCAACCAATCCATGTCTATTTCTGATCTGATTTATTCACTCGAGTTTTTGCTTCAGAATTTCTGAATCATGCTGCAGTAAAACTCAGATCTGCTCTGGTATTTTCATGTATTGCTGAAATCCACAAGGGGAATGTAATAAAGAGCCCTTTGGGAATTTTGATTTATTATAGATCTTTGTTTTCATTTAATTATCAGTTGAAGATCTGTAATTTAATAAAAATAATCTTCAGCCTCCTATAACTCACGTTGAAGGGTTTCTAGGTCATTCTCTTATGTTGCAGCACCTCAATCTTGAGGGATTTTCCATGTAAAACCGATGTTTAACCTTGATTAATGCCTATGCCATGTTCTTAAACTCATTTTCTGATTTTCCATACTGTTTTACATCTTACACCTTCAGAAAATACGCAACCCTTTCTTCAGTAAATTTCCACATCTTCCAAGTCATGGGAAATCAACATTTTTAAGCCTAGTTTGGGAAGGAGGAACTGTTTAACTTACCTAGAATTATTTGTTTGAGCTGAAATTCGGCAAGTGAATCCCTATTGACCTAATCTAACATATCCCAGAGCCATGACCCTTATTTTTACGCATATTTCTGCATACAGTCATTTTAGGGCATGAAAAGCTACTTTTCCTCACCTTTTTGAGAATAAAAGCTGAGTAAAGGTTGCTGCAACACTTGGAATTGGTTGTTGAGTGTTTTTAAACACTTTTTATGATAGTTGAAGCACACATCCCTGAAAAATGCGTTTTTCAGGCATGTCTTGTTGAGAAATCCATTTTGGGAACATTACAATCTTGGGGTCGCTTCTATTTATAACTTTGTGATAGATCGCTTGGGGCTTTGACTGAATCCACATGTGTTGAGGTTGACCCATAAAAATAATAAATAATTCATAACATAACTTCTTCTTAATCGATTGGGGCGATCTATAGGTCAATTTTGGTCCTCTCAAAAAGAGGAATCTAATTAAATTATAATATTAACCACATGAGTTTTCCAATGTGGAATTTGACTCTAGTTACAAAAATTAACACTCCCTCTCAACTAGGGAATAATTCCACTTGGTAATCTCTACTTGTAGATCTTTACATCGAGGTGTCATCACGACTCAACTCCATCTGCTGAAACTTTCTCGAATCTAGAAGAATAAGAAACAGGGAGAAATAACTTCCACCCATACCTAGCAACAAGATAATCCATCACACAGGGGAGCACATCTCCAACCCTAGGATCTCATCAGGGAGCTTAGTCTCAACCCGAAATCAAGAAAGGGGAGCAAATCTCAACCCAATCTTGTTTCCTACCGATATTCCCATCAATGACTCACATTAATCAAGTGGTAGAACACCTGCATCATAATCGACTTTGGTTGTACACCCAAAGTACACTCTCAACTAGTTGGCCAAACGAGGAGCAGTATTGCCATTAAGCCTTGCTTGAGGGTATGATGCCAACTAGGGTATACTCTACATAGACCAGATAAGGGAGCATCATATCCGACCCTATGAAGATATGGGAGTAGCATCTCAAACTTGGGTAAAATATAGGAAGGTGCCATATTATCCAGAGATCCCTCAACCCCAGAAGCCCTTTCTCTCAATTCCTCATCCCAAGAGCTCAAGCAGGGTAGGAAGAGCTTGCTCAGTGTCCTCGATCAGTGCTACCCCTTATTTGGAGGAGCTACTGTCCATCAGTCCAAGTTGTTCTACGAAGACCAGGAAATTTCCTTTCAGTAGTGGCTTGGTGAGAATATATGCTATTTAATCGTTAGTCGGTATGTGGTGGGGTCTAACAACTCCTCTCTGCACCAAGTCATGGATAAAGTGATATTGTATCTTGATATGCTTGGACTTGTCATGAAATACAAGATTCTATGCCAAATAGATCCTGCTCTTGTTATCACAGTATATCGGTGTAGTGTTTAATACTTCACCAAAGAGCTTCCTTAACCACACAACTTCACAACTAGTGGTGCTAGCAACAATGTATTCTGCTTCCATGGTGCTCAATGCTACCGAATTTTACTTCTTGCTCATTCAGGATATCATGGTAGAACCAAGACTGAAATAACATCCAGATGTAATCTTTCTGTCGATGACATTACCTTCCCAGTCAACATCATTTTATCCATGAAGTTGGATATCTCCAATAATATATCTCAGACCAAGTGTGATCTATCCATGTAAGTATCTCAATACATGTTTGGCCGCAATCCAATGCGCATGAAGGGGCTCAGTCATGAATTGAATCAATTTGTTAACTGCATAACATATATTTGTAAGGGTGTTCATGAGGAACATCAGGGCCCAAATCATTTGTCTATACACAGATGAATTTTCCACATTAGGTCCAGCTGTTTTTCCACACAGCTTCTTGAAATTAATCTCCGTCAGAGTAGTCATGGATTTTCACTCGGTCATACCAAAACTTTCCAACAACTTCACTACATACTTTCCTTGTGAGAAAAATATCTCGCGAATTTTTTGCCACACCTCAAGGCCCAAAAAGTAGTGCATGAGACTGAGGTCTTTCATCTCGAAATCATATGCTAACTTCCTCTTATATTTGATCATCAACGATTCACTTCCTGTTAAGAATATATCGTCAACATATAGAACTAGAATCAGTGGCAAACCTTGGAAAACCTTTAAATAGAGGTTAAGATCAACATTGCTTCTTGTGAAACCCAATTTCATTACATAGTTGTCAATGAGAGCATACCAAGCTCGGGGATCTTGATTCAATCCGTACAATGCTTTCTTCAACCTACAAACATGTGTTCTTCGATCTTCTACTTCAAATCCCTATGGTTGTTCAACATACACTTCTTCCTGTAACATACCATGGAGGAAAGCAATCTTTACATCCATATGATGAAGGGTCCATCCTTGACTAGCAGCAAGGGCAACTATCGAATATATAGTTGTCTATCGAGCCACAAGTGCAAATATGTCATCGTAACCTTCTCCTTCTTTTTGGGAGCAACCTCGACCTACGAACCTTGCTTTGTATTATTCTCAATGTTGTGATTGATTCCATCCTTGATCTTAAATAACCATTTCGAAGTCACAACATACTTCCCATGCGGTCTTGGCACAACATCCCATACATAATTTTTCGCAATAGATTTGTTTCCTCGACCATAACATCCTTCCAAAGTTGTCCTTTAAATGCTTCCTCGAATGAGGATGGTTCATCTTGAATAATAGTGCTAGTAGCAACTAGATATCCCTTATACCTGCAAGGCTCCTTCCTTTCTCTAAAGGATCGACGAATGGGAATTCTTCTTTCACTATCTTGTAGAGTGTCGAAGCCAAAGTAGTCTCTTCCTTGTAGGAGGATCACTGGGAAGTGGATCTAAAGGATCAATAAGCTCCATGGGAGTATCAATATCATCTGACTCATGCATAGAAGGACCATCTAGAATATTGTTGTCATGATCATCTTCCATGGGATACAAAGGAAGGTCTCTTGCTTTACAAAGTGTAGCATTTCCATCAAAGGTTACATCCCTGCTAATTTCAGCCTTCCTTTGACCAAGAATATATATTCTGTATGCCTTAGAGTATTCATAGTAACCCATAAACACACTTTTTCTACCTGTAGCTTCCACCTTGTTTATTTTGTCTTTCGACACATAAAAGAATACCGGACATTCAAATATACGAAGATGACTGATGTCGGGTTTTTTACCTGTAAATATTTCTTCTGGAATCTTGTTTCTCAATGCTTGATGAGGGACTCAGTTTTGAACATATACAACAACATATGTGCCTTTAGACCACCAAAACTTTAGTACCTTCTGCTCATGAAGCATGGCAGGAGCAAATTTCAATATTGACTGGTTCTTCCTTTCAGTTAAGCCATTCTATTCAAGTGTGTAAGGTACAATAGTTTCCTTTTTTTATCTCTTATTTCTTGCAAAATGCCATGAATTCTTTTGACATGTATTCTCCTTCATTGTCATACCTGAACACTTTGATTCTTTTCCCTGATTGATTTTCGACCAAAGCTTTGAATTCCTAGAACCTTTTGAAGGCTTCTTCCTTGTGCTTGAGGAAATACGACCATGTATTTATTGAGAAATCGTCAATGAAGGTGATGTAATAGAGATGACCACCAATCTAGTGCACATATATCAGACCACATATATCTTAATGAATGATATGGAGGATGTTAGTTGTTTTGTTCTTACTTGAGGGGATTGGACCCCTTGTTTTATTTCCACTTGCACAACCTGGACAAACTCCATCGTGTTGAGCTTGAACATCGGGAATACCTGATGCTAGTCTCTTCAATTTCGGAAGAGCATCATACTCCATATGAGCTAGCCTGTGGTGCCATAATTCACTGAGATTATTGGTGTTATGAACCAATGCTAAAAGTGCCCTTCCTATGACTTTGTAGAGTCCCTTAGTTCTCAGACCTAATGTGAAAGAATATTTCATATGTGAATTAGCAGGCCAAGATAAGACCTTTCCATTGATGAAGGCAACCCTCATCCCTTCATCTTTTAATGCGGATATAGAAATCAAATTCTTCATTAGACTTGGTACATACATAAAATCATGCAACAATACCAATTCCCCAGAGTTCAACTGAAACTTAATAGATCCAAATCCTTTTAAGAGATGAGTGGAGTTATCTCCATGAATGAGTTTCAACTTAGTCTCCCTCTCTACGATATTAGAGAGGACTTCTTTGTATCCAGAGAAGTGATGAGTGGCCCCACTGTCAACTAACCAACTTTCCCATGAATCTGGTGGAGAAGAACCAGTAAGTGCAGAAATGAGAATATATTCAGCTTTATTCACAACACTACTTTTATACCTCAGAGCCCTTGGTTTCTTTTGAGAATGATGTTCTTCTTCATAGTTGCTTGAATAATCTCTTTTCCTTTCATATTTTCTGTCGCAGTTGTACCGTTGATTGTCTCTTCTTATTTTATCATTGTTGTAACTTTCAGTGTTGTATTATGGGCTCTTTCTCTTCTCGAGACAATCACGAGCATAGTGACCTTTCTTGTAGCAGTTGTAGAATTCGATATGAGATAGTGATCTATCATTCTTTCCTTTTGAGCTTTGTGGAGGAGGTCTTCTATAAGGACCTCATTTTAATATTTTTCCTTTTTTAAGGGTGACATATGCATCAGGATATCCTTCTTCATGCTTCTGAATCCTCCCCCTTGCTATCATTCTATATTCTTCTTGAGTAAGCTTTCCAACAATTTCATCAAATGATGGGAAAACGTTTTTGTTACTAATAGTAGTGACGAATGTTTCCCAAATAGAAGGGAGACTTCTAAGAGTCACGAAAACTAGCTCTCTATAAGGCACATTCTCTCCAACCCTCTTCAGCTGATCTCTAAGACGAGAGATCCTCATCATGTAAGACTGAATAATTTCACCTTTGTTCATCTTCACTTCATTGAGTTGATCTTTCAATGTGATGATCTCATTTAGATTGTTGACTTAATACATGCCAGATATGTTGTCATACATGTCTTTAGACTTTCTCAAATTCCCAACATATGCATGTAAATGATCTTGTAAACCATCAATTATGATTTTCTTTGCTTTGGACTCACCTTTCTTATATCTATTCTTGACGGCGGCAGAGACATTTTCTGGAGGCTCGGGTATCCTTCCTTGAATGTATTTCAACACATCATTGTTGTCCACTATGATCTCTAATATGACTTTCCATGCAGCAAAGTTAGATGCATCACCCAATTTCTCGTGCCCCTTGAAGGTAGAGGAAGACATATTGACCTTAGCTTGTATATTTTATTTCTGATAATGAGGGCTTCACTGCTTGTCTTCTCTTGGGATTATCCTTCACCTTAGCTCTGATACCATGTTAATTTTTAATAATGTTCTTTGCTAAATCAATTACTTTAGCCCAAATTACTTTTCATTAACAATGCATCCAAATATTAGCAGTGTAAATAACCATAAACAATAACTGAAGATAGAACAATGCATGCAGTGAAAAAGAAGACAACAACACAACCATAAGAGACAACAGATTGGTCCAAGACCAGGGAAAATAATCCACTAAAGGGAAAACCCTTTCAAAAATCCTTCTTCAACAAATCGTCATAAAATGTTTTTAGCATAGAGTACAATGGGCCTAATACATATATGCAACAGAAAAAGTATATTAGATCTTCAGATCTACAAATATTCTACATTAGAAACACAGATCTGATGTATCACCAAAATCAAGTGATCTCAACTAGATCCAGAATGATATCAATGATTGTTCTGAAGTGACTATGACCTAGTGACGAATAAATGAAGAAACTGCACAATCAATTGACTATGATCCAAATTAGATCTACCAATAAAATCCCTTAGTCACGGCCTTAATACTATGAGCTTGTAGTTATAGTAGCCCTGACCGCGACGTAATCACTTTGTGCCCGTGATTGAGGTCTAGATCAGCCCGATTTTACTTGAAACCCTAGTTGCGCCCTAAACAAGGTCTGCCTGCGGTTCTAGCCCAAAAAATTCAGTATTGTGCCCGCGGCTCAAGCCCAGAAGACTCAGATCTATGTGAGACTCTCGTCTGCATTCCTGAACCCTTGCGCGAGCTTCCCTTGACGAAATTGTGCGAGCCAAATAGAAAATACGAACCAATACCAAAAGAGCATGAAGAAAATATCATGACAGAATGTGTGCAAATGATCTTGGGGTCACTTCTATTTAAAAATTTGTGAGGGAACGCTTGGGGCTTTGAGGCTGACCCATAAAAATAATAAAATAACTCATAATTTAACTTTTTCTTAACCGATTGGGGTGGTCTATAGGTCGATTTTGATCCTCTCAAAAAGAGGAATCTAATGATATTATAATCTTAACCATTTGAGATATATAATGTGTAATTTGACTCTAGTTGAAAAAAATCACACCTCCCTCATCCATGAGACCCATGGATGGAATAGAGCCACAATCACACTCCTATGTTAAACCTCCTAATCCTCTACACATAATGAATTTCACCAAACCAAGTCTCACCAAGTCGAGTAAATTCTCACAAAAGAGGGAATAGAATGTTCCACACTCGCCAATTTAGTACGTAAAAGAGGTAACTTGAGGTGAATGTTATCAATATTGTTAAATGGGCCTTTGAATAAAGGACATAGACTCTTGAAAATTCTTGTAGAACCATTAAGCACAACCTCACAGAACTAAGGTACGGGCGTCCTAGAGTAGGCTAGAGACACTCATAACAAATTGGAAGAACATGAAACCTCTTCTATCCAGGTAAGATTTTTCCCAGTTTCTCACCAAATTGAAAGAACATGAAACCTATTCTATCTAGGTCTGATTTTTCCCAATTTCTCGCCAAATTGAAGTTTAAATAGACCAAGATAATTTTTTCTTTGTCATTGAGGGAGCTATTAACATTGATTGTTCCTTGAACGCATTTCACCTCGTCATGCGGTAGAGAATACTTAGAATACTCAAACTCACACACATTGGGTTGATCCACAGATAGATGGGAAAACCTTCCTAAATTTCCATATGTGCTAGTCTTGCAACACTTAAATCTGTGTTGGTTTACAATCCAAAAGGCCCTTGCTAGAATTGAAGTGCATCATGGGGATGGGAATTCTCCTAGCCAAACTTACATTAATGTCCCCTCTTGCGAGTGAATTGGAAAATGTTCGTTGGACAAATTCTCCTTTTCCAAAAAATCCCACATAAGAGGCTACCTTACAAGGGAATTAAACTCCATGTTCATGACTTCTACTCTAAAGTGACCCCCACCTTACATGAGGTACATGTAGGATTTATGTCACACAAAAATGCAGACTCGTTGCTCTGTATTTTCCATAGTCATTCCAATTTTTGCATGTTTAAATGCTCGAGGGAAGCTGACATATGGAGAACACTCCTTCCTATTCATTATTAGTAGATTTTTTGCAACCACTAATCCTTCTAGGATGTTAAGGAATTGAACTGAAGTTAGGGATTCCATTCACCATTAAGACCCCCATCCCTTGTTTGGCTCTATCATTTACCATTTTGCAGCTTCACCATTGTTTCCTTTGAGCATGTAGAAGAACCTAATTGAGGAGAAGGACTATATCACAATATTGACTTATTTAATTATGTTTTTTAGTTTCCAATATTTTGGTGAGGCATTGTTATCATATAGTGCACTATTAGCTACGAATCTTCCATCGCTTGAAGGACTTATATCTGGAAAAATCTAGCCACCAAAATGCTTCGTAGCATGCCACATGCCTTTGCAAAATTGTTGGTCATTTGGCATAACCCCTATGAGTATTCATGTTCAACCGGTTAAGCAACATCCTTGACGATGGGTGGAGCCTCCATCTGAAACGTTGGACATGATCTAAAATCCTACACACGATGCTATCTATAAAATACTCTCAATATAAACAACTGTGGAAATCTACACTCTCACAATGATTATATTTTTTAATTTCCTTTTAAAATAAAACATACAATTCTTTATGAGAAAAGAGAATTCACCTAATATTATATATAAAAATAAAATTTTATTAACTTTAACAAAATACTCTTTATTTACTAATAAATTTTAGAAATTTAACTTATTTTGACAAAGCAATCATTATCAATAATAATATTGCTATAATATAGAATTACACATATCTTATTTTTAAAATTTACTTAAAAACATTCATTACTTGATGGTTGACTTTTTGAACCTACTAATGAGGTTCATCTTTACGACCACGATGAAAAAAACGATCTATCCATAGGATTAAAAAGTAGCAAGATGTATCACGTTCCAGAACTAGCCATTAGGAAAATAATATTATTTAATCTAAAACTAACATTAACGGCTAGTTTTAGTCAAATAATTATAACTAATTAAGTCAAAGGTGAGAAATTATTAAATTAGTAATAATTTAAATTAATCATTAATAATTAAATTATTATTAAATCAAAACAATATTAACAACGATATAACATTTTTTTTTATTTTTTTTTGGTAAGTTGATGTTGGGGCCTTTGTTTTGAAAAAGAAACAGTTTTGAGTTGCGGAGAACAGGTGGCGGAGCACAATCAAGGTAGACAGGGAGCTGTCATAGTTGCGGATAGCCGGAAGATAGGTGGCGCGGCAGTTGCGGAAAACAATGCAGATGGGAGATATGGGAGACAAGGACAATCAGTACAACTCCCACTAATCAAGAAGAAGCGACAAGCAGCGGAGCAGGAAAAGAGGAAAGATTGAAAGTCATGTTGGCGGAAGAACAAATAGGCAATCAACCAGCGTAGATGAGTTAGTTAGTCAGTGTGGCAGAGGCTCGAGAGAGAGCAGAGCCGTAGGAGAGCTCTGTGAGATCTTTGTTGTACTGAATTACATTGTAATAGAATTTGCGGAGCGATGTATGCCGTTTGATACTGATAATGAAATATGGTTATTTTTGTGTTTAATGTTCTGAGTTGAGTATTAATTAGTTGCTTACTATGAATGTATGCCCCATTTTAAATTTTAATTCAGCATCCTGAATATGCTTGATGAGTAATAGCGTATACATAGCAGTGAGATCTGTTTGTTGTTTCAAGTTCCTTTAGTTTTTCTTCATGGTTATAATCGTATGGTACATGATCTATCTCCTAATCCTACTAAGGTCACGACACACCTTGGGTGAGACGTTATGCTCCTTGGAATAGGGTGAAAATGCTGGCGTTGTGCTAGACTACTGCGGAAACCTTGTTGGCCTCTATCCTGAACCTGGGTCTTGCTCAGAGACCTCCTTTTTCACCAACAAATGGTTCCATTGCCGGGACCTGAAAATTCATTTAGGAGTTAGATCATGGTATCATGGATCTACGAGAGAGAACTACGAAGCTAGTGGGATAACCACTTAGACTAGTTCATATCGCAACAAGCGGAGCTGCGACAATAGAGGGAAAAGGTTGTTAAGGATCGGGTCTTGTTTTCTGAATTTACAAGTGACATATACAAAATTTTACGAGGAAAGTTTCCTGAAGAACTTTATAATTGGTTGCGGAGACTACAAGTCAAGTCATTTCCAGGAGGTTTGCGTAGAGTTTGTCGCAAGTGGACGCACATGGATCTTGTAGCACTCCATCGGTTAGATACCAATTTGACCTGAGATGTAGATTTATGGGTACAATCTACCTTGGAAGGATACATTGTGGAATTCACTACAGAGTGTTATCGATCCTTTTCAAAAGCGGAGGACATATTCAGATTCAAATTGCGGGGAGAACTGTTGAAGGAAATCCCGTTGTGGATCAAATCTTTAATGATAGACAAGGGATTGATGGCATTTCAAAATTCTGAGATGGAGACTTAAACCTCCAGTATTGGGGGAAGGAGCTGAGGGAAAGATGCTACAAGTAAGTAAGAATGGGGAATAGGGATATGGATGCCGGAACCTCCAGTAGACTGAGAGAGCAACGAGCACATCGGAGGGCGCAGATTGCTGAGAAGTGGCGGGAAAGGGTGATGAAGTAATTTGAGAAGCAGGAAAGTAGTCGACAGGACAAGGAGAAGGCGCCACAGATGACAAAGGAAATGGAAGGCCAGATGGGATCCCAAGGAATAGGAGGCACCACCAAAGAAGTTAGGCAAGTGTATAGGAGCCTAGCCCAAAGCGAAAAGGGAGAAAAGTCCAAGGTGGAGGACACGCGCCCCGAGGAGATATCTGATGTGGAGCTGCATGTTGCGATGGAGCAACTATTTCGAGAGAGGCCAACACCCGTAATTCAAGGTAATCCTATTCCCCAAAGTTCAAATAGCTCTATTTCCAACCTTCCCCTGGTACTCTATCATCCACCAGATAAAATCTTTGTTAAGTTATAGGAGTTTAGCAAGTTGAATAGTGTTAATTCTACAGTACAGATATCTACTAGCTACAGTGCTAGTAATACAATCTCATAGCCAGGAAGTAGAGGTTTTATTTTAGTATCACCCATACAAAGAAATATGGCGAGATCATTTACCCAATACTCATAATTCTCTAGGAGGGGCAACGATGATGTGGAGCAACACTGGTATCTCTGCGAAGCGATATGGAGGGCTCGACAGACACCAGAGGCGGTTAAGTTGATCGAGTTCCAGACTACTTTAAGAGAGAGAGCTCTTCACTAGTTTATTAAATGGCCTGAAGCTCATCAAAACCCGGCGATAGATGATGTAAAGAGAGAATTCTTCAAAGAATTTAAATTACCTCAGACAAATCAACAAGGATTATCTGAGTTGTGGGAGATTAAACAACGAGAAGGTGAAACGACGTGGGACCTGATGAGAAGGTTCAAGGATGCGATTGGGAAACTGAGTTACCCAATCGATCCGAACCACCAATGAGATTGGTTTATTAAGGCACTTCTTCCATTGACAAGAACTCCACTGACACAACGGAATATTGATACCTTACAAGATGCCCTGGAACAAGCCATGAAGATAGAAGCTATGGAAGGGTATTTGCAAGAGTTCAAAGGAGCAGCAGCAGCTCAAGACCCTTCCATATTGGGGCTAGAACATCAGATATCCAGTTTAACGAAGAAGTTGAAGGACATTCAACCGATACGACTTGCAAGGCCCACAAGGCCCAATGTGTGGTGTACCCATTGTTTGATGGAGGGACATGTGGCCACAGAATGCCCAAGGTTGCGGGGGGAAAATGCAGGAGCTTCAGCAACAGGGACACAGGGGGGTCCACTAGTTGGGGGAGTTGCATAGATAAATATGCAGGGATTATACCAAAGAAACCCCAGTCCCCAGGGTTCCCCATGCAACAGAATCAGACCGCAACTGAATACTGTGAAATATGCAAAGGAATCGGTCATCATCCGCGACTATGCCCAATTTTGTAGAAATATTCCAACGTTCCAAACAATACATATTGTGAATTTTGTGCTTCTACAACGCATAATATAGAGCAGTGTAGAGCCCTCGATGCACTGGCAGAACGATTGGATAGACCATCGTATAGAGTGAATGAAGCTCCAAGGGGCCGAGGAGGAGGAATGAGAGGAGGCAGAACTGGAGGAAGAGGACCAGTAAGGTGCTACAACTATGACCAAGAAGGGAACGTAGCAAGGGAATGTCCATTACCCAGAATACCATGGTGCTCTCAGTGCAGATTCAATACACATGCAACTGAAGACTGTCCTGAATTAATTAAGAGGTGGGAGGAAAGATCCAGATAGAGGGGAGCGAATCTGGTGAATGCAAAACCAACAATAGTAGAAGCTCAGCCCATGCAAATTGTAGCCATAGTAACCCGGGGAGGATGCACAGAATATGGACCCGATAAAGCTGATCAAGCCAGCATCTCCAAAAACCGCTTTCAGACCAGATGGACAGAAGCAATATTTTAAGGAGGCAGTGGAAACATTTTCCCAAATAGTTTGGGGGGGGGGGGGGGTAAAGGCATTGAGCTTCCATAGACGACCGAAGAAAAAGATAAGCAGGCCCATACAAGTACAATGATTGAGGAATGGTCCCGACTATTTTTGAAAATTGTAACCAATGCACCAATGTTGGAGCAACTGAAGTAGAATCTAGAATTGGTGGTATAGGAAAACACAGGACCGGGAGAGTCAAGAGATTCAACTAAAAAATACATAAGAAGGATAAAATTAATTAAGAGAAGAACATGAAAGGAATTATGTGTGAATACTCAAGTCGCGTGATTTCAAATCAAAGACACCATGCTCGACCTAAGATCAGATGTCAACATTCTACCAAGAAAGACGTGGGAAGCACTAGGGAGGCCAAAGTTGACATACTCACCAATACAGCTCCGCATGGCAAATCAATACTGTATTGTGCCCATAGGAAGGCTATAAGAGGTTGAGGTTGATGTCGTAGGAGTAAAAACATATACAAATTTTGAGGTGATAGTCATCATGGGGGACAAGGATCCCTATCCTGCTTTGTTAGGGATAGATTAGGCCTTTGAGAACTATGCAGTGATCGAATTGAAAGATGAATTGATGATATTTGAAGACGGTGGAGTTAGGGTCACTCAGCAACTTGACCCATATCAGGGACCCTGATATACAGTAACTGTTGACAACAGAGAGGATGCTCAACTTCTCGATCACCTTTACCAGATGACAATAGGGAAGAGAGAAGACTATATCAATCCAATAGCGGGAGGGACTGTAAGCTGGAGAAGTGTTTAGAGTTCAGACTTGGGCTCGGAAATAACTTGGGATGATTGGCAACAGGGAGGATACAAGACTAATACTAGAAGATGTGCTAGCATCCGAGGAGTCAACTGGATTAGAACTGAGGTAAGAAGATATCTGACTCTAGAAAATATGAATGTTGTAAATACATTTATTGAAAAAGTAGAAGAAAAGGTACCAATGGAACATAGAGTCCCTCTTATGGATGTAGCACTGCAATCCAGGTCAGCATGGTGGTGGGTCAACCATCGCAACTCACTTCCGAAGTGGGAAGATGTTGCAATAACACTAAGAGCTAGATTCAAGGAAGATGAAGGACCACAATTCAATGAGAAGTACCAAGGGGATTCTGACCCCGCAAAGCATTTAGAAAATTGTGAGTACAATTGGAAAAAAGCAGGGTATCCAGAATCTCTGTGGATACACAAATTTATACACTCACTGGACACAATTCCACAAGCCTGGTACTTGACCGAAGAAAAGAAGAGAGGAACTGGCACCTGGCAAGTAGTTGTGGAAAATTTTACGCAATGTCTTTATTTTAAAGGAGAAACAAAACCGGTTGCAGAAGCATTACAAGCCATCAAAAGAGTACTTTTTTCCAGAGATTCAAGAAGACGAAGAGCAATCACTCTCAGAGCAGATTACCAAACAATCAGTAGCATGAAAATGATTTAGAGAATCTTCGACACTTATACTTTTAAGAGAGAGAAGGGGAGCGAGATATACAAGAGGAACCAACAACAGAAGGACTACACCTGTTACCCTTGAAGACTAAGAAGCTGAACATTGGAACCACAGAGAAACCCAAAATAGCATCCATCGAAGACTACTGGGATACAGAAACAACCAAGGAAATCTTCGACCTTTTACAGGAATATGAAGACTTATTCCCATCCTCAGTAGTGGAGCTAAAGGGGATAAAAGGGGACATGGGGGAAATGAACATAGTCTTGAAGCTCGATGTAAGACCAGTGAAGCAAAGGCCTTACCACATAAATCTAAGGGTAAAGGAGAAATTCAAAGTAGAAATAGATAAAATGCTGAAAGCAGGGATGATTTTTCCAGTGGAGGAAGCAGAGTGGGTCAGTCCCATTGTGATACAAAGAAAAAAAGAGAAATCAGATATTATAGTATGTGTGGATTACAAAAGCCTCAACAACGCATGCATACATGATCCATTTCCCACTACGTTTAGTGATGAGGTTCTCGACAATGTGGCAGGAAACGAAGCCTATTCATTCATAGACGGTTTCTCATGGTATCATCAAGTGAGAATAGCATAAGAAGACAATAAGAAGACCATTTTCACAACCAAATGGGGATCGTTTGCATACCATGTCATGCCCTTTGGACTAAAGAATGAACCAGCAGTGTTTTCACAAATAGTGATAGCAACATTTCGAGATTATATCCATAAGTTCCTTGAGGTATACATGGATGATTGGACAATTTACAGTTTACTGAAAAATCTTGCAACTTTGCTGAGAATAATGTTTGACAGATGCAGACAACTCCAAATTTCTCTCAACCTCAAGAAATGCATCTTTGTAGTACCTTTTAGGATGCTGCTAGGACATGTTGTTTGTAAACAGGGTGTTTGTGTGGATCCAACAAAAGTGGTAGTCATTGTTAACATAGAAGCACCAGAGACTGTGAAACAGTTAAGATCACTACTCGGACATACTGAGTACTATAAAAGATTCATCCACAACTATGCAAAGATAATAACACCATTGGAAAAGTTGTCGCGGAAGTCATAACATTTCACATGGAGTGACGAATGCACTAGTGCCCTCAATACATTGAAAGAAAAGTTAGCAAGTTTAGCCATCTTGGTTCATCCTAACTGGGAAAAACAGTTCCATGTCCATATTGATGCCTCCAGCATTGCATTAGGAGCGGTGTTAGCTCAGCCAGGAGAAAATTTTGTTGATCATTCAGTCTATTTTGCAAGCAGGAAGTTTTCTACTGCTGAAAGAAACTACACAACAACAGAACGGGAAGCTCTTGCGATGGTGTATTCTCTTCAGAAGTTTCGTCATTACCTACTAGGAGGTACACTCAAATTCTTCAAAGACCACTTAGCATTGAAGTACCTGGTTAAAAATCTCGTGCTTGAAGGAAGGATCTATAGATGGCTCATATTGTTCCAGGAATTCACCTTCGAAGTGATACTGAAACCAGGAAGGTTAAACGCGGGTCTTGACCATGTATCAAGGTTGGAAAATGGAGAGAATGGGGGATCCCTGGATGATCAGCACGGGGGTTTCACTCAATGAACCTCTAACATATCACATGCGATCATAGCATATTAAAAAATACCCTTATTTTGAGTACATATTGGAAAATACCTCTAAAAATCACATTATTTAACCCCCTAGCAATATAAACGCAATACACCTTCCCAATTTAAAAATCCCCTAATTTCGATATATATTGTAGGTATCCATTTTTTATACCCATTTATATTTTTTCATTATCTTTGAGCTCCATTTTTTATACGTGCTAATATAAAAACCCTTTACCCCCTATATATCCCCCAATATATTATGTGATTTTTTCATCATTACATATCCCCCAATATGAACCCACGTGCTATGGTATTTCTCCCGCAGTGAAGCCCCTGTGATGATCAGTTACCCGATGCTGATCTCTTAAGAGTAGAAGCCATCCCAGATTATCTGGAGCAGATAACAGTATATCTGGCAATAGGACAGTGCCCAACTGAATACACGACGACTCAGAGAATACATTTGGTAGTGAAAGCAACTGAGTATCAACTAATTGCAGGACAAATGTATAATATGGGGTTGGACCAGGTCTTGCAGAGATGTGTCATGGACCATGAAAGAGAGGATATCTTGTGGGAGTGTCATTGCAGACTTGTGGGGGGGCATGTCGGCGCAAAACCCATATTACATGCAGGGTTGTGGTAGCCCACAGTTCATAAAGATAGTAAAGCATATGTAAAAAAATGTGAAATTTGCCAAAGAACGGGACGTCCATCACACCAAGATGAGTTGCCACTACAACCTGTAAGAGTGTAGAAATTATATGCACTAATCATGCATATGTCCTAGATTCACTTGATCTCACAATATTTAACTTCTTGTAAGATACTGAATCATTCCACTGTTAATATTTTTCATAAAATTAATTGGACACACATGTAAAGCATAAATAAAAATAATCGCACATAACATAGTTGTTTTTAACCGGGAAAGCCTGAAGCTGAAAACCCCAACTATATATTATGTATCATGGAATCATATGAAAATCCTCATACAAAGCTCAGTACATCAAGCTCTCAGTACAATACAATCGTCATACACTAATCAAGAACAATCTTGCAAATCCATGCATCGATCTTTGCCTTCTACTAGCATGCCTCCACTGCGCAATCCCTGCTGAAGAATAGCTTTGAATGAATTCAAATTAATGTTGCCTTGACTGCGCGATCCTCATTGGCAACTCCAATGTGTGTGTGATGCAATCAATGCATTACTATAGTCACAACAGATAGTCCATCTTGCCCTTTCACCTATCTCTCCACTGGGTCTCCACTGAAACTGCCATGCACTGTAGTTAATTGTTGTATTGTTTAGTTGATTAATGAGTTATTATTTGTGAATTAATCAACTAATTAATTCACTCCACTCTCACTAGTGTATCATTCAGTTACACTAGATACAACTAGCTCAACTGAGTCTAACTGAGTTAAACTGAATACAACTCCATAACTACTTCTTCCAACAGTGTCATAACTCTGCCACTTTAGTTCTAACTGAGTCCTCCATGCATTAGCTCCAGTAAACCCTTGGGAATTGTGTAATTCCCTAAGTCCATTGATGTGCCACATCTGTGCACTGAAACAAAGTGCTCCAAGAGAATAAGTTGTTGTTTAGTGTATGATTATTATTAAGAGCTAATAATAATCGACATGCATTTATTTTTAGATCAACGATCTATAAATAGACTGTTGGAAATATTGTCATTGATGGCAAAGGAGGCAGCAGAGGCATAGACAGACAAAGGACATCAGTAGAGGCAAAGGGGAAGACAACAGGTCTTTACAGGGAGCATGAGAAGAATAGAGGGAGAGTCTATTTACATAGACAGTGCAAAGGAGACCTGCATTGGCTGCATAGAGACCAGAGATTTGTAGAGACGTAATATAGAATAGAAGGCCTTTGAATCAGAAGATCTGGCCGCTGGCAGTGTGTCGATTCATTTCGAGAATAAATTGTGTGAAAATGCGTTATACAAGTCTCTGTGACCAGTGTTGAATTGTGCTTAGACTTATTCCGAGTTAGGAATAGAGTATTGAATGTGGCCAGTATGCATTCTGGATGAAGGCTGTGAGTTAACCAAACTCGGGCGCGCTTTCCCAGAGAGAAATTGACCATGCATACCCAAACAGATGGAGGATATTCCTCGTGCAAGGGAGGAACTCTGTGATAGAGTCGGGGAAATGCCCTGTGTTAAAGAATCACGATAAACTGTGTGTGAACTGGAAGCAAGAATAAGAGTAGGTTATAATGCGGAAGCATCTCACTAAATGAGCACGACAAAACCCTAAGGGAAAAGGAGAGGAACCACGAGCGCCATGAACAGTGACAGTGGGTTTGGAACACCCGACGGTTTTCATCGCACCGCTTTTGTACGGTAAGCTGAATTTACAATTCGAACGCGATATATGCTAGGAGCTGACACGTGGTCTTAAGCAGGTTGGAGAAACTGCTCTCATCGCATGGCTATCGCACGTTAACTGTCGACGGTGAAATGAACGCGACATTGGATTGTGGTCGTCGGATCATCCTGGACGGCGCAATAAGCCTCCCACCGTCGGATGAGAAGGGTAAGTTAATGCTGGGACCCATCGTCATCGCGCGCTTTTGAGCGGTTAAAAGGAGGGCAGTTTGGTTGCGCGATTATCGTCGGATCATCCCAAAACAAAGTGATAACCTCTCAACCGTCAGATGTGAGAGAGAAGTATTGTGGGCCCGAAGATGCTGTATATGTTATTGTGTGGTTTTAAATCCAAAGTTGTGGGTTTTACTATAATGTTCCAAATATTTAAACAGAGGTCGTATCATATGGTGGGCCATTATGGGTTTACGTATGAAGATCGATTAGTGATTTGAAGCCATGGTTCATTTTATAAAAAGGCACTACATGTTAATATCAAAGGCAAACTGTGCATATAATGGGCCCGAGACATTTCGTTCTAATATATGTATTTTAACATTAAAAGGTGAATGCGGTGGTAAAAGTGCAGTGGTTCAGAGATGAACTTTGGTCGTAATATAAAGTATTCATCAAGAGGGGTTCAAAGATGGTTCATTAATCATTGGTTTTAAAACCTGAGTTATGGGCGAATATTCAAATATTAATTCGAAAAATGATAAGTGGGGTTTTGGCTATGGTTTTCACCATAAGTTTAATTAGATAGCTTTCGTATGTAAAGTGACTGCATCCATGAAATGGGATTTTACCATAGATTTGAAATAGGCGCATACAGAAGAGCTGAAAGCTGGGTTGATTGGGTTCTTTGTATATGAGAGCATATTATATGTGTGAGTGCTGTAGCTATGGGTTCATAACCATTCATTAACGGTGAAGAAGTCTTCATGGTAGGGATTTGTAAGAGGAGATTCCACGTAATTAAATTACCAGTTCAGTAAACAGAGTATCGAAATTTCCTAGATAAGGAAATTGTGTTGGATAGAAAATAGGAGGTGCATTTTTATATGCACAAAGAGAAAAATTCAGGGACTGGGGGTTTTACCCTGTATTATAAAACATGTATATATACAACAGATACACAACTACAATGAGCTTGGAGAATATGTACAGAGGTAAACAGAGACTGCAGAATTGAAGAGGTATGCAGCGAAGGGATTTAAAATTGCAGTGAACATGTATACATGCACAGGTGCTTAGAGTTGTAGTAAATAGAGGTATGCAGGACAATTGCATGACAGCAATAGAAAGGACAAAACCAACAAGCCAAGGGCTGAGTGAAGTTTATATATTGAAACTGAAAATGTAAATTCTTAATTGTTTTATATTGTTTGTGATGCAAAGGCAAGTATCCGAAGGAAAAGAAAAATTCAACTGTAACATTGAAATTTGTACATATTGGTATAATTTTTTAAAATGAGTTGGACAAAGGAAGAGAAGGCAGAAGCCAAAGATTCATGGCTGTTCACTCCAAATTCCTTGTGGAATACAAAAAGTCATGTGATGAACTCTATATATAATATCAACTTGATATGCAAAAAGAAGAAGAAGAGAGAGTGAATATAGAGAATGCACAGTATGGAAAATTGAGGCAGAGAAGATAAGGAAGAGAAGAGCAGAAAGAGATGCTATGGAATAGAGCTGATATCCGAGGTAAATCAACAAACATTTCTTTTGATAAATTAAGGAAGTTGTAGCTTCCCTATCAAGTTGAAGCTTGATAGTTGTCAGTTGTAGCTGACTGAGGTTGGAGCCTCCTGTATGTTGGTGCCTGCAGAAAAATAGTTGTGAGAGGGAGTTGCAGCTTGCCTTTGAATCACAACAATAATAAGATGTGGTTTTATCCCTTTATGGGTTTCCACTTAAATCTGTTGTCTCTATGTGTGTTACTTATATGTTGATATGATCCACTCAATCTGGTTAATTGTTTGCTGCTCTCACAATAAGGTTGATGTCACATTAATTCATTAATTTAATACTTGCTGCAACATTTTAAGACTAGTCACATATTAAGCTGTAAATAAGTTTGATGAAAATTTAAAAAGCTAATGCATGTGTTAAACTGATTCACCCCCCCCCCCTCTCAGTTTAACCAAAGATTCAATAATTGGTATCAGAGCGGGTTCCTTTTGTATCAATTTAACAACTGAAAGGAGATCCTAGGTTCCCAGGATGGCTAGTAAAGAAGGATGCTCAACCAATAAAGCCCCTTTTTTCACTGGTGCAAATTATGCCTTATGGAAAACTAGAAAGAGGACATACATAATGTCTCTAGGAATAGAAGTTTGGGCTGCTGTGGAATTAGGATATGCCCCAAAAGCAATTGACTCAGAGAGAGAAACTAAACAAGATTTTGTAGCTAACGCAAAAGCCATGAATGCCATCTTAAATGGATTGTGTGAGGCAGAGTTTATCAAAGTAATGCACAAAGACACTGCCAAAGAGATGTGGGATACCCTAGAGAACATCCATGAGGGAGACAAGAAGGTAAAGACTGTCAAACTTCAAGTCTATAGAGCCCAGTTTGAGAACTTAAAAATGAATGATGATGAAGACATTTCCAGCTTCTTTTTAAGGGTTGCAAAAATAGTAAATAACATGAAGGCTCTAGGAGAAACCATAAAAGAAGTTGTAATTGTACAAAAGATTATAAGATCTCTTCCATCCAGTTTTAACCCCAAGGTGTCTGCAATAGAAGAAACAGCTGATTGGGAAACCTTGACCATGAACCAGCTACTTGGAAATCTAACAAAATATGAGATGAGGCTCCCACAGAAGAAGCCAAGTACGAGGGAGGCAACTTTTAAAACAGAAAATAAGAAAGAAGAAAAGGAAGACATATGCTCTTGCTTGGATGAAGAAGAGGCTAAATTTGTCAAGAAACTGGATGGAGGCTCAGGTAAATACAAAGGTAAACTTCCCTTCAAATGCTTTAACTGTGGAAGAGTTGGACACTATGCTGCTAAGTGTCCTCACAAGAAAGTAAAGAAATAGGCTCAAGAATCAGGGAAAAATACATCAAAGAACTGGTAGAAAGGAAAGAAATTTAGTAGAAAATCCTTCTATGCTCAACAAAACAACAGTGCATCTGAAGACTCAGATGAACCCTCAAGTGAAGAAGGAACCTCTGAATTTTTATTGATGGCCATAGAAGAACTTGAAGGAATCCTGCTAGAAGATGAAGAAGAAGAAGGTGAAGTCAACCTTGAGGGGGAGCTAAGAAGTGCTCTAGAAGAGATTGATAGACTCAAACTGAAGTGCAGAAAAAAAAGAAGGACATTCTCCTCAAGTATGTACGAGAAGAACATAATTCAAAAGTCCTCATGCAGCTAAAGATAGAGCTTGAAGAAGCCAAGAAGATAGAAGACATGTTACTTAAGCAAATCAAGGAGAAAACTCAGGAACAAGAGAAGTTGGAAGAAGAAATAGTATGTCTCAGGAAGAAATTAGAAAATGCTCAAAGGAAAGTGGCTATAAATTATTCTCAAACAACAAGCTCTGGTAAGTTGAACGAAATTTTAGATGCTCAAAGATCTCCTATGATAAAAACTGGAATAGGCTATGAAGGAGAATCAAGTAAAAGCAAAGAAAAAGAAAACAGAGAGATTATTTTTGTAAAAGCAAAGAAGGATGATGAATCGACTCAAATAATTTCTACAAAAGAAGAAACATGTAAGGAGGGAGACAGAACCCAGAAGAATCCTCTAATAATAAAGAATGAAAGAAATTCTCAGACAACAAAAAAAGATTCATATACCCCTGAGTATGTCAAATTTGGAAGCCATCAAAGGAGATTCTTCCCTCATATGAAAAATGCTACCTGTTATGTCTGCCACAAGCTGGGACACATTGCTACATACTGTCATACAAGGAGGAGTAATTCAAACCAGCAAAAGATACAAACAGTGAAGAGACTGCCTAAAGAAAACAAATGGAGAAGACAACCTCACATCAGGTATGCAAATTGTTTCTATGGTTACTGTTTTTATTGTAAAGAATTTGGCCATAAAATCATTGATTGCAGAAAATATGGACAAAGATTGATGCTCAACACCTCAAGGAGGTTCATGAATCAAGGAAATTTTACTCATACTCACAATTCTGCAAAAATCATAATCAAATGCCATGTATGTAATAAAATTGGACATATGCCTTCCAAATGTCCTCTCAGAAGATGTAGTTCATCATCTCACAAAAGACACCAAACAAAAGGATGCTTCCATTGGAAAAAGAAGGTGAATAAATGTGACCTGGATCTAACTGCTGAACACCTGAAAAGCCAGTGGTATTTGGACAGTGGTTGTTCAAAACACATGACTGGAGACAGAAGCAAGTTTATAACTTTTGATGAAAAGAAATCTGACAATGTTACCTTTGGCAATGATAAATCGGGAAAAATAAAAGGAAAAGGCTCAGTTAGCCTAGATAATGGCAGAGGAAAGGCCCAAGATGTACTATTTGTAGATGGGCTAAAAGAAAATTTGCTGAGTGTCAGTAAAATGTGTGATAAAGGCTGTGAAGTTCTTTTTAGAGCATAAGACTGTGAAGTCAGATCAACCACCACAGGTAAGACTCTGCTCAAAGGTGTTCGAACAGAGAGTAATGTTTACATAGTGAAAGAGGAAGATGAAGCATGCCATTTTAGCAAACTTGAGGAGTCATGGTTATGGCATAGGAGATTGGGACATCTAAGCTTCGATCATATAATCAGACTAAGCAAGAAGAAAGTTGTCAAAGACATTCTAGAAATAAAAAGGCCTTCTAATACCATATGCAAATCATGTCAATTGGGCAAACAGACCCGCACATCCTTTAAGGCCAAAGATGAGTTATCAACAAGAAGACCACTCCAGCTTGTGCACATGGACCTGTGTGGACCTGCAAGAACTAAAACACCAAATGGAGAATCCTACTTCATGCTGATAATAGATGATTTCTCCAGAATGACATGGGTTTCATTTCTCAAGAATAAATCGGAAGCTCTGGAAAAATTCAAAATATTCAAAGCTTTAGCAGAAAATCAGACAAGATGCAAGCTAAAATGCATCAGATCTGACAGAGGAGGTGAATTCACAGATTATGACTTTGCAGACCTATGCAATGAACATGGCATAAAGCAACAATTTACTATTGCAGGGACACCTCAGCAGAATGGAGTAGTAGAGAGACAAAACAGATCTGTACAACAAATTGCCAGAGCCATGATGCAAGAGAGTAATATTCCTCAAACCTTCTGGGCAGAAGCAGTACACACAGCCGTGCATATTCTAAACAAAGCCCATTTAAGGCCAAGCAGGGACAAGACTCCCTATGAACTATGGCATGGTAAACCAGCTTCAATCAAACACTTTAGAATCTTTGGAAGCAAGTGCTATATAAAGAATAATGATGAAAATCTTGGGAAATTTGATGCAAGAGTAGATGAAAGGATATTTCGAGGATATGCATCCAAAAGTAAAGGGTACAGGTGCTACAACAAGACTCTTCGAAAAATAGTAGAAAGCATTGACGTGATATTTGATAAAGAACTTCCAAACAATACAAGAGATACAGACTGCAGCAGTCCATCAGACAACCATGAAGAATAAAACCAAGATGATGATGAAACAAGCAAGACAATAGAAGACGCTGAACTGAGATCGAAACCCCCCTCAAGATACACTCAGAAGAACCATCCAAAAGATCAGATCATTGGAGACAAGAGAGTAGGGGTCTAGACAAGAAGGCAGCTAACTGAACAGACAAAAGAGGTATACATAGCCATGCTATCACAAATAGAGCCAAAGAAGTTTGAAGAAGCTAGTAAGGACAAGTATTGGGTGAATGCTATGAATGAAGAATTGGACCAAATTGAGAAGAACAATGCCTGGGAACTAGTTCCTAGACCTACTGAGAAAAATTTCATAGGTTCAAAATGGGTATTCAAAAATAAAATGAATGAGCAAGGAAAATTAATCAGGAATAAAGCCAGACTTGTCTGCAAAGGATATTCACAAATCGAAGGACTTGATTACGATGAAACATTTGCCCCTGTAGCTAGAATGGAAGCTATCAAAATGTTTCTGGCCTTTGCATGCTACCAAGACTTCAAGGTATATCAAATGGATGTGAAATCTGCATTTCTGAATGGAGATCTAGAAGAAGTCTACATGGAACAACCAGAAGGCTTCTCATTAACAGACAAAGAAGACTATGTATGCAGACTAAAGAAGGCTCTATATGGACTAAAACAAGCTCCTCGTGCTTGGTACTCAAGGCTAGATAAATACTTGCAAAAACAAGGATTTAAGAGAGGAGTAGACAACGATCTATACATAAAATCCCATGAAAATGAAATCCTGATTGTTGTAGTATATGTTGATGACATTATGTTTGGAAGCAACAGAGATGAGCTAGCAAAAGGGTTTGCTGAGGAGATGAAATCAGAGTTTGAGATGTCTATGATTGGAGAGCTGAATTTCTATTTAGGACTTCAAATTCAGCAAAAGAACACAGGTACATTTATCTCACAGGAAAAATACCTAAAAGAAATGTTGAAAAAGTTCAAAATGGAAGACTGCAAACCTGTGTCAACTCCCATGATCACGGGATGCAAGCTGTGTGCTGATGATGGATCTGCTGACATAGATCAAAAACTCTACAGATCCATGATAGGAAGTCTACTGTACCTGAAAGCATTAAGACCAGACATCATGCTAGTAGTAGGTCTTGTGGCTAGATATCAAGCAGCACTTAAACAAAATCACCTTCTAGCAGTCAAAATAATATTCAGATATCTACAAGGAACTACACAGTATGGGCTTTGGTATCCAAAAGGCAAAAGATTCACTTTGAAAACATACACAAATGCAGATTGGGCCAGCTGTGTGGATGACAGGAAAAGCACAAGTGGAGGTGCATTCTATCTAGGAGAAAGTCTGGTGGCATGGCTAAGCAAGAAACAAACATAGATTTCTCTATCTACAGTAGAAGCATAATACATAGCAGTAGCAACATGTTGTACACAAGTCATGTGGATGAAGCAAACCCTTCATGACATGAAGGTAAGCAGTGATGAACCTATCTCAATCAAATGCGATAATACAAGTGCTATAAGCATATCAAACAATCCTGTGCTTAATTCAAAAACTAAACATATCCCAATCAAATATCATTTTCTCCGAGAACAAGTGGCTTAGAAGGTAGTAAAGCTGGAGTATGTACCAACAAAAGAACATACAACAGATATATTTACCAAACCTCTTGCTAGAGAACCATTTGAATATTTGAGAGATAGACGAGGGGTAGTATCTGTAGATGCTACTCTCTGATATCAAGAGGAAGCATAATTTCAGGGGGAGAACAGAAATGAAAATATCATTCTAGGGGGAGAACAACTAGCAAGGAAAGCATGAAACAGGTCCTCAAAATCAGTACAACATGGGCAAGAGTTCAAAGCACACTGAAAAAAAGATGAACAACCCCTTGCCATTGATGTCAAAGGGGGAGGAAGAGCAAGCAATAGAAGGAAGGGTCCTAACAGCCAAGCAGGGGAAGTGTATTGCCATCAATGCCAAAGGGGGAGAATTTTGGAAATATTTTCATTGATGGCAAAGGAGGTAGTAGAGGCAAAGACAGACAAAGGACAACAGTAGAGGCAAATGGGAAGACAACAGGTCTTTACAAGGAGCATGAGAAGAACAGAGGGAGAGTCTATTTACATAAACAATGCAAAGGAGACCTGCATTGGCTGCATAGAGACCGGAGATCTGTAGAGACAAAATATAGAATAGAAGGCCTTTGAATCAGAAGATCTGGCCGCTGGCAGTGTGTCGATTCATTTCGAGAATAAATTGTGTGAAAATGCGTTATACAAGTCTCTGTGACCAGTGTTGAATTGTGCTTAGACTTAGTCCGAGTTAGGAATAGAGTATTGAATGTGGCCAGTCTGCATTCCGGATGAAGGTTGTGAGTTAACCAAACTCGAGCGCGCTTGCCCAGAGAGAAATTGACCATGCATACCCAAACAGATGGAGGATATTCCTCATGCAAGGGAGGAACTCTGTGATAGAGTCGGGGAAAGGCCATGTGTTAAAGAATCATGATAAACTGTGTGTGAACTGGAAGCAATAATAAGAGCAGGTTATAACGCGGAAGCATCTCACTAAATGAGCAAGAGGGAACCCTGAGGGAAAAGGAGAGGAACCACGAGCACCGTGAACAGTGACAGTGGGTTTGGAACACCCGACGGTTTCATCGCACCGCTTTTGTACGGTAAGCTATATTTACAATTCGAACGCGATATATGCCAAGAGCTGACACGTGGTCTTAAGCGGGTTGGAGAAACCGCTCTCATCGCATCGCTATCGCACGTTAACTGTCGATGGTGAAATGAACGCGAGATTGGATTGTGGTCGTCAGATCATCCTGGACGGCGCAATAAGCCTCCCACCGTCGAATGAGCAGGGTAAGTTAATGCTGGGACCCATCGTCATCGCACGCTTTTGAGCGGTTGAAAGGAGGGCATTTTGGTTGCGCGATTATCGTCGGATCATCCCAAAACAAAGCGATAACCTCTCAACTGTCAGATATGAGAGGGAAGTATTGTGGGCCCAAAGATGCTGTATATGTTATTGTGTGGTTTTAAATCTAAAGTTGTGGGTTTTACTATAATGTTCCAAATATTTAAACGGAGGCTGTATCATATGGTGGGCCATTATGGGTTTACGTATGAAGATCGATTAGTGATTCGAAGCCATGGTTCATTTTATAAAAAGGCGCTACATGTTAATATCAAAGGCAAACTGTGCATATAATGGGCCCGAGACATTTCGTTCTAATATATGTATTTTAACATTAAAAGGTGAATGCAGTGGTAAAAGTGCAGTGGTTCAGATATGAAGTTTGGGCGTAATATAAAGTATTCATTAACCGAGGTTCAAAGTCGGTTCAGTGACCGTTGGTTTTAAAACCTGAGTTATGGGCGAATATTCAAATATTAATTCAAAAAATGATAAGTGGGGTTTTGGCTATGGTTTTCACCATAAGTTTAATTAGACAGCTTTCGTATGTAAAGTGACTGCATCCATGAAATGGGCTTTTACCACAGATTTGAAATAGGTGCATACAGAAGAGCTGAAAGCTGGGTTGATTGGGTTCTTTGTATATGAGAGCATATTATATGCGTGAGTGTTGTAGCTATGGGTTCATAACCATTCATTAATGGTGAAGAAGTCTTCATGGTAGGGATTTGTAAGAGGAGATTCCACGTAATTAAATTACCAGTTCAGTAAACAGAGTATCGAAATTGCCCAGATAAGGAAATTGTGTTGGATAGAAAATAGGAGGTGCATTTTTATATGCACAAAGAGAAAAATTCAGGGACTGGGGGTTTTACCCTGTATTATAAAATAGGTATATATACAACAGATACACAACTACAATGAGCTTGGAGAATATGTACATAGGTAAATAGAGATTGCAGAATTGAAGAGGTATGCAGCGAAGGGATTTAAAATTGCAGTGAACAGGTATACATGCACAGGTTCTCAGAGTTGCAGTAAACAGAGGTATGCAGGACAATTGCATGACAGCAATAGAAAGGACAAAACCAGCAAGCCAAGGGCTGAGTGAAGTTTATATATTGAAACAGAAAATGTAAATTTTTAATTGTTTTATATTGTTTGTGATGCAAAGGCAAGTATCCGAAGGAAAAGAAAAATTCCACTGTAACATTGAAATTTGTACATATTGGTATAATTTTTTAAAATGAGTTGGACAAAGGAAGAGAAGGCAGAAGCCAAAGAGTCATGGCTGTTCACTCCAAATTCCTCGTGGAATACAAACAGTCATGTGATGAACTCTATATATAATATCAACTTGATATGCAAAAAAAGAAAAAAGAAAAAAAAGAGAGCGTGAATATAGAGAATGCACAGTATGGAAAATTGAGGCAGAGAAGATAAGGAAGAGAAGAGCAGAAAGAGATGCTATAGAATAGAGCTTATATCTGAGGTAAATAAGAAAACATTTCTTTTGATAAATTAAGGAAGTTGTAGCTTCCCTATCAAGTTGAAGCTTGATAGCTGTCAGTTGTAGCTTACTGAGGTTGGAGCCTCCTGTAGGTTGGTGCTGCAGAAAAATAGTTATGAGAGGGAGTTGGAGCTTGCCTTTGCATCACAACAATAATAAGATGTGGTTTTCTCCCTTTATGGGTTTCCACTTAAATTTTCTGTCTCTATGTGTGTTACTTATATGTTGATATGATCCACTCAATCTGGTTAATTGTTTGTTGCTCTCACAATAAGGTTGATGTCACATTAACTCATTAATTTAATACTTGCTGTAACATTTTAAGTCTAGTCACATATTAAGCTATAAATAAGTTTGATGAAAATTTAAAAATCTAATGCATGTGTTAAATTGATTCACCCCCCCCCCCCTCTCAGTTTAACCAAAGATTCAACATAGACTTCGCCCAATATTCTAAAAATAGAATTTCATCTATTTTTCCATCTTGATCAACCATCCACAAATAGCATCCCGCAACTTCTAAAATATGATCATCATGTCTAAAAATAGACATAGTCTAAAAATAGACTTGCGCGAAAGATAGCCTGCGGGCCCACTTAGTGAAGGCGACTCTTTTCACTAAGCTCATCATCTCGTTGAATCTCAACAAAGAGCACTATAGCCATTTGAAAAATGGGCCATTGATTTCGTAGGGCCAATTGCACCAGTGGTAAGACATTCACAAGCAAGGTACATAATAACCGCAATAGATTATCTCACAAGAAGGGCGGAGGCAGCACCGATGAAATATCGCACAACAAACACAACAACCATGTTCATTTTTGAAAATATCATTTGTAGATTTGGCTGCCCCAAAAGCCTAACCAATGATCAAGGTACACACTTCATCAATACAATAATCAAGTCTCTGTTAGATAATTTTATGGCACAACATCATAAGAGTAGCCCGTACCACCCTCAAGCGAATGGAACTGTTGAAGCATTCAATAAGATCTTAGAAAAAGGACTAACCAAGATATGCAATGCAAATTGGGATGACTGGGATGAGCGGATACCAGTAAAATTATGGGCATGCAGGACAATTGTAAAAAGATTGCAAAATCAAACTCCTTTCCCGCTGGTGTACAGGAGAGAGGCGGTGGTACCTGCTGAATTTATCATGCCGAGTTTATTAATCGCTTCAACGTTACATCTAACAGAGGAAGACTCAATCACTGAATGCCTCCATGAGCTACAAGATCTTGAAGAAGACAGATTCCTGGTGGAATTCCATCAGACAGGTCAGAAGGAAAGACATAAGGCTTGGCATGACCGTCACATCAAGCAAAATACGTTCACTATAGGAGGGAATGTTTTGTTGTACGACCGCAAATTTCAAAAGTTCCTGGGAAAAATCATAATGCACTAGATGGGACCATACCATGTCATTGAAATTAAATATTTAGGTGTGGTTCGATTGACGCAATTGGATGGCCAAATATTGCAAGGATGGGCGAATGGCGCACGCTTGAAGCCTTATCACGAGTAAGTTTCATCATTTATTTTCAAATAACTCTCACAACCGAGAGGAGTCAGTAGGGTAGAATAGAAATAGATTGAGTCAATAACTCTCTCGCACCCGAGATGAAAAATAGGATAGGAATCCCGATAAAAATCAACCACAATAACGTAGAGAACAAATCCACCTGTTGCGATGTGGAGACCACATCGCAACCGATAGTGGTCGCGGGGGGGTAGTGTTTAACATGTCATCTGTGTCAAAAATCCAAGCTTGTCAAATATCATTCCGTCATAATATCCCATCATATCGTTGTCAGTTCGTAGGATCACCCAAATTTGAGAATTAACTGCCATAATTAGTAACAACCATACCGTAATAAAATTTCCATATTAAGCCAAAATCATTACGTCTACCCAAATCCCGAAGACACAGTCAACAATGTCAGAATACACCTCACCACGGTAACTTATCGCACGATTATAGCCGAGGGAGAGACAAAAAAATTAATTAGTTATGGGGTCTTATCAACCTCATTCGTGTCGGTTACGTTACTTAACCCACATGAAAGAATAAAAGCACGAGAATGCCAAAAAACTCCAAGTTAGAACAAGAAACAGCCGCAACAACAAGTGAAATTTCATTAGAGGAAGTTCAAAGAGATAGTCCAGTAGCAGGAATTCATAGAAAGAGATTAGAAACAATACTCCAGGTATACAAAAGAACAACGAAGATGACGAAGGTAGCACCAGCAGTCGTCGAGCCTGAGCTTGATGAGAGAGTTCAGAGAATAAAATTGCTAGTTGGCAAGTATGACAATGCGACGCTAATCGATACAGATTTCACAGATTTCTATCAATTTCCAGCGATGAAGAGATAGGTATACATAGAGAATTATGCTACAAAGGGAGGAGGGGAAGTAACAAGAATGAATCCGGAGTTCAGAGGTATCCAAAAATCGATAATACCGAACCTCAGGAACCTCCTAGTGTTTGGAACAACGAGATCGACAATGTAGTGTACGAAATTCTTGCTGAGAAGAGTCCAGAATGGATCATTGTGGCTGGGGTGAGAAATAATGATACATGCAGAGGATATCAGTAGGCTTACGGGATTATCAACAGAAGGGAAGGATGTCTCAACGACATTCCAGAACGTGTCCAAGAGAGCCAAGAAGGCAGGAGACTGTGATTATTATAAGAAATATGAGACCAAAAGAGGAGGGAAGGGGGCAAAGATATACGTCATCAAAAATCCATCAATAAAATTTTCCTGCTATCTAATAGCGGGTAAGACGATGAGGCATTACACCAAAGGCGAATGCACCCTCGACACCATTTCAGTCGTGGAACACTGCCTCCAGGGAACCCAACTAAACTAGTGTACCTTCCTACTAAACAAACTGTTTGAGGCCTGCGAGGATAGTTGCAGACGAGCCACAGGGTTCATTTATGGCTACCTCATAATGGCAGCTGTGATGTGGAAATAGACTCACCCGGGGGTAAGACAGCTCGCGGAAATCACAAACGACCAACCAATGGCCTTGAAGTTTACGCCCTGGAGAATCTCGGGAGATCCCAGCACTAAGGAGGTAAATGAGGAGCCTTTCTCATTTTGGTACAGGAAGATGGTGGATGTGGTGGCGAGACAACAGAGGGTTTCAAGGAACCTGTTGGACAGATATTCATCGTAAATATGGTTTGGGGTCACCAACAAGCAGACATATATTAGACCTAATTGCGTGGACGAAACCACATTAAAAATGAGACCATTAAAGTTTCAAATTGAATTAAAAGCATTCCACACCGAAGTCTGTTCATGGCCAGGAGTTGGGATGGAGGTCATAAGCGGAATACCTCACTATTCGTTCGAGGGCATGCTGCCGAAATCACTCCCAGGGGAGACATCGGAGGAAACAACAAGTAGAATTTCTCGACTGCAGCTAAAACCTTTACTAGACCAGCTGGACACGAAGGTGAAGGACTTCAATCTGGTAATACAAAACCTCACAAGTGTTTCTACTGTGCTTATTTCTTTTTCTGATTTTTAGTCTTCAAATTCTGCATCACCATCCACATTCACACCTATCGTCATTGCCCTACCTTCCACCATGTTTAATTCACCCCCGGCAACCACAGTCACCTCAATTCGTAATTGCAAGGCACCTAAACCCCTAGTAGCTACACCTAAGGCCAAGAAAGCAATAATTATGGTTGCTAGGCAAATAACTGACCTCACCGAGGAAGATCAAATCCAACCCATGGATACAGGAGTACTAGTTCAAGAAGAGCCAAAGTTTACCACCCAGGTCACCTTTGCGCTACTGGTGTTTGATCCATTCTTGGTTTGGAATATTTAGACATCATCTCCACCCCACACTCACACCTTTTCACCTCATACTCACTATTCATCACCCCATACTTCATTTACTTCCAAAGACCAATCCACCCGCACTCCATCCACCTCAGCAACTATCTCAAACCCAGTAAGACTAAGAAACAAGACAAATGGGGACACCGAGGTAGAAGTTAACTCGAGTACGGCTAGGGTACCCGAGGTTAACCAACCTCTGGTGGGGCAGAGCACTTTCCTAGAACTATTAGTTCAAGGAGGATCTTTTACTACAGATACAACACCCTCGCCAAAAGAGTTGAACCCATTTTAGCAACCCAACCTAATACTGCAATGGATTCAACCAACCACTAGCATGAATAACCCAAAACCTCAGCTGCTGCAATAGAACCAAACCACATCACCACATGGGAACTCAGAGAAATCAATCGCCAATAGGCAACCCCTCAGAGAGAGACCTCTAGCCTAGGACATATCAGGTGCTGAGAGCATGCAGAACTGGGGGACTGGACAACTATACAACTTCATTCAGCGAGTAGCACAGTAGGCAGAAGGGCTACACAACGACCTCCAACAGAGGTTCGAGAAGCAACAACAACAGGTCATCGCGCTTAGGGGAGAACGAAATTCTACAGGAGCTATTGGAAAAGGTAAATATATCTTCAAGGACCTCTGGCCCACAGTAATTGCCTAGGATAAAAAGACGCCATAGGACATATCAGACTGCTCCATGGTTGAAAGGTCTATCCGAGTGAAAATGACATGTACAAATCTCAGCAAGGAAAACCAAGAGCTCAAACAAATGCTAGCTGTAAGACTAGCATTACCAAACCCCTTCGTGATATATGCTGAGAAAGTTTCCAAGAAACAGAAGCAGGTAACCAGAATGAAGGAAAACCTGGGGACGACAGTCAAGAAGGCCTAAAACCTATTGAAACATTTACATGAATGCTCTAACTCGTTAACCATGAAAGCCCAACCTATCTTAGCACAGCTTCAGCAAATTTCACAAGAGATCGAAGAAGCCACTGATCTCGTCGGCATGACCCAGCTCTACAACCAAGCGAAGGTACTGGAAAACAAAATACATAAGATATAGGAACACTCTGCTGCCACAAAGAAGGTCCTCAAAGAGCTAAGGCAATCAGTCAAGCAGAAAGTAGAAGCAATACAACAGATGGCAGCTGAAGCCAGACCAAAGGTTCAAGAGGTATTCAGCAAGCTGTCGCTAGTAGCAAATGAAACCGAGGCTGAAAGAACCACCATCGAATCCGAACAACTAATTGGAGAATGGAAACAGGCAATAACCGAGTTTGCAGAACTCAATTCTTTAGCATTGAGCAAGGTTCTAGAGTTGGGGCCTGTTGTACAAATCATGCCCTCCATTTGAATTTTGGCTAAAGTCTCCTCTTTTCCCTTTACTGCTGCCCTTTCCCGCACCGGAAATACATTGGAAAGGGGCTAAAGTCCGCTCTGTAAAGTCATATAAGGCCTAGCCCTCTTTCTCCCCTAACTCTGCACCCCTTTCATCCATGTAACCAAGCGCTGCCCCTTAGAGTGTTTAACGCAAGTCGCATGATCGCGCCATCGCATGTCTGCCTCATCGCAAAAGCGCAGTTTCTCGTGTGCGCTATCCCCCGCCATCGCATTTTTCGTTTTTGCGATCCGCGCTCGACTGACCATGCCCATCGCATAGCGCAGAGCGCGAAATTTTGGTTATTCCATTTTTCCCCCGTCGCATTTTCTCCTCTTGCGATTTTGCGATATGCGCTCCGGGTCCCACCTCTAAAGCCTTTACTTCGTTGTTTTGTTATGTCTTTCCTTTGTAACTCTCCCAAAAGTTAATCTTCTAAGTTTTCGTACCATCAGCGCTCTTCCGCCATTCTTCGTTGTGTGCCTACACGTCATCCGCTGTTTTTCCATTGTTCACATATTCCGGTTATGTGTCACACCTCAGCGTTTTCGTTTGAAGTCTCCTCCTCGCGTCATTCCATCATCCTCTCGTATCTATGCCACCACTTCTGTTAGTCCCGTTTTGTCCACTATCTCTGTCATCAGTTTTATTCAACAGGCTTTGGTTTTTGCAGGAACTTGTGGTGGGAACAAAATTAGCGGAAAAGATCTTGAAGTCACTATGATGTGACCTCCATTAAAGAAGGGTACTTTGATCCATGGAACTCTCCAGAGAAAAATCAAAAGGGACGCATTTGGGCGGATGAAAGCATTAATGCAGCAACAGATTATTAATGAAGGAGCAATGAATTCAGGGTCCATCTTGAAAGAGGTTTCAAATTTAAATTCAAGAACTGAAGATCGAAAGTACCATGCATGGAAACCGGCGCCTCAAGGTTTTATTGCCACAGATCTTCCTCCTCAAGAAAAAGGCCTAATGTTTTCATATTTTATTATTTATGTCTTGTGTATAAGCAGATTTTTATTCCCAACATTCATTTCCAGAAATAAATTATAAAGTACAGACAATTATATTCAGTCGTTTCACAGTATGGGCGCGAATGCTTTCCGCCATCTGATTCAAAATAAGTTATTAAATGCTTTCTATCTACTTCCTCCTCTAGAATTCTCTATCTCATCTATAAAAGCGAAAAGAAAAGACATTGTAAGGGTTCCAGATTTCTATCAGAAAACGGTGCAGCGAAAAGGATTTTGTATACATTTTGTAATATTTCTGCATGAAGGTTCAGAGCCCGTAGGGTCTCAGTGAGGAGGAGCTATAAATGTATTGAGGATTCTGGTCTTTGGTATTTCACAGTATGTAATTTCTCTTATGTGATTAATACAATATCTCTTTCATGCTATTTATCTTCCTGTATCATGTTCTAGAATGCGAGTGGCTCACTAGTTTGCAGTAAGGATTCATCTTTGTTGGTGCCCTTTCTGGAATTAGTCAAGCGCTTTAAATAGGCCTAGTCGTGATATACTGTTCCATGATCATCTCTTCCATATTTTCTGCTATATTAGTTGCATGAGGAGGGTGCTTTTAAAACGCCATTGTCATATAAGGATTCATAGATTGGTATGCCCTTATGTGGTTCTATTGTGTATCTGGGTATCAATCTCATGTTAGCTAATATCTTCTTTATGTTTCCTCACTGCACTCACTCTTGATACTTGATTTCTGTGATGTATTATTTGAACTGGCCCTCTTTACAGTAAGCGGTCTCTTAACTGTCTGATGCCTTTGTATTGGAGTTTTACATGATGTCCCTACACTGTTCTTATCTTTGTACCAGCTTCTGAGAGAGATTGGTCCCAATCAAAACTAATTTCCTTGTTCAAGAAAGAGATAGTAAGTGAGTTCTTGGACTGACAACCCAAACTATAAAGGGCTCCTTGCTATATTAAGATGTCCTAGGCACTGGTCTATGGCAACTCTAGACTGTCTCTAGGAGGGTGACAAAATCATCCACAACATCTTTCTGGCGCCGTTGCCGGGGACACGAATTCAAGAATATCAGTTTCCCTGGGTCTCGACAAATGGTTTTCACTCTCTAATCAGGTGAGCACAGAGAGTTGAAGAGTTGCATATCTATCACCTTGGCGACTGCACTGGTCATTATTTGATAAATTTTATTGGTAGTCCTGGCTCCTCGTAAGCCACATTTGAGGTCAGATACATCCCAGTCGAAAGTATCTTACGTATCTGACCCAGAGAAGGTTATTCATAAAAGAGCTTGGAAGGAGAGGAAGTCAGCCCGTGCTGAAAATTCTGAATATTCCGTTGAAGATTACCCGCCCTCTTCTTCTCAAGAAGTTAGAACAGAAAATCCCGAGTTTTACTCGGAGCTTCCACGTAGAGGAAGTGCCTGGATTGAAGAAGAATCTCATCCTGCTTTCGAGGCTGAAGAAATTAAAGAGGTCACAGAAGTAGTTGCTGTTAACCGTGAGTTATTCCCATCCACACCTCAGGCTTCTGTGCAATATATTCCCATCATTATTCATACTCCACTTCCTCCTACTCCTCTCCCATCATTTGTATCTCAGACTGTTGTACAACCCCCACCTCCTCCAATGGCCAATGTTCCTGCATTTCTTTTGAACAAATACGCCCCACTGGCCTTGCCCCAAGTGTTAAATGATATGCCACAGGATTATCTAAAGATTCTGCCGAGGTTTAATGGTGAAAATGGAGCTGATGCTCAGAAACATCTCGAGACCTTCTGCTCTTTTGCAGAAAACTTAAGTGTTGAACATCTGGATGTGGTCTTGAGATTATTTGTGTAGTCTTTGGAAAAGGAAGCCAGAAAATGGTTTAAGACGTTGGGAAATAATTTTGTGACCACCTGGGACCAAATGGAGAATACTTTTCTCAGGAAGTGGGGAGAAAAGAAAGATCACGGTCAATGTCTCACTGAATTTAATACTATGAAGAAGAAACAGAATGAAGGGGTTTCAGACTTTATTAAAAGATTCAATAAGTTATACCTGAGCCTGCCCCCTGAAATGAAGCCCCATGAAGCTGCTGCCAAGATGATTTTCATAGCAGCCTTTGATTTCGATTTTGGCTTCTCATTGAGGGAAAGGAAACCTGCCACTTTAGATGATGCACAATCAGATGCTCTGGAATTAGAAGCGAACTTTTCCTCCACCAGGAAACTAAAGGGAAAAACTGAACAAGATATTAGGAGGAGAGGCAAAGAAGAGATTTCTGCTTCTAGTCAAGAAAAAGATCCAGAGAAACTGGATGAAATAAGTAAGATGGTAAAGAAGATGGTCAAGCTTGAACTGGAAGCTAAAAATGCAACTCCCAAGAATTTTTATAACGCTCCAAACAGAGGATATAATCCCCAGTATAGAAGGCCACCTCTCCAGATATTGCCGAGAGAGACAAAAGAACAACAAGACCAGGTACCTCATCCCTTATACCTGGAAGGACCAGCAGATGACTCCACTGGGGATGCGGCTTATGGATTAGAAGATTCAAATCTCGCTTTTTCAAATAATGATGATATGGATTGCCCGTTGCAAGACGAAGATGAAGAAGTAGAGATCGACCATTACTGTAAGCAATTTGCTGATTTCATGGAAGCACAATTCAACGTGAAATATGATCTTAGATCTTCAAGAAAGAGGACCCGAACTCAAGAACAAGAAGAAGAACCACCTCAAGGAGAAGCATCTGCTCGGAAGGAATCAACCACAAAGAAAAGTGTGGAAAAAGGTAAGAACCCTCTAAATGTTCCCTCACAGACTAATATTCAAATTCCTTCTTCTTCAAAAATAGTCAGTCCTCTTAATGTGGAGTCAGTATCAAAAGAAGTCAAGTCTTTAGTTGAAAATAAGGAGTCAAAAGAAATTATGATAGAAAAGCCCCCATCTGCTTTCAATTTGCAAAAAGAACTCGAGAAAATTAAGATTCCTGTCCCACTGACTGAATTATTGAAACAGCCTGTATATCAGTCTCAAGTTACTTCCTTTATGCTTCCTCCTGAAATACCAATTGCACCTGATAGTCTAAATCTTCAAGAAGAAAGGCCCATGGTAGTCTTTGGCCCACATGTCGAGGAGATAGACCCTTCTACTCCTCCCTTTTATGTGTCTCTAGTCATTCATGACCTGTTGTTACATAATTGTATGTTAGTTTCTGGGGCTTCCCATAATCTTATGCCTCTATCTATCATGGAACAACTAGGACTGCAAATAACAAGACCATATAAAGATCTATACTCATTTGATTCTAAAAGGGTTAAGTGCTTGGTGATGATTAAATATTTAGTGGTCAATTTGGCCCAAATTCCTGCAAAGAGTGTGGTCATGGACATTGTGGTAGCTGATATCCCAGCCCGCTTTGGCATGCTGCTGTCAAGGTCCTGGGGTACAAAGATTGGGGGATCAATTAAATTGGATTTAACATATGCTACTGTCCCAGTCTTTGGGGGTCAGGAAAGGAGGTATACAGGGAGACCAGATTTGTTAAAATGGTAACTAAGGCTGACTGCTCAGAGAACTCTCCAGTCTATAACAAAGAGGGAGACTTTTCATGTTTGATGTTATAAGAAAACCAAAATTATGCTCATGAACCCCTCTTTGGTCAAATTCAAGCTGAGCAGCCTAAAGGAGATCAGGAATCAGAAATTTGGACTTTGCATTTTGATGGGGAAAATTCAAGAGAAGGCAATGGAGCTGGGGTATTGTTGATTTCTCCTACAGGAAAATGGGTGCCACTGTCCTTCAAACTAGAATATGAGGCTACCAACAATGTAGCTGAATATGAGGCACTATTATTGGGATTGCAGACAGCCAGAAACATGGGCATCCAATGTTTAAAAGTCTTGGGAGATTCTGAGCTAGTAGTGAGACAGATCAAAAATCAATGCCAAACTAAGCATCCTCGTCTCAGAGCATATAGAAACGAAGTATGGGACATGATAGAAAATTTCTTCTCAGCATTTAATATACAGTTCATGCCCCGGGAGCAAAACAGAATAGCAGATTCTCTTGCTGTAGCTGCCAGTACATTCCGTCCTCCTCAGAACCCACTTTTAAGATATGAAGTGGAGGTACGGTACAGACCATCTATCCCAGATAATGTAAAGCATTGGCAGGTATTCGAAGATGATGAACATATGAAGAGATTCATGGAGACAGTGGGAGAATTCATAAATATAGAAATTGATGATAACGAGGAGGAAGAAGGTGAAAATGTTGCAGAAAATAAATGGGAAGAAAAGATAGCAGGAAATAGAGTGCTGCAGCTGAAAGGAAATGTTATACCCAGAGGGCTGGTGCCCCTAGAAAGATTATTTAACAAAGATGATATTCCATTGCAGCCCAGCAAAGTAACAGAAGAAGATCAAGTGGGAGATTTGAATCTGGGTACTTATGCAGATCCCAAAATCGTAAAATTATCTAAGAGAGTCCCAGAAGATTATAAAGAAAAATATTTGAAATTATTTCAATCTTATAAAGATGTTTTTGCTTGGTCCTATCAGGACCTAAAAAATTTTGATGTAAATATAATGCAGCATAAGATTCCATTGAGGGAAGACGCAAAACCTTATAAGCAGAAGCTCAGACAGATCAATCCTCTGCTGCTTCCCTCCATTGAAAAAGAAGTCAAGAAATTACTGAAGGCCAAGATAATTGTGCCATTAAGATACTCAGAATGGATAGCGAACCTTGTTCCTGTTCGGAAGAAAAATGGAGAAATAAGGCTATGTGTAGATTTCAGGAATTTGAATAGAGCATCTCTTAAAGATAATTATCCACTGCCTAGGATGGACCACATCCTGCAGAAAGTAGTGGGAGCATCCAGAATGTCAATGATGGATGGATTTTCTGGTTATAATCAGGTGGCTGTATTTCCAGAAGACCAAAAGAAAACTGCCTTCACCACGCCTTGGGGAACCTTTATGTATGCCAGGATGCCATTCGGATTAATTAATGCAGGAGCTACTTTTCAAAGGGCAATGGATATAGCCTTTGTGGGAGAACAAGCAAGTTCTTGGTGGTGTATCTCGATGATATCACTGTGTTTTCAAAGAATGATGACGAACATATTGAGCATTTAAGAAGAACTTTTGAAAAATGCAGGAGGTATGGCCTATCCCTCAATCCTCAAAAGTCCTTATTTGCATTAGATGAGGGAAAGCTCTTAGGGCACATTGTAACAAAGGATGGTGTGAAAATAGACCCTAAAAGAGTTGAAGTGATAAACATCATTCCTCTGCCCAGGAATAAAAAGGAAGTATAGGTGTTTCTGGGCCGAATTAATTTTCTAAGAAGGTTTATTCCTAACTATGCTGAGATAGTTAGGCATATAACTAATATGTTGAAAAAGGAGAATGAAGTTAAATGGTCCCAGGAGTCTAGAGATGCATTCAAAAGGATAAAATAGGCATTCGCTGAAGCTCCTGTGCTCGCTGGACCTGATTACAAAAAGCCATTTATGATATTCTCATTTGCTTCACCCCATACAATTGCTGGAGTGTTATTGCAGAAAAATGAAGAGGGATATGAACAGCCTATAGCTTTCTTCAGTCAAGTGCTTTATGACGCTGAATTGAAATACAATATATTGGAGAAGCAGGCATATGCTCTGGTAAAGTCCCTTAAAGATTTTAGAGTCTATGTTTTGCAATCTTATATTACTGCATATGTCCCCACAGCTGCTGTCAAAGACATTCTGGTTCAGGGAGACAGCGAAGGTAGAAGAGGAAGATGGATTGCAAAAATATAGGAGTATGATTTGGATATAAGGCCTACTAAGTTGGTCAAAGGACAGGGACTTGCCAAGATGTTATCAGAATCAAATCATCAGGCCTTGGGGATTAATCTATCTATGTTAGCAAATGAAGAATTAGAAAAAGAAGAAGAGCAGCAAGGACTGGACATAGCCACTCAAAAGGTACATGTGAAATATCTAACTAGTCCTTGGAACAAAGAAATTGTTGAATATCTTTTAACACTTAGCTGTCCACCGGGCTGTGACAAGGTAAAATACAGAGCTGTAAGGATGAAATCACAGAAATATGTAATTTCCAATGGACAGCTCTATTGGAGAGACCCTCTAGGTTTATTATTGTTATGCCTTACAGAAAATGAAGTGCAAAAATCATTAACATAATTTCATGAGGGGATTTGTGGAGGACATTACAGTTGGAGGGCCACAACACATAAAATATTGAGGGCCGGTTTTTATTGGCCAAAACTATACTCAGATACTTTTGCCCAAGTCAGAGCATGCGACAAGTGCCAAAGATTCGCAGAGAGACAGAAATTAGCAGCTTTGCCCTTGATTCCCATCCATGTAAATGAACCATTTCAGAAATGGGGACTAGATTTTATAGGAGAAATACATCCCCCATCAAGTGGCCAGCATAGATGGATACTAACAGCCACGGACTATTTCACAAAATGGGTGGAAGCAGTACCTATCAGAAATGCTACAGATGCTGTGATCATGAGGTTTATAGAGGAAAATATCATATCCAGGTTTGGCTGTCCAACCAGAATTGTAACTGACAATGCGCAGGCTTTCAATTCTGCTAGGTTTGTAAAGTTTTGTCAAAGGTATAACATTACATTGACTCACTCCAATGCTATCCACAGGGGAATGGTTTAGCAGAGTCCTCTAACAAAACCCTGGTAAGGGCTCTGAAGAAAACAATAGCTGAAAATCAGAAAAACTGGGACTCTCAATTGAAGTTTGCTCTATGGGCAAATAGGATAACCAACAAAAGAGCAACAGGCAAGTCACCCTATGAGCTGGTATATGGGCGAGTTGCTGTGTTTCCTCTGCAATTGGCATTGCCGGTGGCACGTTTTATGCAAGAGAATCAGGAAGAACCAGATGACATGATCAGAAGAATTAATCAGCTGGTAGAATTGGAAGAGACGCGTAACCAGGTGAATGAGAGACTGATAGAGTATCAGGAAAAAATGAAGGATATTTTTGATCACCATGCAAAAGATAGGAATTTCCAAGTAGGAGACCTGGTTCTCAGGTGGGATGTTCGCAGAGCAGAAAAAGGCAAGCATGCCAAGTTTGACCCGCTGTGGTTCGGTCCATTCAAAATAGTGAACCTAGGGAGAAATAATACTTTCATGTTAGAAAATCTACAGGGTGATCTGTTGGACGCCCCCGTGAATGGACAATTCCTTAAACACTACTTTCAGTACTGACTCAGGCAGACCAGGCTTGGTATATTTTATGTATATATAATGTATGCAAGTGTGATTTCAATTTTGAAATGTAAATAATATAAATAAGCTGATAAGTTTTGAAGAAAATGCAAAGGGGTCTGAGGTCCGCGAGTTCTTGGCATGCCCGAGGACGAACATGCCGTCCCCAATTGGAGCCGATGTTGTACAAATCAGGCCCTCCATTTGAATTTTGGCTAAAGTCTCCTCTTTTCCCTTTACTGCTGCCCTTTCCCGCACCGGAAATACATTGGAAAGGGGCTAAAGTCCGCTCTGTAAAGTCATATAAGGCCTAGCCCTCTTTCTCCCCTAACTCCGCACCCCTTTCATCCATGTAACCAAGCGCTGCCCCTTAGAGTGTTTAACGCAAGTCGCATGATCGCGCCATCGCATGTCCGCCTCATCGCAAAAGCGCAGTTTCTCGTGCGCGCTATCGCCCGCCATCACATTTTTCGTTTTTACGATCCGCGCTCGACTGACCATGCCCATCGCATAGCGCGGAGCGCGAAATTTTGGTTATTCCATTTTTCCCCCGTCGCATTTTCTCCTCTTGCGATTTTGCGATATGCGCTCCGAGTCCCACCTCTAAAGCCTTTACTCCGTTGTTTTGTTATGTCTTTCCTTTGTAACTCTCCCAAAAGTTAATCTTCTAAGTTTTCGTACCATCAGCGCTCTTCCGCCATTCTTTGTTGTGTGCCTACACGTCATCCGCTGTTTTTCCATTGTTCACATATTCCGGTTATGTGTCACACCTCAGCATTTTTGTTTGAAGTCTCCTCCCCGCGTCATTCCATCATCCTCTCGTATCTATGCCACCACTTATGTTAGTCCCGTTTTGTCCACTATCTCTGTCATCAGTTTTATTCAACAGGCTTTGGTTTTTGCAGGAACTTGTGGTGGGAACAAAATTAGCGGAAAAGATCCTGAAGTCACTATGATGTGACCTCCATTAAAGAAGGGTACTTCGATCCATGGAACTCTCCAGAGAAAAATCAAAAGGGACGCATTTGGGCGGATGAAAGCATTAATGCAGCAACAGATTATTAATGTAGGAGCAATGAATTCAGGGTCCAGCTCGAAAGAGGTTTCAAATTTAAATTCAAGAACTGAAGATCGAAAGTACCATGCATGGAAACCGACGCCTCAAGGTTTTATTGCCACAGATCTTCCTCCTCAAGAAAAAGGCCGAATGTTTTCATATTTTATTATTTATGTCTTGTGTATAAGCAGATTTTTATTCCCAACATTCATTTCCAAAAATAAATTATAAAGTACAGACAATTATGTTAAGTCGTTTCACAGTATGGGCGCGAATGCTTTCCGCCATCTGATTCAAAATAAGTTATTAAATGCTTTCTATCTACTTCCTCCTCTAGAATTCTCTATCTCATCTATAAAAGCGAAAAGAAAAGACATTGTAAGGGTTCCAGATTTCTATCAGAAAACGGTGCAGCGAAAATGCTTTTGTATACATTTTGTAATATTTCTGCATGAAGGTTCAGAGCCCGTAGGGTCTCAGTGAGGAGGAGTTATAACTGTATTGAGGATTCTGGTCTTTGGTATTTCACAGTATGTAATTTCTCTTATGTGATTAATACAATATCTCTTTCATGCTATTTATCTTCCTGTATCATGTTCTAGAATGCGAGTGGCTCACTAGTTTGCAGTAAGGATTCATCTTTGTTGGTGCCCTTTCTGGAATTAGTCAAGCACTTTAAATAGGCCTAGTCATGATATACTATTCCATGATCATCTCTTCCATATTTTCTGCTATATTAGTTGCATGAGGAGGGTGCTTTTAAAACGCCATTGTCATATAAGGATTCATAGATTGGTATGCCCTTATGTGGTTCTGTTGTGTATCTGGGTATCAATCTCATGTTAGCTAATATCTTCTTATTATTTCCTCACTGCACTCACTTTTGATACTTGATTTTTGTGATGTATCATTTGAACTGGCCCTCTTTACAGTAAGCGGTCTCTTAACTGTCTGATGCCTTTGTATTGGAGTTTTACATGATGTCCCTACACTGTTCTTATCTTTGTACCAGCTTCTGGGAGAGATTGGTCCCATTCAAAACTAATTTCCTTGTTCAAACAAGAGATAGTAAGTGAGTTCTTGGAATGACAACCCAAACTATAAAGGGCTCCTTGCTATATTAAGATGTCCTAGGCACTGGTCTATGGCAACTCTAAACTGTCTCTAGGAGGGTGACAAAATCATCCACAACAAGGCCTTTGTTTGGACAGAGTGAAGAAACGAAGAAGACAGTGTCAGCCTTGGAAGCCGACAGACCAATGGAAGCCATAGCAGCAGGAAAAGATTGACTCAGGACGAGTCAATAACGTGTGGTCGGGACCTATTGGGGCCTTTGTTAACAAATAGTTTTGAGTTGCGGAGAATAGGTGGTGGAGCGAAATCAAGGTAGACAGGGAGCTGTCACGGTTGCGGATAACCGGAAGATAGGTGGCGCGACAGTTGCGGAGAACAACACAGATGGAAAATATGGGAGACAAGGACAATCAACAGAACTCCCAGTAATCAAGAAAAAGAGGCAAGTAGCGGAGCAGGAAAAGAGGAAAGACTGACAGTCACGTTGGCGAAAGAAAAAACAGGCAATCAACTAGCAGAGATGAGTTAGTTAGTCAGTGCGGTAGAGGCCCGAGAGAGAGCAGAGCCGTAGGAGAGCTCTGTGAGATCTCCGTTGTATTGAATCACATTGTAATAGACTCTGCGGAGCGATGTATGCCGTTTGATATTGATAATGAAATATGATTATTTCTATGTTTAATGTTCTTATTTTAGTATTAAACAGTTGCTTACTATGAATGTATGCCCCGTTTTAAATTTTAATTCAACATCCTGAATATGCTTGATGAGTAATAACGTATACATAGTAGTGAGATCTGTCTGCTGTTTCAAGTTCCTTTAGTTGTTCTTCATGGTTGTAATCATATGGTACATGATTTTTCTCCTAATCTTACTAAGGTTACGACACACCTCGGGTGAGATGCTCTGCTCCTTGGAGTAGGGTGAAAATGTCGGCGTTGTACTAGACTACTGCGGAAACCTTGTTGGCCTCTATCCTGAACCTGGGTCTTGCTCAGAGACATCATTTTTTGCCAGCAAATGGTTCCGTTGCCGGGATCTAAAAATTCATTTAGGAGTTAGATCATGGTATCGTGGATCTATGAGAGAGAACTACGAAGCTGGTGGGATAACCACTTAGACTAGTTCATATCGCAACAAGCGGAGCTGCGACAACGGAGGGAAAAGACTGTCAAGGATCTGATCCTGTTTTCTGAATCTACAAGTGACCTATACGAAATTTTATGGGGAAAGTTTCCTGAAGAACTTTATAATTGGTTGCAGAGACTACAAGTCAAGTCACTTCCAGGAGGGTCGTGTAGAGTCTGTCGCAAGTGAACTGACACATATCTAGTAGCACTCCATCGATTAGATACCGATTTGACCCGAGCTGTAGATTTTTGGGTACAATCTACCTTGGAAGGATACATTGTGGAATTCGCTGCGGAGTGTTATCAATCCTTTTCAAAAGCGGAGGACATATTCAGATCCAGATTGCGGGGAGAACTGTTGAAGGAAATCCCGTTGTTGATCAAAGCTTTAATGGTAGACGAGGGTTTGATGGCATTTCAAAAGTCTAAGATGGAGAATTAAACCTCCAGTACTGGGGGAAGGAGATGAGGGAAAGATGCTACAAGTAAGTAAGAAGGGGGAATAGGGATATGGATGTTGGAACCTCCAGTAGACTGAGAGAGCGACGAGCACATCGGAGGGCGCAGATTGCTGAGAAGTGGCGGGAAAGGGTGATGAAGGAGTTTGAGAAGCAGGAAAGTAGTCGACATGGCAAGGAGAAGGCGCCGCAGATGAAAAAGGAAATGGAAGGCCAGATGGGATCCCAAGGAATAGGAGGGACCACCAAAAAATTAGGCAAGTGTATAGGAGCCCAGCCCGAAGAGAAAAGGGAGAAAAGTCGAATGTGGAGGACGCACGCCCTGAGGAGATATCCGATGTGGAGTTGCATGTCGCAGTGGAGCAACTATTTCGAGAGAGGCCGACACTCGTAATTCAAGGTAATCCTATTCTCTAACTATTTGTTATTATTCATTTTTAAATTTATTGATAAAAACTATTCCAATACCCATTTATTATATCTATTTTTAATTAATTTTTAATTTTTATTGATTAAAGCTACTCAATTGTTGTGACAGAGAGAAAGATTAAAAGCTTTGTTATTTTCTTGATAGAGATAGATTTGGAAAGTGCTGCGACAATAAATGTTTTAATATTTAATGTTTTTTCCAATGAATTAATATTTAAAAGTATTATCAACTCCGCAACTATTGAGACATTGAAATGATATTTAATCATTCATATCTCATTTTTGAATGTTGTTATTTTATTTTAACATGGATATTATTATTTTAGGCATTGTTTAATTTATAGATGAAATAGTTTTTTTTTTTCACTATAATTTATTAAAATATTGCAATACAATTTCAAGGTTTTTTGCTATTTAAATACATTTTTGGATACATAAATGGACTCAACACCTTTAAAAGCCTCTCGGACACTCGAATTATTCAGATTAAACAATTTAAACTCAAGTTTTAAAAATATCTGTCGTATTTTGATTAAAAATGACTTGAAAAATGGTCATGAAAAAGGTCATTTCGTCTATAAATTAGACTACACCGTTATTTTATTGTCTATTTTTGGTGTAGAGAACAATTTTAGATATTTATTGTTGTTATTGTGGGGTCTACTTAGCTATTTATATGAGATATTTAAGGTTGTTAGTGTAGGATCTTACATGGGCTGAAATGCTTTTTATATAATCTTAGTTCTTCGATATTTAGGCGTTTGTTTGTAATGGTGTTTGATTCAAGGGGTTTGTATGAATTAAATCTATGATAAATTGATTTTTTTTAATGATTAAAAAAACATTATGCAAATAAAAATGGTGTGTTGTTAATTAAATTGTGAAAAATATACTTGATACTTAATTGAAAGGTTAATACATATTTCTATTAATATATATAAGTTACAATTAATTAATTAATTTATTTTAAGATAAGTTAAGTTTAAGTTGGGGTTAACTCATTTATTAACTGGAAGAACAATCAACTTATAGTGGGATGTTATCATCAAGATAATGCAAAGCACGATCGATCTTGGATACCCCTTGAGATAGTTTAATTCTCCCAAAGTGACTTTCATCCTCAACCCCTCCCATAAGATTAGTTTGAATACAACATCTTGTCATGCAAGGTTAGTTTCAAGCAATAGCTCGATAAATTAATATCTAGATTTTTTTTTAGTCAATTTATTTGGGATAGGTATATTGAATTGAGATAATTTTATTTAGAATTGTATTTACATAGATTCAATGTAAATTTAGAGTTTCATCCAATTTGCGCATTTGGTTGTGATACATGAGTATTTATTCCAGATGAAAAGTGTAATGAAATAAAGTTTAAAAGGTTACTTTTGCATTGTTTTCAGATATTGTGAAGATGTAAAAGGGTATTAAACTTATTAGGCTCTATCACTAATGAGGTTAGAAGAATGTTTAGTTTAATTAATATCTATCAGTTTGTAGTACTTTTTTCTTTCTTTCTAAACTTCTTTTATATGGTTGCATTAATTGAAGAGGTTACATATTATTTTGAATTTTGAATTTTAGTTATCAATTTAAATTAACAGTTGAAAAATCTCACATTGAGTGTCATTATAATGTGTCATGAAAGCTTGAAGTTCTTACTTCCACAAGCCTTTGGATGACTACTATTGCACAAATGGGCAAGAGGCCAAGCATCCTTACCCCTATGTAGTATGATTGATAATTGATATACTCAAGAGCATGATGTGCCTAATTGACCAACCTTCAGTCACAAACTATGTGCAACAATTTGCAACAACATAAGTTAGCTCAAGCACATACCAATAATCTTAAATAGTCACACAAATACTCAACCAACATAGAAAACCATGTTACATATGCAAGGGAATAGGTTCACCCCTTCATGTTGTTTAACACAAATACATGTAGGAATACAATTTATGTCTCAACACTCCACTAAAAATCAACAATGGAACGATAACATTACATTGGCTTTGATAAATGCAATTTGTTAGCTATCATTGTGCTAAGATTAACTATCTTATGAGACTGGCTCATTAACTCTAACAATCATAATATCTTTTATTCTACTAAAGATGCTTACACTACTACATTTGGGTGCAAAATCCAACATTGATTATGTTAACTTAATGTTAGAAGCAATTATTTTAGGACATCAAAAGATATTATTTGATCAATCAATGCTCTTAAAAATATGGCAATTGACATCGATAGAATAAAACCCTTTAGACATTCAACATTGATGTGACATGTGCCACACTCTTTGTGGAAAAAGTATTCCTATGATTAGGGTTAAGAATCACAACTAAGCAGAAAGATAATACACACTAGAAACTTAGAAGAGCCACAAAATGTTTACCATTATAACTACTCATTTGGTTTCAGAGACTTACTTGGGAATCCCACAGTTGGAGAATATCTCTTTGATGAGTCATCTCGCTCCAAGGCCTTGTTCCAACACCTTTGTTGAATTTATGCACATAAGAGAAACAAGAACCTGGCAAGTAAAAGCAATATAATTGAGAAAAATCTAACTACCATAATTGCTTGGAACCAAACAAGTAATGGGTACCAATTATTTACAATTAACTAAATCGAAGCATAAAGCAGTACAAATAATTAGAGCGAGAACAAAGTGAGTTCTTTATGAAATGATTTGAACAACAATACAATGGTAACTATAACCTAGTTCTTATTGTTGGCACCATGCACAATTGCCTTTTAGATCCTTCTACCTTGGGCTGCTAAATCTCTACTCCATAATATTTTCTTATCAACACAAAGATGTGGCAAAAAAGGAGTATCTTTACAATGCAAGTTGAATCAGAGAATGATAAGGAAAAAAGAGTATTGATAGGGCAAAATGACTTAAAAACTTAGGGATTGCAAACTTTCATATTGGTAAATCAAATTGCCAACATAAGGATTCTTCATCTTCCTTTTCCACCATGGGCTTCATTATATAGTCCTCGAAGTTAATTGAGATCATTGGGAACGAGATATAATAGGTTATTTCTTTATAAAGCTCGTAAAATCTGCTTGAAATCATGCTACTATGTGCACATTTTATTTTTCACTTGAAAAATGTAGATATACATGGGTTGCTGAAGGGCAACAAGTGTATGCATAAGGAGAAGTTGTGTATGTATCTTTTATGTCTTAACCAAAGTAGGATATATGCACTCATAATGTGTTTTTTGAAGAGGTCGTGGGAGGAGGAATGTCTGCAAATGTAAGGGAATGATGAAACTAATCCATAACATACATTAGTGGAAAATCATGATATAACAAATGTCCTTGATGTGCAAGATCACGATGGAATCAAATACATTATATTAAGTGTAGGAGGATGTTGTCAAGTGGGCCTAAGAAAGTTCATTATACAACACATTTTAATGACGCATGCAAAAAGACAAGAAATTAAGAGATAACTCACTTCTAGAGGTGGGCGTAGCTATACTGAGGTGTAGAAAAGCATGGCCACCAAATTGAGTACATTATGGATCTATGAAGTATATATATAAAGAGTGATCATGGCCATGATAATGAATACATAGTAGATACATACATATACATATGAGTGGAAAGCATGACCACAAAAAAGACATGGTGGATTCATGTCATAGAAAAACATAGCCACAAATAGATACATAATGGATCTATGTATCAACATATAGAAGGAAAATTGAAGTGTATGAAATTAATAAACTCATCCCCCACAAGTACCAACATTAGATTTGGAAGTGGTATTGTCCAATAAAAATTAGATAACGACATAAAAGACATGATGTTGTGATAGGCCTGAGGTCTTTACCATGTGAATATATGATTTGAAGTCAAACACGAGAGACACCATTGGATTATCAATCATTGATGTATATCATTAACAAACACGAGAAAACCCACAAATGATGATAACAAGTTTTAAGGTTCTAAGTACATTATACCAAGTGTGAATAGATGAATTGAGGTCTTTTCCACTTAAGAATATATCAACTAGGGGACATTGGTGTGTTCCTCCTATCAAGAGCGAGGGATACTACCATTGATGACTACAAGTCCCAAGGTACTACAAACACTCTAAATCCCACCCTGGAGAAAATGAGTTGTAGTCGATGGGAATACATTTGTTGATAGGAGGGCATCAAGGCACCCCCCATCATCCAACAAGAGGAAGCTGAAAGAAAATGATTTGGAAGGACTTGAAAAAATAAATTGCAAGGGCTATCATCGAGTCCATCTCTTTCATACATCAAATGACATAGTACAAAGAGGAGACCCTCTAGTCAACAATAAATAATGAAGTCCACTGTGAGAGGTGAGGAATTCCACCATTGATGAAAACAAAACCTAAGATAATACACAAATCCCAACGTGTGAATAGGTATGTTGATGCCAAACACAAGGGAAACTATTTAGTCAATGACCAATGATGAATGTCATAGTTTGAACACTAGGTAACCTACCCATGATTTTATTAAGTCCAAGGTGTTACTCTAGGTCAATATATCAAAGCAATGTGCTATTATTGATAAGAGATGAACCTCGAGAAAGAAGTCAATGGAGACCTTCCATATTGGCATGAGTAAAAGAAAAATATGCTTATCAATGCCGAAAGAGATTTGATAAATGGGAAGCCCTACATGATAAGCTAGGAAGATATGAGGAATGATTGTAATTCCTGATTGAAAATGTGTTATCATGCACACACTATATTTCTTTATTCCAAAATGGAGATACATGCAAGTTGCTCAAGGGAAACAAGCACATGTACAAACCTTATCTAAGGAAAAATCACATACATACACTTTATGTGTTAACAAAAGTAGCATATATGGATTCAAAACTTATTTTTTGAAAAGTTCATGGGAGAATGAATGTTTGCAAATGTAGGGGAATGCTGAAAGCATACCATAACATGCATTAATGACAAACCATGCTATAACACACATGGAAATTCCTAATGAATGGTAATATTGTGGCACATGTTATGTGGCACCTTGCTAGTTGTTGATGCTAACATGACACCTTCCTATTTGTTAATTTAAATCAAGAGAGCATCAATGCAATAACATCAAATTAAGAAAGCTTTAGTAAATTGACACCCTAATTATAAGGTTGATGTCCCATGGATTTTTATTGTACTATATTGTTTTGGTAAAGTATCGATACATTAACGCATTAAAATATACCATGATATTTTCCTATTCATTTTGAAAATAGAAAAAGGCTAATAATTTTATCATTAAATAACAACTCTCCCTTCAATCACATGACTTACTCAAACAAAAGAGTATTAATCTTTATCAAATCAATTTTCTCACAAAATCATAAGTTCCACGTAATTCAAGTGAGTTCTTGATCATACTTAATGTTATATTCATTTGTACTAAATCTTTGTTGAATAAAATTCATACCCTTTTGTTTTAATAAGTCATATTATTAGAAGTGTTGTTAGTTAATATATATATATATATATTATGAAAATGAATTAAAATGGATAGTACGAGGGGAAGGGTGCTTTATGGCCTCAAGGAAGTTAATATTCAAAGTATTCATGGGGCTTAGGATGCATGACAAATAACCAAGTTGAAACTTATACCCTATACTTGGGGATTCAATTAACCAGAGAAAATCGGGTAGCTACTTTCACTATTTTAGGAAACTCCTTCTTCTTATTCAACACTTGGTGAAGGACTTCTCTTTGAGGGAAAAAACACTAGAAAGTCCTATGAAAGGAATTATGAAAGCAGTGGAAGGGTTCCCTTCAATAACATCTTTTCATATTCTCCGTAATCTCAATAATGATGCATACTTATGTGCTAATGAAGGGTGTAAATTAGGATTGAGATACTTAAAAATCAATGGTTGAATCAAGGCCTCTCCTATTTCTTAGAGATAAATGGATTGCCATTGCACAATTATGAAGGATTGCATTATCAATCGGTAATAGCGTGTCATGTAAATTTTGTTTTTTGGTGGGTTAGTTTTGTAAGGTATATACCTAAAAAACCTTGTCTTTTGTTGTCCAATTTGGAGTTCCTCTGGAAAAATTTGTAGTTTTGCTAGATAATAGGGCTTAAGATTTTTTTTTTAAGATATAACTATGTACTACCTAATGTATTTGCTCTGATTTAGGTACAAACTTGCATATAAATATAAAATTCTCATTCTGATTTAAAAAAAAAAGAATTAAAAATATATCTTGATTAATTTACAAATAAAATAAAAGTTCAATTGATTTACAAATAGATTAGAAAATACAAGTTAAAAATGAATTCAAATTTAAACAAGTGTAAATCCATCTTAACTCCAAATCTACCAAATGTTGAGAGAGATTAAATTTCGCAAAATACAAATATATTTTTTGAGTGCATAGCTTGAGAAAATGTTTGAGAGATTTGATACCTCTCAATGTTTGGTAGATTTAGAGTTAAGATGGATCTATGCTAGTTCTTCCTTATAATATTTATGTTATATATAAATTTCACATCTCTCTATATAGAAACATTCTTGTCCACGAGACTTTGGATTGACGATGAATGGGTGCACTACTAGAACGTTGCTTGCAATAGGTCACAGGTTTAAATCTCTTATTGTTTAGTGGACAAAAAAATATATTCTTATTTTTTATTTTATTAAAATCCGATAATACATCCAATTACTTACATATACCCTTGGCATTTCTCTTTGACATTTTTTTAATGATAAAAATCCAAATTGGTGCATGAGACCCCCTTGTTTGTAGGATAAGGGACACACCTCCGTGCAATGATTTGACTATTAAAATTTAGAAAGAGATACATACTCAACACCCTCTGAATTTAAACTTGCTAAGGTCTTGAGAGGAAACATATATTCTTAATGATTAGACCCCTCAAGTTGTTATATATATATATATATTACAAGTATTAAGTTTTAATATGTTTAATAATTACATTTGAATATGAAATTGTAAAATATCGTGGTTAAAAATATGAATCATTGTTATTTTAATTTAAATGGTAAAATATATCTTAATTTATAACTATTATTTATATTTTATATATTAAGTTTTAATATGTTTAATAATTACATTTGAGATTCACGTGGGTGGGGGGCGTTGACTGGAGGCTTCACAGTAGCGTTGGGCTACTCCAAATTGTGCGAACGCCCTCATGCTGCCACCAATCCTGCTCTGTGGAAGGGGATATGGCACTGTCCATCTTTGCCTAAAATCGATTTCTTCAACTGGTTGCTTTGCCATGGTAAAATTTTGACGGATGAAAACCTGCAGAAGCATGGATTCCAGGGTCCCTCAAGGTGCAGCTTGTGCAAGATTCACCAGGAAAGTGCTACGCATCTCATCCTTGAATGTCCTTACTCAATGCAAATTTGGACCGATCTCCTTGCCCCTCTTTGCTCCAACTTCGCTCTGCCTACCTCTTTGCCAGCTCTTTTTGCTAACTGGCTGCAAATTTATCCTGGTCCTCCCCCATCTAATAAGACGATCAAAGCTGCATGGATTATTCTCCCCAAATTAATCTGTTGGAATATCTGGCTGGAGAGAAATAAAAGGATTTTCAGGAATTGTAATCAAGAAGCGAAGCTTGTGGTAGAGAAAATAAAATGTCTGCTAAAAGAGTGCTTGAGTGATCATAAAGATGATACAAACTTAAGCCATCAAGACATAAATTGGGGCGCCGCTCTAGACATGCAGTTTCAAAAAGCTCCAAGCAAAATCCTCCTCCTCAAAGAATGGAAAATAAGGGCTCCAGCTAAAGAGTTCCAGGACTGGATCACAAATCACCCAAGCCATTCTTTTTTCTTTGACGGGGCTGCAAAGGGAAATCCGGGCAGAGCTGGAGCAGGAGGTGTCATTTTAAATTCAGAGGGCATAAAGACTCATAATTTCGCCTGGGGTTTAGGCATTGCTTCCAGCATTCAAGCAGAAGCATTGGCCCTTTTCCAAGGCCTTAAGATCCTAAAAGAACTGAGCATTAGGGAAGTAAATGTTTTTGGGGACTCCCAGATAACAATAAACATTATGGTTTCACGTTCTAAGCCTTCGGATCTAAGACTGGCAAGAATGATCTTCAGAATAACGGACCTGGCAAATTCATTTCAGAAATTGAGCTTCTACCATGTGTTGAGAGCCAACAACAAGCAGGCGGATACTGAAGCCAACAAAGCAGCCCTTCTATCGGTGGGAGCCTTGTGGAGAGGCGGAAAAGAGTCATGGGATCCAATCCCTTAAATTAAAAAGCAGACATGTTTTACTGTTTATTGTTAAACCAGTTTGTATGCATTTTCAAGCATGGGAAAATCACAGAATTAGACCTCATTGTTGCAAATAAAGAGAGAAGTTATATAAGCATAATGGTCACAACCATCCAAAGTTGTGCGGCAAATGCAAATTGTAACTCTCCTCTTGTAACCCGAATTCTGGCATCAAGGCCAAGTATTGAATAAAATCCACTACCCGTTTCTGTAAAAAAAAAAAAAAATTACATTTGAATATGAAATTGTAAAATATCGTGGTTAAAAGTATAAATCATTGTTATTTTAATTTAAATGGTAAAATATATCTTAATTTATAACTATTATTTATATTTTATATATATTTCATATCTTTCTATATAGAAATATTATCATTTCTAATTATATATTTATAATTAAATTTAAATATGAGGTTATGAAATATTATAGTTACGAATATGAATCATTATTATTTAATTTTTTCTAATGCAATATGCATATTATGGTTTTTTTTAAAGAAGAACTGTTTGTATTTTTTGTTTGTTTGTAAGCTAGCACCCATAGGGATTTGAACTAGTGACCTATTACAAGGAGTGCCTTAGTAGTGCACCCATTCACAGTCAACCCAAAACCCCATGGGTAAAATTGTTTGTAATTTTATTGATAAAAACAAATATGGCCTCTTTACACATGCCTCATCTAAAAGACCTACCCAAACTACATAAACATGGAGTTCATGAATCATTCCAAATGCTTGTCAATTTCGCTTATTATACTTTGAAAAAAATGACATGATTTTTTTTTTTTTTAATTGAAGTTAATAATATGAACAAATGAAATTAATAGAATTAAAAAATATTAATAAAAAATGTTTTGTGTTTTTTATTTATTTTTGTTAGTATGTTTATCATCTAGGGATAGTTTGTGGATTAAGAAACTGCGATTCGAGGGTCTAAGACATTAAAATTACCAGAAATCATATTCAACATGAGTTACACCAATGCTTAATATGGTTGAATTTTTTTTGACATCTCTCTTAACCACTGCAAGTTTTGAATCTTGGTTGTCTTACAAAAAAAACTCTCGAAATCTAATTGTGATAGTAAGATTTGACCTTTATCTCATAAACATTATCAAAACTCAGCCACAAAATTGTTCATAAAATTGCAATTTTAAATTTCTTAACTCATAGTTCTGAATGCATAAATTGATTTAACACCCTAAAAAACCCAAAAATATTTAAATATCCAATCCCAAAAACTAAAATTTGTAATTCCATATATTTTAATTAAATCTTAAATAAAACTAAAAAACATACTTGAAATTTTTTAATATAATTTAGTCAGTTGGGGTTATTCCAGGTGGTTGGGCAGAATGATTGTGTGGTGTGGCCTAGGCAGGGTGCGATCTCCAAGTGATTTTGATGGCTTAGATGCCCTTGGGTCGTGACTACTCAAGCCACAAGTTAGGTGTGCTAGACATATTAGGATTCACATTACCTAACAAACAATTTTTTTTTATCCGCATCTTAAATACTTTTAAGCATCAACACTTTAACTAACTTTTTGTTTTTTTTTGTTTTTTGTGATAACAATTCTCATCTCCTCATTCATCTATGCAATATGAGTTACTCCCCTTAGATGATCCTTTATATTATCCCATTCAAAATAATCCAAATTGAAAGAATACCCAAAATTATATATATATATATATATATATATATATATATATATATATATATATATATATATATATATATATATATATATATATATATAACTCTCTTTGGATGATCCTTTATATTATCATATATAGAACAATCCAAATTGAAATAATTCAATCAAATTAAAAATGATATATATATATATATAATGAAAGTATGAGAAACCATACAATATTTCCCCACATTTCATGGACAATAAACTGGGTAAATCGGCAGCCCTAATTACAGGGCCTTTTCCTAAGGGAATCGAAGACAGTCGAACCCATGATCAACAACAATTAACAACAATATCAAAGTACTTCACGTCTGGCTCTAGACCACTTGAGCTAAACCTTGGGGTTGATATTTTATGTTAATTACGATTTTCTGTTGAATCATAAACATTAGTATACAATGTTTCATGCTTTTCCTGCTCATCGTCATGGTTTACCACAAAGGAAACTAGGACAATGACAATGAAGGCGATTGGCTAGTTTTTCATGCATTAAAATATTCAAAAACATAAGTTCAGTGCTAACTATCCTACATTTAGACAACTGCATAGAGGGCTTGTCAAAATTACTACATATCATCTGCGAGGTGTAATTGGCCATCCATCTAACTATGAAAATAAAATAAAGTTTGTGAAGCCGAAACATAAGCCAAGAGGCCTTGGCGAGCATCATTTATCGGATGACGTTACTGAGGCCAATTCCTGTGCATTCGAGCCTACTAAAGGTTTGTGACCACACTAAAGATGACCTTGGATATGTGATAAGGCATCAAGGCTGACCAAATGAGAGCGTTGATGGCATTGGACCCTTTCGATATCATTGAGACATGCAATTATCTCATTGTGATCCTCATATTTTTCTTTGAGCACATGTTCGAAGAGCGCCTTCATTTGCTAATGAAGGGTGATGTAATTAAGGTATTTATTACATCATCCTTGGTGTGGCCATGGTTGGGGACCAAAATAGAAATTTCAGTTTGGATTTCAGAGTAAGAATAGGCCTAGCGGTCCTTGGTGATTAAAACTTCCAGTTTTTTATTTTCCGATTGAAACTCAAGTGGGGTAACATAATGAAAAATCACAACAATAGATTGGGCTTAAGTCAAGGATCGAGGCCTGGTCGAAGGGCCATGAACCCTAGACTCTTGATAAGAATGCATCTTTTGTCATGGCATGACATATGGGCGCAGATAGGAAACATAACTGTTAAACCCCCAAGGGATGTGAGAACTAGTGAACCAATAAACACTAAGCCAAAACAAGGCTATGAAGAAAATAATAAACTACACTTAAGCTAACTATGGTGCATGATGATTCAACAACGACTGAGCAAACAACTTTGGGAGGGAAATCTGGGCGAGGATTTGAGCCAAAACAAGCCAAAACACCCTAAGAATTATCGATGCCATTAGGACACCCTCTATACCAAACAGAAATTACACCATGCAGATATAATTAGACTGGAAAAATTGTAGTGACTGTAAATAAGAGATTTTACCACATTGTTGGTGGCCAAAAGGGCTCCAACTCACTGTGAATGTAGCTCTCCACTTTGCCAGATGACTCATACCCTAGAAATGTCTTCCCTTGAAATTTCTCTCGTGAAATAGGTTCTAAGATTTGTTAAAGGATGGATGCTATAGGGTTCTAGGGCGGGGGGCATAGGCCTTCACTCACGAAGTAGCCAGAAAATTCAACACCACAAAGGAAATATCCCACCAGTGGTTGCAAATTGATCCAAAATCTATGATTTAATTTGAAATTATTACAAGTGTGATTAGCTTAATGAGTGAATAAAAAGACTGTACTTGAAGAAATAAAGGAAGAAAAGAATTGGACAAGAAGAAATCAAGTTGTTAATGGAGTTCATGTTGAAAATGGAAACAAGAAAATCCTCATTTAATTTTCCCTTGAATTAAATTAGGAGAAAATTGTAATTCCACATTACAAGACAATAAGAATATGTTAAGTAAATTAGTTTGACTTAGTTGGATCAGTTAATTCGAGTTGAGGGCCTAACTTGAGTCATGTGGAGTGGTTCCTAAATTTTAGGAGACTAGGTTGAGTTTAAATTGAGTTGTAATATTTTAATTCAGTTAAACTGAGTTAAAGTCAGTTAAACTAGTTCCAACTGTTGGAGGAACTAGTGGGAGGTCTAGTAGTGGGGTGTGTACTCAGTGATCAAGAAGTTAACTAGTAAATCAACCATAATTAACTCATGCATGCATAAAATATGAGTTACCTAGTTGAGATTGTAGTTCAAGGGCAGTGTACTATCAACTATATAATTATCCAAGTTGCACATGTGGTGCATGTAGTTAGCGAAGGACCTATAAGGATTGTGTAGTTCGGGATGGGAATTTCCCTAATTAATACGAGGCTAATTCCTAAGGAAACATAACAAGGAAATAAGGGCTTGGGCATGAAGTATATCGGTTAAGTATTGACCATAGGCAAGTTGTGAAGCATCGAGATAGATTGTACTAGTGTAGAGATTGTTCAAACCTTGAACAAGCATCGTATTTCTCCTCTATTTTCTTATTAATGCAATACAAATATGAATGGGTTTTGAGAAGTGGATTTCCCCTAGATAGATATGTATGTTATGTGTATTGATTCATGTCGCATGTTTTTGATATTTCTTCTCAATCGTGAATTTATTTTCGCAAATTAGTAGAAGTAGATTTGAGTCTTATGTTTTAGAACATTACATAAACATTATTGAATCTACAATTAATTTCTACAGTTCACCTAGTGTGGTCTATTTCCAGGGCATCATCCAAAGAGTTACTACTCTATTAAGTGATGCAAAAGTGAAGTTACAATCACCAAGTCTCCAACCTGCAACAATCCTCATCCTTTATCTTGTTACAATATGGTGGTCTCTAGAAAAGCCACTTCATCCCCTTTGGACAACAACAACAAGGATCCAAAACCACTTTTATTCAAGTTCCATAGAGTTAATACAACATAAAAACAATCTATGTTGACATTCCTTTCAATTTAATGCCCTCTAGCACATTATAAAAGGTTCTAAGCTTATAAAATGCAGGCATTCGATTTAATCTTGCGGTATATTATGATATATTTAGCATTATATTTTAACCAAACTTTAAATATGTGTTATTTGATACGTTGAAAAAAACCATACTGTGGCGTTTTGGTTGGTCCATTAGGCTATTTGCGAGGGGTCGTAGGGTCAAATCTTGTGGACTCCTATTTCCATACCCTTACTTGCAACCAACTTCAAATAGATTATCCCTTGTTTTCCACATAAGTTCGTTGGTTGACAGAGTACTTAAATGGTTGGTGTTGATGTCTTGGAGGTCGTGTGGTTAAGCCCATGGATCTCTAATTTTGGCATCTGACCAGCCCATAAACTTTAAATTTAGTTTATGTCCACTAAAATATAACCATAAACAATTGGCATAGTGGTTCAGTCATTGGAATATTATTGTTATCATAAATCGGATTGTCCACGGTATCATTGGAATATTACGGAGAAGTCGCAGGGTCGATCCTTCCTGTTGCCATTTTTAACCCCATGTCAACTTAACAAAAATTTAAATTTAATTTATCTGGAACCTTTGTAAATGGTAGTTGATGTCGAGATAATTGAATGTTCTGTTGGTAGTGATTAGGTTCGAGGTTCGATTCGCCTCAACGGATTTTTCCCCAACTCTGGTAGCCAAATTGAGGCTACCATGTGTCACCTCTTGATTGGTCCTTATTAAAGTTATGTCAAACTCCTCTTGCATAGTCAACTTACCAAGTCAACTTGCCACGTCAATACCATGTCATCAATTATTTTGTCTTGCTCTGATGTTGCCACCTATCGACCATGCCAACAAACCTTGCCACGCACCACACTCTGATTGGTTGACATGTCATGCCACATTTGCATTTGTATTTCCATATCAACATGAATATTGTTCATATAACCACTTGCTATCATGTAGTGTTTCCACGTGGCACACCTTGCAAAACTTTAGAATGCCATAAATTTCTCATATGACATTTTTTTGACTTCGTTAAAGTGCCACTTGAAATATCTTGACGAGCTCTTTGACAAGGAGACCTTTACATAAATGTTTGAAGACATAAATTTTATCAAGTGTGTTGATCCACCTAGATCAATAATAGTCACTTGTATAGAAGAAAAAGTAGGAGTGGTGGCGTGGGAGGTAAGAACGTGCAATGGATGCAGAGTAAGCTATTTTAATGTGCTTGAATGTCGAGGCTATTGGCATGTGTGAGTTCATGGAGGGAAATGGCCACACCATTTCCCCCCCATGAAATCACACATGCCAATTTATTGGTTTTCATTTATTTATAATTTAATCATACAAAAATATCAATCTTATTTTTGTGGCTTACCACATGGGAAACTAGATCAACAATAGTTAATATATTGCAAAGTACTTTTGTTTATCAAAATTATCCATATCAGAATCCTACATAACTATCTTTAGGCCATGATAGATGTCTTGGAAAAATTGACCAACACTTAGCCAATTCTCAGACCTTGCTTAGCCCAGCCTTGCACACACAATCCCTTGGGAATTAATCCCTATTAAATAGGATAATCAACCTTCCTTGACTACACAATCCATCACGACCTTCTCATGACTCTATAATTGCGCCTGAGAAATTTGCTAATAATACAACTGATAGTTAAGTTCCATTTAACCTCTGTCTCAACTGGGTCTTCATGAGAACTGACATGCATGCAACTATTAATAATGAATCATCAGTTATCTGATTTATCACTACTTGTGAATTAATTCTAATTTAATTCACTAGACCTCTCACTAATTCTTCATTCAGTTAGAACTAGTTAAACTGATTTTAACTAAATTAATTTGAGTTAACTGATTACACTCACACCACACTAGTGCTACAACTGCAACTGGACCCCAAAAATAATAGAATCACTCTACATGCCTCATCTTAGACCCTCAACTCGAAATTCTTGAGCTAACTCAGTCTTCATGACTTAGTTAACTAATACAAGTTGTTATGAGATGAAATTACAATTTATTTAAGGGAAAAATAAATTAGATGCCCACATTTAGGAGTAATGTGTAACTGAATTCCTCACCAATGTGTGACTGGAATCCCACACTAGTATGTGGTCAATTTTTGTCCTTTCTCATTGTGAATTTCATTGTTTCTTGTTGAAAATTTCAACACTCCCTCTCAATAAGAAAATAATTCAATCTATCCCAATTTGTACCTTCAGAATGTTCTACATGCAACACTTCTCTAGAGTTGTTTGCACCTGCAACTCCTGAAACTGAATAGCCTCTGAATAATTGAATCAGTATGATGAATCTGTCTCTGATTGCTACTAGTTACTACATTGTCTACTTAAATCTCTGCGTTGTTGTTAACATCTACATCCGTTCCATCTGCACTGCTACCAACTTTGATCTGCGCTCCACTACTCAATACCTATCACTCTTATTTCTATCTTCCTGACATCTGAATGCATCAATCTAACAGATCCTTTCTGCTACTCCTGTATTGTGGGCTCCTCGTAGCCAGGTTCGATCCATGAGACACACCATCTCAATGGACCGTGCCCAAATTTCTTCTTGGGATTATATCTGCACATCGCCGCACCTCACACCTGAAGGTATAGCTACATGTACTCCCTCTGCCCATCTGGCTTGAAATTTTCCCCTCCTAGAGGTCTCTTCTTGAGTGGAATCTTCCGCTCGGTCTCCTCTCTACTTCCCAATTGTGGCTGCTCCACTACCTTCTGAGACTATTTCTGAGGTTGCATGTTGAGAGATAATTTCTCCCTCTCAACTACCAAGTCATTAACCATTGCTTTTCTCCTCAAAGCTTTGCATGCATCCTCAAACTTGAGAGCATACCGGTTCTTTATTCTTACAACGATTTGTTTCAACTTTCACGTGGCTATGTGTTTAAGGAACACTTTTCATTTTCTAAACATCACATCATAATCACGGTCTTCCAATACCGCGACGAAGACAATATTCTTCCTTAGGCCTGAAACATACAAAACATCTGCTAGTCTAAGAGGGGATCCAAACTCCCTCTAAAAGGTAAATGTATCTATGTCGGTCGCGTTATACCTCCCGTCATATCCAATCTCTATGTTCTGCTGGAGGTCCTTCTCCACCAAGTCACTGAAGATCTCTATTCCCTGTCATATGGAATGAGGCATCATTGTCTAGATACCAGATGCATCCCATTAAAATGTTGGCCATACATGCAATGAGAGTAAAATCAAGCTCCAACTGTGAAGCTAGCACTTCACCCACTGTAACTGCAGGTTCCTTCTTGCTTGCCTTCTTTTGTGGACAATTTGAGGCATATTACCCATGCTCATGACAGTGAAAACATTTGATCTTGGACAAGTCTCCCTTTCCCTCTTTGCCTTGGGATTTATTTCCCTTGGCCTTCTTTTGTTTTTCCACTAATGCAAAATCTTCTTCTTGGTTGGTGTTGGAGGTCCCGTCTTTAGTTCTCCACCTTATCTCTTCTATTACCAAGTCGATCCATAAACGCTCCTAGTTTGGTAACTTCTCCCTCCCATTCACAAAGTCCTAGTAACTATGCCATCTCTTAGGTTGGCCTAGAAGTGTTAGGCTCACCAAGTCATCATCAGCTACGACCACACCAACACTTCCAAGCTCATATCGACATTGAGTGAACTTCGCCAAGTATGTTGGTACCGTCTTGCCCTCCACCTTCTTGATCTTTTTGAGCTTGTCCTTCAGCACCAACTTCCTTTGGTCGCTGCTATTATGAAACAGATCTATCAAGGCCTTCCACATAACATATGGAGTCGCCTTCCCATGGAGAATCGAGACAATATGATCTTGAACTTCCTCTAACAAGATCCTTCTCGCCTTTGCTACCTTCTTCTGACGTGCATCAAGAAGTTTGGCATATGCTGCTGCGGGCTTGGGAATATCAACATCTATGAATTCCTTCAACTAGTTGTCCTCCAACATTACCTCCATCCCGTCCTTCCATGCAATATAATTCAAAATTCCCTCGAGTTCATATTCGAGTCTCAAGCCATTGAAAGACATACTGATTTGCCGCTGGATCCTGAAGAATAAATCTGCAAATTTGAAAATGTTCAAGACAAACTCATTTTCTTCTCTTCTATTGTGATTCCTGGCACTCTGATACCATGTATAAATTATATAGAAGCTCTATACCAATGGATTCAATCCGATCTTGTGATGTACTAAAACAAGATACTGAATCCTTCTACAATATTTCCGGAATATAAAACACGATCGCTCAATCACATGAAAGTAAGAGAAAGAAAGATCAATCACACAACACAAGATGTATCTTGGGGAAAGAACCTGCTCAAAACCCCTCTATCGTATATTGTACATAGTCAAAGAATCATGAAACACTACAATGATTTCTCACATAGAGAAAATCCTGCACACTACCGATCGTCTCACCTTGATCCTGCTCAAAACTGACTAGCAATTCTTAGGCAAAATTGACCAACACTTAGCCAATTCTCAACCCCTACTTAGCCTAGCCTTGCTCACGCAATCCATAGGAAATTAATCCCTATTAAATAGGATAACCAACCTTCCTTGACTGTGCAATCCATCATGGCCTTCTCATGACTTTATAATTGCGCTCAGGCAATTTTCTAATAATACAACTGATAGTTAAGTTCCCTTTAACCTCTTTCTCAACTGGGTCTTCACCAAAACTGACATACATGCAACTATTAATAGCGAATCATCAGTTATCTGATTTATCACTACTTGTAAATTAATTCTGATTTAATTCAATGGAAATCTCACTATTTATTCATTTAGTTAGAACTAGTTAAATTGATTCTATCTTAATTAATTTGAGTTAATTGATTACACTCACACCACACTAGTACTAAAATTGCAACTTGACCCCCAAAATAATATAATCACTCTACATGCCTCATCTTAGACCCTCAACTTGAAATTATTGAGCTAACTCAGTCTTCATGACTTAGTTAACTGATACAAGTTGTTATGAGATGAAATTACAATTTATTGTCCAATTTATTCAAGGGAAAAGTAAATTAGAAGGCCACTTTTAGCACTACTGAATTCCTCACCAATGTGTGACTGGAATCACACTAGTATGTGGTCAATTTTTGTCCTTTCTTGTTTCTAATTTCACTTTTCTTGTTGCGAATTTCAACACAAGATTCATGTAATAGGATTCCTTTGAGTAGTCTATCTAAGAAGAAGTTTTGGGTCAAAAATGATTTTTAGCCTAAGTCCAACTTGGATAATTTGAAGATAGCAGCGGATATTCGTATGGAGGTTAGTTAGGTCACAAAATAATATTTAAAGTGCTTTAGTGAGAAGGTTTGGTGGTGGAATTTATGGGTTCCATGGGGGATTCTTCCTCTTTTGAGTCTCCTAAAGATACCTTTTATAAGGTTTCAACTTATGTCACTGTTATTTCTTTGATTTTTGGGGATCTACAAGTATTTCCTTTCGATATAGAGGGCTATTATGATATGTTATCTTTTGGTTTGAATGCTTTGACCCATTTCTCTCCTTAAAAAGCATTGAGATCATCATTTCCTCCACCGGGGTATTCCCCTTCTCTCACACTTTTGATGAAAGGTGTTTCAGTACCCCTCTTTGGTGAGTTTCTTGGTGTAGATGTTGGGGGGGCTTTAAGGGAAAATATCAATCTCAATAGCTCTTCCTATTATAATTATTCTTCCAAGTCTTCTCCAAGAAAATGGTATAAGCTTCAATTTGAATCTAATTCATCATTAGCTTGGCCTTCAATGGGTGTACTAGCCTTCGATTCTTCTATAGCTTCCTCAGTGGGGAGGAAATCCATTTTGTCAAAAGCTTAGTAGAACATGGTTTTAGTTATCAAGAAAGGAAAAGAAACCATCAATAGGGCCCTTAGAGTAGCAAAACCCTAATGTTTGGTTCCCTCATGAAGTGATTATCCTTTAATTATAGAGGGGTTGGAGATGCCCATAAATTTTTAGCCCTAAAAAGGCTTACAAGATTTCAAAATCCCTATATCATCTTAATCAAAGAAACAATGCAAGCAGGTTTCGAAGTGAGGGATGATTTAAAATTGAGGCTTGAGGGGTGGAATTTTCATACTCCATATGTTATTAGACACATGGGGGGTTTTATCTTAGCTTGGAGCATTACGCTTCAGGCAATCTCATTTCCCAACTTGAGTTTGACCATCTTGTATATGTTGGATGTCAAGGAATTAAACATTCCTTTGAAAGTAATTAATCTTTAGGGTCCTTACGTGGATAGAGGGCCCATTTGGGCATCAATGGTGGAATTTGGATTTCTCTTTTATGATATCATTTTACTTGGAGGAAATTTGAACCTTACTTTTTCTTTCTTGGAAGTTTGGGGGGCTCATCTGAAAAATATTTGTAATGCAATTACTTGAAATATCAATTCAAATTTCTTAAATTAGTATACATGGATCCTATGAAGCTATTTCCCGCAAAGAGGAATTCAAGATTAAGCTATTTCAAAGAGACTATATCATGTTTTGGTTTCTGAGTCTATGCTTGGGAACACTTTATTCTTAAATCCTTGGCTGCGTCTAGTGGTTTATCTGATCATTTGCCTATAATATTTGAATATAAAAAGAAGGTTTGAGGCCTATTCCCCCCCTTAAATTTAACCATTTGTGGTTTCTAAAAGAAGGCCATAACAAACTAACAAAGGAGAATCAAGTTCATCTAAGTTTGGAAATTCCTTCCTTCTTCATGCAACAATTCACTGACAACATTTCCAGTCTAAAAGTAAAAATCAAAGTCTAGAGAAAATAGTATAAGGATAATTCTTGGGCTCGACTCAGAGAGACAGATGAAAATAAAATCCCTTTTTAAGGGGAAATGATATGGTATTTTCTTAGTTTGATTCGTGATCTATTAATGATGAAATGATTTCTAGTTTGGATGTAGAAGTTAGAGAGGCTGAAGTGAAAAAACACTCTCTTATCATTCAAAATAAGGAAGAGCTAGGGTCCAAATGGCTCTAGAGTGGAATTTTATGTCGGATTGTATAATATTATTAAGGAGGATATTCTTAAAATGGTAAAGTAATATTAATGGTCTAGGAAGGTGTTTAGGGCCCTTACCTCAATATTCATAGCTCTTATCTCCAAAAAATATGATGCTTCTTCCTTCAATCATTGTCGTCTAATTTCTTGTTACAATTTCATATATAAGCTAGTTTCCAAGTTGATAGCCCTTATGCTTAAGCCTATTTTTAGTGAGATAATTTTTGCAGAACAATTTGATTTCCTCCATCATCTTCAAATCCATGACACGGTACCTCTTGCCTAGGAAGCTTTACATTAAATCAAGTTTTCAAGGATACTGGATATGGTGCTCAAGTTATACCTCCCCAAATATTATGACAAAGTAAATTGGTATTATTTGCATTTTATCCTTCTCTAGATGGGTATGAATATAAACAATGCCAATTGGTTCATGGGATGTGTGGAGTCTATTTAATTTTCAATATTTGAGGGCCTTGGTGGGGGTGCCCCTTATCACCCTTCCTATTTTTCTTGGTAGTTGAAGGCATAAGCAAATTGACGATGGATGTGAGAGAAAATGGGGATCCCAAGGGAGTAAAGCTATCTCTATCCAAGTTCATTTCCCATATTCTATTCATGGATGATGTCCTAATTCTCAGTACTAGGTATAGTAATGAATTTCTTCGCCTTAATCAAATCCTGAAGATATACAAAAGGGTGACATGTATGTAAATCAATTATTCAAATTCATGTTTACTTTCATGTCATCTCCCAAGGATATTTTGGTTTAGTTGCAAAACTGGTTGTAATTTCCTTGTAAGGATTTGGATGTTGGTCTAAAGTATTTAGGCTTTTTCCTTAAGTATATTTCTTACAATTTAGTAGATTGCATATGGATGCTCCAATCTCCTTTTCGAGGAATAAATTGCTATTATGAGGTGGTCATTTAGTCTTTTTGAAGTATAGTTTTGAAAGTATTCTTGTATTTTGGACATTAATTACAAATGTTCTTAATGGTATCGTATTTAATATTAGGAAGGTTAGTTTTCATTTCTTATGGTATGGAAATTTGGAATCATAGGGCATTCCTTTAGTGAAGTGGTCCAAACTTTACATACCAAAAAATGGGGAGGTTAGGGGCTTAAAAACATTTTTATTTTCTCTCAATCTATTGTGGCAATAATTCTTTGGTATCTCCCACATAATTACACACTTTTGGGCTTTTGGGAAGAGTTATGAGGTATGAATACCTAAATGGTTTATCAATGTAAGAGTGGTATACATAGCCTAAAAAATCATCCCAAAATGGTTCTATGATTTCAAGAGCTCTCATAGTTACTTTCGTTGTAATTAGTACATGGATCATATGGAAGGTAGGAAGTGGAAAAATTTGGGGAATATTCTTGGATAGGGATAGGTGGCACCTTTTTCCTCTATGAAAATCTCGTTTGGTCTCTCATCAAAGCTATAATTTATTCTTTGGTGGATGCAAAATCTCAATACCCACAAGAATTAGGTAGAAGGGGTTGAAAATCATATTTGGATATATTCCTAGTGAGGGTCAAAGCTATTGAAGGGCACAACTGCATTGGAATCTTAAGATATTTCTTATAAGATTATGTGATGATGAATAAATTCATTATGCTAGAGTAAAATTCCACAAATGGGTGCTTTTTAAACTATGCTTGGATATAATTATCATATTGAAATTTAGTTTGTAGGGGAAAATGTTAGGTCCCTATAATACTAGTGTACCCCCTTATTTTTATTGTCGTGCCCATGCAATCCAAATATTTTTATTATTGCGCCCCATAAAAGCCCACTATTTTTATTTTTGTTCCCTTACATTATTATTGTTATGTAGGCTCTGATTCTATTGTGATCCCTTAGACTCCTATATATATAAAGGAGGTCTTGTCATTTGCATCATCCAAGAATTGTTTATTTATGTAATGTAAAGGAGGTTTCCCCCTCGAAGAGGCTAATTTTTAAGTCGTCGATCTATCTTTTCTTTTGTGTGAGCTAGTTGCATAAAATTTCGTATGAGAGATTTGGATTCTAGGGTTTCGCTTCTTCAAACATGTCATCTTGGAATTTTCGCTATAACTTTTTTTCTATGAAGCTTTAGAAGTTGAAATTGTAATCATGTAGATGGACTATTGGTGAAACTCTATACAAAATTTAGATCTCATTTCGCTATATTTTCGGAGACATGATCTGAGGAAATTAGGGTTTTTGCAGGCTCTAGAACTTCATCTAAAACAAGTGATCTAAGGAAAATCATTGTAACTTTCATTTAATCCATCAGATTTGAATTTTGTAAAAAGTGGACGAAAGTGCACAGACTGTAGTTTTTCGTGTAGCAATTTTAGGGCCGAATGTTTAAATAGGGACACATGGAATCCCTTATAACTTTTCTCTATTGAACTAGTCCATAATCAGGACATCATGGGATATTTGGCATAAATCCATATTGAAGAATCCAATATTGGCCTAACTCGTGGCATTGTAAATAAGATTCAGAGGACTACAATAGGACTGAGATTCACACCTTGGAGATATGAAATTACAAATATATAATTGTTGCAATTTCGAGCTCCTAAAAGAAAGAAAAAATATGTGTATTTTTTAAAAAATTGCATAAGTTTTGATTGAAAAATAAGTTTGAAGTGATTCCAAGGGAATATTGAAGCACAAATATTAGTATTAGGTTCTAAAATTCCTCCCAAACAAAATAATTACACACGCATTAAGCCCTCATAAATATCTACTATGAAGCATGAAGATGAAGAAGTGCAACATGATATATTAACATTACGAGACCAAGTGTAACAAATTTTACTCTCACAAAGAGTAACCAAAATGAAATGGAAGCTAAGATGGATGGTTCGAAGAATGGTTTAAAATATGGAAGGTTTGAAGGATGTATTGAAATCATACATGGAAGGTTTCAAGGATGGTTTAAAAGTAGTCATGGAAGGTTTGACAAAGTTGCTACAAGAAATGCTTCCTAATGGCGAAAAGGTATTAGATGAAACTAATGATGAGAACAAAATAAATGTCAATCATGATTTAACAGATTCTAACGTTGGATTTAAGACCCATCACATTCCAAATATTGATATGAGGAAGTTTGATGGAAAGGATTCAGTAACATGGATACTACAAATGGAGCAATATTTTGATCTCCATAATGTGCAACACACACAAAAGGTATGCATTTAAAATTTATATTTAGAACCCAATCAATTTGTATGGTATCGATGGATTTGTTCTCGTAAACCACTTGTCACTTGGTCAATTTTTACGGAGGAAATAATAGCACATTATGAGGATACAAAGAGAAACATGTTCTTTAGCTAATTGATAAATCTCAAACAAAAGGGTTCAATGGCGAAACATATTGAAGACTTCCAAAAATTGAATATAAGGGTAAATGATATTCTAGAGGAACATAGGATTGATGTCTTGGAGATCCTGATTCATTGGGATCCTGATTCATTAGAGAAGGCATTTAGGGTGGCAAGAAAAGTTGAAAGCAAAATTATGGCAACAAGGGAGTCTACCACTCACAAATATAAAGATGGAAGTGTTGCTGCTCGTAGCCTTCTAGAACCTACAAGGTTGAAACCACAACAATTGGAAGAAAAAATAGCAAAAGGGATTTGTTACAGTTGTGATAACAAATACACTAAATTTCATAAGTGTGTTGATAATAAAGCATTTTACATAGATTGTGAAGAGGAGGAAGAAAAGGAATAAGAAATGTCAAAAGAATAGGATATACACCAGGAACCAACCCTACATAAAGAAGAAATGAATCCGACCATGTATTTTAATGCATTGGCATGAATTACCACTCCTCAAACTCTCAAGATAAAAGGAAATATCAAGAAGAAAAAGCTAATAGTGTTGATTGATTTGGGTAGTAACCATAATTCTATTCATTGTAAGATAGCTAAGGAATTGAATTACTTCCTATATCCAACACCAGAGTGTCGAGTGATGGTTTCAAATGGAGGAACTATAAATTGCTCTGGAAAGTGCCATAATATCAAGCTAACCATTGGCGACTATATATTGAATAATCCAATGCTTTCCATTCTAATGGGTGGTGTTGATATTATACTAGGAGCCCAATGGTTACAATATTTTGGTACAATAAATTTTAATTTTCAAGAATTTTTCTTGAAACTTTTTTGGGAAGGAAAGAAATTTGAATTAAGGGGTATTTCACAGAAACCAAGAAATATAATCAGCTCTAATGGCATGACAAAGCTTCTAAAGAAATAAAATCGAAATCATATACTTTTCCAGATATCCAACAAGTCTCGGACAATCATTCCAAGGTATTTGAGACTGCCAAAGACCTCCCACCTATTTTTAATCATGATCATGCTATTCATTTGATTCCAGGAAGTGTTCCTCCAAACATCAGGCCTTATAGATATCCCTATGCGAAAAAGGGTGAAATTTAAAGTATTGTTACATAAATACTTGAAGCTGGTATAATTCAACCTAGTCAAAGTTCTTTCTCTGCTCTAGTAGTATTGGTGCATAAGAAGGATGTATAATGGCACATGTTTTGGATTATAAGAAGATCAAAAAGCTCACTATTAAAGATAAATTTCCCATTCCTACCATTGATGAATTGTTGGATAAATTACATGGAACAATTTACTTCACCAAGTTGGATATCCGTTTAGGATATCATCAAATTAGAATGAAGACTAAAGAAATTCTGAAAATAACATTTAGAACTCATGAGGGTCATTATGAATTTTTGGTCATGCCTTTTGGCCTTACCAATGCACCTTCTACATTTCAAGGTTTGATGAATTCCATTTTCAAACCCTTCCTTAGAAAATTTGTCTTAATATTTTTTTATGATATACTAATCTACAACAAGTCTTGGAAGGATCATGTTCAACATGTTGATAGGGTGCTAAAACTATTGGAGGAGAAAAATTATATGTAAAAACCTCCAAATGTTTCTTTGGAGTACAGGAGGTGGAAAATCTGGGTCATATTGTATCTCATGAGGGTGTTAAGGTAGACCCTAACAAATTTAAATCCATTAAGGAATGGAAAATACCCACAACCATAAAGTTTCTTCTAGGATTTCTCGAGTTGACAAGGTATTATCGCAAGTTTGTTAAGAATAATGGGATTATATCAACACCTATAAAAACATTATTGAAGAAAGATACATTTTCTTTGACTCCAGAAGAAACTCAGGACTTTGAAAATCTTAACGAGGCAACGTGCCAATCATTGGTCTTTGCTATGCCAGACTTCACAAAAACCTTTATCACGGAATGTGATGCCTTCAGAAATGGAATTAGTGTTGTTTTAATGCAAGACAGAAGACCCATTTCTTTTGAAAGTCATCCAATCAAAGGAGAGTATTTACACAAACCTATTTATGAGAAGGAAATTTTGGCAATACTACATGCACTAAAGCAATGTTGACCTTACCTAATGGGAAGAATCAAGGTAAAAGAAAATCATGACAGTCTTACATAATTTTTGGAACAAAGAGTATCTTCAGAAGAGCAACAAAAATGGGTCACAAAGATGTTGGGTTATGAATTTGAAATCATCTACAAAAAAGGGAAGCAAAATGTTTTTGTAGATGCACTCTCAAGAAAAGACGAGGATGCAGAAGCATTGCTTTGTGCCATTTGTATTATCCAATCAGATTGGATAACCGAAGCAAGGGATGAATGGAAGAATGGTGAAGAAGCATGGACAGTCATTCAAAAGTTGCATCAAGATCCCAATAAATTTGATACATTTAGCTGGAAAAATGATTCATTATGGTACAAAGATAACTTATATCTTTGTAATAATTCCCAACTCAAACAAAATATTATTTTGGAATTGCACACCTCTCCCTTAGGAGGGCACTCGAGATTTTTAAAAACTTAATACGGGGTCAAGAATATTTTTTTTTGTGATGGCCTTAAATATGATATTCAAAAGTTTATGGTGGAATGTTTGGTTTGCCAAAAACATAAAGTGGAGACAATTAATACCCTGGATCTATTACAACCTTTTTCCATTCCAAGTCAACGTTGGGAGGAGGTTTCAATGGATTTTATCACAAGTTTACCCAAGTACAAAGGAAAGAGTGTCATCATGGTGGTAGTTGATAGAATTACCAAGTATGCACACTTTTGTGCATGATCTCATCCATTTAAAACCAACACATTTGCTACTGCATTTATGGAAACATTTCAAAAGCTACATGGAAACCACAAGATTATTGAAAGCGGCAAAGATCCCATTTTTATTGGAACTTTTTGGACGAAATTATTTTCTTGTCTCGGTACTCAATTAGCTCATAGCTCATCTTATCATCCTCAATTTGATGGGAAAATTGAGAAAGTGAACAAATGTTTGGAATGATATCTTCATTGCTTTGTATCTAGTAAACAAACACAATGGGTTAAGTGGTTACCTCTAGCTGAATGGTGGTATAAAACATCCTTCCATACTACAAAAAAAATGACCCCATTTATGGAACTTTATGGATATCATCCACCGTCCATCATATCATATTTAAGAGAAAATTCTAAGGTTCAAGTAGTGGACGATCACATTGAGGATCAACAACAATTTATCCAACTCTTAAAGGATAACCTTAGTTTGGCGCAGAATCGAATGAAACAACAGGCATATCAACATTACAACGAAAGAAGTTTTGATGTAGGTGATTGGGTATTTTTACGAATACAACATACAAAAAAATGTCTCTCAAGCAAGCTAAGAAGGATTTTAAATTATCACCAAAGTACTATGGTCCTTAGAAGGTGCTGCAAAAGATTGGTACTATGGCATACAAATTGGATATTCCTGCATCTTCCAGAGTGCACCCAATTTTCTATGTTTCATGATTAAAGAAGGTTATAGGTGACAAGATCCCAATTCAAACAATATTTACAGAACTTGACGAGGAAGGAAAAATCATATTGGAACCTGAAGTAGTCTAGAAACAACAACCCGACAACTATGAAATCGATAAATTTTGAGAGTATCTCATCAAATGGAAGAACTTACCCCCTGAAAATTCCACATGAGAGGACGAGAATTTTATACAAAAGCATCCAAAACTACTCAATCATTGAGGACAACACTTTTTTGAAGGAGAGGGGCATGTTAGGTCCATATAATACTAGTGTACCCCCTTATTGTTATTTTTGTGCCCCATAAAATCCTACTATTCTTATTGTTGTGCCCTTACATTATTATTGTTATGTAGGCTTTGATGATATTGTGACCCCTTAGACTCATTTATATAGATAAGAGGTCTTGTCATTTGTATCAACCAAGAATTGTTCATTTATGTAATGTAAATGAGGTTGCCCCCTCTAAGAGGCTAATTTTTAAGTCGTTTATATATCTTTTTTATTTTCCATGAGCTGGTTGCATAACAAAAAATCAATGGTGGTGGAAAATAATTTGGAAGATACATGGGCCTCTAAAATGTATAATAGTTCTATGGATATCTATAAACAACAAGATTCATACCGAGGATAATGGAACTCAGAGAGGATGGTGTGGTCCTAATATATTTTCTCTTTGTTATCTTGACGTTGAGTTAGTTTATCATATTTTCATGTCTTTTCAATATGCAGTTCAGGTGTGGGCACTGGTGGCACACTCCTCTCCAAATATGACTTGGAATAGATCTAGTCTAGAGGAATGTATGCAAGATTGGTTCCGATATGATGTAGTCAAGGATTTTGGTTTTTTTCCAGGTATTATGGTACACTATATTTGGTGGAAACATAATTCATTCATATTTTAGGAAAAAATTTCCTATGGTGGTGACAATAGGTCTTATTGTGAAGCTTACTGGAGAGTGCACAATGGATATGAAGAAAAAAATACAGATCTATTGTCATGTCTCTTATTGGTTTTGAAATTACTTGGGTATTTTTCAATGGCGTTAACCAATGACATATGCCCAGGTCTTTTCTTAAACCAAATTCATTATTTTCACATCAATTATGCCCTTGTCAAAGGTCTTACCTACAAAGAAAATTTAATTGCGATATGGACTCTCTTGCATTTTGCGTTAAAGAAAGGTATAAACAAGTTCCAAAGAATGAATGACTCTAAAATTGTGATTTTTTAGAATGTGAAAAATAATGGTGGAATATTTGTCTTGATCCATTGCTCCATGATATTTGGCGAGCCCTAATATTGCACCAAGAGTGTTGCAACTCCCAGGCGCTGCGCTAGTTTACTTTATCAACTTGGGGTTCATACAAACTTTGAGGTGGCAGTGCTATATACACAGTAGATGCATTCTATTCATGTCATTCTCTTTCGCTTTATGAAAGGGTGCTATTTCTAAGGGCTTTCAGCGAATTCTGTCACACTTTAATGCAACTAAACTAAATTGTAGAAAGGAAATGACAAAAGGAAACTAAATTACATTACAGAAAAGAAATGCCAGGAATGAAACTAATTTAAGTTGCAGAAAAGGGAATGGTTGAAAAGAAACTAAGCTATTTTGCTAAAAAGGAATGAGAGGAATGAAACTAGTCCTAAACCACACTTAAGTTATCCTATGATCTATCTACCATGATACCATGCTTCTAACCATGCAACTATTCATGATCTAACTAAAATTTTAAAAGGTGTTGCTTGCAGTTTGGGGAAAAAAGGGCTAAAAGAGGCTAATGGAGGGCTTAACACATGAAATGAGGCTTAGAAGTGGAAAGAGGGGGTGTAAACCTTATAAAACCTTATTATAGTGCAGAAAAGGCTTTTGGAGCGGAATGTTTTGAAAAGTGCAATGGCAGAGAAGCGGGAGTATAGTTCGGGAGCAGGAGCGATGTGCGAATTGCAAAAAGGTAAAATCTGCGAAATGCGACAGAGTAAACATTGCGATGTGTGAAATGTGATATTGCAATCGGCAGAAAGAGCGGTACGTATTAAAAAAAACCACTAAATGATGCGAAATGTGAAATGCAACTGAGATAAAGCGGCAAAATGCGATGAGGTAAATGTTGCGAACTGCGAACTACGATGTGGTAAATGTTGCGGAGCGCGATATGCGATATCGTAGTATCACAATCGGCAAAAAGAGCGGTAAGTGTTAACATACCCAAATACAAAGTGCGGGATGCAATTTGTGATAAGGTAAAAACTGCGGGATGCGATTGCGATAGGCATGATGTGGCAGTGGGTCCAGAGGTGGAGCGTGATCGCAATATCGCAATCGACGTTCAAAGGTGGTAAGTCTTAAGGAAAAAGGTAAAAGGTGCGATATGCGATATGTGATATCACAATATCACAATCAAACACAACGAGCGATAAGTGTTAAAGTAAAAGGGAAAAGTCACAAAGTGCGATTTGCGAAGTACGGTAGTGGGGAACTCGAGGAGCAAAGGCGAAGGTCGACCTTGGATGGTTTTTCAAGAGTTTTTGCGTTAAGAGGAGTTTTGAAACTAAAATCGATAGAACAAAGGGAATAAGGTGAGCAATCGACAAAGAAGAGCGGTAAGTATTCAAGACAAAAGGTAATAGCTGCGAAGTGCAATTTTGCGAACATGCGAAGTATGGTAGCGGGGAACTCGAGGAGCAAGGCGGAGGTCGCGTTTAAATGTGTTTTGAATGGTTTTTCTTTTACGTGTTTTGTGTTAAGAAGGTAAGGAAACCATGAATGAAAAAAACAAAGGAATAAGGTAGAGTTGAAGGGGTTCAATGCATTTAGGGGAAAAGGTAAGTGCAACAGTTAAAAGAAGTGGAAAACATGAGGGAATGGAGGCGTAACAGAATCAATTTTTGGGTCTGTGGGAAGATTCACCCTCCTCGAGCTCTATTGAGAGAGATGAGAGGGGGAGGCTTGGCCACAAATTTTGGCGTTTTTCTCCTCTACTCTATTACTCATAAGAAAATAAAAATACAACAACGAACTGAAAGCAAAGACTAAGCAGCAATGAAACTATTAGAAGCAGATCTAACTAAATGGCAGAAGCAAAACTAGCTAAATGACAGAAAGGAAAAGATAGTAACAACAGAGAAGCCGAGGCACATGGGTTGGGCCCTAATCCATGAGCCCAGCTCTCTGGAATTAAATCAGTAAAATGGAGTCTGTCTACTCATTGCATTCAAAATGAAATCTTATTACATCCTGAAGGTCTTAAACAAAAAAATCCTAATAGCTTGCAACAAAAGTTTTGAATGGAATGGAATCAATGACTAACTAAATAAATCCTTCCTAGCTCTAGCTCTGCTCTATTTATTCTATAGGGTAGCTACCAACAGCTCCCTTGAAAATGGTGATTGAGTCCACTTTGACTCCAAGTAAACATAGATTGAGTTCTCATCTTCATCAATTACTTGGCTGCCTCTTGAATTCGATTTGTTGGAGACTCCAAGTGAAGTATGGCTTGAGTGCACTTGGTCTTGAGTTGCTTGGCTACCTATGGAATTCGAATTTCTGGAGGGGGATCTCATGAGGATCCTTTGGCTGCCTTTGAGAGTTAAGGAGGGTGGAAAATCCCCTTGAATCTCTCCAAGATTTGTCCCTAATTTCTTGATGTTGTGCTCATTTATTCTCCAATCCTGATCTTCTAGTGGCAGGGAGAAAGTCCCTAAATCATCTCCTTCTCCAAATATGTATAATATGCCAAATATTCTCACAATATTCTACAAAAATAACCAATATTAGGCAAAAATATGCAACTACCTTTAATCCTTCCAAAGAACATATTAAAGCATAAGAAAACATTATTAAGTGTAGAAGGAGAGATTATATATATCCTTTTATGTGCATAAGGTAGGTAGATGGGACTAAGAAAGGTTATATGGGCCTTATTTTATGTCTAATTTAGAGGCCCATCATCACCCCCCTACTGAAACTGTTGCTCATCCTCTGAGCAACCTATTCATCCTCCCTGCCCTATGGTTCTTCCTGCATGCTGGCTTATTTCATTTTTTGTTTCTTGGGCCATGCGCTGCTCCCCCTGCTAATCTTCTTGTTATTATGCTTGCATTTCATTTTGTAGGTGCTGCATGGAGGTCCTTAGGTGCCTTAAAAAAATCTATTTTGCATGCCAAGAGGTGTTGGGTCCACCTTTTATTCTATTTTTCTTTTTCTCTTTTTTTTTTATTCTTCTTTCCAACTTTTTTTATTGCATGCAAAATAAACTGAGTTTTTTTTTAACTGAGTTCACCCTTGGTTACCCCTTTGGCACTCCTTGTATTTTATTACCATGAACTGCTTATTTCCCACTTTCTCAAGTCCTTTTATTTTTTCCTTGTTCCTTTTCTTGGTGGAAAAAGTGAGGCTAGTTTCTAGATAAGGCTAAGGTTGCTCTGCTACTAATTTTGGCTATATAAAAACTTTCCTTCTCACACTTTTTAATGTTTTATTAAGCTAAAATAGATTCGAAGAAAGGGTTAGATGATTTCATACCTGAGCCTTACCGTTGATTTGTTTTTGCATGTGATATTGAAGCTGTGGATATGGATGTTGAAGCTTTTCTGAAGCTGCATATGATAATCTGCTTGAGGTCCTTTTAGAGCTTCTAAGCACAGGAGGAGGAAGTCCAAGTTTGACTACCTTTGACTAAAGTGTTGACCAAATTTTATTTTTGTATCAACTTGCTGTTTGCTGCTTGCAAAGGTTGGAGAGCACCTACATTCATTAGAGAGAGATACATGGAGAAATGCCTTTTTTTTTTGAAGTCCTACTAGCTGCCTCAATGAGGTTTTCAACTAGAAGGTTTGCCTAGGTGCCTCAAAGTAGGTTTTCACTTAGGATCTTTTATTTTCCTCTTTTTTCTTCAACCCAATGACTGCCTCATGGAGGTTTTCAATCAGTGAGCCAATCTCAGATGCCTCAAAAGCGGATTTCACCTAAGATTTATTTATTTATTTATTTTTATTTGTTTATATATATATATATATATATATATATATATATATATATATATATATATATATATATATATATATATTCAGTTTCCTACTCTACTTGAAAATACAAAACCTTTTTCAAGTATAGGAATACTTCCAATGGAGCCATGTGCACATCAAGGTGACAGATAAAATCAGGTGCACATTTGGAATACATGTTTTGACATGTACCTGAATATAAGAGATGAATTGCTTTGACTGGGATTGTATCAAGTACTATTGGAGAAGAGTGTGTTGCTGCAACTTAATGATTGTTTGGAACCATATGTCAATATAGTTTTGACGTGCCTGGATCACCTTGGATGTCCTCTTCTATTATGGTAGTCAAATCTTCCTATTTTTGCTAATCGTTCTCTTAAGCACATGGAGGAAATGCTGGTAAACATGAGGGAACTCTCTCAACATGTGATTATGATATATGCTTTTCATCAAGTGCAACACTTGATTCTTTGATCTCCTCATTAGAATCTCTTTCTTCTTGAGGTTGTTCTGCAATGACATTAAGAAGGTCTCTTCTTTGCAATACCTTTCTTGAACTAAGATGCTTACCATTTAGATCAAGAGGATTGTTGGGTAGTGTTGTACCTCAACATTATAAGTGGGTTGAGATACGTCATGGTGTGGGTTTGGAAATGTTTGTACAAGTAGTTGAGTGGGGATGGATATATGAGATGGATGTGGTTGAGGCTGTGGTTGTGGTGGAGGTGGATGGTAGGGATAGCATGGAGTTGGGTATGGAGGATATGGGGGGAAATATTGAGGATATTGTGGATTTTCCAAATAAGGACCTTTCCAACCATGTTGCCAAGATTGGTTTCGGGGTTGAGATGGCCAAGGTTGATAAGGAGGGAGTGTGTACCAATTAGTTTGAGATGGATGTGAATAAGCTTGAAATTGTGAAGAAGCTCCTTGCATCATATCAAGTTGACTAGGATGACAGGGTATCCTTGGAGCTACATAACATAGCTTCTTTGGTGATTGCCTTGCTCCATCATCCTCCTGGTAACTTCTTTAAACTTGGGGAATGATGAACAAAAATTAGTAGCATATGATTCTGCATGGATAACAAAAATATCAACAGCTTCTTTTTGCTCATTTTGTATTCTTGACATTTCTAATTGTTCACTTAGATTTCTAAGAATTTCTGTTTTAAATTTATCAAGAAAATTTTCAAGTTCATCTTGCCTTACCAATGTTGATGCTAGCTTACTTACTCTTTCCCTTCCTCTTGATATGTGCTTGCATGTTTCACAAATTTCTTCAAATGACAATTGATATACATCTCCTTTGCTCATGAGATTAAGGAGATCAATCCAATCATCCCTAATTGTTCTCAGTAAGAGGTTTTTAGTGTGTCAAATCCTAGATGATGCAATTTTTCCCTCTTAACATTATACTTGAACCTCTCTGTTAGATCCTCCAGGCTCTCATCCTCTTCTTGGCTCATTCTAAAAAATTCTTCTCTAAGATCATGACCTTTATATTTTTCTAGAAATATCTTTTGCATATCATTCAATGATCTTATTGAATTAGTACCTATACTCATGAACAATTTAAGAGCTCTATCCTTCAATGTTGTAGTAAACAATCTTAGTTTTTGAGTGTGTGATAAGTAGACATAAGACCTAAAAAGTATCTCAAATTCAAAGAGAAATATTTCCAGATACTCCGTCCTCATACCATGAAAGTTGGGAAGGAAAGATGGAGGGATGTTCTTCATAGGTACACTGATGTCCATATCTCGAATGGGAAACCCAATAAGATCTTCTTCATTGTCATCATATCCATCCATCTCTTCTTCCTTCAAAAGTGTATGGTGATGTGGTTCTTACTGCACCACGTGGTCAAGTGGGGGGGTTGGTATTGGAGAATTTTTTTTTTGAGTATCCCTACTCCTATGAGGCACGAAAATCATATTCTTTTGTATTTTTCAATATTTCGAAAGCAATATGAAAAGGAAAGAAGGAAAGAAGAAAAGAATGCTAGAAAAGAATCAAAGCATCTACTAGACACCTCCCCGGCAACGACGCCAAAAAGTGGTGGGCCCTAGTATTTCACCAAGAGTGCTACAACACCCAGGGGCTGCCCTACTTTACTTTATCAACCCGGGGTTCGTACAAAATTTGAGGCGACAGTGCTATATACACAACAGATGCATTCTATTCATGTCATCCTCTTCGACTTTATGAAAGGGTGCTATTTCTAAGGGTTCTCAACGAAGTCTGTCACACTTCAATGAAACTAAACTAAATTGCAAAAAGGAAATGACAGAAGGAAACTAAATTACATTACAGAAAAGAAATGATAGGAATTAAACTAATTTAAGTTTCAGAAAAGGGAATGGCTGAAAAGAAACTAAGCTATATCGCTAAAAAGGAATGGCATGAATGAAACTAGTTCTAAACCACACTTAACTTATCCTATGATCTATCTACCATGCTACCATGCTTCTAACCATGCAACTATTCATGATCTAAGTAAAATTTTAAAAGGTGTTGCTTGCTGTTTGGGGAAAAAAGGGCTAAAAGAGGCTAATAGAGGGCTTAACACATGAAACAAGGCTTAGAAGTGGAAATAGGGGGTGTAAACCTTATTAAACCTTATTATAGTGCAGAAAAGGCTTTTAGAGCGAAATGTTTTGAAAAATGCCATGGTGGAGAAGCGAGAGTACAATTTGAGAGCGGGAGCGAAGTGCGAATTGCGAAAAGGTAAAATCTGCAAAGTGTAATGGAGTAATAATTGCGATGTGCGAAATTCGATATCGCAATCGGCGGAAAGAGCGATACGTATTAACAAAAACCACTAAATGATGCGAAGTACGAAATGCGACGGAGATAAAGCGGTGAAATGCGATGAGGTAAATGTTGCGAACTGCGAATTACGATGTGGTAAATGTTGTGGAGCGCGATATGCGATATCGCAGTATCGTAATCAGAAAAAAGAACAGTAAGTGTTAACGGACCCATTTAAAAAGTGCGGGATGTGATTTGCGATAAGGTAAAAACTGCGGGATGTGATTGCGATAGGGATGACGTTGTTGGAAATACTGAGAGGGGGGGGGTGAATCAGTATTTCTTTCAATTATAACATTAGTTAATCTTCAATTATTATCAATGTTTGTACAATGATAGCAGCAAAAAAGAGGAACACAAATGCACACAGTTTTTAAGGTGGAAACCCACTCTGGGACAAAAACCACCTAATGCTTTTCTAATAATTCTTTAATATTTAAATCCAATTGAAAATAAAGCTCCAACTTCCTAGAATCTAGAAAAACATTCTTCTCCACCTCCCACTGGATGGACGCTCCAATGCCCGAGATTCTTGAGTAGCAACTGAACGGATTCCCCAACACCCAATGAGCTACAACTCACCCTAGCACCACCATACCACCCTATAGAAGAATAAAAGAAGAATGGACTCCCGTACCAGGGAAAATGGTCCACTTTACAATGATATGGAATGATGCAGAAGAAGAAGATATAATAGACCATAACCCCAACTTTGAAACAACCACCTAATGATGATCCTGGACCTCCCAACACTGCCTCTTCAACCCTTGGTAGATAGACACTAGTACAATTTGTACAATAATGTATTTATAATGACGAAGTACAATGATACCTTTACAATGATTGTATGCAGTGCTACCCACTTGAAGACTTCATATGATGAACTTATTGCTGCTGTTATGCACCTTGGTTGCTGCTCTTGTCATGCTACACTCTGCTGCACCTTTCTTTGCTTTTTTTCCGTAGAAAGTCTGGTCCTTTGCAATCCTTGACAACACATGATCTAGCTTTTTCTTGCCTTCTAGGAGCTCGATATTGAATCTGGTGTATCTCTGTTATTTCAGATCCTCAATATCTGATTTTAGATCTTGTAGTAGTCCTCTGATTTGTCTTTCCAATGCCATAGATCTGACCCAATTTGGATTCTTCAAGAGAGAGTTATACCGAATTTCTCACAATGCCCTAATTATGGACTGTTTCAGCAGAGCGCACTTGTACAACATGCCACGTATCATTGTTTCTTCATTTGGATCTAAAATTGATAGAGAGAAAACCACAAACTGTGCACTATCTGCCACATTTTACAAAATTCCAATCCGATACTCAAAGAGAGAGTTATGATGATTTTACCAAGGTCACTTCTTTGAGATGAATTTCAGGAGCCTGCAAAAACCCTTACTTCCAAAGATCATGTCTCCAAAAATATTGCACAACTTGATCTGAAATTTTTACTACAGCTTCCTTAGGATTTCATCTTTGCCTCATAAAAATTTTCGCTTCTGAGCCTTCGTAGAAGAAAATTTAGAGCGAAAATTCCACGATGACCTGTTTCAGATGGCCAAATCCTATGCATAAGGAGGAAATGAGGATCACAATTTATATAAGTGCTTAAGTTGAGAGGGGCTTCAACAAGTGAACCTGGAAGGGATTTTAGGAGCTTAAAAAAATATTAATTATGACTTTTCAATGACCCATGCCCCAACCCCATGGGGTTTTAGCCCACTAACTGGGGGTACAAACTTCAAACATGAATATCTCTCAAACAGTGAAGAATTACATGGCCTACCATATATCAATGGAAACATATCGACAAGTAGAAACCATAAAAAACATTATTGACCCAGAATATATTAATTTGATAGGTAAAAATTCCCATGCAATATTAGGTTAGCCCCTGGTGCTGCTTGGGTTGACATCAATGACAACCGCTAATCAACAGACGTGGCGGTGGGACTGGAGGCGGAGCGTGATCGCAATATTGCAATTGGAATTCAGAGGTGGTAAGTCTTAAGGAAAAAGAGAAAAGGTGCAATCTGCGATATGCGATATCGCAATATCGCAATCAGCTATAACAAGCGGTAAGTGTTAAAGTAAGATGGAAAAGTCGTAAAGTGCGATTTACGAAGTACGGTAGCAGGGAACTCGAGGAGCAAAGGAGGTGGTCGATCTTGGATGATTTTTCAAGCATTTTTGCGTTAAAATGAGTTTGGTAATGATGATCAATAGAGCAAAGGAATAAGGTGGGCAATCAACAAAGGAGAGTGGTAAGTCTTGAAGACAAAAGGTAAGAGCTGCGAAGTGCGATTTCACGAACATGCGAAGTATGGTAGCGGGGAACTCGAGGAGAAAGGTGGAGGTCGCGTTTAAATGGGTTTTGAATGGTTTTTATTTTATGTGTTTTGTGTTAAGAAGGTAAGGTAACCGTGAATGAAAAAAACAAAGGAATAAGGTGGAGTTGAAGGGCTTCAGTGAGTTTAGGGAAAAAGGTATGTGCAACAGTTAAAAGAAGTGGAAAATAGGAGGGAATGGAGGCGTAATAGAATCAATTTTTGGGTCTGTGGGAAGATTCATCCTCCTCGAGCTCTATTGATGGAGATGAGGGGGGGAGGCTTGGCCACAACTTTTGGAGTTTTTATCCTTTGCTCTATTACTCATAAGCAAATAAAACTACAACAATGAACTGAAATCAATGACTAAGCAGCAATGAAACTATCAGAAGCAGATCTAACTAAATGGCAGAAGCAAAACTAGCTAAATGACAGAAAGGACAAGATAGTAACATCAAAGAAGCTGAGGCACATGGGTTGGGCCCTAACCCACGAGCCCAACTCTCTGGAATTAAATCGGTAAAATGGAATCTTTCTACTCATTGCATTCAAAATGAAATCTTATTACATCCCGAAGGTATTAAAAAACAAAAGCCTAATAGCTTGCAGCAAAATTTCTGAATGGAATCGAATCACTGACTAACTAACTAACTCCTTCCTAGCTCTAGCTCTGCTCTATTTATTCTACAGGGTGTTGAACCCTTAGTTAAACTAAGAGGGGGGGGGGGTGAATCAGTTTAACACATACATGGACTTTTAAAACTTTACATTAAAATTTATTAACACCTTCATTTCATGGTCAACATAATGTGTGAGAAATCTTTATTTGTGAGCAACAATTAATAAGCAGATTAGATAATGTACCAACAGTCTTAATATGTGAGCAACAAGTATTAGCAAAATAGATATACCATATCAGCACATAGACATCATGCACATAGACACCAGATATAAGTGGAAACCCATAAAGGGAGAAAACCACATCTTATTATTGTTGTGATGCAAAGGCAAGCTCCAACTCCCTCTCACCACTGATTTTCTGTAGTCTCCAACCCACAAGAGGCTCCTACCTCAATTCTGCAAGCTATGACTTGCAAGGAAGCTCCAACTCCCATCAATTTTCTGCAGGCTACAACCTACGGGAGGCTCCTACCTCAGTCAGCTACAACTGACATCTATCAAGCTACAACTTGATAGGGAAGCTCCAACTTCCTTACTCTTTCACAAGAAAACACTTGCTGACTTACCTTGGATATCAGCTCTGTTCTGTACCACCTACTCTGCTATCCATCAGTCCTCATATCTGCCCTGTATCATCTCTGCATCTTCTTCTTTATCAGCTCCTCCTTCTTCTCTACCTCACTGCTTCATTTCTTCATTATCTTCTCTTTTATGCATATCAATGAGATATTATTTATAGAGAGTTCCTTATGACTGTTAGTATTCCTCAGGGAATTTGAAATGGACAGCCATGCCTCTCTGCCTTCTGCCTTCTCATTTATTTTACCAACTCATTAAAGAAAAATACAACAATATGTATTAAAGTATTACAGAGGGATTTTTGTTTTCCTTCGGAGACTTTCCAATGCATCACAAACAATATAAAGTAAATTTAAAACATTTACATTCACAATTTCAGTTACACACATTAATTTCACTCAACCCCTTTTCTGGCTTTTGGCTTTGCTGGCATTTCTTTTCTGCTGCTGTTAAGTAACTGTTCTGCATACTTCTGTTCACCATGCCTGTAAAATGCCCTGTGACTTTTTCAATTTCTACATTCTCTGTTTACCTCTGTCAGGCCCACATTTTCATCCCTGTGTTTATTCACCTGTTCACTGTACTTATGTGCACCTGCTGCATATATAGATGCTTTTCCAAGTTTATCCTCAAATAAATATAAATCTGGGCAATGTCTGTTCATTATCAATCTCTGTGCTCGGGCAACCTACTTACACACTCTCTGTCCATATAGTATCGTTTTCAAATCAACCCCCTTCAGCCTTTTTGGATCACTGTACATTTTTCTGCAACTGTCTCTCTCTTTCGTTGTAGTTATGTAACCGTTGCACATATAGTTGTCTTTTAATATAACTGTTGATTTTAAATCTGGGCAAACTCTCAAGGTTTTAATCTCTTGGGCTGACAATTTAATTAACTACGGAGGCTTCTTATACTCACGATTATAAAACCCATAAAATACATAATATGCTCTTGTAATAAACCCAATCAATGTTTTAATTCAATTTCAGAGCTATATTACAGCCCACTCGTATCTATTCAAATTGCCTAATTCGAATTACATTTGGCCCCAATGTTGGGTGTGGAGCCTGATTTTCTTCCAAATTCAGAGATCCGTGTTTTAGCTAGATGTATACCCCAGGAAAGTTGTACACCCTTGCACGTGGGGGGGGGGTGCGAGGGGGACTTGTCCCCCCCGCGGGGTCCGGGGGCCAATGGTCCCCCAAAGCCAAAAATAGATGTAAAATTGCCTTGTAAAAGTATACTAATTTCTAGTCAATCTGGGCCATTCATTAGGTGGATGATCTGACGGTAGAAGTTATGTTTAGTTTAGGGTTTTTTTCCCTAGAAGGCAACCCCTAGCTTTTATGAGGGTATTGTATTGTAGCGGTGCATTGTATGTGTATTCTTTGTGCGGGAAACAGATAGGGAGACTGTGAGAGAGAACAGAGGATATTACAGCGGATCTGCTGTAGGTTTTGTCTCTTTATTTTTGCTGGATAATAGAAAGGAAGGACTGGCTATTCGGGGTGGACGTAGCCCAAACTGGGTGAACCAAGTATATTTGTGTCTCTCTAGTTTTTATGTGTTTTGTGTGCTTGTATTTTTCGCATATTTTATGTGTTGCATTGCTCTGTAATATTTAATTTTCTAACAACTGGTATTAGAGACGAAGGTATATTTGGCCGATAAACTCGCAGGAAAGAAGGGTTCCTGGTTTGAGTGGGAGCAATGGCGGAAGATGCTAAGTTTAGGGTCAAGAAATTTAACGGCCAAAACTTCGCGCTGTGGAAGATGCAGATGGAAGATTATCTGTATCAGAAAGATCTGTACCTACCATTGAGCAGAAAATCAAAGAAGTTGGCGGCCATGACAGACGCGGAATGGAACATTCTCGATAGAAAGGCACTCGGAACAGTACAGTTGTGCCTTGCGGCGTCATTCGCCTTCAATATTTCGAAGGAAACAACAACAGAGGGTTTGATGCAGACATTGGCGAAATTATATGAAAAAACCTCAGCCTCAAACAAGGTATTTCTTATGAAATGACTATTTAATATGAAGATGTCGGAAGGTGGAACTGTTGTAGACCATTTAAATGATTTTAATACAGTTACCAGTCAGTTAAGTTCTGTAGGGGTCAAAATTTGATGATGAAGTTAGAGCTTTGTTATTCTTGTGCTCATTTCCAGAGAGTTGGAATGGTTTAATAATGGCCATTAGTAACTTTGTCTCTGGATCTAGTACTTTAAAGTTTGATGATGTTGTCGGTGCTATCCTTAGCGAGGAAATGCGACGGAAAAGCTCCGGTGAGACATCAGGTAATGCTTTGAGTGCATAGTCTAGGGGAAGAAGAATGGAAAGAGGAAAGAGCTCGGGATATCGTAGTAAATCAAGGAAAGGCATATCCAAGTCCAGAACGGGGATAGTGTGCTAGAAATGCGGAAAGAAAGGACACCTAAATAAAGACTGTAGATCTCGGAAGGGAAAAGAAGGAGAATGCACAACAAGAAAATAATCATGAAGCAAATGTGACAGGTGATGTGTTACAAGATTCTTTGATTATTTATTTCGAAAATGTTACTGATTCTTGGGTTGTAGATTCAGGGGCTTCATTCCATGCCACACCTGATAAGAAATATTTTCATGACTATGTTCAAGGAGATTTTGGACAAGTTCGTTTGGGTGATGACAAACCCTATAAAATTGTTGGAATGGGTAAGGTTCTTGTAAAACAGCAGAATGGAAACCAATGGCTACTAAAGGAGGTAAAGCATGTTCCAGATCTAAAGAAAAATCTGATTTCAACAGGGCAGTTAGGCGGTGAAGGTTGTGTGACAACTTTCACAGATAAAGCTTGGAAGGTCACCAAAGGAGCCCTGGTAATAGCAAAAGGAGAAAAGGTTGGTACATTGTATTTATGCAATGGTATTTCTAACTCTATTAATGCTTTAACTTCCAAAGGAGCAGATGCAGCATTATGGCATCATAGGCTCGGACACATGAGTGAGAAGGGAATGAAGATTCTTCACTCAAGAAATTTGTTGTCAGGTTTGAAGAATGTTGATTTGGATTTCTGTGAGAATTTCATTTATGGAAAACAGAAGAGAGTCAGATTTCTCAGAGTTGGGAAAGAAAAGAAGAGTGAAAAATTGGAGCTTGTGCATACAGATGTATGGGGACCTGCTCAGGTATCATCTCTCGGTGGCTCTCGCTATTATGTTACATTTATTGATGATGCAACTATAAAAACTTGGATTTATTGTATTCAAAATAAATCTGATGTATTTGATACTTTCAAGAAATGGAAAGCTTTGGTTGAGATTGAGACAGGAAAGAAGTTAAAGTGTCTCAGATCAAACAATGGAGGTGAATATTGCAGCAAAGAGTTTGATAGGTACTGTTCAGAGCATGGAATTCGTAGAGAGAAGACAGTTCCAAGAACACCATAAGAAAATGGTGTGTCAGAAAGGATGAACAGAACAATCATGGAGCGTGCAAGGTGCATGAGATTGCATGCAGGATTGCCTTTACAATTTTGGGCAGATGCTGTAGATACTGTTGTTTATCTAATAAACAGAGGGCCTTCAAGTTCCTTGGATGGTAGTATTCCAGAGGAAGCATGGACAGGTAAAAAGGTAAACTACTCTTTTTTAAAGCCATTTGGTTGTGAGGCCTTTGTCCATATTAATAAAGAAAATAGAACAAAGCTTGAGGCAAAATCAAAGAAATGTACCTTTATTGGATATGGTGTTAATGATTTTGGTTATCGTTTATATGATTATGAAAATCACAAAATCATTAGGAGCAGAGATGTAATATTCAATGAAAAGGTCTTGTATAAGAATCAGTTGCAGGAAAAGAAACAGGAAAAAGAAAGCAAGGAATACACGGTTCTTGATGAGATAACTGAAAAAGTAAAGGTGCCTGAAAATAATAATAATCAATAACCACAGCAGCAACAACCACCACAACAGCAACAGGCACCTCAAACACCTGAAAGTGGTGTTAGAAGATCTACCAGGATAAGTAGACCCCCTGAACGATACTCTCCTTCATTATATTATTTATTGCTGACTGATTCTAGTGAACCTGAATGTTATGAAGAAGAAATGCGGGTTGAAAGCAGGAAGAAGTGGGAGCTAGCCATGGAAGAAGAGATGGACTCCTTAATGCATAACCAAACTTGGGACTTAGTCAGGTTGCCTGCAGGTAAAACTACATTGCAGAATAAATGGGTTTACAGGCTGAAGGAAGAAGATGGAGGAAAACAAAGGTACAAAGCTAGACTTGTGGTGAAGGGGTTTACACAGAAGAAAGGTATTGATTTTGATGAAATATTTTCTCCTGTTGTTAAGATGACTTCAATCAAAACTATTTTAAGTCTTGTAGCAGCGGAAGATTTACATCTTGAACAGTTAGATGTAAAGACAACATTTCTCCATGGAGATTTGGAGGAAGAGATATACATGCAGCAACCAGAAGGATATGAGGTCAAAGGGAAAGAAAAATTGGTGTGCATGTTAAAGAAGAGCTTGTATGGCTTAAAACAGGCTCCAAGGCAGTGGTATCTAAAATTTGACAAGTTTATGTCTGAACAAGGTTATACTAGATGTCACTCTGATCATTGTGTTTATCTAAAAAGGCAAAATGATGGAAACTATATTATATTGTTATTGTATGTAGATGACATGCTTGTTGCAGGGTCTAACATGCAGGAAATAAATGTGCTCAAAAGAAAATTGGCAAATTCATTTGCAATGAAGGATTTGGGAGCTGCAAAACAAATCCTTGGTATGAGGATAACTAGAGATAGGAAAAATCGCAAATTAACACTGTCTCAGAATGAGTACATAGAAAAGGTGTTGAAAAGATTTAATATGCACAATGCAAAACCTATTAGTACACCTTTTGCTAGCCATTTCAAACTTAGTAAGGAGATGTGCCCAAAGACCCAAGAAGACATGGATTATATGTCTAAAGTTCCATATGCATCAGCAGTTGGAAGCTTAATGTATGCAATGGTCTGCACAAGGCCTGATATTGCACATGCAGTGGGATTTGTAAGAAGGTACATGAATAATCCAAGAAAAGAACATTGGATGGCAGTAAAATGGATTCTCAGATATTTGAGAGGTACCACAAATCAAGCATTATGCTTTGGTGGTTCAAACATTGCTCTACAGGGATATGTTGATGCAGATATGGCAGGTGACAGAGATAACAGGAGGAGCACTACAGGATATGTATTTATTGTAGGTGGAACAACTGTCAGTTGGGTTTCAAAAATCCAAAGTGTTGTTGCACTTTCAAAAACAGAAGTAGAGTATGTTGCTGCTACAGAGGCTAGTAAAGAAATGATTTGGTTACAAAGGCTTATGGGTGAATTGGGTAAGAAGCATGAAATGGGCACATTATACAGTGATAGCCAAAGTGCCATTCATCTTGCAAAGAACTCAACATTTCATTCCAGGACTAAACACAAACATCTCAAGTACCATTTCATACGGTCAATATTGGAAGATGGAGAGTTGAAGCTGGAAAAGATACACACTAGCCAGAATCCTGCAGATATGCTAACAAAAGTTGTAACCAGGGAGAAACTGAAAATGTGCTCAGTTTCAATTAGTCTTCAAGGATGATGATGAATATGAGGAACAACCAAGTCCAAAGAGGAGTCATTGTCCAACAAATGAAGTAGCGATGGAGTTGCTACAATCAATCTCCAAGTGGGAGATTGTTGGGTGTGGAGCCTGATTTTCTTCCAAATTTAGAGATCCTTGTTTTAGCTGGATGTATACCCCAGGAAAATTGTACACCCTTGCATGCGGGGGGTTGCGGGGGGGGGGGGGCTTGTCCCCCCCGCAGGGTCTGGGGGCCAGCGGTCCCCGGGCAGATGTAAAATTGCCTTGTAAAAGTATAGTAATTTCTAGTCAATTTGGGCCATTCATTAGGCAGATGATCTGATGGTAGAAGTTATGTTTAGTTTAGGGTTTTTTTCCCTAGAAGGAAACCCCTCGCTTTTATGAGGGTATTGTATTGCAGCTGTGCATTGTATGTGTATTCTCTGAGCGGGAAACAGATAGGGAGACTGTGAGAGAGAACATAGGATATTACAGTGGATCTGCTGTAGGTTTTGTCTCTTTATTTTTGCTGGATAATAGAAAGGAAGGACTGGCTGTTCGGGGTGGACGTAGCCCAAACTGGGTGAACCACGTATATCTGTGTCTCTCTGGTTTTTATGTGTTTTGTGTGGTTGTATTTTCCGCATATTTTATGTGTTTCATTTCTCTGTAATATTTAATTTTCTAACACCCAAATCAAGGTTATGAAACATTTAATTAATTTTTACTTTATTAATACTCCGGAAGATATTAAGGTTTGGTTGGGACTTTGACTTTTACTATTTCAACACCCCAAAGCTTCTCACCTCAAAGGCTCAACCCAATCTGTGAGCTTTATAAAACCCAATATATTAAATACCAGCGTAGCATATATATCAACATATATATATGTTCCCCAACCAAATGTGAAGACCCATGTATTCACTTTAACGTACGCCCATCATGCACCTCATTCCATATAGGTTTCGACTTTAGCACAATATATAAATATATCACCATGTATGCATATTCCCCGAGTCAAGCGTTAAAACTATTAATAAACCGTGGCTTTTATTCAGCGCCCAACATAAGCATGGTCGCGGTTTTATAACCTTTATAACATCAAACTGTATTACATCCCCCACTTAAATATATAATGCTTACCTCTCGCTCATAACTATGACCTGCCCCATATATGGTTTAACCCCCGACCTTATGAAATATAAATCGAATATATTAATTTCAACCATACGTTAGTTTGGAGTTGGTACTTCATATGAAACACCAACCTTGCGAGCATCAAACTCAATCGATAATGTAATGGTTTCGGGTCCACAGTATTCAACGTTCAACACATATAACTGTGCGATTATAAACTATCATTCGGGCCCCAGCAACATAACACACCCTTGTCATCCGACGATGGGGAACTTATCGCTTCGTCTAGGATGATCCGACAACCATAAATCAATATCGTGTGAATTAAATGCATGAGTGTTAATGATCAAGAGTTGCGTGATGTAAGTGGTTCCTCCAAACCTCTTAAGGCCACGTGTCAGTCGATAGCATATATCGCGTTCAAAACTCAAATTCAGCTTACCATTTTAAATTAACGCGAAACCCACGGTATTCTCTCCAGAAACCGCCATTACTGTTCATACCTCGTGGTTCCATTCAATTGTGCTCGAGGTTTATTTCCGTCCTTCATTTGTTCACGATCCCAATATGTCTTCTCCGAAAGCAAAATCGCAACTCCAAAAGTAAAACAGGTGGAGGACAAACCCGCGGAAATACGAGACCGGAATCTTAGGAATTCGAAGGCGCTTGAACATACGGGTTTTTCGTTTATGTATATATAGTCTACAATTTTCCATCCTCGCTAGTCGCCGTAACTTGTTTATTGACAACGTGTTTAAATCGCAGGATAGAATCATTCTCATTCATGCTCAACGCTCTCCGATTTCCCATTTGCAACTGGAAGCCCAGGTTTCATGGTGCCGTTAGAAGTGCTGAAGATGTTGGAAAGCGATATCAAGAAGTCTACAGAGAAGATATGGGCCAAAGCATCGGAAATATGCAAAGCCAAAAATGTGACTCCAGTGACAGAGGCTCACATTGGAGATGTGAGGGAGGTCATATGCGATGCTGCCAAAAGGTATAATCCTGACATGTTGGTGTTAGGTAGCCATGGATATGGAGCTCTTAAGAGGACGCTTCTTGGTAGTGTGGGTGACTATTGTGTCCACAATGTACAGTGCCCTGTTGTCGTGGTGAAGCCCAAGAATGGCCAGGCTCATTGATTTCCATTGCCTAAGCATAACCAGGCTCATTGATTCACATTGGCCTCATGTCAGCTATGTGCTTCGATTATACTTGTTGGCCTTTATGCCTGATATGCAAAAGCAATTGAAATCTTTTGAAACATTACTCCCTTTTAATAGATTCATTTACCCATCAATAAATCAATGCCAGAGCTTTAATTCAACAGGTTACGCTCATTCAACAGACATCATATCCTCGACCTGAATGTCTCTTCTCTCTAATGATACACACAATACATTAACCCCAACTACAGCGCATGTCTCACAATGTCTCTTGTGTAGCAGTCTATAAAGCGTAAGCCATTCAAACGGTTGAATATAGAGATTGAGGGCATTCTTCCCACAGGATTTAATCCAACATTGTTCCCGCAGGATTTAATCCAACAAATGCACATACAATACTGAAACCGTTTCTTCTATTATATATATTTGAAATTACTTACAAAAACCTTCATCTCGGCCAGATCTTCTAACTCAATGGCCTTCTATTCTATACTCTGTCTCTCTAGACTTCCCGGTCTTTATGCAGCTATTTGCAGGTCTCTCCTCAGCTCTCCAATCAAATGACCCTTCTACAACTGCCTCTGCTTCATGTCTCATGCTCTCTTTGCCTTGTTGTTGTCTCAGGTGTTCCTCCTTTGTCATCTCCTTTGCCATCAATGACAACATTTCCAACACAGGGAAACTACCAACAACTCCCTTGAAAATGGTGATTGAGTCCACTTTGACTCCAAGTAAACATAGACTGAGTGCCCTTCATCTTTAGTTACTTGGCTGCCTCTTGGAATTTGATTTGATGGAGACTCCAAGTGAAGTATGGCTTGATTGCACTTGGTCTTGAGTTGCTTGGCTGCCTCTGGAATTAAAATTGCTGGAGGGGGATTTCATGAGGATCCTTTGGTTGCCTTTGAGAGTTAAGGAGGGTGGACAATCCCCTTGAATCTTTCCAAGTTTTCTCCCTAATTTCCTGATGTTGTGCTCATTTATTCTCCAATCCTGATCTTCTAGTGGCAGGGAGCAAGTCCCTAAATCATCTCCTTCTCCAAATCTGTATATTTTGCCAAATATTCTCACAATATTCTACAAAAATAATCAATATTAGGAAAAAATATGCAGCTACCTTTAATCCTTCCTAAGAACATATTAAATCATAAGAAAACATTATTAAGTGCAGAAGGAGAGATTTAATATATCCTTTTATGTGCATAAGGAAGGTAGATGGGCCTAAAAAAGGTTAGATGGGCCTTATTTTATGTCTAATTCAGAGGCCCATCAATATCCTCTCCTCTTTAAAATGTTTTTAGTGGTATTTCATCAAGCATATCTACAAAGAATTGAATAAAAAATTTGATGAGTTATCAAAATAGGCACTTATTTTTCCCATTGGATTCTTTGGTTTATATGAATTTAGGCATGGGAATGACATAGATGCCATGGATTTTCATGTTTAGTTTCTTTTTTTGCCGTAATCTGAAAAACCCACAGAATAACCCATAAATTCCTGTAAGATTATGAAAAATTCCAGCAAAGATTTTATAAAATCTGGGTTACAGTCATTAAACTTCATTATTTTGGGTGCCCTAAGGTTTTTTGATGGTGCTGAAACCATTTCCACCATAAAAAATGCAATTAAAACACTCCAACTATTTGATTTTTGGATTTTTTTTTTATATATTAGATTTTGACAAAACACTGTTGTCCGGGCTATTATGTTGCGTCGGTAGACAACACTCTTTTTTTGGGTTTAGTTTAGTTTTGAAGTATGTTATTAAAGTTGGAATAGTTTAATTTAGTTTTTGGGTTGGGTTTATTAAAGCTAGTATAGTTTAGTTTGGATTATGGGTTGGGTTTAGCTTAGTTTTTTTTCGGTAGGGTATATATATATCACGTTTTTGTGACAAAAATTGTATTATTTAAAAAATATATTAAATTCATGTATAAGTAAATATTTGAAAAAATGTGTTTTATAACACTAATAAAATACAATTTCATTCATACATTTATGACAATGTTTACACTAGAGAATTTTTCTTTACTTGTTTTAATATTAAAGAAAGATGACAATATTATCCTTTTCATTACCTCCAATCAATGCAAATGATAGAACTCTAAATACTTGTCATGTTAACATAAGCATAGTACTAAATTCTACTAACACACTTGTCATGTTAACATAAGCATAACACTAAATAGTACTAATATTCTTAATGACTTTGTCTAAGAAAAAAAGCTTGGTTTATCCTAAAAAAAGCATGCTTAAAGAAAAGGAAAACAAAGCATTCCAAATAAAGACTATAGGTCATCATGAATATATGTAGGTTTTTTTAGTTTTTAGTTTTAGTTTTGTTTATTTTTTTAACACAAACCAAGAAAATTTATATAAGATAAAAGTCTATAGCTAAGGAATAATAACCCAAATTACAAAATTTGTTAGGCTTAACTTATAGACAAAACTGATGACTTGTTATCTTCTACACACAAAAAGTCCTCGAATCTTTGGGGACTACAACCCAATTATTTGTAGTAGTATACTTTCTTAAAAAGAGTCATAAGATACATGCCAAGGGTAGATTGAATGGCTGAGACTCAGTGATAATTTCATTCATGTTTATTTGAATCATGGCTAGCCTTTCTCAATATTATTTACATGGTATCATATCAAGCCAGGGGGTTTTATCTAAGAAAGAAAGTTGAAGTTTATCCTCAAAAATCATGCTCAAAGAAAAGAGAAGGAAAACAAAACATTTAAAATAAGGACCATTAGCCATCATAAATTTGTGTGTGTATGTAATATATATTTTGTAAGTCAATTGCTTCTATTAATTCAAGGAAAATTTACATCGTGATGAGCATAGTTTCAAAACTTTAATGGCCTCACTCTTACTAGGTTTGTTTCCCAATAGATAAATACAAAAGGACATAAACATCAATAAATAAATCTGGAAGACCAAAGACCATTTTCCCAAATAGACCAAAACTGTCCAAAAATCAAAATACATTCCATATTTATCATTAAACATCCATATTACCTAGATCTGGGTCGTCAGGCCCACCACCCCTAAGGTGGCGAAATTCTCCATGTATATAAGCCTCCATGTGTTCCATTCTCCTTTCAAAGTTGTTCGATCACTCCTAAAGCCTCTTCTAACCTCTATGAATGGATATTAACTGATATAAGATATGCCACTAGTTACGTTGAATGTCATTCGAGAAAATAATGACCTCATTGCAATCACTGTGGAGATATCGAGCCAATTATTCTACTTCCACCGCTAGTTGATGTTTTTGGGATTCAAGGGAATCAAAGGGCAAAGACAGGTCCATACACCTAGGGAAGACAATGTGTGGCTGCTCCAGATCCTCCCCATCATCATGTGGGTCAACATGATGCACCACTCCTTGACTGTGAGGGCCTTCCCCTCTTCAAACCTGGCCTTGCTGAATAAGAATAGACCTTTCGATGGGAGCTTCGCTTAGCCCATACCACCTTTTCCTACCAAATCCTTGGTTGCTTGCAAAGGTGAAACATCCCCTGGTCCAAGAGACTTCAACTGATAACACTCTCACACCACATACCAAATACCCACAATCTTGACCTTTCCAAACCACCCCAAAGACACCCGTCATAGACACTGTGATGGTTAACATCCAAGCCTGTTCTGTGGGGTCATCCCTCTAGCTACAAAACCACCGCTTCCTCACCCGCCCATAGGCTCTCTTTTCTAGCCAACTATTGTTGATTATAACCACAGGGAGAAGGCTGCCTTCTACCATCAACCTGACACCAGAACACCCCTCCGTAGACAAAATACATCCATTAGATGACTCAATCACCCCACTGCGACTTTTAATTCTCTAATTTACCGCCCCAACATGAACCTAGTTCCCACCACACTTCCAAAACTTCCTTCTAGGAACACAGGGCAACTGAAACCAATAATTAGAAACAAAATCCCAAGAAAATGAGACCACAAAAACCAATATAAAAGAGCGACCACTGAAAAAGGCCATTGGGACAACATACGAGCTGAATAGATTTTCAAACCCACACCAGAACCCACAACATGACACAACCAAAAGAGAGCAGTCTAATGAATTGAACTTGTAATAAGAAGAATACAAATAATTACCCACACAAGAGTGAGGTATGTTGTCCCAAAACCCAAGTTGAAGATATTTCCAACTTTTTTCACTGCCCCACACCTCACTAGCATGACAATGTACATATTCTTATTACTCCACCTTAAATGAGGGTACCATACGATGTTCTGCATTACATACACATCCATCCCAACATCATCCTTCCTCCATACATTCCTTGCATTAACCAACATTAAGCCAGGAGTAGGGAATAAATTAACAATAAGGCCTCCCTTCACGCTTGGAAATATTGCAATCCCAACACTCCTATCTATGATCTCCCAGTACTTGCAAATGAAATCTACCACCAGGCTCAAATCCATTATACTCAAGACCTTCTCCAGAATCTTCACCCACGCAGCGGTAGATGAAACTTGCCAAACAATATTCGTGTTCGTTGATGACGGGTGATGTTCACATTAACACCCATTTCCTTGCCTTCCATTTGCTCATGTGTCACCCCCATTGTACATACATACATACAGACACACACACACACACACACACACACACACACACACACACACACATATATATATGTATGTATGTATGTATACATACACACACACACACACACACACACACACACATATATAAACCATGATGAGAATATTGTATTAACTCAAAATCTGCGCCTGAATCATAACCTATACAACAGGTGAGTATAATGAAAATCCTTCAAAGCCAGTTATACTTGTAACCTCACGATGATATTTATTCTCAATATCTATTAGCTTTCTTACTATCCTAAAGGACACAAGGTCTTTGGAGGTGTATATTTTCCAAAACACCTTTAGATATAGAAAACATTTACACTGCATAATAAACCCATCAATAAGGAATTATTGTGAGGGAAGGAATACCATTTATCATTAGGACTTCTACATCCAAGTTTACACCTTTATTGGCGATATTATCTGTAGCATAATTATTTATTCTTAACACATGAAAGAAGCTAATATTAGAGAAGGTTAGTTTTAGATTCTTGATTCAATCAATAACGATTCACAACTTACAATCCTTAGGCAAAGATCCATGAACAAGGTGATGGATAACATGTTGAGAATTTCCCAACAACACCAAATATTCGATGTTTTCTTTGTTGGCTAGAAGGATCCCTTATAGTAATCCATATTCCTCTGCCACATTATTTGCGTACCCAACTATACTCAATTTCAAATTTTCCGTAAGGGTTGAGAAAAACCCCTCCCACTCGTGCCACCCCCTTTTTTCTATTTATATTTTAATAAACACAAATTGGGAGAATTTATATAAGATAAAAGGCTATAGTTGAGGTATAACAACGTAAATTACAAAATTATCTAGCCTTAATTTTTAGACAAAAATGGAAACTCTTTATCTTCCACATACATAGAATCCTTGAGTTTTCAAGGACTATAAAATAGTTATTCTTATAAGTTTACTTTCTTGAAAGGACTCATAAGATACGTGTCAAGGGTAGCATGAGTGGTTGAGTGTCATGGTACTAGTGTTGCTCACCTCAATTTGAATCATGGATATCATTGCTATGTGTGATTTGTAGGCTATCATATTGGGGCAAGGGGTTTTTCTTAGTAGCAACGTGTTATGTTACCCTTGATGGAAACAACGATTTCATGTTCTAGTCATTGATCCCCCCCAATACACACACAAAAAGGAAGAAGATTGATAAGATACAAATTATTTTGCAATACACAAAAATTAGCAAATGACATGTTAAATCTATGCCTCTTCCAGAACCATATTTATTGGATTTGATTCTTGGATGCCAATGTCCATGTTTTTAAGAATTTGGTCCACCATATCCTCCTCCTTAACCTCCAATCGAATTAGTATAAATTCTAATATTTGATGTCATAGACTGAGAAATTTTACTCAAATTAAGAATTCAATTTCCAAGCATCTTACAATACATTATTGTTTATATTGAGCTAAATTTGTCATGATTATGGAATTTTGGGATGTACATTGATGTTCATTTTCATGAACCTTTAAGGTAACATAAAATATGGAGGTACATTATATGGAATCTTTTTTCCTACAAATGGTTCTTTAGATGTTCTCGAAACACCTCTTAGAACAAGATCTTTTGAAAAGCACTAGCTACCTTACGATAAATTTATTTTTGTAAGCATCATGCGAGGAAAAATGGTGTCTATTAGTGTCCCGTGATTTGGCTGATTGGAAAGCCAAGTGATAGGGTAACATCAAACCAATCTTTGGAGCCCAAGGACCTAGCCTTCCTAGACTCAGAGAGGGATCTCTCTCTTTGTGTAAGGGATATTTGTGTGTTTGCTTCTTGTGTTTCTAATTTTAGGCTAGTTATGAAGTAGGTTTTTTGGATTTGTTTTTAGGTTTGTGAGGGATGAACTGATCAAATACTAAGATAGATAAAAAGATTGTCAGATTAACTGGGCTATGGGGTCGAAAAGGTCAAGAAAGATTTCAGATGGTGATACAAGGTTGTTGAAGGGCCGATTTGATCGAAGTAAAATGGATCTTTGGGTAAAATGGAGTGGGATGGACACTAAATTTGTGAAGAACAAAGGATTTCAAACATAAATAGTTCAATATCTGACATAAACATGGTAGGGCTAACCATTAATCATGAGAAATGTAACTATAAACTGATCAATGCATAGAAATAAACATTCAAGCAATACATAGAGGTATAAGACTCTCTAACTTTAGGAAATTTCTATCAGACTTTGGGGAAATACAATTAAGACAAAAAAACAACTCAAATCACTATGAGGAAACTCCTAAGCATAATATTTCAAGCTATTGGGCATTTTGAAGCAAGATTGCATAGTTTTAGGCAAAGGGCGAGATCAGTACAAGACCTCCTTGGTTCAACAAATGACAATCAAACAATCAAAGAAAGGTTTCAGAGGTGGAGCTATGACTAGCAATGAGTAAGCAGGGCATACCATGAATCATACTTAGCATGCATAAAACCATAAATGAAACAAGCAAACAATTTCTTCAGTTATCAAAGAGCAATCAATGATTCTTTGATATGACTAAGAAGGAAGAAAACATAAAAGCTGTAAAGAAACATGAAATTTGAGGTGCCTCCAAGGGCATGTCTCAAATCTATTCTCTACTGTCTTCTAGCAAGCAAGAACATGGAATATGAATGAAAACTAAGAAGCATAACAGAGAGGGACACTATACCATTTTACCAAGTCAAGGAATCCAACAACAGTCCTTCATCATCCAAAAACATTCAAGAAACTATCCAATGCATGAGACAAGTGTTTATTCCAAGCTTGTATAACCATATATTGCTCTATATCATCAAGTTCAGCGTCATTTATAATGTAGTCTCTTGGAATATATTGAGGCTTTGCAAAGCCCAAGGCACAAAATATCTAATAAAATATCTCAAAAATGTTAAAAAAGGAAAATATATTGACTTTTCCTAACTAACCATGCCAAAAAATAGCTAAACGCACATGAGGAAAAGTCACTTTAGAAAAGTACATTTTTCACAAAAATACTTAAGAAATATATCAGCAGAAAGTCCTTTGTCTTGCGGGCAACTTTTGGATGGCTTCCCGATGTCGAAATGAGACCTGTGATGGCTCGTTGGAAAGCTATGAATGTATTTTTTCTGAAAATGATTATTTTTCTACAAACTGATCACTAGAATTCTGTCAAAAGCTGACCTGTGTGTAAAAACCCAAGAAATAGACTTTGCTGATAAACGAGGCAGAGTGTGGAAAAAGTGAGTGTTTTTCGCCATTTTGGGGGAGAAAATCATCTTCAATTGATCTGAAAATTGCTGAGTAGATGCCCCTGAAATTATGGCATCCAATGATACCATTTTAATCCTTTGAGGATGTCCCAAATAGAAATGGCGATGCCCATGATTTTTAGCCAAAAGCCCAAAAATGACAAAAAACCAAAACTTGTTGAATTTCGCCCAATTTTGACAAGCATGACCCTCAAGGGTTTTCAGAAACATGCTGAGAAGCTGAGGCAAAAATTTGGAGCTTTGAGGTGTCTTTCTTCATTTTTTGTGCCGGGCGCCTCTTTTGAGCTTCTTTGAGTTTTTCCTGTGTGGCCTTCAATTTCCGTCGGGCGAACTGATTAAGCTTCTTATAGTTCCCGGTCATCCTCCTTTGAAGGTCCAAATCTCTATTGGCCTTTTCCAACTTCCTCTCCAAGTAGTGATCATTCACCCTCTCAAGCCATGCTTCTCGATTGTTCTCTATCTCTTGGGTGAACAAAGTAGTGAGAGGAAAAGATTGGAGAAGGGCAGCTTCTTCCTCCTTTTGTTTCTCAAGGGCTCTTCTGAGTCCCATGGTCCTTGGCCTTTTTACTCTTGGTTGATCTTCATTTTCACTATCATTGAACTCGCCCATGAGTTCTTCCAATTTAACTTGCGCCTTGGAGGCCTCCTTTTTATATTTGATGGCCCGTGTCTCATATACCGCCATGTGGACACTCATCTGTTTATTTTGTGTTTGAAAAAAGTGAATGAAGTTTCTAGACCTCTCTAGATCTGCCCTCAAAGCATCAATTTTTTTTTCTCTATTGATCAAGAGAGACTCTAGGATTCGAGCCTCATTGTTGCTATCATCACTTTGGATCTAAATTATGTCAAAATCCCTCTCCTTCTCATGGCTGCTTTCTTCTTTCTCCTTTCCCTTGCTTTGGGCGACCTTCTTGGTATTTCTCCTCTTGGGTAATTAGACAATGGGTTGCTTGGGCAACTTCCCCTTGCTTCGGAGGGCCCTGGTAACATTTGGAGTTATAGTTTGAGGCATCCTTTTCCTTGATGTCTGGGGCTTTGCCACTTTTGGAGAAGAAAGCATGGCCCCTTTCCTAGGAGAGGCAACTAGCACATGCTCTATTTTCTCTTTGTCCTTGCTACTTCCCTCATCATCCTTGCCACTGTTTTGAGTTTCTTCATGAATGCTTTGACTGTCCTCTTGCATGTCTTGTTGAGGGCTGCCCTCTTTACTCTTGTCCTTGCTTTCTTTAGGACTTTTAGGCTCTGTCTCCCCAATGTTTTGGGCTTCATCTTCATCATTTTCGCTGCTGTGAGGGCTACTAATATCCTCATCAAACTGTTCAATTTCCTCATCATTTCCCTCCTCACTGTTTTGCTCTTTTTCATGGCGCTGCTATTCATCACTGTGCTGCATATCATCACTGTGTTTTTCTTCACTTTGCTGCTGCTCTTATTCATCATGCTGCTGCTCTTCATCATGTTTCTCTTATTCTTTATTATGCTGCTCTTCCTCTTCATCATGATGTTGCTCTTCATCATGTTTCTTCTCTTCATCATCATGCTCTTCTTCTTCACTAATCATGGGAAATTTAGCTTCTTGGGAATGGGCTTACTTGAAGAAGGCAAAAGATGCTGAGTGGAAGGTGAAGGAGATGCATGGGATGAAGGTACAGTGGCGAAATCTGGATGTGCAATGAAAGTGTCCCAAGAGATTCCCTTCTTCTCAAGCTGATGAAGAATGACAATCTTGATGAGGGAATGATGGAAAAGGCAAGCTGACTGCTAAGAAGGAGGTCTTTTTTGAACAGTGGAGGCCATCTTTTCAATACTTCTATGGAGGAATAAGGGGAGATTTAACAATTGGGCTCTTGTGAAATGCATGAGCAACCAGACATGGTAAGCATAGACCCGGGAAAATCTTCCCTCGCATGTGAAATATTTCATGATTATCTTCATGAGGGGAGCATAAATAGTCAACATATATGAGAAAGGAAATATGGATGGACATGTATCCTGATGCTCCGGCTTCAAACAGGGTTTGTACTGTTCTGAGTCTAGGTAGCTCTGTTTAAACCACTTTTCCCCGACATAAGGGATTTTGGTAGCTTTGGAAATGGATCTAGGAGAAAAATTGAAATCCAAGCTTGCCAGTTGAAAGTGTTTCCCTTGCAATCTCAAAGCACAAATATGTGTCAAGGGGAGATAGCTTTTCACCTCCTGCACCCTTTGACAAAACTCTAGACATCCAACTTCATGAAAGTTAAACAGGACTGATGGATGAGCATTTACCACTTCAGTTGAAATAGGTTCAAACCTCCTGTGAGGGCCACTTCTACTGTCTTGCCTGGGAGGCATTTTGTTTTGGATACTCTTTGCTGAATGACAAAAACCAACTGTCTCAAATGGTCCTTGAAATGGTTTCTCAGCAACACACCCTGTCCTCCTTATAAGTCACTGTGCCTCTTTGATGCCAATCAAACAATTATTTGTTAATGACAACCAAAACCAATTTATGACTGTGTTTGGGTAAATAACTTTGAAAAGATGTGTTTTTGGTTTCTTGGTGAAGAAAGAACTCTTGTGTTTTGACAAAAACAACAACACCTTTCCTCCAAACAATTTTCTTTTGCTATTCACTGTTCTTTACAAAGGAAACAAGACACCCGCAGTTGACTTGAGAAACCTTTCAACACACTTTATTTTTGGAACTCTTGGTGGCTGCACAAAGTTTGCTAATCCACAATACAGAGAGGACTTCTAAAAATGACAAGCCTTCACCTTATAATCACTGTTTTCCCCTTTGATTTTGCAGACAAGGTTTGTTCTTGTTTTAACACTGTTAGGACACTTTCTCAACACACTTGAGACCTCTACAACCCCATGTTTATCTGTCTAGTAATTTGTGTATGGTTTTGGCTTTTTAATAACACCAGAAGAGTTTTCAAATTGATCTAACAATCCTCCTTTTTCATTCACTATGTTATCCTCTGAGTTTTTAACAAAGTCTGCTCCTTGTAGCAACTATGGGCTATCACTGTTTTTTGAAGGCAGCTAGGGCTCTCTAAAATTGATCAAACACTTTTGCCTATCACTGTGTGAATGTTTGACACCCACAGTCAACAAAAACCCTTTGATTTTCGACTGAAAACCCAAACTTATAATCATTGTTTTTCTCTTGAAAACACAACAAGAGCACACCACCTCTTAACCTAAAAATTTATCATGGAGTGAGAAAAATACCTTGAAAAACGCTTAAGGGCCTTGTCGATCCTTGATTCAGCTTTCAAAGGCATTTTTTGATGGCTTTTGGGTGAGCGGCACGTTCACAAAAAAGAGCGTCGCGCAGTGAGGGGTGTCGGGTCGGCCTTCGGTCAGTGGGTGAACGCGCGCACAGGCGTGCCATGCGCTGCTACATGCGCGTCGCACAGCCGTTGAAGCTCTTTGTGTTTGCGCTCATAGGAGCGCCACACAGGCCTGGAGCCCTGAAAATCTTGGAAAGTTTGCCCGAAAACTAAGTTTCTCAAATGAACAGCTAGGGGAGCATTGTTTGTGTTTTGAAATTTTCAAATGAGACTTTGCAACGGTCTCCTCCGCATTTTATATGAAAGAAAATTCAAATGTTCTCATATCATGCTTTGGAGGGTTTATATGTTTGAAAAGGCCCCTTTTTGTTTTTTCAAAACATGAATCACTGTTTTTGTAATTTCATCACTTTTAAAACATTACAAAGACCCATCTTTGATCAAGTTAATAAAAAATTGTTGTGGACAAATTCTCTTTGAGGACACCATAGTCATGATTTTTCTGAAGTAAAGCAAACTCCTTAGAAAGCAAGATCTTTTCACTATTTCTTCATTAAGAAAATAACCTTGTCACCTTTTTTCCATTTCTATCCTTAAAAAAGAAAAACTGCTCCAGAGCAATATCAAAATCTGCTGATGCATCCTTATAATGATATTTCTCTTTGACTGTGGGTAAAACCTTAGTTGCATTCACCGAGGCTTGAATTATATCTGTTGATCAAGGAAAGAGGCCTTTAGAGACCTTTAATGCATTCATATGCAACAACAGAGTTCTTTCACATGTTCATAAAAAGGTCTAGTTTATGGCTGTAGTATGCCTTGTTCCTTTGAATGATGTCTTGGACTTGAATCATGGTGTCATGGACTTGAATCATGGTGTCATAGATTTTCCTCATACATATTGTCTCTGTATATTCATTTGCAAAAATCTCTTTCAGAAGCAAGGCTTAATATATCTTCTTGTCATTTTGATGAGGTTGTTCTAAGTTTCGGCATTCTAGCCTCAGATTACCCTTTGAAGGAGACCTTTGATAGAAGAAAAACAAAGCTTCTTTGAATACCATAATATCACTGCTTGGCCATCTGCTTAACAACATTTTTCCACTCATAATCATCCCATTGTTTCCCACTGCACTTCAATTATGCCTTTCAAACAGTGAAACCATGTAAGCACCTCTTGAAATACCACTGCTTTATCAATGGTTTCATCCATTGGAGAAAATGGGGTAACAAGTTTTCAAGCCATTTGAAGCATTGTTATCCTTGTGCTTTTTGAATGAGGCTACACCTCTGTTCCCGACCCTCTGCTTATTAAATGAAGGAGGCCTTAATCATATTTCCAAACCATCTGCTTTTAAATGAAGGAGATTTATAACAAATGACCTAACCATCTGCTCATGCTTGGAGGAGGTTTTACATAGTCACCTAACCATCTGCTCATGCTTGGAGGAGGTTTTACATAGTCACATAACCATCTTCTCATGCTTGGAGGAGGTTTTACACAATCACATAACCATATGCTCATGCTTGGAGGAGGTTTTACACAGTCACATTTCACCCCTTTCTCAAACTGTGTTATCTTTCCTTGTAATGCCTATCTCTGCTTGATATATCACAGTAAGTAATAAGGTGCAAAATTGACAATATGCTATGAGAGGCATTCTCTAAGATATGTATCCTGTTGTTAAAATGCTCTTATGCATCTTTAGAAACCAGAAGCAACCTGACTTGTATCTGCAGAGTAATACTTGCTAGTCATTAGTCACTAACCTTTTTTACTGTGTTTGTAGAATTTCATTGAATTACCTCTCTGTCCAGTACTTTCATCCCAGGCTCAAAACAAAATGAGAAGCAGCTGTCTTCTCATGTTTTGCTTGACAGTGTCTTCTGGAAAACCTGAACATCTATGCTTTTGAAACAAACATTGAAACACTGTAAATCCACCTAATATCAGTTTCAATTTTGGCATATGCACTGCTGAGACATCAAGACTTTTTAGTGGCGCGACCTAAGGGTGTATCAAGCTTAGTTTGCAGAATAGGAGGGCCATCTATGACTAGTTGGTATTAGACAGAGATTCTTTTGGCTTAGGATAGTTTGTCAAGGGAGGATTACCTAAAGCACCACTACCTAACTTAGGGGAGATTTTGACAGATTTGGAGTATTCTCTTTGGTATGATCAGATCTCAAGATGAGATATGACCAGAGGTAGGGTAGCTGACATTCTTATCAATCATTTGGTTAATAAATGAGTTGGAGATGAGGGTGAATGACAGCAGATGACTTTAGCTTATGACAACTGATGGACAAGTTTGTATGACTGAGACTAGATAGGGCTTGACAATTAGGTTTTTTCTCATCATAGGCTGATTGAAAAGGTAGGAGGGAAAAATGTGCTGACAAATTTGACAAATTGGAGATCAGCTGCTAGAAAACTTGGCTTTAAAAACTAGTCATCATCAACAGGTGAAAAATACTGATGACTAACAGTGTCTTCTTAATTAAATTATGGGGAATCCACTAGATACAAAATCAAAAGGAAACACACACTTCCCTTGATCTATACATGTAGTTAGTTGCATTATATTTGTTTCTCGAATATATCACCTTGTGATTAGGGGGCGATTTTAAGAGATGGATGGGTAATTTAGTATCTAGATTTATTGTTTATTTGATTACTTTAGGACAGGTAGATTGAATTGAGACAGGTTTATTTAAAGTTGTACTTATGTATATTCATTATAAAATTAAATTTGCGTCAATTTTGAGTGTTTGATTGTGACGCATGAGCACTTGTTGTAGATTAGAAGTATAAAGGAATAAAATTCAAGAGTTAACTTCACAATTTTGTGGATATTGTGAAAATGCAAAAAGCTATTCCTTATTCCTATTTATCACTAATGAGATTAGTAAAAATGTTTGGTTTAATTAAAAACTATTGGTTTATGAGTCATCCCTTTCTTTGTTTTTTTTTTCCTAAATAATTCTAATTCTATTTATATAACATAAAAATACAGAACGACCACAGCTTCAGCTGAGTGAGGCTAAGAGCTGGGTTTGAAGGTCAAAAAATACTTGGTTCTAGACTGCTCGAGCAGGGGAAACCAGTCCCTTAGATGCATGTCTAGCCGCCCTCACAGGGGAAATCGGCGTTAAGTTCAAAAAATATAACCATGAAAACAAAAATTGACTTATGAAGATAATCTTCCCCTCTCGCAGCAAAGGAGATCTAAACATAAACACAAAAAACAACCCATGTAACCCGAGCTTTAGAATCATGTTCCAGCAGAGGTTGTCATGGTTACTTGTCATTAGCAGGAGAGGGGGGTTCCTCCACAATGCAGCATATGTACTCGTCGCTACGGCCATCTTCGTCTTCAATGGTTGCATAAGTGGCTTTACCAGCAACTTCCTTCACCTGTTCCTGTTCCAACGGCGCATTCTTATCCTTGGTAGCAACTTTGTCCAATGGGGACTGAGGAGCAGGAGTGTCAGTGGGGTTGAGGCTGGCTGCTTCCTCTCGGAGGGTGACGATAATGAAAGCGATTATTACAGGCCTGTCCATAGTACATGCAAATTGGAATTCAGCTCTTTGGGAGGTTTGGCGGAGAGGAATTTGAGCAGATGGATTGGAGACAGGGGTAGCAAAGGGCTGAGAGATTGGTGGCGAAGGAGGCACAACATGGTGAGACTGGGAGCCATGGGTGAAATGTGCTTGCCTAGCAAGGTTGGCTCTTCCCTTTTTGTTCCAAGTTTCTGGATAATGGCTGTGAGAGAAGTCCTCAGAGGAGGAATCTGAGCTGGAGGAGGATCGAGAGCGAATTGCTCGGCCCCTACTGCTGCCTCGACGACTTCTCATCCTTTTTCTAAGCCGAGGCATTTTGGCAGTGGAGCTCGAGCTGTAGGGACTGTAATGTGGACGGGGATGACGCTGGAGCAACGAGAATGGCGCAACTAGCTTAGCACAAAGCGCGCTCTGGGTGAAATGAAAATCCGGCAGAGTTTCGATGCAACAGAGCAGCACGCTGCGTCTCTCTGTATGCGTTCGAGCACTTGGCTCGACACAAGCAGGAGGACAGATGCAGCTCTGTGGAGCAGGAGACCGATAAACGGGGAGGGCATGAACCAAATTGCTATGAATCGACGCCATTAAAAACCAGAGGGGAGGCAAATAATGGTGGTGGAGCGAAATGATAACCCAAATGCTGAGCAGGTTGGCGGTATTTAATTAGGGATTAATGCCCCTGTGGGTGGCCATATGGCCACAGCATGCGCTTGACGTCGGGATCTGCCCAGAGACGTATGTCCCATCCGTTTCAATTGACATCTGCATCCGGAACATCCCTTTCTTTGTTAACTTCTTCTATACGGGCTATATTAATTGGAAATGCCATATATTATTTACAATTTTGATCTTTTAAATTTTATTTATTATTTTAAATTAGCAGCTAAAAATTCCTGCATTTAAGGTCATTACAAATTGGTATCAAACCTCATGGTTCTTACTTCCACAAACATTTGGATGTTCAATATGGCACAAACGAGGAAGAGGAAAAATAAGGAAGAGGACAAATAAGTACCATTACCCCAATGTAATAAAATTGATTATTGATATAATCAAGGGCATGATGTGCTTAATTGATTAAATTTCACTCTCAAACTATGTGCAATGGTTTGCAACAACACTAGCTAGCTAAAAAAATTGTTAATAATCTCAAATAACTTCACAAATTTTCAACAAGCATACAAAAACATATTACATATGCAAGATAATATATTTACCCATTCATGTTGCTTAATAACTGAAATATACTTATATAATACAATTTATGTTTCAACAAAGTATATTAAAGATCAACAATGGGCACATAAAACACTTTCATACATGTAATATGCCAATTATCACTATGATAATATTAATTATGTCATGAGACTGACTAACTAACCCTAATGATCATGGTCTCTTTTATTTTACTGAGGATGACTACACTACTACATTTGGGTGAAAAATCAATGTTGATGACAATGACTTAACATTGGAAACCACTATTTTATGATGTCAATCAACCAACACTTCATGGAAGATGTTTGGTATATCAATGCTGTTTTAGAGGCTGAGCATTAATATGCCATGTGCCACATAACACCTTCTTAATTGATGGTGTTGATGCGACACCTTGCTAATGGTTGACATTAACACAACACATGATAAATGGCACATTTCCATTTGTTAATTTAAATCAAGAGAGCATTTATGTAGTAACATCAAAATGAGAAGGCTTTAGTACATTAACACCCTATCGACAACATTGTTACAATATTGACATCTTGCGGCATTTTAGTGCCCCATAATGTGTTAATAAAGTGCAGGTACACTAACAACTTACACACACACACACACTATATATATGTATATATATATTTGTGTGTGTACTACCAACCTTCGCTACTATTTGGTAGCATGATTAAAAACTCACTGAGATACATGGAAATCATAATTACCATGATCAAATTAATTTAATAAAAATTACTGCTATTTCGTTTAAGTAACATAACTAAAACTAAAATCACTGGTTAATGCTAGAATTTCTAATACTTTACACTTTAAGAGTGATTAGGAAAAAAGTCATAATTAATTTATAAATGAAAAATGTAAATCAAATATTTTAAACAAATATATAAAAAGTAACATAACTATATCTATTATTAACTATATATAATGTTTCAATTTAAATTAATTTTCAAATTAATTTTTTCTTAAAAAACTTATTTTTACCCCACACACATATATAATATTTTTTTTTATAAATTTAATTATTTTATTTAATATATTATTATCTTAAATTTATAATAGTTTATTCAATAATATATAATTATCTTAAATAATTTTTAAAAAATATTAAAAATATATCTCACATAATACAAAATACAAGTATTAATCTATACAGTTCTGTCTATTCCTTCAAAATATCAAAAATTAATGTGATAGTGATAGTACAACAATAACGATTCTTTTCACTCACGTATTTGTATCAAACTTTAAGTTGACAAAAGAAAATAACCATTAGAAGCCACAACATGACAAACCTATGAACCAATCCAATTCAATTTATATGTATCAAATCACGGTTTTTGTGATATATTGATACACACTTTCATAATATTACCCCTCCACAAATTCTTCATCTAAAAAATCTACAAAAAATAATAGAAAAATATGAACCTACCTATGACTCCAAAATACTTCACCTCTTATAATCCAAGTCAATAAAAATATTTAACCTCTTACGATCCAAGTCAATAAAATAAAAACTATAAAACATCTAAATCAACATATATAAATTTTTTTCCTCAATTCTCCTTGAATTATTCTCTTCGCACAATCCTTTATGCTATTCTATATAAAATAATCGAATTGAAAGAATTCATGGAATTAAAATGCCCTAACAATAATATATAATCAAAATATGATAAATATAATAAAAATACGAGTGAGTAACTTGTCTAATATCTTTAGAGTATTTGAATTATGAAAGTTAATTATCAATTCATTTTATTATTATTATTATTTTGGTGGTTGGGTATATGGATTGTTATTTTTTCTATTTAGGTTGAGTTTGTTATAAGTGATATGACAATAATAAATATTGTTATAATGACTATATATCTATAGATATTGTTGTATTGATCTTTACTCTCACTCCAAGCTGAGAGAAGATGATTTCCATTGAATAATAAGAGATTTCCACAAATATTTGAACACATTGTATACTTCAAATAGTATACTCATAAATAGAATAATGCTGTATATTCATATTGGTGCTATCATATCATATATATATGGTCATATTCAAGGGTATATGTATATATAAAATTTATATTTATGATTATGTGATTAAATATTTATAAAAAGATATAAATTGAATTTTATTAGTTTAGTAAGAAATCTATTCTAATATTTATAAAAAGATATAAATTGAATTTTATTAGTTTAGTAAGAAATCTATTCTAATATTTATAAATTATAAACATAGATACTTGTAGAAAAGTAAGGAGGGTTCATGTTTTGGTTATTTAAGGGAAATTAGGGAAATTATAATGGATATGAAAATGCCCACTAGTTTATGTGACTAATCAAATAATAAAAAACAAAATAACTTATCTATGGGAAACCAAGCTAAAATAAAGTTTAAGCACATAAATGGCTAATTCATAGAATGTAAGACCATATGGCTAGTTTGCTAGTAATGAAACCAAATTCGCATTGGGTAAAGGTTCTTTTCTATATAGGCAAAAGATATTAACAACATAATGATCAATGGAAAAAACAAAGATCATGAAACTTGAAGATAATGAGGGCGTTGAGGTTTGTTGGAGTTGAGGTGATGTTGATAGGGTTGTCCTTATAACATCCAATTGATTATGAAAGAAGGAATCTATCCTTAGAGCATCCAATTGATTATGAAAGGACTATACCATGCTTCTTTGCCTACTAGGTATAGAGGGTGATATGTAGGCGACTATGTTTCTTCAAATTGTCCATGTGTTGGTTGAGCTTGAATTTTTCCACTTCTTAGGGGTGAAGAGCATAAGCCATGAAAGTTTGGGTATGCCAATACAATTCTAGAGTCCTGCATAATTTAAAACTTTGGATCTTACTAGTGCATAGGTCAAGGACAAGATTTTTGACCAAGAGATTCATTTCTGTATCCCCCCTATAAGCCCTTTTCCAACTCAACATCATCTTCTTGTGCTCAAAGCTTATTTTTGAAAACCAATGAGAAAGAGTGATGGAAGGTAATCACAACAACCCTTGCTTATGATTTCATCTTGGTTCCTCGAGCGAAGGGCCATGAAAATCAAAGACAAAAAAAGGAAAGAGAATAAGAGAACAATGAAGGAACCCACTGCAAAAACCAAAGTTACAGATAAGGAATAAAGATTAACGAGAGGGGTTCAAATGTTGCTATTGAATCTCATAAGAGGTGGAGGAAGATAATCCACATGTACTTCAAATTGATGGTGCCACCTTCTATCATGATTGTCAAATACCTGGTTCTTTTAATGACTTATAGAGGGTATGGGGTATTCAAAATTTTATTTTTCTTTTTGCTAGCTTGACAATAAGTTCAGGTACCACTTTTTCACATACCACGTGCTTTATTGCTTTATATGGGTTTGGGGTATCGTTTTTTTTCCCCTTCTTCTTTACAAAATTAATAATCAACTTTGATACCACTTTGTCACATACCCCTAATAAATTTATCTACACTTGTAAAAACTTGTTTTTCATCTCTCATGGATTTTTCAAACACTTTATAGTAAGCCTTTCTCTAAATACTTTGTATGCAACCAATCAAGTAGTATTTTTCTTGTAGGCATATTGTCAAACAATTTGTATGAAATCAAATAAGAAACATTGCTTTGATTCCACTTGTATTATACTAACTAAAATATACCACTCAAACATGCAACTTTTGATTTATTTCTTTGAGGTATTTTTATCAAATAGTTTGTACACAAATTGTAATAAAACACCTTTAACACATTTCTTCAAAAGCTCTGCATGCAAATAGGCATGGATTAGCTACAACACTACTATCATACAACAATGCTAACATATAACAATACTATCCATGTTCACAAAACAACATTTTTCATTGGGGAAATTCATTAAACAATTTGTATGCAATGAATCATTAAATCATTTAGACATTTCTTCAAACACTTTGCATGAAAACTAATATAATAACTTCTTTAGGTAATATATCCTAAATTATAGGAATTGAATTTATGAAAAATGAACTGAATGTTCAATGGGAGTTCCCCTCACTATGGTCCAAGTTTCAGCCTTTGGAACCTCCCAGATGAAAAGTTATAGCATAATTGCCAACATGACTTTTTTGATGCATTATTTTAGGAGCATCTAGGAAGCTCAAATTCCTCTAATCATATCTCCTAAAATATTTCAACCCAAGATCTGAAAGTTGGGGAAGATTATTAATATGATTTTCCTCACTATGGTTGGAGTTTCAGGTTCTTGAACTTCCTAGAAGAAAATTTATAGCTAAAATTCCAACATGGCCTATTTAAAGAGGAATTTAGTAAGCACAACTTCCTCTGATCATATTTTCTAAATTTCATGACCCAAGATCCGAAAATTGGACCATAGGATCAGTGGGATTTCCCCTCACTATGGTCCAATTTTCATATTCTATAACCCCCTAGAAGAAAATTTAATGCATAAATTCCAAAACAACACATTTAAAGAAGAATTTAAGAAGCCTATCTTCCTCAACCAATGCTGCTACAAAATTTAGTACATATAAAAAGCTACTGCCATATAGTATAATCCTTATAACTATGATAAATTTGCTGAAGAGTAAATTCATATACAATAAACCATTTATGCCATAAATATCATTAACACAAAGATAAATATTTATATATTGTAGCCAAAAAAACACTGGAAACTGAATTAGGGTGAGCCATGTTCCACCCCACCATAGGTTGAGTTGTGCTACAATTTTTCTTGTAGCTAGCCACCCCCATGCTATATCTTGATGTAATAAGGAGAGCTTAACTCGAGGGTATTTCACACACTCATATTCTGACCATATTTTAACACCATAAGTGAAGGCCATTCTCCTTCACCCAAACGTAGGAAAAATCAGTGATCAACCTTTCCATGTTTGACTAGGCTAGACTCACATTCAAAAAAATACCATGTAGGTCTACGCAACATAAGGGAGTCCTTATTTATCTCTACAATCCTTCGACCCTCCCCTCTTCAATTCTCTATGCTCCACACACAACCATGACCATGTTGGTTGTGGAGCCTGATTATCTTATTTATTTATATGTATCACCGCGTTGGACCCCTGTTCTTAACAAGGTAGCAATGCCGCCCGACGTTTGATCACCATCAGGAGGGTCTAGGGGGTGGCGGCGATGACCTTTTGGAGCCCCCCCTGGCGGGTGGTTGTAGGGGGAAACACCCCTGAAACTAAAAAAAAATGTAAAATTGCCTTGTAAAATATTGTAATTTCATAGTCAATCTGGGTTGTTCATTAGGCAGATGATCTGACTGTAGAAGTTATGTTTAATTTAGAGTTTTTTGCCCTAGAAGGAAACACATCTATTGTATGAGGGAATTGTATTGCGAATATGTATTGTGTGTATATTCTGAGTGAGAAATATAAAGGGGGGCTGTGTGAGAGAGAAGAGGATATTACAACGGATTTGTTGTAGGTTGCGTCTCTTCATTTTATCGGATAATATAAAGGAAGGATTTGCTGTTTCCATGGATGTAGCCCAATATGGGGGAACCACATATATCTTTGTCTCTCTTGTTTTATATGTTTTTCATGTTTATGTTTCCGCATATTCTATGTGTTCCATTGCTATGTAATATATACTTTTCTAACAAGTGTTATCAAAGTCGAAGGTATATTTGGTTGATAAACTCACAGGAAAGAAGGGTTCCTAGTTCGAGTAGGAGCAATGGCAGAAAATGGTAGGTTTAGGGTCGAGAAATTTAACAGCCAAAAATAACAGCTGTGAAAGATGTAGATGGAAGGTTATCTATATCAAAAATATCTCTACCCACCATTGAGGGAAAAAAGAAAGAAGCCATCGGGTACAACAGACGAAGAATGGGAGATTCTCCATAGAAAGGCACTTGGAACAATACAGTTGTGCTTGGTGACATCAGTAGCCTTCAATATTCCAAAGGAAATGACAACTAAGGGTTTAATGACGACATTGTCGAAAATATATGAAAAACCCTCGACCTCAAATAAGGTATTTCTTATGAAACATTTATTCAATACGAAGATGACGGAAGGTGGATCTATTGCTGACCATTTAAATGAATTTAATACGGTTACCAGTAAATTAAGTTCAGTAGGGGTAAAATTTGATGATTAAGTTAAGGCTCTGTTATTTCTGTGCTTGTTACCAGAAAGTTGGAATGGTTTAGTTATGGCCATTAGTAACTCTATCTCTGGGTCTAGTACTTTAAAGTTTGATGATGTTATTGGTGCCATCCTTAGCGAGGAAATGCGGCGGAAAAGCTCCGATGAGACTTTGGAAAATTCTTTGAGTGTAGAGACTAGGGAGAAAAATGGAAAGAGGAAAGAGCTAAGGATATCACAGTAAATCAAGGAAATTCAGATCCAAGTCTAGACCAGGGATAATGTGCTGGAAACATGGGAAGAAAGGACACATGAAAGAAGATTGTAAGTCTCAGAAAGGAAAATAAGGAGACGCACAACAAGAAAACAATCATCAAGCAAATGTGACAGGTGATGTGTTACAAGATGCTTTGATTTTTTCTTTAGAAAATGTTATTGATGTCTTGGTGGTAGATTGATCTGAAAAAGGGTTGGATAACTTGTTATTCTTTTCAAGAACCTCCCACTTAGTTAAACAAATAAAAGATCTAGCTTATACTTGAATTTTGCGGAATTTTATACTTGAAACATGTGTGTGTTTTTTAACTATTTAAGTGCTTTAAATCCATTTTTTTTGCTGATATTAAACATGTGCAACAACCATATAATGCATAAATTAAAAATTAACACATAACAACAAATTTAATCTAGGATTTCACCCAAATATTGTGGGCTACATCTCCTTGAGCTCTTGTCATCTTGACTTGGCTCTTTGGGATTATGAAAATTTTTATTTTACAAGTTACAAACTCAAATCCAATGGTTAACTAAGCTAAAATAATGTGTTTAGAATACCACTTATATCCCTGTCATGGCTGTCATCACTCTGAAAACAGATCTAGGCTCCGTTAGACTTGATTCCTTCTGTCGGTGCTCTTGAGCTACCCTGAGCTTCTCTATGGCACTAAATCCATCAGAATTATTTTTCTGTCCCTAAAACCTCACTTACTGTCTCAAACACATATCAAACCTCCAATATGGACTGATAATTTTCTCAAAATGAGCACTGGCTCCCCAATCTAGGCCTCCATCCACTGTTGGCCTTGGGCAGCCCAAAACTTCCCTATGGCTCTTCGACCTTCAGAAGTATTAAAATGGCTTTGAAAATTCCTTCAATGGATTCAAAATGCCAAAAATAGTTAGAAAAAACTATTGGTTCGCTGAGATTGGCCTCCGGCTGCTCCTGTTTCGTCTCCAACACCTGGTGGCACCCCCTGGCTCTGGGGTGAAGGAAAAATTATTTGTGGGTTATCGACCTATGGAAGTCCTCAAAAGCTTCTTAAAAATCCTCCAATGGATTCATAAGTATCAAAACAATCAGAAATGATTGTTGGTTTGCTAAATAAGGCCTCTAGCTGCTCTGGCTAGGCCTCGAACTACTGTTGACACTTGCTGTCCCCTTGAACTTCTATGAAGCATATTTGCCTTCAAAAGTCTTCTAGAGGCTCTAAAAACCACACCATTAGTTCCCCAATTTTTGAAACATCCAAAATTGACTACTGGCTTTCTTAAAAAGGCCTCTAGTTGCACTAGCTAGGCCTCAAACTGCTGCTGGCCCCTAGTGTCCCTGGTGGCCCCTTGAACTTCTTTGAAGAAAAAACATGCTCAAAAGTCCTCTGATGGATCTGCAACCCTCACTAATGAGTCTGGAATGTATGAGATAGTCGAAATTGACTATTGTCACTCTCAGAATGGACGAATCTAGCTCAAGATAGAGCCTAAAATCATTTTACCTAGTGTCCCCTAAAAATCCTCCACTAAAACTAGTAAAACTGAACTTAAATGCAGATAAAATTGGCCAAACCTCTGAAATTTGGTGGCGTGCCTAAACTACTGCCAGTCTGACCGCTAGCTCTAAATTTATAGTTAGGGGGTTGGACACATGTCCTAACCCCGCGGTCTTCAAAACCGTGACCGAAACTGCCGATGAAAGCTCCTAACCATAGAATTTAGAGGTTACTACAAGCCTTTCCATGTGACAAGCGTAAACGGCAGAGGTTTCATGGTTTGAGTTAAGGTTAACATAACCGTCACATAAACCATAATCACACTGCCATGTGACCACTTAACAAGCCGATGGTTTCAGATTTATTGATCGACGTTAAGCCCTTGGTTTTGGGGCTAAGGCCACATGGGGGGGCTGGCCTTTAGGGCTGCCCCCCTCTGACCCCCATATGCACAACCACTATAGTTTAAATAACACATGCTGACCTATAGTGTTAAGAACCAAACGATAACCCGACAGTAAGACGTGGGCACTGCAGGCAAGAGGTCACCGGATCGATCCTAACAAAGTCCAACAAATTTTGTTACACCATTCCTGGGCCACATGGCGGCCTTCGAGACTGCCACATGGCAGCCTATGATTGGCCTGAAATCACATCAGTCAACCCACTGACCAATATGGTTTGGACACTTGTAAGCATACAATTGGTCCAGAAGGAATATTTCAGGGAATATTTTGAGGAATATTCCCTAGAATATTCTATTTTTTTTAATATGCAAAGACCAGTCAAACTTGGTCAAAGGCCAAAAATTGCAATTTACCGGACTTTTCAAATTGCAATAACTTCTTCATACAGTGTCATTTTTTTGAACCGTTTGCAGCGCCGGAACTAGGGAGACGAGATATATCCAGTTACTTAGGTTCGTCACACTTTGAAATTTGATCTATCACTTAGGTCCATGATCCAAATCTGATCATAGATTCAGGGGCCTCATTCCATGCCACATCTGATAAGAAACATTTTCATAACTATGTTTAAGGAGATTTTGGATAGGTTATTCTGGGTGATGATAAACCCTGTAAAATCATTGGAATGGGTAAATTTCTTGTAAATCAATAGAATGGAAACCAAGGGTTATTGAAGGAGGCAAGGCATGTTCCATATCTGAAGAAAAATCTGATTTAAACATGGCAGTTAGGTAGTGAAGGTTGTGTGACAAATTTTTCAGATAAAACCTGGAAGGTCACTAAAGGAGCCTTGGTAATAGCAAAAAGAGAAAAGGTTGGTACATTGTATTTATACAATGGTATTTCTAATTGTGTTAATGCTTTAACCTCAAGAGGAGAAAATGAAACATTATGGCATTATAGGCTCAGACACATGAGTGAGAAGGGGATGAAGATTCTTCACTCAAGAAACTTGTTTCCAGATTTGAAGAATATTGATTTGGATTTATGCGAGAATGGTGTTTATGGAAAAGAGGAGAGTCAGATTTCTTAGATTCGGGAAAGAAAAGAAGAGAAAAAAATTATAGCTTGTGCATACATATGTATGGGGACCTGCTAAGGTATCATCTCTTGGTGGCTCTTGTTATTATGTTACTTTTATTGATGATGAAACTATAAAAACTTGGATTTATTGTATTCAAAATAAATCTAATGTATTTGATACATTCAAGAAATGGAAATCCTTGGTTAAGATTGAGACAAGAAAGAATTTGAAGTGTCTCAGATTAGACAATGGAGGTGAATATTGCAGCAAAGAGTTTGATAGGTACTATTTAGAGCATGGAATTCGCAGAGAGAAGACATTTCCAAGAACACCACAGGAAAATGGTGTGTTAGAAATGATGAATAGGACTATCATGGAGCGTGAAATGTGCATGAGATTGCATGCATGATTTCATATTACAATTTTGGGTAGATGCTGTAGATACTGTTGTTTATCTAATAAACATAGGGCTTTCAAGTTCCTTGGATGGTGGTATTCAAGAGGAGGCATGGATAGGTAAAACGGTAAACTACTCCTTTTTAAAGCCTTTTGGTTGTGAGGCCTTTATCCATATTAATAAATAAAATAGAACAAAGCTTGAGGAAAAATAAAAGAAATGTACCTTTCTTGGATATGGTGTTAATGATTTTGGTTATCGCTTATATGATTATGAAAATCAGAAAATAATTAGGAGTAGAGATGTAATATTTAATGAAAAGGTCTTGTATAGGGATCAGTTGCAGGAAAAGAAACAAGAAAAATAAATCAAAGAATACATAGTTCTTGATGAGATCACAAGAAAAGTAAAGGTGCCTGAAAATAATAATAATCAACGTCCACAACAACAATAACCACCGCAACAGAAACAAGCACCTCAAACACCAGAAAGTGGTGTCAGAAGATCTACTAGGATAAGTAGACCCTCTGAACAATATTCTCCTTAATTATATTATGTATTGTTGAATGATTATGATGAACCTGAATGTTATGAAGAAGCAATGCAGGTAGAAAACAGGAAGAAGTGGGAGCTAGCCATGAAAGAAGAGATGGACTCCTTAATACATAACCAGACTTGGGACTTAGTCAGGTTGCCTGCAAGTAATACAACATTGCAAAAAAAAAGGGTTTACAGGTTGAAGGAAGAAGATGGAGGAAGACAAAGGTACAAAGCTATACTTGTGGTGAAGGGGTTTGCACAAAATAAAGGTATTGAATTTGATGAAATATTTTATCCTGTTGTTAAAATGAATTCAATCATAACTATTTTAAGTCTTGTAATAGCAGAAGATTTACATCTTGAACACTTAGATGTAAAGACAACCTTTCTCCATGGATATTCGGAGGAAGTGATCTATATGCAACAACCACAAGTATATGAGGTCAAAGGGAAAGAAAAATTAGTGTACAGGTTTAAGAAGAGCTTGTATGGCTTAAAATAGGCTCAGAGGCACTGGTATCTAAAATTTGACAAGTTTATGCCTGAACAAGATTATACTAGATGTCACTGTGATCATTGTGTTTATTTGAAAGAGAAAAATGACGAAAAATATATTATATTGTTATTGTATGTAGATGACATGCTTTTTGCAGGGTCTAACATGTAAAAAATAAATGTGCTCAAAGGAAAATTGGAAAATTCATTTGCAATGAAGGATTTGGGACCTGCAAAACAAATCCTTGGTATGAAAATTAACTAGAGATAGGGAAAATCACAAATTAAAATTGTCTAAAAATGAGTACATACAAAACGTGTTGAAAATATTTAATATGTAGAATACAAAAATCGTTAGTATAACTTTGGCTAACCATTTCAAACCTAGTAAGGAGATGTGCCCCAAGACCCAAGAAGAAATGGATTATGTCTAAAGTTCCATATGCATCAACAGTTGGAAGCTTAATGTATGCAATCGTCTGCACAAGGCCCGATATTGCACATGCAGTGGGAGTTGTAAGCAGGTACATGAACAATCCAGAAAAATAACATTGGATGGAAGTGAAATGGATTCTCATATATTTGAGAGGTACCACAAATCAAGAATTATGCTTTGGTGGCTCAAACTTTGTTCTACAGGGATATGTTGATGCAGATGTGGCAGGTGATAGAGATAATAGGAGGAGCACTATAGGGTATGTATTTACTACAGGTAGAACATCGGTCAGCTAGGTTTCAAAAATGAAAAGTGTTGTCGCACTTTCAACAATAGAAGCAGAGTATGTTGCTGCTACAGAGGTTAGTAAAGAAATTATTTGGTTACAAAGGTTTATGGATTAATTGGGTAAGAAGCAAGAGATGGGAAGGTTATACAATGAAAGCCAGAGTTCCATTCAACTTTAAAAGAACTCAACATTTCATTCCAGGACTAAACACATACAACTCAAATGCCATTTCATACGGTTAGTGTTAGAAGATGGAGAGTTGAAGCTGGAAAAGATACACACTAGCCAGAATCCTGCAGATATGTTATCAAAAGTTGTAACCAGGAAGAAATTGATATTATGATCAGTTTCAATTGGTCTTCAAGTATGATGCTGAAGATGAGAAACAACCAGGCCCAAAGTGGAGTCATTATCAAGCAAACAAAGTAGCACTAAAGTTTCTACAATCAGTCTCCAAGTGGGAGATTGTTAGGTGTAGAGCATGATTATCTATATTATTTAGATGTATCGCCGCGTTGGACCCCTATTCTTAACAGGGCGGCAATGCCGCATGTTGTTTGATCGCCGTCAAGGGGGGGTGGGGGGGGGGTGGGGGGGGTGTGGGGGCGGCAATGAACTTTTGGGGGGAGTGCCCCCGAAGCTAAAAACATATGTAAAATTGCCTTGCAAAATATTGTAATTTCATAGTCAATCCGGGCTGATCATTAGGCGGATCATCTAACAATAGAATTTATGTTTAATTTAGGGTTTTTTTCCTAGAAGGAAACCCCTCTATTGTATGAGGGAATCGTATTGCAACTGTGTATTGGGTGTATATTCTGAGTGAGAAATAGAAAGGGGGACTGTGTGAGAGAGAAGAGGATATTACAACGGATCTATTGTAGGTTGTGTCTCTTCATTTTTCTGAATAATATAAAGGAAGGACTGGCTGTTTCCGTGGACATAGCGCAAGCTGGGTGAACCACATATATCTGTGTCTCTCTTGTTTTATATGCTTTATGTGTTTATGTTTCCGCATATTCTATGTGTTCAATTGCTCTGTAATATATAATTTTCTAACAACTGGTATCAGAACTGAAGGTATATTTGGCTGATAAACTCGCAGGAAAGAAGGGTTCCTAGTTTGAGTGGGAGCAATGGCTGAAAATGGCAGGTTTTGGGTAGAGAATTTTAACGGCCAAAACTAATAGCTGTGGAAGATGGGATGGAATATTATCTATATCAAAAATATTTGTACCCACCATTGAGAAGAAAAACAAAGAAGCCGTTGGGTATGACAAACGAAGAATGGGAGATTCTCGACAGAAAGGCAGTTGGAACATTACGGTTGTGCCTGGTGGCGTCGGTAGCCTTCAATATTTCAAAGAAAACGACAACAAAGGGTTTAGTGATGATATTTTCAAAACTATATGAAAAATCCTCATCCTCAAATAAGGTATTTCTTATGAAACATTTATTTAATATGAAGATGTTAGAAGGTGGATCTGTTGCTGATCATTTAAATGAATTTATTACGGTTACCAGCCAGTTAAGTTATGTAGGGGTAAAATTTAATGATGAAGTTAGGGCTCTATTATTTCTGTGCTCGTTACCAGAAAGTTGGAATGGTTTAGTTATGGGCATTAGTAACTCTTTCTCTAGATCTAGTACTTTAAAGTTTGATAATGTTATCGGTGCCATCTATTTAGTCAATTTAATGTCTTAAATTGCTAGCATAAATGATTGACCGGAGTTAGTAATCTTGTGAAGTGCAGGTGCACTATATATGTTAGAAGCCTATCTTTCTTAATTCGTTGTGTAGATTTTATATGTTGTTTTTAGGGGATTTTGTGTTTTATCTTAAATGTTTGAATGAAATAGGAAAACTTAGAACTGATCTAAGAAATGAAATTTAAACCTAATTATGAAAGCCTATGATGAGAATTATACTTTTGGAAAAGATGAACAACTGATTTCAAAATAACTAGAAAAGAAACTTTAATATTTTTGTATTTTTAGAGATTTTATATAAATGGAATTTAAAAGCAAGAAAGTAACTAAATCTAGAAAAATTTAAATGCTTGAAGAATAAACTTAAGAAGGAAGAAAATGAAATGTTTAATATGAATCTAAGAAGGAAATTGATCTATAAATTACTCTAAATAAAATATTCTAATAACTAAAAGATGAAAGTTACAAGAAGGAAGAAAAGGAAATGTAAATTTAAGAAAGAAAACTGATCTAAAACAAATCTACATTGCATAAAAAGAAATCAACTTAAGTGATCAATCTTGATTGTGTTAGACTATTCTATGCCGACAATTATCTCTAAAACATCTATCTAAACTAATTTTAAATCTATTTAATTAAAGAATGAAAATATCCAGTTAAATCACCTCTAAATCAGAACAAAGTATCAATCCAAACTATGTCTAAGTCTTATCAAAATATATAGCAAGTACTTCACTATATTTACCAAATGGAAACATCCGTCTAAAGTAATTCTATGAAAGCAGAGTATCGAATTAACTTTGATTCTATTCACTAAGGAAAAAAATCATTTTATTCTAAGTTCTATGAAATGTAAATATTAAACCTAGCAGTATTCAATCTAAATGACTATGTTGAGTAAATCAAAACACTGATTGAAATAAGGAAAGAAAACACAAAATTCTACCTACTTTGCAAAGCTAACGTGCCTATTTGATCTAAAATATGTAATTACTGTGTGAACGAATGCGAGAAAGATTTCATTCCATATGTTAACAAAATTACGACATTAAGATAATTCAGTAAATCGAAACAATTGGAGCATTCAAATATGTGAAAGACACAGTGAAAAACACAACATTTAACTTATGAAAAACTCAGAAATTAACGTGTGCGGTAATGAAAGAATTAAACTAGGAAACGACATAAATTTAAGCTATGAAACATCATTTGTGCAGGGGCCCACTACAACAGAACGAATTGAAGAATCACTTGTGACTAATTACGCATCAATGGTCTTGAAAACGCCTTCTTCGTGCATTAATGAAAACAGATTTTTACTGTGTGACATTATTACAAAAATTAAGCTTATCTCCAGTTCAAAACAACCTGATATTTATAACAAGTTAAGTTCAGCTATTTGAGATGATCTCACCTAAAAATATTAATGAAACTTAGGAGGAGAATTCTAAACAGGATTGTGGTATTCACATCTTTCATGATTTGCTACGTGGAGAGAAAATCGTGAAGCTTCCAACTTTTCGTCCGCTGGTCTCGACCCTTTGTTTGAATAATCCTTTGACAGTGATTTTAGGTGTTATTTCTCTTGATTTTGGATAGGTGAGTAGGACAAAATACATGTGTGGATCATTCCCAAACTACCCATATGCTTCGCTTCTCTCCTTCATCTTCGAAAATTTGCAAACAATGTCGGTAGCTGCAAAAATGAAGATTAGCTATAGAATTGCATGAATTATGTAGCTAAATACAAAATTCATTAAAATAATAAGAAACATTAAAATATAAAAGAGAGATCATTCAAATGCCTTCTGAGACTGAAAATGTATCAATTAACACTGATTGAGCTTATGGATTATGTCAAAATGGAAAGAAAAGTGGTGAGACAAATGTCCAAAATAGAGACACTCTTGAGGCTCAACATACTCCCACCAAGAGACCATTGCATGTTGTTATGCAATTTCAAAATTGTGAGTCTTCTCCTCATTACTGCATATGCTCTGACACTTCTGCTAGGACATCTAACTTCATCTTCTTTCCTCTTTTTGAAGTCACTGCTACCCTCGGTTTCTTCATCAGAAGTTTGTACTTAAAATTTATGATTTGTCTGTTTAGGTATCTGTTCCTCTTTTTCAATTTCTTGTTCTTTTTGAACCATAACCCTAGATGTAGAAGAGTATTGTTATTGATGGTTTTATCAATTTGGTTCTGAATCTTTAGAGCTTCATTTTCCTGCTTTATATGCCGGTTTAGTATCTCTATCTCAAAAATTTGTTGCTTTAAAGTATTCAATAGAGGTTCTTGTGGGCTAGAAGGCTGTTCATCAAAATTTGATGTCTTTTTTGCATTTCTTCTTTCCAAAGATTCAATGTAATCATAGATCTCTTGTTGGACAGGGTCAATATTTGGAGTTCTTCTACTTGGATCCTGTAAGGGAGAAGAAATAATTGGTTATGGTACCTCAATATTTTCTTCTAGATCAATAAGTTTTGTAACTTCTGGGAGTGGCTTTTTGGCTGCTTTGCAACGTCCAGAGCTTCTTCTTACTGGCTGTGGAATGTTCTAAGTTTCTGATTTTTCTGTGTGTATGAATTTTCCTTTTTCTTTCATGCTGCCTCCTTTCTTTTTATTGATTTGTTTTTTAGCCTTTCCAAACAACTATGCAATAGGAGTTTCATCTTCTGATTGTGTTTGAGGTGGCTGTTCATCCTCAATAAGGTTCTCAAATTTTCTCTTTTTGCCTCTTTTTCCTTTGTTATCAGTAGGTTGTTTTTCTTCTTTTTCTTGAAAATGATTTCTGGTTAAGAAATATTCCCAAGTATCTCCTATGCTCTTTAAATGAAATTCAATGAGGATTTTTATCAATGCATGATGATGCATTGTGTTATCTATAAACTAAATCCTCTTCTAAACCATCCTTGCCATATTCCTTACACTATTCAACAAAAAATATGGAAGTTTTATCTCTTTATCTTCTATAAAATTCATCAGTATCCTAGCATGATAGAAGAACATACAACCAAACCTTCCTTCACATGTAATAAATTTCTGAATTATCAAAAGCATGTTTCTCTATTTACCCTTAAGGGCTATGCTAGGAATTTCCTTCTTGAAAATACTTGTGTCCATACCTGGGTTTTTTAAGAAGACTTTCCATTCTTGTCCACTGATTCCTCTGTTTTTGAACCATCTTTCACCCGTATTTGGAAGTCCGGTTGCCTCTACCACCAAGGATTCCGTGACTGCAAATTTGATGTCATTGATTTCGACCTCTACTTTGTCCAAGGCTCTTGCAAAATATTTTGTGAACTTCCTTGTGAAACCCGTCAAATGAAATTAAGCCACTGTGCCTTCTGAAGTATCTCCTTTAGCTGCATATATCCCTCCATGAATTTCTTTCCTACAGGCTCTCTTGTTACAATCAAACCCATATCTTTGCCAAGAGTTTTACCTTAAAGACTGTCTCTTCCTGACTGGATGAATTGAGGATTTTAATCTGAGCTTGACAATGTGGAGGAGTTATGTCATGAAACGCTAGAGACATGCAGGTAAACAAGTGAATGAGCGAGGGTTTAGGAACGTGACCGAGGTTTCGGCATAAGTGATGTTACAACATGAGACATGACCATTGAATTATTAATGGACGAGATCATATTTGATCGTTGAGGAGATTATGATGGGGGTTTGGTGGTGAATCATGAGAATTAGATTTTGATCAATTTTAATAATAACATTTGAGTTGGCAGTATACGATAATTTAATTTATATATATCAATGTTTTGAACCTTATTATTATTATTATTTTTTATCATACCTTGGATATATCTAACCTTTATTATTTCTTCTTTGTCTTGATTCCTGAGGTGTTCTTGAGTACACACTTTAGTATGATCTTAAATCTTGTCTTCAGATGCTTCTGTCAAAAAGTCTTGTTCATCTGTGCTGCAGAGATGTATAAGAGATGCATAATGTCTTGATAGCTGGAGAAATGCAACAATTCTGTATCTAATCTTTATTTTTCTGAAAAATAAAGGGAAATGCAAAGAATTTGGGATTTTTAGAATGGGAGTGAAGAAAATAGAAGATGTCAGAAATAAACTCTTATTTTCACCTTGTATTTTCTATATAAGGATGCCAGTGAGTGATTGGTTTTCATAATTTTAAAATATATATATATATATATTTTAGATATGAAAAACAAAAATAAGACTAAGTTGGGGAAGAAGAAAGATTCTTCTTCACCAACTTCATATCAGCATTGTCTTGAATTTTTTTGATAAATTCCTCTTTTGTCAGTGGCTTATGATAGACCTTTAGTTGATGTACATTTACAAGAAGAGGAACATTTTCTTCATCGATATTCCTTATCCTGATTGGTCCATTATAAAAGACTCTTTCAATCTCATAAGGCCCAAGACAATGAGTTTGAAATTTCCCTTGGAAGTCTTTGAAATTTGAATCAAATAAAAGTGCCCCATTTCCTGCCTGAAATTTTCTTTCTTTTATGTATTTATCATGCCATCTGGATCTCTGTTGCTGAACTAGGTTATTATTTTGAATTGAATCTTGCCTTATTTCGTCAAGCTCATTGAGTTGCTCCATTCTATGCTTTTGAGTTTCTGATAAGTCAAGTCCCAATTTGAATGTTGTTTTAAAGGTTCTGATTTGGAACTCTATTGGAAACAAGACTTGCTTCCCATAAACAATTTCATAGGGAGTATGTCCTGTTGTATTCCTCCATGTATCCTGATAGGCCCATAAAGCCTCAGGAAGCCTTTCCGCCCAATCCTTTCTATGTAGATGTACAATATTTGTGAGGATTGCTTCAATCACTTTATTAGTGGACTCGACTTGTCCATTTTCATGTGGATGGTATGGAGTAGGCTTCTTGTGCATGATTTTATATTCTTCCACGATCTTTTGCACCATTCTAGATGTAATCTGAGTTCTCTGATATGTCACAATTTCCCTTGGGACACCAAAACGAGTAAAACTATCCTAAAAAAGAAATAAACTACAACATTTTCATTAGCAAAATAAAGTGATTTAGCTTCTACCCATTTAGTGACATAGTCAATGCATACAAAAATATACCTCTTTTGTCTAGATGGTGGATTGATTGGTCCAACAAAATCCAGAGCCCATTTTTCAAAGGGTTCGATGAGTACCCATGGTTGTAAGGACATTTCATCTGTAGGAACAAGTTTCCCCATTATCTGACAACTGTCACACCTTTTAACATATTCCTTGGTATCCTTGAAAAGGGAAGGCCAACAATATCCTAAAATAAGGATTTTATAAGTAGTCCTTTTATCAACAAAGTGTCCTCCACATGGCTTATCATGGCATGCCTTCAGTATTTTAGGTATTTCATATTCTCAAACACATCTTCTAATGATGAGATCTGGACCTGTCTTGTATAATTCATCATTTACCCATGAATATGAAGCACTTGTTTGAATTATCCTTCTCTTTTCTCTAGGAAACAAATATGATGGTAGTTTTCCTGTGGCCAAGTAATTGGTAATGTATGCAAACCATGGAGATTTAGTAGATATTGAAAAAACATATTCATTAGGAAAGCTATCCTCTACTGGTGTATCATTATTATCATTTTGAATTCTAGATAAAAAGTCAGCAACTGTGTTTTGTTTTCGAAGTCAATCTAAAATGGTGATATTGAATTCTTGCAAGATAGCAACCATCTTGTGATTTTTCCATTAGTGATAGATTTATTCATTAGATATCTAATTGTGGAATTATCTGTGTGAATGAAGGTTTCATAGCCAATGATGTAATGTCTAAACTTGTTAATAGCATGGAAAACATCTAGAAACTATTTTCAGTAACAATATAACTTAACTCAGCAGGAGTCAAATTCTTACTTGTATAGTAGATGGCATAAGGGGTCAAATAATTTTGTCCTAATACAACTATCAGAGTTGTATCTAAAGCATCAGTTGAGATATGAAAAGGTAATTTCTAGTTTGGACCTCTTAAACTGGATGCTTCAAATATATTTTCTTTCAAAGTTTCAAACTCCATTTGGCACTCAGGATTCCAGCTAAATTCACAATCTTTAGTGAACAATTTGAAGAGAGGAGATGCAATTTTTGTGATTTTTTCTATAAATATTTTATAGTACCCTGTAAAAACAAGAAAAATCCAAACATATTTTTGACAATTTGGGATTGCTAATTTGGAAATAAATTCTACTTTAGATGAGTCCACCTTAATTCCATCTCCTGAAATAGGGTGTCCTAAAACAATTCCTTCAGTAAACATCATAAAGCATTTTTCATGACTTAATGAGACATTTTCTTCTTTGCATCTTATGAGAACTTTTTCCAAAATTTCAAGAGCCTCTTCAAAATAATTTCCATAGACCGTGAAGTAATCCATATACACTTCCACACAATCATTTATTAAATTAGAGAAAATTCCTAATACTGCTCTTTGGAATGTTGCAGGTGCATTGCATAATCCAAAAGGAATTACTGGGTAAGCATAAGTTCCCCATGGAAAAGTAAATGTGGTTTTGTTTTGATCTTTGGGTGCTACTTGAATTTGATTATACCCACTGAAACCGTTCAATAATGAAAAATATTTCTTTCCCGCTAATGTATCAAAAACTTGATCTATGAAAAGCAATGAAAATGATCTTTTAAAGTAACTTTATTCAACTCCCTATAATCGATACACACCCTCCATTTTCCATTCTTTTTAGGGACAATTACTAAAGATGAAACCCACTGACTATTTGATATTGGATAAATAAAGTTTACATTCAGTAGTTCCTGTAGTTCTTCCTTTACAATTTCCCTAAGATTTGGATTCATTCTTCTTTGAGGTTGTCTAATTGGTCTAAAATTTTCCTCAATATAGATATGATGTATACAAGTATCAGGATTAATTCCTTTCATGCCAGTGTACTCCCATGCATATGCAGAAGAATGATTTTGCAAAAAACTCTTCTTTTTGAAATACTTCTAGGTTTTTGTTTATGTTTAAAGTTTTACCTAGAAAAATTTCAATTGAAGAATTACCAAATTATTACATATAATATAAAGGCATTTGTTTGGATGATAAGTATTCAATATTACACTGTTCTTAAATTTTTTGACTATTCTCACATTGTGAAGATGATTCATAATTTTATATTGAATTTAGAATTTTATTTTCTTCACTAATGTGCGAGATAGTAGAAATAGGTTGTATACCATTGTAATCATCCATCCATTCTTCATATTCTACTTCTATCATTGTTTTTGCTGGAGGATATAGAGTGAATTTATTTGTTGAGTTTCCATCATAAATAAACATATCACCTGATCTACAACTGATGAAAGCATCAACTATAGCTAACCAAGATATTACTAATATCAATTGATGTCCTCCTAAGTTGTTCTTGGGAGTCAAGATCAAAAAGTCAACTGGATATTCCCAAGATTCTAAGGATACATAAATGTCTTCTAATACACCATCAGGTTTGATTACTGATTTGTCTTCCAATTGCAGTAATGTTGGTGTATATTGAAGGTTTGGAAGCTTTAGTTGTTCCATGGTTTGTTTACTCATGATGTTTATAGCTTCTCCTAAGTCAATCAATTTATTTGGGATCTCAATACCATTGATGTGTGTTTTTACAATGGGACTTTCTCGATCCAAATATTTTTGTATGGCTGTTTTCCCATCATGATAATTGCAATTTTTCCCACTAATTGTATTCTTTTCACTTTTTTTTTTTCTTCCTAATTTCTTTATACTCAACTCTCTTATTGTTTTTGCAAGGATTGGAATTTCCTTAATGACTTGTTACAAAGGGATTTTGATACAAACATTCTTCAATTCATCTAATATATCATAGTTAGGCAACATAATTTTTTTTTTCTACCTCTCTATCAATTTGTAATCTTTCAGGAAAAGGAGGTTTAGATATAGTTACTGAAGATTTCTCTATGATAGGAGTTGAGTTTATTGGATTTTCTTGTGCTTTATTTTGAAAATTTTGATTTTGATGAAGAGATGTCCCTTCTCCAGAATGATTATTTCTGTTTTGAAGATTTTCATTTTGATGAGAGAAATTTCCTCATTTAAGTGGTCAGCTTTTTCTTGAATAAAAACAGAGAAACTTTTCTTTTCTAATATCCTACCAGATTTGAGTTGAACATTGTTAAGATCTAGTGGAGTTATCACATAAGTTTGGAAAGTCTGTCCCTCCATGTTATAAATAGGTTGTGAATTTTTATTGTTTGGGTTTGGGAGTGGCTGAGTAGGTAGTTGATTTGGTCTTTGTGGAAATGGTAATGAAAGTTGTGGATTGTGATTTGGAAATTGAGGTTGTTGATTGGGTTGAGGAAAATGTTGTGGATGATAGTTCAGATAAGATTGTGAATATTGGTGATAATGAAATTATATTTCATAAGGATTTTTCATCCCTTGTGCCTAAGGCTTAGTTTGAGACCAAGGTTGCTGCCATCATAGTATTAAAAACCGGAACCGGTGGCCAGACCGGTGGACCTAATGAACCGAGTTTATGACCGTAATCGGTTTAATCGGTATTGGTCAGGTCTAAATGAACCAATTTTTTAAAAATATATTAAAAAATTAATTTTTAATAAAAAAAACTATTTGTAAGATTTGTAACCATGATTCCAAGCCAATAGAGACAAAATATGCAAATTTTACTCATTTATATACCATGTAAAGGTGAATATGTCAAAATGGCACCAAGTGAAATACATATCATCGAAAAAATACATAAGCAATGAGGTTCCAAATGGCCTATAAAGTTCAAAACAATGCTACAAGCTATGAGGCCATTGGCCTACTACAAGACTACAGATTAGTGATCAACACCATGATCACTCCTCATCATGATCAAAATCATCACCACTACTAGACAAGGGATCATCAACATGAGCTACATAAATAATATGGCTTAGAGTTTGAGGACTACTAAAACTCCTCTACAACTTTAGTAGTAGTAGTAGTAGTAGCAAAAATAGACATAAAAACTACAAATAATTGAGCAACATGGTCTCTCATGAAACACATCATTGATTCATCGCTACTAGAAATGGGATCATCAACAAGAGATACATAAACATCATCTAGCTCACAGTCTTCAGAATTGGATTGCTCAACCTTATAACATGATAGAAATTGAAAATTTTTAACATGCCTAACCAATGATTTTGGTTTGAGTGAAGGGTTCATCTCCTCGACCTTAAAATGTGGTAGAAAAATATTAGCATGCCTAACCAGTTGTTTTCCTTTGAGTGAATGGTACATTCTTGTTAAGGCCACAATAGGGGAGTTCAACAATCAATACCACCAACATCAACAAAGTTCAATAATCAATGCCACCAACATCAAGGTTATTAAAGGATTTCATGCTCTTGATCAAATGCCAATCTCATACCCTTACACATGATAGAATCAAATGGAAACATTGCAAACCCCCAAACCATGAAACCCTGAAAACAATTAAGTCTGTTGAATTTTGAGTGAAATCTAAAATTCTAGTTTCTCCATATGAAATCCAATGAGGTCGAAAGCACTCTTAAACATCCTGAGTCATTTCATGGTAATGTTAAAAATTTAAGTAAAAGGATGAAAATAAAAAGTAAAGAAAATGTCATTTTTACTTTAAGAATTTAACATTACCATTAATTTCCAACAGGATGTGTCGGGAAAATGAGAGGGTAGGCATGATTTTCTTAAAAGGGATATTTTTGGAGGAAAACAAACCTAAATTTCCCTAAAAAAAGCTCCAAAACTAAAAAAAATTCGTTATGTGGGGTCCATAGTTGGCCTGGCAATGAACCAGCAGCTTTAAGATGGAATCGACCGATTTGACTATAAACTGGCCGATTCCAACCTAAACCAACCGATTCCAACCTAAACCGGCCGGTTAGCACCGGTTTTTTTGGGGAAGAGGAGGGTTGAACCCAATTTTTCTATCAGTTTGACCCAGTTAGTGAATGAACTGGCCGGTTTGACCGGTTTCCGGTTCAAGCCGAACGATTTTTAATACTATGGCTGCCATAGCATTGATGAATTCCAATTATTCTGTGGGGGTTGAGTATACACTTGTGTAATTTTATTAATTAACTTAGTCAATAAGATAGATTAATAAGAGGGTAGAGGGACCCATAAATCCCTTTAGTAGGAATAAAACCAATTATTAATGTGAATGTGGAACAATGTATATAGATAGGGTCAAGATGAATAAACCACTTCTTGGTGTGAATGTTGGTCAGTGCATGTGGATGGGGTCAATTTTACCAAATAAAAAACACAGTCATGGAGGTAGTGGAGAAAATGGAGGACAACACAGTTATAATGGAGGTTAGTGGCCATGTGTGTAGCATCATTATTGTGTGGGGACAAGAGGGTGAAGGCTCATAAGCATATAAGGAAGGAGACGACAACCATAGAAAGAATTCTGAATATTTTTTATGAATTTCTGCACGCTTCAGCTGTTTAGCTAAGTTTGCTGTGCTGTTTAGCACAAGGGTGTTTCCGAGCAGAAATCCCACCCTTATCCTTTGGGGACTTCGAGTGCCCAATCAGGAAAGGTTCTTGAGCTGAATTTCATCATCAAGCATCAGGCCAATCTTCAGTCCCTATCAGCAACACAGTCTCCTTTAGGAATTGTGCAATCCAGGAGGGCAGATCTATTGGAGGAGCAATAACCCAAGTTTCTTAGCTTTAAATCCAGTGAGGGGAGCAACCCTTAATATGGAAAGTTGATTGGGAGGAGTAACAACAGATGTCTCATCAGTTCAACCACATCCCAACAATCTCCCAGCTGTAGTGTGTAAATCAGCCCTAGAGATGCATTTTCAGTGATTGTCATTTCCAAAACCTTGTCTAGGTTATCTTGGAAAAGTGATAGAAAGCTCAGATCTCTGATCCCGAGTATTTCTGAGCACCCAATCATTAGATCTATGTATTCCTAGTTTCCAGTAGTTGTATTTCATAGATAGACTGCACAATGGAAACATTATAGCATTTGTTGCAGCAACATCATATCATGTGCTGAGGTCTAGGGCCATTTCGGGCTTTTCTGTCTAGCTTGAGTGTTTTTTCTTCCAGCACTTTGTACTTCATATATGCTATTGAATGTAATAAAAGGACTTAGCTGATATGCTTATATGTTTGATGTAATGATGCTGATTGCAATTTCCAGTTTATTGTTCAATATTCCTGTTATTTCTATTTTGAGATATTACAGTGGTATCAGAGCATAATCTTGGCTCAGCCTGTGGGGCATTTACATCTATGAAATCTGAAGGAGAACCTCTTATAGACCAGGATAAGTGGTATATTAATAGAGGTCAAAATTTTTTTTATACAACCAAATAAGAAGACCACATCTCAGAAGAAATAGAAGACAAAGGCAAGTCTCCAATGTTGGGAGAAATGGATGAGAAAGAGTTTCCAAAACTTCTTCTCCAATCTATGCGGGATCTTTCCAAAGAGATCAAGGAGATGAGAGTGGAGAGACAAATGGAAACCACAAGAGGGTTGCAAAATGGAGAAAGTTCCAGTACTTCACATCATTGGTGTGAGAAATCGACAGTGAAATGAGCTTCACATCGCTCCACTATGCCTACCTTCCTAGCAGTAGGAAATGGGGCTGGAGGACCACAAAAGCAGAAGGCTCTTAGTGATTATTTTCTAGAAAATGAATCTCAGTCTCAAAGATTCAAAGAACATCTAAACTTTCAAGAGTTCTACCAGATTAAAGATAATAGAAGACCCTGTAACAATAGTAGAGGTGGAGGGTACATGTAGAACAATGATTCTTTCTGTCTGCTTTTGATGGGTCATCCAAGTGCACGACAAAGACTTGGGTGGAATAGTTAGACATTTATTTCCAATTGAACCAAGTATCAAAGACTAAAGTTATTAAGATAGCAGCGCTGCACCTTGAAGATGAAGCACATGAATGGTGGTTCCATAAACTGTCTACATTGGGACATGCAGGTGTGACTACATATGCAGAGTTCATCTGGAGATTGGTAGAGAGATTTAACCGAAGAGATCCAGAAGCACACTTTGTTAAGCTAGCTAAGTTCAAGTAGTCGGGAAAATAAGAGACTTATATCTCTGAGTTCCTGAAACTTTCTGTCATGGTGCCAGATCTGTTTACAACTAGGAGGGTATACATGTTCATTGATGGACTAGCGAAACCTTTGCATGGGTTAGTAAAGTCCACTAGATAAGCTATTCTCCAAGATTCCATTGAGTGGGATAGGGACTTACAAGATGCTTTGCCAAGGGCAAGAGCCACATTCCAGCAAAAACCCACATTCCAGTCAAAGGGGAAAGATATGAAGGTTCCACCGTGTTAAACACACACATGGGGAATGAGCAAGTAAACACACAAGGAGAAAGATAAGCATGAGTTACTATTACCATTAACATGATGTATATTTATAATACATTGGTGTGACTCTTGGATTTCACATTCCAAGGTCACTTGGACTCCTTTTGTGATTGTTCAGCTTCCACACATACCCATAGAGGATTAGGTGTCCAACATTCCCCCCTTAATCCAAAGGGGTATGTGTGAGTCCAAGAACAGAGTTGTAATACAAATATGCAAAGTATGCATGGTAGCACTTAGGCTGAATCAACTCTATGGAATGTTGGCATAAAGAGGCGGTTTAAGGTTACCACCAACATTGGAATGCAACGCTTATTGCAGTTCTCAAAACTCTTCCAAATATGGCAAGAAGATGAAGTCTTCTGCTAGAGGAAGTGTTCTAAAAGAGGAAGAATATCAACCTCACATAGATGGTTTAAGCTGTCCACCAACCAAAGGCATGCTCAGGGGCATCCATCTCTCTGGCTACAACTCTGAATCTGGAATGATAGGTTGTGGCTCAGGCTCGTGTGAACTACTATGTCTTTGGATACAACTTTGAATCTGGAATGAGAGATTATGGCTCAGGCTCTCTTGAATTGCTGTGTCTCTGGCTACAACTCTAGAATGAGAGATTGTGGCTCAGGCTCGCTTGATGTGGCTTTGAAGCTTGTAGATGACCACCATTTTCCCCCCTGTCAGGTACAATGTGAGATGATGGCGAAAAATCAACTGCAAGATTGTTCAATATTCGAGAACATGTTCTGACATATGTCTTAAAAATATTCTTGGCTATTGATGCTCATTGCCAAGAAGCGATCCATCCAAGATGAATCTTTGTTCTTACAGGAGGCTTGTTTCTGAAGCATCTGTGTGAAGAATGGGTGTGTCGACCACAGTGCTTGCATGGGTGAAGATCGAAATAGTGATATTTCATATGGCCAACTCGATCACAGTGTTGGCATTTAAAAATTTATTTTTGTTGATTTGGAAGAGGAGAAAGATCTTGAATAACTGAAGGTGAACTATCATATAGAAATCTGACACTCTAAAATTTTATGGCCTTGGAGTAGTCCAGAATATGAAAGGACAACTCCTTGTCATATCCAAGACCTGTTCTATGCTTGTTATGGACAAGCTCTTCCCATGGTCTGATGATGGGCTTGGGAAGTGTAGACTGAGCTGCTGCATCTGCATGTAAATCTGCTCTTGTACAAGGAATTGAATGAGAATCGACTGCAACTTTACTAACTTGTTGTTTATGGGAGTCTGTTTCAATTTTCTGAACAAAAACAAGTTCAGAATGATGACTCCACTACTGTAATTATTCTTGTTGGAATTGAGATTCAAGTTGCAAATCCTCAATGTTTTCTTGTGTGTTATGCAAGCAGGTTTGAATGTGAGAGAGAGTTTCCTTGCTGAATATCACTATATCATGATCAGTGGAACATATCAGAGTTTTAAAGAACTCTAATACTTCAGTAATTTGAGCCATTTTCTTCATAGTCAAAATTTCACTTTAAAAAACTGATCATAGTTCACTCATGACCAACAACATATGTTTTTAAGGCAAAAATTACAAATGATTTTTTTCATTTGAGGGAGACAAAGAGGCAGTCATTCAAATGTGAAATTGAGAGAGTAGAAGCTAAAGGCAATGGACCACTATGAGTGCCCACTGACTTCGTGTTTTAAGTTATTTTTCTCATGCCTTTTTTCACAGGTGTTGTAAGAGATAGGCAACATTCACCAGTGCTTATATAAACCAATGTCTATAAAAAATACTTCACCATATTCAACACAGATCAACACACATTCAATAATATATGCACAAACCTGAATTAGCTTCAACAGAATTGTTGGGTATGTGTTATATTCTTTCCACGACTAGTCACGTGTTGGGGGGTCATAGGGTGGGCGACAAAACCTCTCGTACGTTGCACTGAGAGCAGCAGGGGGGTTAGAGGGGGGCCGATAGCCCCCCCTGTTTGGGGTCCAAGGCAGCGCCCCGAGAAATTTTTTTTGGTCCTTATTTTTCGATGGGCTGACTCGCCCATGATTTTGTGAATGGGTTTGCACATGGTTTTGGGGCATGATGGTTTTTGGCCCTTGGTATTTTGTAGATCCGGTCAGGGGAACCACAATTATGTTCTAATCCAGGGTTAATGGATTGGGGTTTATGTATGCTTCGGCATGTATATATATGTGTTGTAACAATAAAAGGAATATAATGAAAAATCAAGCTGGTCGTCCTGATTTGGGATCCAGGGGAAAATCTCTGTGTATATCTGTTTTATGTTTTATGCTCTCGCTATTGTTTATTTTATGTTTTCAAGATTCGTTTTTAGATAATTTCTGTACAGGGTTAAAACCTATATTTGGTATCGGAGCTATTTTAGCTTCAAGGGGATGCCTTTGCTGCTAAGGGTTTTTTTCTCGGGCCTGTGGTAGACCCTGTTCAGTGGGAGATCTGCGGGATCTATTCTTGCTGTGAAAGAAGATGGCGAGTAGTGGAAAGATAAAGATTGATAAATTTAATGGTCAGAGTTTTGAGTTGTGGAAGCTCAAGATTGAGGATCTGCTGGTGGATAAATACCAGTGGATCGCGGTAGATCCAGGTACTAAAACAACGATAATGTCAGATGAAGACTGGAAGAAGTTGGATTGGAAGGTGAAGAGCACAATATGGTTGTGTGTCTCAGATTTGGTATTGTTGAATGTATCTAGGGAAGCTACGACGAAGAATTTGTGGGACAAACTTGGGACTTTATACCAATCTAAGTCTCTAGTGAATAAATTGTTCCTGCGAAAAAAGCTATATAACTTGAGGATGAAGGATGGAGACTCGGTGATAGAGCATCTGAACGCCTTCAATACTGTGGTAAGTCAGCTACCATCTGTTGATATTAAAATCTCAGATAAAGATAAGTGCATCAATTTGTTGTGTTCTCTACTAGAATCATGGGACATTCTGGTTATTGCAATAGGTAGCAATACAACTACCTTGAATTTTGATGACATTGTCTCAGCCTTGCTGTTGGAGGAAATGAGACGGAGAAATATGGAGGGTCAGAATGGAGATTCCTTATTTATACGAGGAAGGTCCCAGAACAGAAAAAAGAATAAGGTTTCGAGTGGGAGATCTAAATCTAGAGGGAGATCTAAATCTCTTGGAAAGTTTGTAAATGTGTGTTGGAAATGTGAAAAGGAAGGGCACTACAAAAAGGACTGCAGATATAAAGCTCCTGAGAAAGGAAATGGATCTGATGATGCTCCTTCTGCAGAGGCAAAAACCACCTCGGATGAAGGTGGGGATGTGTATTTTGCTTCTTCTTCAAATACACATGTAGATCATGAGTCATGGTTGTGGACTCGGGTGTATCCTTTCACTTCACTCCTCACAGGGAGTGGTTCTGCGAGTATGAGAAATATGAAGGCGGTGATGTCTTCTTAGGTGATGATAGGAAGGCCAGAATCATCGGATGTGGAAAGGTTAAGTTGAAGCTGCAAGGTGGAAGGATTAGAAAACTTCCTGGTGTTATGCACATTCCTGCATTGGCCAGAAATCTGATTTCTATAAGCAAGATGGATGATGCAGGTGTAAAAACAATGTTCGAGAAAGATGCCTGCAAGATGGTTCGGGGAGCACTGGTATTAATGCAGGGAGTTCGGATTGGAACTCTGTACAAGCTTCAGGGAAACACTATTATTGATGGGTGCAACAGTTCTGTGGTTCCCGAAAGTGGAGCGGAAAGCCTAACGGTCTCTAGAGAAAAGACCATGCTATGGAATCAAATGCTTGGACATATTGGAGAGAAGGGCCTTTAGATATTGCATGGAAATTATATGGTAGAGGTTCTGTCTAATAGCTCTCTAGATTTCGATTTCTGTGAAAATTGTGTATATGGGAAGCAGAATTGGGTGAGTTTTCCTTCTGGTGCTAAGAGGGCAAACAAGATATTAGAGCTTGTGCACAGTGATGTGTTTGGACCTGTGTCAGTTCCATCACTGGGTAAGTCTGTGTACTGTGCTTCATTCATAGATGACTTCTCAAGGAATACATGGATATATTTCTTGAGGAAGAAATTTGAAGTCTTTCACAGATTTAAATAATTTAATGCTTTGGTGGAAAACCAGACAAAGAAGAAGATAAAGGTGCTGAGGAAAGATAATGGTGGGGAGTTATTCAAGAAGGAATTTGAAGAGTTCTGTAGAAGTGTGGTATATCACGATAGAAGACTACTCCATACACACCTCAGCAAAATGAAGTTGTATAAAGAATGAACAGAACACTGATGGAAAAGGAAAGAAGCATGCTCAGTGGTACCGAGTTAGGACAAGAATTCTGGGTAGAGGCAGTGGAGACTGCATGTTACCTGGTTAACAGATCACCTTCATCAATGTTGGAGGATAAGACTCCACATTAGGTATGGACTGGTTAGAAACCCTCTCTTTCACATCTGAGGGTATTTGGATGTGGTTCATATGTACGTGTTCCAAAGGAGAAAAGGAGCAAGTTGGATAATAAATCTGAAAGGTGCATCTTTATTGGGTATAAGGATGGTTTAAAGGGTTACAAGCTTTGGAACCCGGAAACAAGGAAGGTTGTGTACATTCGAGATGTGGTGTTTAGAGAGATGAAATATGTTGTGAAACATGAAGTCCTATCGAAGGAACTTGAAAAGATAGAGTTTGAGCTAAAGGAGGATGAATCAGACTCTACAACATAAGAAGACTCAAAAGAGGAAGAGCCACAAACTCCAGCTATGAGAAGATCAGTTCATGAAAGAAGACAACTAGAAAGGTATAGTTCATCTGCTTTATGTTCAAATTTTGCTTTAACTATAACTGATGATAATCCCAGAACCGTTAGGAAGGCCATATAATCAGAGGATGGAAAACTCTGGAAGGAGGCCATGGTTGATGAAATGGCATCCTTGCATAAAAATGAGGCATGGGATCTAGTGGAGTTGCCGGATGGAAGGAAGCCCATCGAGAGAAAATGGGTGTTTAAGAAGAAGATGAATGTAGAAGGCAAGGTGGAGAAATACAAAGCTAGGTTGGTAGAAAAAGGTTATTCCCAGGTGTCGGGAATTGATTTTGGTGATATTTTTTCTGCTGTTGCCAAAGTTACTTCTATTAGATTACTTTTATCTGTTGTTGTTGCATTTGATTTTGAGGTAGAACAGATGGATGTGAAGACAACATTTTTTCATGGGGATATGGAAGAGGAGATCTACATGAAACAACCTGAAGGCTTTATGGTGAAGGGGAAGAAAGAACTGGTATGCAGGTTAAAGAAGTCTCTGTATGGGTTAAAGAAGTCACCAAGGATGTGGTATCAGAAATTTGATACCTATATATGAGGACTTGGATTCACCAGAAGCAAGGAGGATCACTATGTTTATTTTACATGAATTGGTGACCGTGTTATTTATTTGGTCTTGTATGTGGATGATAGGTTGTTGATTGGAAATGACGAAGAAATTATCCAAGATTTGAAGACCCAACTGTTCTCCAAATTCAACATGAAGGATCTTGGTGCTGCAAACTATATTTTGGGCATGTAAATTAAGAGAGATCAGGAAAAGAGGAAGCTCTGGTTAAACCAGAGGAAGTATGTCGAGACTATATGCAGAGGTTCAATATGTAGGATAGTAAACCGGTGAATGTTCTAATTCCTGTAGGTACAAAGCTTTTTGCTGAATAGTGTCCAAAGACACAAGAAGAAGAGGAGGATATGTCCCGTGTTCCATATGCAAGTGTAGTGGGTAGCTTGATGTATGCAATGGTATGTACTAGACCAGACATTGCACATGTAGTGGGAGTATTGGGCAGGTTTATGTCAAACCCAGGGAAGGAGCATTGGACAACAGTGAAGTGAGTTTTCAGATATTTGCGTGGCACTAGTGATTATGGTTTGTGCTACCAGGGAAGACCAGGATTGGAAGGAGTGCTGGACGTTCGTGGTTTTGTTGATGCAGATTGGGCTGGAGATCTGGACCAATGAAGATCTACAAGTGGGTATGTGTTTAGCCTATTTGGAGGTGTAGTTAGATGGACGAGTAAAAGACAGTTTGTAGTGGCTCTTTCAACTACAGAGGCAGAAAACATAGCAGCCACTCGTGCAAGCAAAGAAGCAGTTTGGTTGCAGAGATTGTGTTCAAGTATGGGGTTGGTGCAGCAAGCTATAAGGATATACTATGATAGCTAAAGTGCAATTTTATTGGCTAAGAACCCTGCTTATCATTCAAAAACAAAGCACATTGATGTTCAATATCACTTTGTGAGAGATATGGTTGAGGATAAAAGGGTGTTGTTGGTAAAGGTGGACACCTTGAAGAATGTTGCAGATGCATTGATGAAGTTTGTGAGCACTCAAAATTTCTCTTGGTGTAGAGAAACAATGGGTGTTGTAGAGCTGGGCTAATGACTAAGCTCTCCTATGGCCCCCTGCGAAAAGAAAACAACAAGTGGGAGAATTTTAGGTATGTGTTATATTCTTTCCATGAATAGTCATGTGCGGGGGGGCGACAATTGATCTTGTACATTGCATCGGGTGCAGCAGGGGGGCGACAGTCCCCCCTATTCAGGGTTCGGGGCAGCGCCCCGAGAAATTTTTTTTGGTCCTTATTTTTCGATGGGCGGACTCGCCCATGGTTTTGTGCATGGGTTTGCACATGGTTTTGGGTCATGATGGTTTTCGACCCTTGGTATTTTGTAGATCCAGTGAAGGGAACTAAGGTTATGTTCTAATCCAGGGTTAATGTATTGGGGTTTATGTATGCTTCTACATGTATATATATGTGTTGTAACAATAAAATGAATATAATGAAAAATCAAGCTGGTAGTCCTAATTTGGGATCCAGGGGAAATCTCTGTGTATATCTGTTTTATGTTTTATGCTCTCACTATTGTTTATTTTCTGTTTTTAAGATTCGTTTTTAGATAATTTCTGTACAGGGTTAAAACCTACAAAAATTTATTTTAACACACAATTAGCTTCAAACTGGTCAACACACTCACTTCAATAGTCAATGTATTAATTTTCACAACTCGACCAATCTTCAATATCCATTGTTTCTTTAATAATCCCTATGAGATCACAAAATGCTAATTGCAAAGAGTGTACCACCTTTTGAAAGGCCCATCACATTTGTTATTTTTGGGCTTCGGCTTCACAACCAGCATTATCCAACGTTGAACGTAGTTCACCCAAATCCATCATTGAATTTGAATCTCGCAGTAGAGAGCCAAAGACACAACAATTCAGATAATCTAGGGCAACACTTAGAAGGAGAGAGCACCGAGGCCGTGGGAGGATGGAGCTGTGTTATTTACACAGCCACACCAACGTTCACCTTTACACCTTTCCCTCCAACAAGAATACATCAATCTGCGGTGGCAACCAAGGTTTTATTCTAGCTGCGGGCAAACCACACTTCTTCAAATTGCATCAACGCTATGAGCTTATTGGGAGAAGTGATCGCCCCATTTCGATTCCTTGTTGAAATTATGATGGAGCTTTCAGTGCAGATGAATTTCAACCATATATTTCTTTAGACTTTTCCATTTGTGTGTTTGACAAGACATAGTTAATGAAAGGATTCATCCGAAGGATGACTATAGATACTTTTGTTCGAACCACAGAACACCCGCAACAAAATTTGAATACCTCCACCTCTCCTCGATGATAGATTAGCACTGCACCCTTCAAGAATGGATGGAAATATTTTCAACATGCAGAAGGTGGTGGTATTGCAGCTTCGTCTGCCCTGCATTTTATTTAGGGTCTCTAACAATAGAGGGCCTCTTCTCTTTGAAACCCTGACGAAGATCTTAATTCCGGTGGCTGCCGTTGTGGGTATCGGGTTCTCTTTGATTTAGTGAGTGCTGGTGTCCCGCATTAAGGTGGCACCCAACCACTCACACGCCCCTAATGGTAACAAAAAGAATGGCTACAATGAGTACTTGATCAAAGAAGAGGAAGGGATAAACGATCACAATGTTGTCAATAAATGCGCTGAGATCTAGAACACCATCTCTGAAGGAGTGAACTTGTTTTTATTCACCGAGTACCAGCACATGGGTATTTTCATGGTCGAATTTTCTACCCTCATATTTCTATTCCTTGGTTCTGTAGAGAAATTCAGTACAAAAATTCAGCCTTGCACGTACAACAAAGAAAGGCTGTGCAAGCCAGCCTTCGCTAATGCCATTTTCAGCACAATAGCTTTCTTGCTTGGTTCTTTGACATCTATCCTTTCTGGATACCTTGGGAAGAGGAGGTCAGGCAGCATGGAAGCATGGGCGATGGACGAGAGGACTGCATGTGGAGGAGCACCGTGAGGGGATGTGGCCTGAGCGGAGGAAGTGAGGTCGAGTGCGAGGAGGGACTGGTGTGAGGAGTAGTGGAGAGGCCGATGGCAGCGAGGGGAGGCCGAGAGGGAGGTGAGCGGAGTGTATGGAGGCCTTACGCAAATGGAGTGCTATGCAATATTGTAACCGAGCGGTACTGATAACAACATATTTGACAAGTAACATTTTTTTTTTTGATACTATAACATACACTGCAACAGTTCTGACATGGGGACAATGGATGTTGCAGATAAAGAGCATTGAGAGTTGAAGAGCATCGAGAAATGAGAAAATGAATTTCTGACGGAGACCAAATTAGTGGAGCATTAGGTCAGGCATACAACTAAGAAGCCAGGGTGGTGAAGATGGAGCTGCCAGCGTGACAGATGGAGGTGCGTTTGCTGGAAGGTAAGAATATTAATTGGAGTTGCAGTAATGCATGGAGCTGTCAGAGACCAGCGCGTTATGACAGAGTGCAACAGTGTTATAATTCAAGCTAGGTAACCGGATTCCAGACTTGCTCGAGTAACGCACAATATGGACTGTGCAATGGGCAGAGGCCCACATTCTTTTCCAGAATTTTATGCTAACACCAACACTGTCAATGGAACACATAAACGCACAGAGGAAAGCCACTCATCATGGCTTTGATACCATGTTAAACACACGCATGGGGAATGAGAAAGTAAACACACAAGGAGAAAGATAAGTGTGAGTTACTATTACCATTAACATGATGTATATTTATAATACAATGGCGTGACTCTTGGATTCCACATTACAAGGTCACTTGGACTCCTTTTGTGACTGTTTAGCTTCCACACCTACCCATAGAGGATTAGGTTTCCAACGCACCCGCAAAAGGGAACCAAGGCAAAGGACCTCTTAGAGATGATATCCAAAGATATTTGAGGAGGAGGAAGATTTGCTTCACTTTCCAAGAGCCATGGGCACCAGGGCATCGATGTGCTGCTAGAAAGGAACATTATATTGAAGTGTTCTCCAATAGTGAAGAGGAAGCAGAGGACGAGCTGAAAGGGGACACCAATGCTGTGGCACCAGGAGAGGATCCACCACCACCAGGAGGTAGAAATGGAGCATTTGCTCCAACTGGAGGGGCCCTTGCAGCTTTGCGGGGAGTTCCAAAGTATATGACATTGAGAGTTTGAGGCACAGTTCAGGGGCCGTGGGTGTCAATATTTTTAGACAGTGGGGCTACCCACAATTTTATTGATACCCAACTAGTACATAGGAGAGGCATACCCACACATGATTTTGAAGGATTCTCAGTTTTGGTTCAAGGAGCTAGAACCATGTAGTGTGTGAAGTATGCTCTGGCATTGACTATAACTTTGGGGAAATACACATTGAAAGATCACTTCTTTGTGGTCGATATTCCTAACACCAATGTGATATTGGGTGTAGATTGGTTGATCACACTGGGAAAGGTCACCATGGATTAGGAGACCAGCTTGGAGATGGAATGGATAGATAAGAAGAGTGGTAAGCACCAAATGATCAGGGGCATGCACAAATATCCACCTCAGGTAGTCTCAACATAGAGGATGGAGTCTGATTTGCATAGAGGATACATAGAGTGGGAAATAGAATTGCGTATGTCAGAGGCAGGAGGCAAGGAAAAATCAGTCTACTCTAATGTGCATTCTCTTCTAGACCGCTATTCTACAGTATTTGGGGATAGTCCACTAGGAAGGCCATAATACTGGGGGTTTGAACATACTATGGAGTTGGAGCAGGGGATATAAGCAATAATCACCACACCCTATAGGCACCCCAAAGCTTACAGGAAAGAGATTGAGAGAGCTATTTAGGAGCTCTTGGCTTTAGGACATATCCGACCCAGCACCAGTCATTTTGCTTCTTCTGTGGTCTTGGTGAAGAAGAAGGATGGTACCTTAAGGATGTGCATTGAATATAGAGCCTTGAATAAGAAGACAATGAAAAATAGGTACCCAATTCCCAGGATCGATGAGCTGATGGATGAGTTGAGGGGATCAAAGTTCTTTTCAAAGATTAATTTGAGTTCGGGGTACCATTAGATCAAGGTAAGGGATCAAGATATCCCCAATACTGCATTTAGATGTCCGTATGGCCAGTTTGAGTTCTTGGTGATGCCCTTTGGACTGACCAATGCTCTGACTACTTTTCAGTCTTGTATGAACCACATATTTCGTGATCAGTTGTGGAAATTTGTGTTGGTTTTCTTTGACGAAATTCTCTTCTACAACCACACATGGGAAGAGAATCTGCAACATATTGAGGAAGTATTATGCATTCTAGAAGAGCAACATTTCTATGCCAAGCTCTCTAAATGTGAGTTTGGGCTCACAGAGATGCTTTATTTAGGCCACATCATTGGAGTGGATGGAGTAAGGGTCTATGAGGAGAAGATCCCTGCCATTTGAGATTGGCAAGAGCCAAAGAATATAACAGAACTTCAGGGGTTTGTAGGCATCTACACCTACTACTGAAATTTTGTCAAAGGGTTATCCCAACTAGCAACACCACTCACAGATCTGACTAAGAAGGGAGCCTTTGGTTGGACAAAAAATATGCAGAGGGCCTTCAATAGGCTCAAAAAAGTGATACTATCCGGTGTTGGCATTTCCAGATTTCACCCAGCCCTTTGTGCTGGAATGTGATACTTCAGGGGAGGGTATTAGCGTAGTCTTGATGCAAGGGGGCCATCCCATAGCCTTAAGAGTTGGAAGTTGCTTCCACATGAGAGTTTGTATCCCATATATGAAAAGGAGATGATGGCTATTTTGCATGCATTGGCAAAATTCAGGAAGTACCTGGTAGGAAACATATTCCGAGTAAAGACTGATCACAATAGTCTTCGGTATTTTCTTGAGCAGAAGCAACTGCAAGAGAGGTAGCAAAAATGGGTTAGAAAAATTCAAGCATATTGTTGGGTACCAAATCTGTATAATTTTCTCCCCTATTTTCACCCACCTTTCTACCTCCTTGTATCATTAATTGCTCTAAACACATGAGGTAACTCCCTTCCCATCGTCTTATATGGAATGTTTGATTAATGAAGTAATAGTCATGGAGGTTTTACCTATGCAAGTATTAACTCCGTTATTTACACAGATTTGGAAAGTAAAGGGGTTACGTTTGCAAGCCATAAAGCAACTCTGAATTCTTAGCATTATCTCGATATGCTGCAACAACGCAACAGATTCCAACTTACCCCAAATCTATTTCAGGCTTTTCGTGGTTTCCTCTCAGCAACTAGTTTGCTGTTGTAACAATTGTATAATTGTAGATATTTAGTCGTTAGATGGAAAAGACGGTTTTCTTGAACATTTTTATAAAAAGGGCTTCAGGGCTGTGAATCGGGGTTAAGCAGAAAGAGACCTATAATGTAATAGAAGTATTTTAATCAATTGAATGCACATTGTTTTGCTGTTCTATTCGTGAGCTGTGATTTTACCGCAACCCTGATCAGAGAGTTGGGCCCACTGTTCTAATCAAGTGCTGCGTTATTTCCCTTTTGTTGATTGCATAATTCTGTTTGTTATTGTAACTGCTGTTCTGGTATGATTATGTAATTGCTGTGAATTCTTTTATAATTTCGCAATTTATCTTTAATTGCTATTACAGTAGCTTGCTTGTCTTAATTATTAAACCTGTGTTCAATTGTAGATTATTTTATTGCTCTTGCATATACTGTGCGTGTTAGTCTTGCAATAACCAACGCACCCAGATTGATAATTAATGTGGAAAAAGGGTTTTAATATTTGTTCACACTTGGACACCATTTTGGCGCCATTTCCAGGGAAGGCTAACAGGTGCAAGAACACGATCTTCAATTGATCTAAGGATTAATCTCTCATCTTAGGGAGGGAATTCGTTACCCTGCTCTAAGTCCTGAGCGTAGTGTTCTGTTTTCTTTTCTTTTTCATTTTTTTTTAAGAACTAACCTCTTTTCTTGGGGAGGGAATTCATTACCCTGCTCTAAGTCCTGAGTGTAGTATTATGTTTTCTTTGCTTTTTCATTGCTTTTTAAGAACTAATCTCTCGCCTTAGGGAGGGAATTTATTACCCTGCTCTAAGTCCTGAGAAGAGTGTTATGTTTTCTTTGCTTTTTCATTGTTTTTTATAACTAATATCTCTTCTTGGGGAGGGAATTTTTTACCTTGCTCTAAGTCCTTAGCGTAGTGTTCTACTTTTCTGCTTTTTGATTATTTTCTTGAAGGGCCAATTTCTCGTCCTCGAGAGGGTATTTGATCACCCTACTTCAGGTCCTGAACTTTGATTTTTTTTAGTTTATTTGATTTTCTCTCTCGTCCGAGAGAGGAAATTATTCGTCCTTCTTTGGGTCTTGAGCGCTTCTGTTATTTTAATGAATTCTTCCCATCAATTGCATGAACAAAGATCTGAATAAGAGGGGTAGAGGAAGACCCCCAAAGAAGGGAAAGGATCTGGGAAGGAAGATGTATATCCAGGAGATCATTGCAAAGGCTGAATTAGAAGCATGTTCTCGTGCTGCTGTCAGGGTAAGGGTTCAGACAAAGTCTGAAGGGTAGTCGGTCGAGTAGCCAGTGCCATCCATGGTACCAGAGGAAATTATTTTAGCAACAGAAGGAAGAATAAATAAGGTATCATTGGAAGAGATACCCCTACTGCTAACAGAGGGGGAAGAAATAGCCAGAAATGGGTCAAAATAATTGAGCAATTCCAATTTTCAAGGGGAACTCTCGAAGGGGTTTGCGTCACCACGAGACCAAAGGAGTGATGTGAAACCTCCTGCAGTTGAATTTAGAAATTCCAATTGGGAAGACGAACTCTTGAAGGAGTTTTCATCACCACGAGACCAAGGGAGTGCTTTGAAACCTCTTATAGTCGAATCACCCCAATTACCAGTTGCAGAACCAGTTGAAATCCTGGGTGAGTATTGGAGGATATTCATGGCACCTACAATTTCTTCTATTGATTTCCCAATTGGAAACATTATAGGTGACACACCAATGAAGCCCATTCCTTTAATGGATCTGGCTAATTCTCATGGGATTTCCTCTAAAGACCTCGATACATTCCTGTTCAAATTTGACACTGTCTGTCGAGGGTACGATTATATCACTGATGCTCAAAAGTTGAAAATATTCCCTGCTACTTTAAAAGGGACATCCTTGCGATGGTTAATGGGTTTAGGGGGGAAGACTATCTCCTTATGGGATGCAATGAAGGAAGTATTTTTGGAGAAATACCAGGATTACTGTAAATCCCGTGACATCGAGGAGGAGATTTTTAAGTTTGCATAGAAAGAGGACGAGAATATGGAAGATTGTGTGGAACGATCCAAATACATACTGCAGAGGTCGGGCCATAGTGACCTAGATAAATATATTCTGAAGATCATCCTTTTCTGGGCACTTAGGAAAGATTCCCTGCAACTTTTGAACATAGTAGGAAAGAGGGACCTTTCGAAGGAAGACATCGACACTATCTATGAGCTGTGCATTCAGTGTTCACGAGGGGATGCAAGAAGTGGACAAGGAGTTCGGTCATAAAAAACTTCTGGTGGAGGGGTCACAAAAGCAAAAATCAGAAACCTACTGGATAACCTAAGGACTGATATCATAAGTACATTATCTGCCCAGATGGACACTTTGCAAGAGAAACCGAAACAAATGGAGTTGGAGAAGACTATGGCTACATTATTCCCAAAGTGCAGAAAGAAGCATCCGCTAAAAGAATACCCATTAAACATAGTTGAAGCTTGCACAATTTGCAAAGAAGCCCATGTGACCAGTTCGTATCCTTCCTTGCAAGGATTAAAGGCATTTTTTCAAGGGGCAAGCGAAGAAAATGTGGTAGATCAACTATACTTCATGGGACCGAAGAAGCCATGGAAACCTCGACCGCCGACTATGAATCCAGGTATGCCCCAGGACCCATCGTAGTATTTTAATAATTTCAATATCGGTCCCCACTCTGTACCTTTTTCACCAATGTGGTCCCAGTATCAATATTCACCCTTGAAACAATGTGTTCCCTAGACTAGTTCGAATCCTTCATGGACTCAGAACTGGCGTGGACCCTCTCCTACTGGACAGTTTCCCCAATCTATGCAGCAACAACAACTTCAGTTTCCCTCCAATGTACCTCTAGGCAACCCATCCCTTCGACCCAATCTGAATCCTAATAAATGGGTCCAACAAACTAACACTCTTAACCTTCCAGCATATAGCATTTCTACCGCAGGACTTAATGAGATAAACTTACGATCTGGGCGGATAGTGAATGCTCCAACTTCACCTATTATCACAGAACAAATTGACAGTGAAGTTATAGAACTAGAACCAAAAATAGTTGGGGATAAGCCATACCAAAAAATGATAAATTAAACACATCCCCAACTTGCTCTTGACTAGGGTTGTCCAATTACTCCACCATATCCTGAAAGATTGACCCTGAGTAAACAGAGCCCTCAAGCAGACTTCGACTTCCTGGGGGAATTACAAAATATTTTCGTTAAAATACCCCTACTCCAAGCTATGGGGGAGGTACCTATATATGCAAAAACTCTCAAATAATATTGTTCTAAGAAACCTGGGAAGAAACCAAGGGATCCGTTAACCATTCATGTGATGGGTAGATTGTCCGACATCATGCTAGGAAAAACTATGCCTGTAAAATATGGGGACCTAGGAAACCCAATTCTAATGGTACAAATCAATGGGGTTGAAATCCAAAATGTACTGGTAGATTTGGGTGCTGCCATATATATCATTACCTCCGAAACAATGAATGCATTAGGTCTCAAAAAAATTAAGCCAACCCCTACTATATTGGAATTGGCAGATAGGTCTACAATTAAACCGGTAGGGAAGCTGGAACATGTTACTATTTCGGTGGACTCATGGCACTATCTCGTGGACCTCCTTGTGTTACAGACATGATCCCTAGTTAGTGGTCATCCATTGATCTTAGGAAGAGCTTGGCTCGCAATCGCAGATGCCTATATTGGGTTTCGATATGGACATATGATTATATCAAATGGGACGGTTACAAAGAACCTCATTCTCTATCCTCCCGCGGAACCCAACCCATCTGAAAAACTATTAGCCAGACATAAACCTCTGCCAATGGAAGAGTCTTAACCTGAAAATGAAGAAATTAGACCAATCCTTACCATTGGGCAGTCCCTTCAATTCAAAATAGAAGCTGAGGACGATACCATTAAAACTTTTATTAATGATCCCTGTTCTGTTTCCTATTCAACTCGTCAAATTTTAGAGTTTGCCATGAGCTATGAGACACAAAAAAATATCGAACCAGAAGATGAAATTGAAGACATTCTTGTAAACACATCCCGCGATAGTGTTACAATTTAAATTGAACCAGGGAAGACACTCAATATTAACCCGAATCTTTCAGAATCCCAGACAAAGCAGCTCTTAAAATTCCTCCAAAACCATCAAAAATATTTCACCTGGGATTATATCGATATGAAGGGGATCCCTGCTAGTTTATGTACTCAACATATTTATATTAAGGAAGATTTCCGCCCTGTTAGACAACCCCAACGAAGAATGAATCCTTCTCTAAAGAACATTGTCAAGGAAGAATTACAAAAATTACTGGATGTAGGTTTCATTTACCCCATCTCGGATAGCCAATGGGTGTCTTCGCTGGTTATCGTTCCCAAAAAGAATGGTAAATGGCAGATCTGCGTAGACGATAGGGAGCTAAACAAGGCTACTCAAAAAGACCATTTCCCTTTGTCATTCATTAACCAAGTACTGGACACCCTGGCTGGGAAAAAGTTCTTCTCCTTTCTAGACGGGTTTAGAGGGTATAATCAGATCCAGATAGCCCTATAAGGCTAGGATAAAGCAACTTTCACATGCCCATGGGGGACCTTTGCATACATGGTTCTCCCATTTGGTCTGTGTAATGCACTTGCAACCTTCCAGAGGGAAATTCTGGGAAATTTTTCTGATTTAGTCGATGACAGTGTTGAAATCTATATGGATGATTTTACCCCATATTGGAACTCATTTGAAGAAGGATTGGAAAATCTATAAAAATTACTCGAAATATGTAAGCAGACCCATGTATCTCTAAGTACAGTTAAATGCCATCTGATGAGGGAAGAAGGAATAGTATTGGGACATTTTCTCTCAGCTACTGGAATTCAAGTTGATTCGGCCAAGGTAGAGGTAATACTGCACTTCCCAGTACTTAAGACACCCACACAAGTACGTAGTTTTATTGGTTGTGCTCATTATTATAGATGCTTTATAGAAAATTTTGCTAAAATAACACATCCAATTTTTCAATTTCTTTCACGAAAATCAAGGGACTAGTTTGCAAAGCTCCGATCCTTCGAGGACCTGATTGGGCATTACCATTTTACATACATGTTGATGCCTCTCAGACAGCAGTAGGAGCAGTCTTAGGACATCAGGAAGACAAGACACCGTACACAATTTACTACATCAACAAGAATTTAATTCCTGCTGAATTGAATTACACGGTGACTGAAAAAATTCCTGGCTGTCATCTATGCTATCAACAAGTTCCGGCACTTCAACACCGAGTATCCTACTTTTGTACATATTGATCATGCACCAATAAGGCATTTGATGAATAAACCTATCACTCCTGGATGCATTACAAGATGGTTGCTATTTCTTCAAGAATTCTATCACAATAGTAGACAAACCAGGAAAATATAATGTAGTTGCTGATTTTCTATCTAGAATGGATAATAATGATGAATGCACACCTATAGAAGATATTTTTCTCGATGAGAATATTTTTACAATTTCTACTAACCCTCTATGGTACGTAGATATTGCTAACTATCTTGCTACAGGGAAGGTTCCCCATCATTTGTCATACATGGAACATTGTAAAATTATTCATCATAGTGTCCGATATTCCTGGATGGCAAGGTACCTCTTTCATACAGGATCCGATAAGCAGATTTGGCGCTGTGTATCTAAGGATGATATTTATGAAGTGCTGAAGGCTGCCCATGATGGCCCTTGTGGAGGGAATTTTGTAGATAAAAGAACATGGCATAAGGTGTTACAAATGGGATATTACTGGCCTTCTATCTTTTGGGATGCACAAAATTATGTTTGGAGGTGTGATAGTTGCCAGCGCATGGGGCAGCCCGGTCGATATGATGAAATGCCTTTGTAGCCACAGGTAGTCCTTGAACCTTTTGAGAAATGTGCTATCGATTTCGTTGGACCCTTCAACCCACCCTCCCAGCAAAAGGTTCACATTTTTTTCTGCACTGATTACGTGACTAAGTGAGTAGAAGCTAAAGTTGTTGTGAAAGCAACAAAACAGGCAGTTTCAGATTTTCTATTTGAAGAAATTTTTGATCGTTACGGTACTCCGAGGGAGATTGTTTCAGATGGAGGAGCACAATTTACATCACACATGACATCAAAGCTTATGCATAAATATGGGGTCAAGTACAAGGTGACATCTCCATACCACCCCTAAGTGAATGGAAAAGTGGAAAGCACAAACAAGACATTGGAAAATATCTTGACAAAAACTGTGGCATACCATCGTCGGGACTGGGCTCAAAAGCTGCCTAAAGCTCTATGGGTATATAACACAACATGGCATAACACAACTGGGTTTTCACCATTCGAGCTGGTTTATGGGAGATCCTTGTTGTTTCCAATAGAATTTGAAATTAGGATGCTCAGAACAACTCTTGAAGTAGGTTTGGATTCGTCAGATGCCCAGAAACAACGACTAGCTTAGCTTAATGAACTAGGTGAAATCCGTTCAATGGCTGTCCATAGGACTACTTCTATTCAGTAGCAGAGGATGAAATAGAACGATAAGTTTATAAAAAACAAGGTGTTTCATAGGGGAGACTGGGCATTACTTTATGACTCCCTCTTTAAGGATTTTAAGGGAAAGCTTTGCACTCGCTAGATGGGACCTTATGAGGTGGATGTTGTATTTGATAATGGAATAGTCAGGCTAATTACAATTGATGATACACGTGCTTCTTTTGTAGCAAATGGACATCGCCTGAGATTATACCACCGCCCAGCCTCTAAGGATGCTTTCATCAAACATCTCTCTGAGAAATCTGGTTTGAAGGTTATCAGCGCAGAGAGCTCTTCATTTGCATCCTCGCTCTAAAAAAAAAACAGAAAAATAAAAGAAAAAAGAAAAAAGAAAAAGAAAAAGAAAAAGAAAAAGAAAAATAAAAGAAAATAAATAAATAAATAAATAAATAAATAAATAAATAAATATATATATATATATATATATAATAATAAATACTGTTATTGTTTATTTGTTGTCTTTTTGCAGGAGTTACTACTAAGGAGTAATATTGCAGAGCTTGAAAATTTCCTAAGTATTGATGCTGTTACTCCTTGGATGCTACTACTCATGATGCTGCTACTCCTTGGATGCTTCTACTCATGATGTTGTTACTCCTTGGATGCTGCTACTCATGATGCTGTTACTCCTTGGATGCTGCTACTCGTGATGCTGTTACTCCTTGGATGCTGCTACTCGATGCTGTTACTCTGAATGTTGCTACTCATGATGCTGTTACTCCGGATGTTGCTACTCCATGCTGTTACTTCGGATGCTGCTACTTGTGATGCTGTTACTTCGGATGTTGCTACTCGTGATGTTGCTACTCAATGATGTTACTCCGGATGCTGCTACTCAATGATGTTACTCCGGATGCTGCTACTCAATGATGTTACTCCGGATGCTGCTACTCAATGATGTTACTCTTGATGCTGCTACTCGTGATGCTGTTACTCCAGATGCTGCTACTCACGATGCTGTTACTCCAGGTGTCGCTACTGACAATGCTGTTACTCCAGATGCTATTACCCTATCCGCATCATTACTGCGTCGTTATTCTATCAATCGTCACTTCCTCCAGGTAGGCTACCATGTATGTATCCATTTGAATCTTATGGATTTAATTAAATATTCCATGAATAATACATTGATGCCGTGGACGACTAATTTTAAGTTGGGGGGGGGGGGTGCCATCATAACTAAACAACAACGTAATGATTATTCAAAAAGTCATTATTACAATTTCGTGTGATGGTACGCCCTATGATCCTTGCCATATTTCGTATAATCATTAAAGATGTATTGGGATCAGCAACACACACATGATACCAATTGATCAGTCCTTTCCACCTCATGTGAAATAATTACTATTTCTTCCATCCCACTTACCATACTTTTCAATGATTTTCTTCGTTTCTCCTTATTTACCATTATTTCACCTCATTTTTCACCATGTTGTTTTTGCCAAATTTGGTACCCACCACTCTTTCCAACGGTCTGCTGTGTCCAGAGTGCTGTTACAGTATCTACAAGATGGGCGGACTGGCTGTACGATATGAACCTGAAGATACAGTCTTAGTCCGCAACAATGCAGATGTGTGGCAAGTTTTTGTCAATGCAGGATGGGATATCTACTTCAATAGATTGCAGGGATTTGAAAAGGGAATCATGATGGATTTTGCGCTAAATTTGAATGAGAATTTCTCTCGAGTCAAAGGATTAGAAATTCCAGTCACAAAAGAAGTAATCGCGGAAGTTAGCGGGCTAAGAAAGCAAGGGAAATAGTGTTTTTCTTGAATAATTCCCCCCCCTGGAGTTCACTCAACTGTTTTTGTAGGCAGGTGAAAGTGTCGTTCAATATGGGAGAGGGTACGAGTACAAATATATACCATATCCATGGAATGAGGTAGCAAGATTTGTGATTAAATACATAAACTGCGAAGGACATGCCACAACTCTGTTCAAATACCAATTCAAAATCCTGGCTCACCTTCGATTTCCACAGGCACAGGTTCATTCCTTAAACATTCCTTTATTTTTATTAAAACAACTTCAACACATGGCACATTTCGCTCATGTTTGCGCCAGATGTTGGTAGTCCTCTCCAATCATGGACTGGTTTGTTTGTTGGTCATGGATGCAATAGTTTGATTTCAAGTTTCCTAGGCAGAACTCTGCAGATCATCAGAAGAAGAGATAGAAGATGTTATTTTTTCTAGAGAAGAAGAACTAGTACCTCTGGTTGATTTAGTAGAAGAAGAAGAGTCGGAGGAAATGGAAATAGATCAGGAAGAACCCGAATAAATGGAAATGGAGATAGATCAGGAAGAACCGGAAGAAATGGGGATGAAAGAGACAATTGGTGATACATTTGAGGCTGCAACACAAGAACCATCCTCTCCTGAGGAACCTACAGATGAAGGAATCATGGGTATAAGGGATGAATTTGAGATTGTCCTACAGTCATCGAATTTCATTAATGAAGAACAGGAAGTTGGAAAACCAACTAGAGGGTTGGAAAGTGATGCTATTACGTAAGAAACAACATCACCTACCCAAGATGATATGAATATTGAAACAAGAGGGGGTGTCACACAAGAACCACCCATGACTCAGTCAGAATAGGGAGACAAATAAGAAATAACTTGAGAAGTCGACACTGCTCCATAAGAACCAGTATCGAATGCAAGCGAGGAAGCAATGCATGAAGGATAGGAGGACAAAAGAAAACGATCCTCAAAGTCGACACTATTCTACAAGAACCAGTGTCGACTCCAACTGAAGAATAAATGCATGAAGATTCAGCTCAAGTAAGAAACAAGGGCGGTGAAGTTATTCCCTATTCTCCTTTTCAGTCTATGATGCCTAGAGGAGCAAGGGGGTCTCGTTCGTCCCAACTATTAATGGAGGAGATCATTGTCCCACCAGTACTAAGGTTTTTCGACTCAGGGAAAGATATGACCAATATCGGTCCATCAATTGCTGATTCTCAGCAAGGGCATCTAGAGGCTCAAAAGGGAGAAGGAAATTCTGTGGAGACCTCGAAGCATAGAATGGTCGATGAAAGCACTGACTGGGTGACAGAATTCCCTGAGGTAAATGAGAAGGAGAATGCTCCTGAAGAAAGGGAACCAAGTAAGAAAGGCCTAATAGAAAATCCATTTGATGACATTAACATCATTCCACCGCCTCCTGAGCCTGATACAAGCTCGGGAGATGAATTCATTGTCAAGCAAGAATGGATAGAAAAATGTGAAAGCAGGATATTACCTCTCAAGAAAAGGTATCAGCTTCAGTTTAATGAAACCATGCGATTGAAGAAGGAAGTTTGGAAGTTGAGGAAGAAATTATCTCAATTGAAGCAGAAGGTAAATGTATATAAATGGAAGGCAATAAAACCTAAAATTGAGGTCTCCTCTGCGGCTACACAGACTAGTCTGATGAACATCTTTTTGAAGCCCGAGAATTCTTCCTGGCTGCTGAAATTCAGAGATGGGAATTTGCTGTGAATGGACATAAGAAGGAGACAATGCGGGTTCGAGAGTAAGTTGTCGGGATTGTCACAGGGTATATAGACTAGTTAGATGGAGTGCGACAGAGGCAAGAAAAACAACAGGGTAAGATAAAGGAGTTATAAGAACAAGTGAAAATGCTGCAATCAGATAAGGAGAAGATGTTTAGCTTGGCACGACAGGTAATGGCCTGTAGACCTCCCGCTCATAGTTATGCCTTATTCCTTCATGAACAGTTCCTTTTCTTTTGTCTGGAGAGTGCATATAAGGAAATTTGTCATGAAGTTGAGGATCCAATACAGTTCTTCCGTATTTTGAAAATTTATGATATCATAGGTTAGCACTTAATGCGAAAACTTTACATGCATGGTTACTTCCTAAAGCATAATCAGGCCTTCAATCCCATTCCATTTGTGGGGGATATTCATTTGAGAGCCTTCACCTCCTACACTATCAATCAGGTTAAATGGAGAAAGGCCTATGATACGTTTGAATAAAATCAAGTTACAAGGCCACTGATGATAAGGAGAGAGCATGGCCAAGTAGCAAATATTTATAATAAGCACTTTACCTTTTTATAGATTGAGGGATATAAAGAACATATGCTGGCAACCCAGAAATGGTGTGCTGACCTCTATGTTAGACAGATATTAGCTTTCCGAAATGAAGCACTGGACAGTTGTCAAAGGAGGTGGATGTTGTCATCATTAGTCGTTAGAGGTTGAGAACCTTTTGGAGCACCCAACTTTGCACGAGTATTATATAGAGTGCCACATCTTGTAGCCTGTATTTATACCTGTGGGGTCCAGTGGATGGGACTAAGGTTCCCGTTCCCCCTCATTTGGTTGCCGACAGAGAAATATACTCCCACATATAATGTCAACCAAGATTGGTGAAAGGATGTTGTTCTGACAAAAGGATATAAACCCCTTGGAACAGAGATGGTCGGAGAATATGACCTCGTGTAGCTTCACGCCATCCAGAGTCAGTCCAAACTTGATCTAAGAAGATGACAAGCTGCATGAGGACATGCATATAGACCAGCTGGGGGGAGATGTTCAGTACCAAATCTGTATACTTTTCTCTCCTATTTTCACCCACCTTTCTACCTCTTTGTATCATTAATTGTTCTAAACACATGAGGTAAATCCCTTCCCACTGTCTTATATGGAATGTTTGAATAATGAAGTAATAGTCGTGGAGGTTTTACCTATGCAAGTATTAACTCCGTTATTTCCACAGATTTGGCGAGTAAAGAGGTTACATTTGCAAGCCACGAAGCAACTTCGAATTCTCAACATTATCTCGATATGCTGCAACAACGCAACAGATTCCAACTTACCCCAAATCTATTTCAAGGTTTTCGTGGTTTCCTCTCGGTAACTAGTTTGTTGTTGTAACAATTGTATAATTGTAGATATTTAGTTGTTGGATGGAAAATATGGTTTTCCTGAAAATTTATATAAAAAGGGCTTCAGGGCTATGAATCGGGGTTAAGTAGAAAGAGACCGATATTGTAACAAAAGTATTTTAATCAATTGAATGCACATCGTTTTGCTATTAGATTCATGAGCTATGAGTTTACCGCAACCATGATTAGAGAGTTGGGCCCACTCTTCTCATCAGGTGCTACGTTATTTCCCTTTTGTTGATTTTGTATTTCTGTTTGTTATTGTAACTGCTATTCTGGTATGATTCTATAATTGCTATGAATGCTTTTATAATTCCACGATTTATCTTTAATTGCTGTTACAGTAGCTTGCTTGTCTTAATTATTAAACTTGTGTTAAATAGTGGATTATGTTATTGCTCTTTCATATACTGTGCGTGTTAGTCTTGCAATAATCGACACACCCAGATTGATAATTAATGTAGAAAAAGGGTTTGAATATTTGTTCACACTTGGAAACTAACACATATGACTTTGGCATTGAATATGTCAAAGGGAAGAGAAATGTGGTAGCTGATGCCTTATCATGGAGACCAGTAGCACTTTCCTTGATGAGTGTGGATTCATATTGGAAGGCCTAATTATTGGTGGAGTATTCTAAAGACCGCTTCACATGTGAGGTACTAGATGGGAAAGTGACCAATGAGAAATATAGAGTAATGGATGAGGTCATGTACTATTAGGACCAAATATTCTTGACTAGAGATTCTAAGCTCAAGGAGAATATTTTGGATGCAAAACATGATTCACCACTCTCAGGCCACCAAGGTTTCACAAAGGCATACCTGGCTCTCAGAGAGAGATTCTCATGGAAGGGTCTCAAGAAGGATGTGCTCCATCATATTTAGGATTGTGTAGTTTTCTAGAGGAATAAAGGAGAGAACAACCATCCTACAGGGTTGTTACAACCACTTCCTGTTCTAGAGGGGAAATGGGAGAGCATCTCTATGGACTTCATTACCAGTTTTCTAGTAGTGCAGGGCAAGAATTGTATCTTTGTGGTCGTTGATCAACTAACAAAGTATTCACATTTCTTTTCCATCTCCTCATGGTACATTGCTTCACAAGTGGCTGAGATTTTCTTTAGAGATGTTTTTAGACTTCATGGTATTCCTAAGACCATAGTCAGTGATAGAGATAGCCGATTCATGGGTGGATTTTGGCAGATATTTTCAATTTGGTGGGTACCGAGTTGACACAGAGTACCAGTTATCACCCCCAGGTAGATGGGCAGAGAGAGATAGCAAACAAGTGGCTGGAAGGATACTTGCGAAACTATGTTTCGAGGCAGCAAAGAGCATGGCTACGCTGGCTCCACTTGGGAGAATATTGCTACAATACGACATTTCATATGTTGATCGGTATGTCTCCATTTCGGGATCTATATGGTTATGATGCTTTATCATGTGATGTTTATAGCAAGAAAGGCTCCTAGAGCCAAAGAGTGGATCCAAGAGAGTCAAGGTATACTCCGTGCTCTTAAGGAACCCAAATAAACAAAATTTATATGCAGATCAAGGTAGGGTTGAGAGATAGTTTAAGGTGGACGATTTGGTCTATCCCCGTCTTCAACCTTACAAGCAATCTACGCTGAAGGAGAAGGGGGTTGAGAATATTAAGCACCATTTCTATGGGCCATAGAAGGTCATTCACCATGTTGGGGAAGTAGCATATGAGTTGGAAAACCCCATTGGGAGTAATATCCACAATATATTTCATGTCTCATGCCTCAATAAGGCCATTGGACAACATGAAATTGCAAATATGGGGCTCCCACCTATTGATGATGAGGGCCATCTGGTTTTACAACTGGAAGCTATCTTGGATACTCGGGAGAGGCAGCTAAGAAACAAGGTGATCAAAGAATATCTAGTTCGATGGAGGAACCTTCCAGATGAGGATGCCACTTGGGAAGGAGAGAATATTTTGCAGCATCCATCCTTGCAGTTGCTTGAGGAAAAGCAACATTTGAGAGGGGAAGAATATAATATTCCTAATTAGCTTTTAGCTAATTAGAATATTAATTTTTGTTTTTGTAAACAAGATAGATGAATAGGAGGGTAGAGGGACCCATAAATCCCTTTAGTAGGAATAAAACCAATTCTTAATGTGAATGTGGATCAATGCATCTAGATAGGGTCAAGATGAATAAACCACTTCTTGGTGTGAATGTGGATCAATGCATCTATTAGTCTCCTATACCAATAGGTGTCATTTTTCATGATTGTCTTGATTGAACTATGGAATATATTCAAACCTTTTTTCTTAAGCAAAGGTGTTCCATATTCTTGAAAAACCAAAAAATCAAAAAAATTAAAAAATGTAAAGAGGGTATACCCTAAAAGAAAGATCAAAGGGTAAGAAAAATAAAGTGGTCAAAAAAGTGAAAGAAATGAACCCCAAGCAAAAAATAGACCAAGGAAAGTGTGCAAATCCAAATGCCACTACTATTTCATTTTTGTAATAAAGCAATTGTGTGCAGCTTGTCAAACTTTTGCCACAATTTATGAAGAGTCAAACTGTTTAAACTTGACTTATTCATTTTTCAATTTCATGTTGTAGAATAGAGAATAAATATCTGACCAAACAGTTTAATCTTGGCAGATAAGTAGATAGGTAGAGTTAATAAAAGGTGCTCAACAGTTTAATATGAGCCCTTGGATGTAATAAGGGTAGAATTAGATAGATTTGCCTTGTAAAAGAAAAGAAGATTGATAAGGGTTTGCAAGTCCAAATGCACCCTAATAAAGGAGAAAAATGGTAGTGTAAAGTAGATATGGTAGGTAGATGGTGTTGCAAAGTTAATGTGATGAATGATGGTGCTAAACATGTTTGATCTTTTACCTTCATCACAAGTACTGAAGTAAAAAAATACATTGGAAAATTCACAGAAAGCAAAGTCAAAATCATTAACTTCCCACATCACTTTTTCCCTAAGTTTTTACTAATTTCCCCAAAGTGCTAAGGTATTTGGAGATCAAAGGGGCTCAAGGAATTTCCTTGACTTTTGGAGGGACCCGACCCTTGGCCTGATGATCAAAAAGACCTAGGTACTTGAAGTTATCCATTATCATTCACTTTCAATCTTTTCCTAAGTAAAATCCCATTTTTCTTAGGAAAATCATGCAAAATTCCATAAAAATCCCTCAAAATAACTTACTATTCTAAGTTTAAGTGTTGAAGATGAGATATTGTAATTTACTTCAGAAATTGTCACTTTATTAGATGTGCAAAGTATTTTGAGTTCCCTTGTCCCTTTGTCATATTAATGTTTAACTCTAGTTATTAAATCCCTAGTGAAAATCCATTATCCTAAGTATATAACTCCTTTTATATAAATATCCAAAAAAAACCCATCTTATTATAAAGTTTAACCAAAGTATTTATTTCCCAATTATTCATTAAAAACCCGCATTATGTGCCCTTTGGTTAAATATACCATTATATAATAGTCCCGCCCCTTATGGTAGTTAAATTAATTTAATTGATTACCATATAATAAGAAGTATTAAAAAAAAAAACATTTAAACATATAATTTTATATGTTTGAAAGAAAAATGAATAATGCCGAAGTTTTGATTTAAACTAAAAACATCGGAAAAACCCCCATGCCACCGTGGCCCATCCACTTGGCATCCCACCCGACACTTTAACTATAATCGAAACCCCGCTGCAACCCCAATTTCCATTATACCATGGGATTAATTAATTATCAGAATTAATTGATAACCACTCCCTCCGCCTATTAAAACGCCCCCGGGATGTTTAATTAAGTTAAAACCCCGCCGGGCCTGCACGATAAACCCCCGCTTACTCCACGTTGCTACCCATCCGATACTCGAATGATAACGCGCGGGGGCACGGTGGTTTTGAAACCGCCCTCTGTCCACGTGTCAATGCCCCAATGGAATCGCTGCCCTCTCGTTTAATACCACTATTGCCCATAAGCAGTGCGGGGATTACCGCTTACCGCCCGGCCCCTGCCACACGTCAGCCCGTACTGATATGACATCATTCCTCGAAAAAATAAAAAACCCCTTTTTGACTTTGGAAATAAAACAAATTTTCGTGTTTTTTATGTCATTTTCATTATTTGAAAACGACTGCGCCTTTCGCTACGAAATTTAAATTTTCACTGAAATCTACTGTTCTATCCGATTTCGCTCCAGAATTTCGCCGGACCAGTGTTCGAGCATCCTCTTGCCACCGCCTGATACCTGTTAAAACCCAGTTTGCCTCCAAGAACAGGTATTTATTCTATTGCGCTCCGAACTTCAAAAGAAACTCTGTTTTCCTCGTTTTTCCACTGGATTAGTGATTAAATATTATCGCTAAGATCATTCCCTGAGGTTTAAAACTGTGAATTGTTCCCCTGAACCTGCAATTGTGCCAATTTCCCTCATTAAAACTGAAATCACGCCCGGCCTGTGAAGAAAACCCAGAAACTTCCGTTTTGAATCCACAAGAACCAAAATGGAAGCCCCGGCAACCCTGAGTGTAACCCCATTGAATGCCCCCCACAGAGAGTTAGAATATTTGCCCTTAGTAGATAAAGATTTTCAGATTAAAGACTTGCATTTTGATGAAAGCCCCCTTCTGAGTTATTGTCGCTGCAGAGACGATTATTCGAAGGGATTGGATGTCATTGGATTATGGGAATCCAATTTCCCGAGATATCTCATCCCCTCTGTCATTATTTTCCCAGAAATTATCCACTATTGCCATTCTAACTATGATCCAACTCAAAGAGCAGTAATGTCCCCTGACCAGAGTGTTCTTTTCCCTATCACGCCTCAAGCTATCAATGCAATGCTACATTTTGAACCTGATCAAAAGCTAGCACCTTTGTCTATGGAAGAACTGATTGAAAAGTCTAATCAATTGACCCCAGAAAAATTGAAGTCCATTTGCCAGAATTTCATGTTGCCTGAACACCAACCTAAGGGCCCTCCTCCCTATGGTTTTTATTATTTTAATAAGTTAGGAAGACTCATCTTAAATATGATATCTTTTGTCTTGGGTTTCAATACAAGTGAATATGTTGATGAAATAACCTTGGTTTTGCTGTCCATTTTTACTCCTGGGCAACCTCCTGCAGTAAAATATGACTTTGCATCTTTCATAGCCAATAAAATCCACGACCAGTTCATGAGGCTAGATGATGAGAAAGTGTTTAAATATTCCTCAGTTAAATTAGCAGAATTCTTTCGGTAATAATCACATGAAATAAAATCGAAATGACAGCGGTTGAACCACAGTAATTATCATCGTGACTATGGAGAGGGACTAGACATTATATAAATAGATTGTAGGACTAGCCGCTAGGATAACGACTAGGGCTCGAATTTTTAAAAAGATCTAATATTTATTTATTTAATTAATTTTTTATTTATTTATTATTATTAGTTTTCTATTTATAAAACCTCTTAATATATTTATACAATTCAATAACTCAAATAATAATAATGGTAGTAATATAACAAAACGCGGGTATACAAATTTTATATAATAATTATTATAATTAATTAATAAATATAATACTTTATTCATATAATTTAATTATAACAAATTCATCTATCAAATAAATAAACATAGAGTCAAATAAAATAAATAAATAAGTAAATAAAATAAAAATAAAAATAAAAATAAATAAAAACAAATAAATAAATAAATAAAGAAAAATAAAATAAAAAATAAATTAATAAATAATAAAAATAAATAAAAATATTTTATTTCATTTTAATTAATTAATTAATTATTATTATTATTATTATTTATTCATTTATTTATTTTTTTTAAATAAAAATAAACAAATAAATAAAGTATAAATAAATAAATCAAATAAATAAAAATATAAAATATAAAATAAAAATAAAAATAAATAAATAAATAAAATGCCAATATAAGGACGCAAAGACTGATATTCTCCAACCGCCAATTTATTGAGATTAATCGTCTTTTCAATTTCAAGAAATTTCTCAACTTACGCATGTTGGAAATGACGATTCTAGCAACCTTAGCATCTTCTATGCAGTCATGATGCTAGGTGATCTCTATGCTTAATTACAAGATGCCACATCCTCGATTACTGTATCACTCGCCAATGTAAAGGAGTTCCACAGAACGTGAACTTTTCAGAGTCAACCATCCCCGGGTCATATTTTTACTGATTTTAGTAATCATTTAATTAGCAAGGGGTTGAAATAAGAGGATACCCTTATGCTTTTTTGCGATCTGAGCAATATTATTTGGTACCTCGAGAGTCGGACATCGTTAAACCACTCAAAGTTTTTTATTTTTTAACGCGTGAGTTTTTTCCGCTTATATGTCCTCATGACATTCTATAACCATTAGAATGTCGCAGGGCCTCAAAGCTTTCCTCAAAGCGGAGAAAGGTCCTTCTGTTAAAAATAAAAAAGAACCTAGTGAATGGTTTGGCAGTGTCAACCTTCCATTCATCCAGGGTACCACTGATAAGATTGCTAAGATCCTTAAAAAGCATAAGGTATCCTTTTATTTCAAGCCCCTTAATACAATTCGTAGTTCTCTAAAATCGGTTAAAGATCCGATTGACCCCAGGGATGGAAAAGGTGTCTACATCATTCCCTGTTCCTGTGGGACTCCTTACATTGGTCAGACGGGTCGGTCTATTAATCAAAGGATCTGTGAGCATGCTGCTGATATTAAGCATAGAAGATCTCGCTCGTCCGCCTTAGCTGATCATGCAGAAAAGACTAACCATCATGTTTGTATAGAAGATGCTAAGGTCATTGCTAGAATCGATCATTTCTATCATCGTAAGTTGAGAGAGGCTATTGAAATTGAAAAAAGGCCCGTTAATCTCAATAGAGATGACGGTTAGAATATCAGCAGGTGCTGGATTCCTGCCTTATATTCTTGACTGTATTTACTTTTTCTTTATTTATTTATTTTTATTTTATTTTATATTTTATATTTTTATTTATTTGATTTATTTATTTATACTTTATTTATTTGTTTATTTTTATTTAAAAAAATAAATAAATGAATAAAAAATAATAATAATAATAATAAATTAATTAATTAATTAATTAAAATGAAATAAAATATTTTTATTTATTTATTTATTAATTAATTTTTTATTTATTTATTTGTTTTTATTTATTTTTATTTTTATTTTATTTACTTATTTATTTATTTATTTGACTCTATGTTTGACTATTTGATAAATGGTTTGTTATAATTAAATTATATGAATAAGAATTTATTATATTTATTAATTAATTATAATAATTGATTATTATATAATTTAATAAAAAATTTACTTATATACACCACGTTTTGTTATATTACTTACCATTATATTAATTATTTGGTTAATTAGTTGTATAAATATATTAGAGGTTTTATAAATAAATAAAATAATAATAATAAATAAATAAATAAAAATTAATTAAATAAATAAATAATGGAATATTTACTTTTTTAAAGTAAAACTAGCCGTTATCCTAACGGCTAGTTGAGCCATCTCTACATCTATTTATACTTAATGTCTGGATCTGATCTCTCACATAGTCCTGATGATGAACCACACTGGTTGGTTCGAAACGCGTCGACGTCGTTTTATTTCATGTGATTATTACCGAAAGAATTCTGCTAATTTATATGATGGATTACAGAAACTTAGATTCCAGAAATATTCCTCAGTTATTTATCATCTCATTATCTATTATCAGTCAAAAAAGTTCCCTTTCCCTGTTAAAAAGCTTAATGCCAAGGGAAACCCTAGGTCAGTTATATTTTGGTCTCCCATAATTCACTCTTCCTACAATTCTCCCTATTCCTATGCTGAGTTCATCGATCTTTTTGTATATCCTGCAACTACCTTGTTGACAGGAATTCCTCCTCCAAGGCTCAGTAATGAAATCAAGAAGACCTTGCAGCTTTCAAGGACATATAAAGTTGGAGATTGGTATTTATATCAAAACCATTCAGTCATCAGAATCTATGGATGTGAATTACATCCATTCAAGTTGCCAAGATATGTGCCCATGAGACTTTTTGCCTTGGAATATTTCAAGCAAATGAATAATTCAGATGTGATTCATTTTTGTAGTGTGAAAAAGAAAGCCCAACTCAGGATTAAAAGTCAATTAGGTCCCTACATATGCAACTCTAGGGATGCTGAGCGAGAAGCAGAAGTTATACTACAAAACCATTGCAAGTTCCAAAGAAGTTTTCGTTGGGTTCCCTATGATCCATTTGGTTTTATCTGTGAAAAAAGAATAAAGAACAAATCATCCCCTTACATGCACCACAAGATTCCTGAAATAGAACAATATGCAAATCAAGATGAATGGGTGGAAGAAACACTAGTTGAAGAAGAAAGTGAAGAAGACAAAATGAACAAAATTATGAAAGATCTTGAGAAGAAGTATGACCTAGAATCTTGTGGTCAAGTGCAGGTACCTCACATTGGCACTTCTTCAGCAGCAAATTTACAGCAGAGATTACAGGAAGGCAGTTCATCAGTTGCAACAGAGTCAAAAGGCAAAGGAAAGGAACCTGAAATACAGGTCATTGAAACTTTAGTCATGGCAGAGAAACCTCAAACCTCCAGAGCACCTGATCAAACACAAGTTTCTCCCATTCAAGTAAATCATCCTGAAGTTTCAGGATTACAAACTCCATCCAATGTAGAAATGAGCAAGAAAAGACAGGTTCCATATACTACTCCTCCCAAAGAATCCTCAGAGCTACATCAAACCAAAAAGCAGAAACTCAATACACCTCAAGAAGTGGAAATAATAGATGAGATGTTTGATGATGGAAGAGAAGATAGTCAACTAACTGGCTCTGTTAGTATGACACACACGAATCAGAAAGGAAAAGCTTTACAAAAGCAGTTGAGTACTGAAGTATCCTCTTTTAGGCCACCAAAAACAGATACAGGGGATATTAAAAGAACCTTCATTAATATAAAGGCAAAGAATGATCCATTGAGAATGAAAGTGTATGATCAATATCTGAAAATGGCTCCACATAATCAGGAAAGGTTAATGTCAGCATTTGACATTTCACAAGGCAAAATGATGATGAGCCACTTCAAGTCCAAGGTGCCAAAACCTATGACAGCAGCTGATTATATTAGAACAAATTTTGAGGTCCTCGCAAAGGACATTCATCCTTTGGACCAGATAGAGCTGCATAAACAAACTGGGGAAATGGTCTATTCCACTCTTACTGATAAGGCCATGGCAACCCTAAGGCTGCAAGATTCTTTAAATAACACAAGCACCCAATTGCAAATTGAGAAGGCCTCTTCTCAGGCCAAAGATAACAGAATAAAGTCTCTGGAAGACATAATCATCAGCTTGGGTCACAACCCCAAAGATATCAAAAGCATTGAGGCACTAATTAAGAAGAAAGATGATGACATAGCTGCACTGAGAAAGCAGCTGAAATTTCCAGCCTCAAGACATCCCCAGACCCAAGAAGTTTTAAAGGGAAATTCACAGGAAGAGATAATGGAGTTGCTCTTAAAGATGACTGGGCAACTGACTGAAACAGAGAAAGAATTGGAACAAGCTTTACAGGAAAAGGAAGCTATCATGCAGGCATCCATCACAGAAGCTACTACAACCACATGTACTACAACAACAAAGCAACAAACAAAGTCAGCGTAGGTAAACACTTATGGTTTAAGTTATGATGAGTTGACAAAGCAAATGGAAAGTTTAAAACTAAGAGTCACAGAACTTCAAACCACAAAATTGCAGTTAGAAAATTTGGAGCAGAAATATGATACATCTAAGAATACAGTTGCTGATAATACCAGGGAAATTAAAAGGTTGGAAAGATTAGTTAAGGCTTTAGAAAAAGATCTTTCATTAGAAAAGCCTTTGAGGGAAATAAATGAAATTCTTTGGGGTAATATAATTGAGTTAATAAAAAGTATTTGGCCTTCTGTTCAAGCAATTTTTGAACAAATGACTTGATTAAAGTAGCTCAGGAAGAAATAAACAGAACAAGAGATGAATTAAGAGGCCGACCTGAGTAGGCCAATCAACTTATTCAATTTTTGAACACCCGGACTAAGCAACAGCTTGCAGTATTAGGAATTGAGGACAGGACCGGCACTATTTTGGAGATAAAAGGAGTTTTCATCAAAAGAACTTTTATGCAGAATTTGGAAAGGAAGTGCTCAGATATTTTGGCTGATATTAATACTTTCAGAGGAAAATTTCAGGTTTTGTTGGACAATGGGTTACCCAATCCTATGCTCACAGAGGACCAGATAATGGACCTGGAAACCTATGTTAAGAAAATAAATATCCATGCTCAAAATACAATTGCTTGTTCTATCAGTTTTCCAGAAGCAACGTTGCCAACAGGGAGAAATCTCTATGACAGGTTGAAGAATTTATTTCATCTTGAACATGAAATAAAGTATTTGTTCCCTGATCAGCCCACTTTTTACAAACTCACAGAGGCTGATGAAACGTTGAGAAAACTTAAAAGAACCATAATAGCAGAAGATCAATGGTGGAACGACTTATTGGAAATTCTATGAAAATTATCTTCAAGATGAGAATTTTATCTTTTTACTATTATGTAAAGGATAAAAATGAGCACAGATGAAAGAGTATCAGTTACACAGGTTAAAGAGTATCCGTAGAAACAAAGAGTGTCAAACAAGCTAAAGAATTACTCAAAGGGACAACATCGAGCCCTATTATAGCACCTGCCTCCAGCACGTCCTCAAAAGCGGGAAACAACACACCAGCAATTACTTTTTGTCCTATTTATGAGACCATTTGTCTCCTTTTTATTGTAACTTACTCATTAGTCACCCACGATTATTGGCTAGGTTAGTGTGAGATTTTTTCAATTATTTTTTGTATAAATAAACCCTCAAAGAGAGTATTGAGGGTGGATTCTATTACTTGGCTGTGACATTGAGGTTTTTGGAATAAAAAGCATTTTGGAGAAATTTATTTTGTGGCCTACTGGATGACAATTTGAAGCTCAGGACTTTTTGCAGGATTCATGCGTCGGACTAAAGTTCAATAAGTCTTTCTATCCAATGTTTTAAGTTTTATATCTGTTTATAATATCATCGTGTCCATTTCTGAATAATTTACATAAAGGATTGAATCAGAATTTACTTAATTGTACTCTGATTTCAGATGTGATTATTCTTAATGTTTTCCTCTAAATTGGTTATAAGCACGAATTCTTAAATGCTCTTGCTTTACTAATTTAAACATTCTTGATTACTATAATAAATAATTCTTCATTGCTCTTTGTTTGTAATCATTTCATTTCTTTCTTTTGAACATGGTGAAAGATTCTTAGCTGCCTTTCATCCCTTCAAAATCATCCCATCCACTTTAAATTTTAAGGATTGTTCTCTGTCTGGCTATCTTGCCCCGCAAAGCCATCTTGTGTGTAGAATAGGAATCCAGTAAGGCCTTCCTTTGACTCCATAGCCCAATGGACTGAAAATCTTCAACCTTGCCCCCAGTTTGCGAATTCCATCATTTTCAAACAAACTCTTGGATCTATAACTAGCCTAAAACCTTCTTAGAACAAAGATAAATTATAAAGAGAGAGCCCTCTCTGGATGCAGATTGGCTAGATTCTGCATCTGAAGGTTGGTTTGTGGTTACCTCGGGTATACTTTCCTTTTCTTACAACTTCAAGGAAAACCTGAGTGATAACATAGTGGCGACCATACTGGGGAATCTGAATCATCTTTATTTGTTAATATTGTTCACTTATAAGCTATAGACAGAGTCTGAAGATCAGCCAGGTAGCCTTTGAAATTGCTTTTGCATTGCAATTGCAAAAGTAAATAAATGCTGCTTCAGTCTATCTCTGATTTAGCTTATATACTGAACCTTAGTTTCAAAATTTTTAATCAGACTCTCTAGTTTAATAAATATTTGAGAAAGTTTTAATCACAAATCACTATTTCTTGAAGTATTTATAGAAGTTGTATTTATTTTTCAATTAAAACCAAAAATCCAAAAACACATAGTCTAAGAAAACTGGCTTCAGAAAGGATTCATCATACTAGGTCAAATCCTGACCCTAATCCACCACCAATATTTGAAAATCCAAATCTGATTCCTAGGATTCTTAGAAGACAAGGAAGTCAAGAAAGTTCTGAAAGAGGAAGTCAAGAGAGTTCTGGAAGCTCCAGACCACTTTCTAGATCTGCATCCTGTCTCGTGAAAATTATATATGTTGATGAAATTCCTTTTGATGAACGATTTGAAACATCCTTATTTGTGAATTTTTCTGAAACTGAATTATCCAGATTAGTTCCAGATCCATTGTTTTTCGAAGATTTGCAATTCAGATTTGTTTCATATCACCTTGACAGACAGTTACAAGACTCCATTCAATCTGAACAAACCTTTGAAGAAAGTTCAAACATCTTTGTAATTACCGAAGCCTCTCCAAGTTCAGATACTTTTTCTCAAGCTTTTCAAACACCTATCACCCCTTCTACTCCTCCATCTCCTCCTGCCAGACCATCCACTCTGGTTACCCCACTATATCTTCCAATGGCCAATAGATATGCCCCTTTAAGGTTTCCTAACAACCCTGTTGCCTTGCCTCAAGATTATCATAGTAAAATCACACCTTTTGATGGATCAGGTACTTATACAGCTCAACAACATACCAAAAGGATGACCGATTACTTTGAGTTCTATGAAATTGACACTGATGATGTCCGAATGAGAATTTTCGTTCAGAGTCTTACTGGAGAAGTTAGGACATGGTTTAGGGCCCTTGCTCCAAATAGTATTGCTGATTTACCAGCTTTGTATAGGGCATTTTTGAATAGATGGGAGAAGAAGAAAGATCCTCTTCAGATCCTGTCAGAATTCGAAAAATTAAGAAGAAGACCCAACGAAACAGTACAAGATTACATCATTAGATTCAATGAAGCATATAACGCTGTTCCCCAGAACCTCAGACCTCCACCTGACTCTGTATTGGTTAAATTTCCAGATGGTTTTGACTCTGACATAGCTTATTCACTCAGGGAAAGAGCTCCCCAGACACTAGAGGAAATGCAAAGCATAGTAGTGAGTGTAGAAGCAAATCTGATAGAAAAATGAGCCAGAGCTAGTGCAGAAAGAAGAATGCCTCTAAATGATGAACCTTCAGCTTTTGAAAAGAAGCTGGATGCAATCATTAAAGGTATGGAAATATTAGGAGACAAAGTGGAAACAATCGAAAGAAAATCTACTGGTGATAATATTGTAAGAAACCCAAACTTTAGAAGAAATCAGAACCAAAATATTGGAAAGAATATCCCTGACCAAAATATTAGGCCACCTTTCCAAGAAAACTTTGTTGAAGGTTCAACTTCTGAAGAACCTACAGAAGATGTAGAAATAAACAATGTAACTGATGACAAAAATGAACCAGAAGTTTTCCTATCCTAGGATGATCAAGAGAATCACATCCTTGAAACATTCCAAACTCATTCAGGTGAGACTTTCGATTTTAAGGAAGGCTATGACACAGCAATTTATGAGGTTCATAAACAGTACAATTTGAGAAGCAGGCGGATTGATGTGCCAGAGAATAGCAAACAGAAAACTGCAAAACAAAATGTCAAAGGTAAAGTTAACATCCCTCCTGTACAAAACATTCCCCCTGTACAAATTCTATCTAGGACAACTCCTAACCCTTCAAATCCAATAATTGAAGATGTGTCTAACAACCAACCAAACAATAAACAATAATCTAATACTTTTCCTCCTGTAGGAAACATAGAAGAAACAGTAGAAGTTAGTTCAGATACCCCTTCAAAACAAAAGTTCATTCATGAACAACTATGCAAAACACTAAAACTCAAACAGAAAAACCTTTCAATCTAGAGGCTGAAATAGGCAAACTAAAGATAGCTGTTCCTTTATCAGAATTGGCTAAACATGATGTCTATAGAAGTCAAATTACCAAGTCCCTAAACATTACCATTACTGGATTGGATGATTCAGTAAATATTCTTGATGATCAACCCAAACTTCTTTTTGGTCCCAAGGTAAATGGCAAACCAGAAAGTGGAGGAACTCCTCCATTTTATGTAAGCCTGAATGTTCATGATAAGATACTCCATAATGCAATGCTTGATTCTGGAGCATCTCACAATTTGATGCCAAAAGCAGTAATGGAAAGATTAAATCTAGATATTACTAGACCGTACAAAGATTTGTTTTCATTTGATTCTAGTCAAGTAAAATGTTTAGGTTTGATTAAAGATTTGTGTGTTACTTTGGTACAATACCCTGCTAAGTCTGTTTTGATGGACATAGTAGTGGCTGATATTCCACCTAAATATGGTATGTTATTGTCTAGATCTTGGGGTGCTAAACTTGGAGGGTCTATTCAATTAGACATGTCATATGCAACTATTTCAGTATTTGGTCAGCCTAAAAGACTTTACAGAGAAACATTGATGAAATATTTAGTCAGTAGCCATGAGAAGCCTGAAAACTTCCCTGTTTACTCTATACATTCTGATATGGACTCTTTTATTTTATACAATGCTGAGTTAGATCTCCCTACCGAAATAGAAGCTCCGGAATTGGAAACCACAAACAAAACTACTGTTAAAATTGAAGAAATCTCTGAAAACAAAGAAACACCAGATGATCAAGAAATACCAGAAGAAACTAAACAACTAGCCCCTGTCAAGAAACATTTTAAAACAATTGATGAGGATTATGAACATGAAATTTTGTGGCATTTGGAATTTGATGGCTCAGTAAACAAATTAGGAGGAGGAGCTGGGATTTGGTTACATAATGTTGAAAATAATCATGCTGATGGTCATGCTTATAGGTTGAATTTCAAATGCACTAACAACATGGCAGAATACGAAGCTCTTTTGTTAGGGCTTAAACATGTCAAGAAGTTAGGAGCTATTAGGGTGTCAATCATAGGAGACTCCGAGCTAATTATTCAACAAATTAAAGGAGAATGTTCAATAAAAGACATGAGGTTGAAACAATACAAAGAAACAGTTGTGGAAATTCTCAACACCTTTCTACAAGCTCAACTTGCCAAGATTCCCAGGAAACAAAATTTGCATGCTCACAGTCTCGCAATGTTTGCTAGTACATGTAAATTACCTTTTGATCCTAATCATCAGTTTTCAGCTGAGATTAGACATAGGCCTGCTATACCGGACAATCTTTTGAATTGGCAAGTATTTGTAAATAACAATCAAATCAATAGTTTTTTGACACTTCAAAATGAGTTTTCTAACTGTAATATAGATGAAGACATAACTATTGATGGATTTGATCAAGAAAAAGAACAAAAAATAGAAATTTCAAGAGAAAATGCAATTCATACGCTGCACCCAACCACATTCACAGAAAAAGACATGCAGAATTTGAAACACATGGAATTTGATGAAATCATAGAAGATGAGACAGAAATCATCAATTTAAAAGATAATTATTTTCCCAAAGGATTAACTCCTTTGGAAGATATTTTTGACTCAAATGATATTCCATTTAGACCTAAAATGGAACCTGTTAAAACTGATATGGAAGAATGCAACTTAGGAACCCCAGAAAATCTCAAAATGGTTAAATTGTCCAAATCTCTGCCAAAAGATCAAAAGGTTAAATATGTTGAACTATTAAGAGAATTCCAGGATGTTTTTGCCTGGAGTTATGAAGATCTGAAATCGTATGATACATCCATCATTCAACACACTATACCTTTGAAACCAGACCAGAAACCTTTCAAACAAAAGCTTAGAAGAATAAATCCTGTTTTATTACCCTCAATTGAAAAAGAAATTAAAAGAATGTTTGAAGCAGGGATTATAGCTCCTATCAGATTCTCAGAATGGGTTTCTAACCTGGTACCAACAAGGAAGAAGACTGGGGAAATTAGACTGTGTGTCGATCTAAAAAATTTGAATAAAGTTTCTTTAAAAGATAACTATCCTTTACCAAAAATGGACCATATTCTACAGAGGGTAGTAGGATCTTCTAGGATATCTCTATTGGATTGATTTTCAGGGTATAACCAGATTCTGGTTCATCCTGATGATCAGGACAAAACAACATTTACAACACCATGTGGTATGTTTAAATACGTCAAAATGCCATTTGGATTCAAGAATGCAGGAGCTACATTTCAAAGAGCAATGGACATTGCTTTTGCTAAAGAAATACATGATTTTCTGGTAATTTATCTAGATGATTTAACAGTTTTTTCCAAAACTGATCAGCAACATTTAGATCATCTAAGGCAAGTGTTTATAAAGTGCAGAAAATATGGTATTTCCTTAAATCCTAAAAAGTCATTGTTTGGTTTGAAAGAAGGAAAGCTCTTAGGTCACATTATTTCTAAAGATGGCATTAGGATTGATCCAGAAAGAATACAAGAAATTTTGCAGATACCTCATCCTAGAAATATAAAAGAGTTGCAAGCATTCATAGGAAAAATTAATTTCTTGAGAAGATTCATTTCTAGTTTAGCTGAATTACTTAGATTTCTTACTAACATGTTGAGGAAAGATTCAAGCATTGACTGGACTGTAGAAGCCAAGCAATCATTCGAAGAAATCAAAATGGCTTTAACACGAACACCAGTTCTTACCAGTCCCAAATTTGACAAAGATTTCATTATTTTTTCATTCGCTTCTGAACATACAATTGCAGCTGTTTTACTACAAAAAGATGACCAGGGATGTGAAAAACCAATTGCCTTTTTTAGTAAAGCACTTAGAGATGCATCTTTGAAATACAATATCATGGAGAAACATGCTTTTGCATTGGTGAAAGCAATTAAAGATTTCAGAGTTTACATATTATATTCTCATGTGATAGCTTATGTGCCTAATGCTGTAGTTAAAGACATCTTGACTCAAGATGGCATTGAAGGCAAAAGAGGTAAGTGGATAGCTACCATTTTGGAATATGATATTGAAATTAAATCAACAAAACTCATAAAAGGTCAAGGTTTAGCTCAACTTATGACTGAAACTAATTGCCAAGCCTTAAACATCAACGAACTGGATGACGAACAGGAGATGGCGACTCCACAGATCAGTCAAGCTTTCTTAGATTCACCCTGGTACACTGATATCATTCATGTTTTATTAAACCTGCAAGCTCCTCCAGGGTTTTCCAGAACCAAACGAAGATTTTTGAAAATGACATCTTTAAAATATTTTATTTTAGATGGCACTCTATTTTGGAAAAATCATGAAGGAATCTTATTGAATTGTCTATTAAAAGATGAAACTGATAAAGTTCTCAATGAATTTCATGCAGGGGATTATGGAGGACATCTCTACTGGAAATCAACTGCGGACAAAATCTTAAGGGCTGGTTTTTACTGGCCAACCTTATTTTCTGATGTTAAGAAATTTGTAACAACTTGTCATAAGTGTCATATCTTTGAGGGTAAAAGAAAGTTGTTACCTTTGCCATTAAAACCAATTTCCACAGAAAGACCTTTTCAACAATGGGGATTAGATTTTATTGGAGAAATCCATCCCCCTTCTTCCGGGCAACACAGATGGATTCTTACTGCTACAGACTACTTCACTAAGTGGATTGAAGCTATCCCATGCAGACAGGCCAATGATTTTGTGATTATAGGGTTTTTAGAAACCAATATACTTTCAAGATTTGGCTGTCCAGAAAAGATTATAACAGATAATGCTGCTGCATTTAAGTCAAAGAAAATGATTAGTTTCTTGTAGTAAATATCATATTACTTTAGGCCATTCAACAGCTTATTACCCTCAGGGTAATGGACTGGCAGAACCCTCCAATAAAAGCCTTATTAATATCATTAAAAAATTATTGGAAGAAAATAAAAAGAACTGGCATAAGAAACTTACTAATGCATTGTGGGCAGACAGACTTACAACTAAGAAATCAATTGGGACTAGTCCATATGAGTTAGTTTATGGTCTTGAAGCAAGATTCCCATCCTCTTTAGGAATTCCTATTATGAAATTACTTCAGGAGGCTCAAGTGGAACCAAATGACATTCAGAGAAGAATTAATCAAACAATCCACTTGCAGCAAACCAGAGAAGAAGTATACCAACGATCTCAAGTCTTGCAGGAAAAATTAAAGAAAATGTTTGACAAAAGAACTAAGGCAGAAGATTTTCAACTAGGAGACAAAGTCCTAAGATGGGATTCCAGAAGGGAAGAGAAAGGGAAACATGGGAAATTTGACTTCTTATGGAAAGGGCCTTACATCATTCATGCCTTACAGGGAAACAACACATACTTTTTGAAGGATTTGGACAATTCAGAAGCTGAAGAAGGACCAGTCAATGGTCGAATGCTGAAGCACTATTTTGATCCTATTTACTAGGATGTTTTGATTTTTCTAACTTGTACATAATATATCCTTTTCTAATGCAGTTTTGATTGGATGGTGACTTCTTGAAGTTGAAGCCCGAAGTGAAGGCCCTAAGCTTCAAAAGTTTCACTATCATATGTACAATAAAGCTACCAGAAGAAGGAGATTACATAGTTAAGTTTGAAGACATTTTGAGGCATCTGACCTGCTGTTCTTGACTTTCCACAAGGAAAAGCCATCCCCAAGTGGAGCCAGTGTTAGTCTCCTATACCAATAGGTGTCATTTTTCATGATTGTCTTGATTGAACTATGGAATATGTTCAAACCTTTTTTCTTGAGCAAAGGTGTTCCATATTCTTAAAAAACCAAAAAATCAAAATATTTAAAAAAAATGTAAAGAGGGTATACCCTAAAAGAAAAATCAAAGGGTAAGAAAAATAAAAATGGTCAAAAAAGTGAAAGAAATGAACCCCAAGCAAAAAAATAGACCAAGGAAAGTGTGCAAATCTAAATGCCACTACTATTTCATTTTTGTAAATAAGTGATTGTGTGCAGCTGGTCAAACTTTTGCCACAATTTATGAAGAGTCAAACTGTTTAAACTTGACTTATTCATATTTCAATTTCATGTTGTAGAATAGAGAATAAATATCTGACCAAACAGTTCAATCTTGGCAGATAAGTAGATAGGTAGAGTTAATAAAAGGTGCTCAACAGTTTAATCTGAGCCCTTGGATGTAATAAGGATAGAATTAGATATATTTGCCTTGTAAAAAGAAAATATTGATAAGGGTTTGCAAGTCTAAATGCACCCTAATAAAGAAGAGACAATGGTAGTGTCAAGTAGATAGGGTAGGTAGATGGTGTTGCAAAGTTTCATATGATGAATGATGGTGCTAAATATGTTTAATCTTTTACCTTCATCACAAGTACTGAAGCAGAAAACACACTGAAGAATTCACAGAAAGCAAAGTCAAAATCATTAACTTCCCACATCACTTTTTCCCTAAGATTTTTACTAATTTCCCCGAAGTGCTAAGGTATTTGAAGATTAAAGGGGCTCAAGGAATTTCCTTGACTTTTGGAGGGACCGGACCCTCGGCCTGATGATCAAAAACACCTAGGTACTTGAAGTTATCCATTATCATTCACTTTCAATCTTTTCCTAAGTAAAATCTCATTTTGCTTAGGAAAATCATACAAAATTCCATAAAAATCCCTCAAAATAACTTACTATTCTAAGTTTAAGTGTTGAAGATGAAATATTGTAATTTACTTCAGAAATTGTCACTTTCTTAGATGTGCAAAGTATTTTGAGTTCCCTTGTCCCTTTGTCATATTAATGTTTAACTCTAGTTATTAAATCCCTAATCAAAATGCCTTATCCTAAGTATATAACTCCTTTTATATAAATATCCAAAAAACTCATCTTATTATAAAGTTTAGCCAAAGTATTTATTTCCCAATTAATCATTAAAAACCCACATTATATGCCCTTTGGCTAAATATATCATTATATAATAGTCCCGTCCCTTATGGTAGTTAAATTGATTTAATTAATTACCATATAATAAGAAGTATCGAAAAAACATTTAAACATATAATTTTATATGTTGGAAAGAAAAATGAATAATGCCGAAGTTTTGATTTAAACTAAAAACATCGGAGAAAAACCCCATGCCACCGTGGCCCATCCACTTGGCATCCCACCCAACACTTTAACTATAATCGAAACCCCGCCGCAACCACCTTTATAACCATTGGAATTAATTAATAAACAAACTTTTTCGCCTATTAGACCCCCCCTGGGATATTTAATAAAGATTAATCGCGTTTAAAACCCCGCCGGGCCCGCACGATAAACCCCCGCTTACTCCACGTCCCTTCCCACCGTCCGATCTCCTGCTATGAGATCTACCGCTAGCATTCATTCCGCTACACATCCGATACCCGAATGATAACGCGCAGGGGCACGGTGGTATTGAAACCGCCCTCCGTCCACGTGTCAATGCCCCAATGGAATCGTTGCCCTCTCGTTTAATACCACTATTGCCCATAAGCGGTGCGGGGATTACCGCTTACTGCCCGACCCCTGCACACGTCAGCCCGTACTGAAATGACGTCATTCCTCGAAAAAATAAAAATCCCTTTTAACTTGTAAATAAAACGAATTTCGTGTTTTTTCCCGTCATTTTCATTACCGAAAGCGACTGCGCCTTCCGCTGCAAAATTCAAATTTTCACTGAAATCTACTGTTATATCCGATTTCGCTCCAGAATTCCGCCGGACCAGTGTTCAAGCATCCTCTTACCACCGCCTGATACCTGTTAAAACCCAGTTTGCCTCCAAGAACAGGTATTTATTCTATTGCGCTCCGAACTTCAAAAGAAACTCTGTTTTCCTTGTTTTCCACTGGATTAGTGATTAAATATTATCGCTAAGATCATTCCCTGAGGTTTAAAACTGTGAATTGTTCCCCTGAAACTGCAATAGTGCTAATTTCCTTCATTTAAACTGAAATCGTGCCCTGGCTTGTAAAGAAAACCCAGAAACTTCTATTTTGAATACACAAGAACCAAAATGGAAGCTTCGGCAGCCCTGAATGTGACTCCACTGAATGCCCCCCACAGAGAGTTAGAATATTTGCCCTTAGTGGATAAAGATTTTCAGATTAAATACTTGCATTTTGATGAAAGCCCCCTTCTGAGTTATTGTCGCTACAGAGACGATTATTCGAAGGGGCAAGATGTCATTGGGTTGTGGGAATCCAATCTCCCGAGATATCTCATCCCCTCAGTCATTACTTTCCCAGAAATTATCCACTATTGCCATTCTAACTATGATCCCACTCAAAGAGCTGTAATATCCCCTGACCAGAGTGTTCTTTTCCCCATTACTCCCCAAGCTATCAATGCAATGCTACATTTTGAGCCAGATCAAGAACTAGCACCTTTGTCTATGGAAGAACTGATTGAAAAGTCTAATCAATTGACCCCAGAAAAATTGAAGTCCATTTGCCAGAATTTTATGTTGCCTGAACATCAACCTAGGGGCCCTCCTCCCTATGGCTTTTATTATTTCACTAAGTTGGGAAGGCTCATCCTAAATATGATATATTTTGTCTTGGGTTTCAATACAAGTGAATATGTTGATGAAATAACCCTGGTTTTGTTGTCTATCTTTACTCCTGGGCAACCTCCTGAAGTTAAATATGACTTTGCCTCTTTCATAGCCAATAAGATCCATGACCAGTTCATGAGGCTAGATGATGAGAAAGTTTTTAAATATTCCTCAGTTATTTATCATCTCATTATCTTTTATCAACCAGAGAAGTTCCCTTTCCCTGTTAAAAAGCTTGATGCCAAGGGAAACCCTAGGTCAGTTATATTTCGGTCTCCCATAATTCATTCTTCCTATGATTCTCCCTATTCCTATGCCGAGTTCATCGATCATTTTGTATATCCTGCAACTACCTTGTTGACAGGAATTCCTCCTCCAAGGCTCAGTAATGAAATCAAGAAGACCTTGCAGCTTTCAAGGACATATAAAGTTGGAGATTGGTATTTATATCAAAACCATTCAGTCATCAGAATCTATGGATGTGAATTGCATCCATTCAAGTTGCCAAGATATGTGCCCATGAGACTTTTTTCCTTGGAATATTTCAGGCAAATGAATAATTCAAATGTGATTCATTTTTGTAGTGTGAAAAAGAAGGCCCAACTCAGGATTAAAAGTCAATTAGGTCCCTACATATGCAACTCTAGGGATGCTGAGCGAGAAGCAGAAATTATACTACAAAACCATTGCAAGTTCCAAAGAAGTTTCCATTGGGTTCCTTATGATCCATTTGGTTTTATCTGTGAAAAGAGAATAAAGAATAAATCATCCCCTTACATACACCACAAAATTCCTGAAATAGAGCAATATGCCAACCAAGATGAATGGGTGGAAGAAACACTAGTTGAAGAAGAAAGTGAAGAAGACAAAATGAACAAAAGTATGAAAGATCTTGAGAAGAAGTATGACCTAGAATCTTGTGGTCAAGTGCAGGTACCTCACATTGGCACTTCTTCAGCAGAAAATCTACAACAAAGATTACAGGAAGGCAGTTCATCAGTTGCAGCAGAGTCAAAAGGCAAAGGAAAGGAACCTGAAATACAGGTCATTGAAACTTTAGTCATGACAGAGAAACCTCAAACCTCCAGAGCACCTGATCAAACACAATTTTCTCCCACTCAAGTTAACCATCCTGAAGTTTCATAATTACAAACTCCATCCAATGTAGAAATGGGCAAGAAAAGGCAGGTTCCAGATACTACTCCTCCCAAAGAATCCTCAGAGCTACATCAAACCAAAAGGCAGAAACTCAATACACCCCAGGAAGTGGAAATAATAGATGAGATGTTTGATGATGGAAGAGAAGATAGTCAACTAACTGGCTCTGTTAGTATGACACACACAGATCAGAAAGGAAAAGCTTTGCAAAAGCAATTGAGTACTGAAGTATCTTCTTTTAGGCCACCAAAAACAGATACAGGGGATATAAAAAGAACCTTCATTAATATAAAGGCAAAGAATGATCCATTGAGAATGAAAGTATATGATCAATATTTGAAAATGGCTCCACATAATCAGGAAAGGTTAATGTCAGCATTTGACATTTCACAAGGCAAAATGATGGTGAGCCACTTCAAGTCCAAGGTGTCAAAACCCATGACAGCAGCTGATTATATTAGAACAAATTTTGAGGTCCTGGCAAAGGACATTCATCCTTTGGACCAGATAGAGCTGCATAAACAAACTGGGGAAATGGTCTATTCCACTCTTACTGATAAGGCCATGGCAGCCCTAAGGCTGCAAGATTATTTAAATAACACAAGCACCCAATTGCAAATTGAGAAGGCCTCTTCTCAGGCCAAAGATAACAGAATAAAGTCTCTGGAAGACATAATCATCAGCTTGGTTCACAACCCTAAAGATATCAAAAGCATTGAGGCACTAATTAAGAAGAAAGATGATGACATCGCTGCACTGAGAAAGCAGCTAAAATTGCCAGCCTCAAGGCATCCCCAGACCCAAGAAGTTTTAAAGGGAAATTCAAAGGAAGAGATAATGGAGTTGCTCTTAAAGATGACTGAGCGACTGGGTGAAACAGACAAAGGATTGGAACAAGCTTTACAAGAAAAAGAAGCTATCATGCAGGCGTTCACCACAGAAGCTACTACAACCACAGGTACTACAACAGCAAAGCAACAAACAGAGCCAGCGCAGATAAACACTTCTAGTTTAAGTTCTGATGAATTGACAAAACAAATGGAAAGCTTAAAACTAAGAGTCACAGAACTTCAAACCACAAAATTACAGTTAGAAAATTTGGAGCAGAAATATGATACATCTAAGAAGACAGTTGCTGATAATACCAGGGAAATTAAAAGGTTGGAAAGATTAGTTAAGGCTTTAGAAAAAGATCTTTCATTAGAAAAGCCTTTGAGGGAAATAAATGAAATTATTTGGGGTAATATAATTGAGTTAATAAAAAGTATTTTGCCCTCTGTTCAAGCAATTTTTGAACAAAATGACTTGATTAAAGTAGCTCAGGAAGAAATAAACAAAACAAGAGATGAATTAAGAGGCAGACCTGAGCAGGCCAATCAACTTATTCAATTTTTGAACACCCGAACTAAGCAACAACTTGCAGTATTAGGAATTGAGGACAGGACCGACACCATTTTGGAGATAAAAAGAGTTTGCATCAAAAGAACTTTTATGCAGAATTTGGAAAGGAAGTGCTCAGATATTTTGGCTGATATTAATACTTTCAGAGGAAAATTTCAGGTTTTGTTGGACAGTGGGTTACCCAGTCCTATGCTCTCAGAGGACCAGATAATGGACCTGGAAACCTATGTCAAGAAAATAGATATCCATGCTCATAATACAGCTGTTCATTCTATCAGTATGCCAGAAGCAACGTTGCCAACAGGAAGAAATCTCTATGACAGGTTGAAGAATTTATTTCATCTTGAACATGAAATAAAGTATTTGTTCCCTGATCAGCCCACTTTTTACAAACTCACAGAAGCTGATGAAACGTTGAGAAAACTTAAAAGAACCATAATAGCAGAAGATCAATGGTGGAACGACTTATTGGAAATTCTATGAAAATTATCTTCAGGATGAGAATTTTATCTTTTTACTATTATGTAAAGGATAAAAATGAGCACAGATGAAAGAGTATCAGTTACACAGGTTAAAGAGTATCCGTAAAAACAAAGAGTGTAAAACAAGCTAAAGAATTACTCAAAGGGACAGCATCGAGCCCTATTATAGCACCTGCCTCCAGCACGTACTCAAAAACGGGAAATAGCACACCAGCGATTACTTTTTGTCCTATTTATGAGACCATTTGTCTCCTTTTTATTGTAACTTACTCATTAGGCACCCACGATTATTGGCTAGGTTAGTGTGAGATTTTTTCAATTATTTCTTGTATAAATAAACCCTCAAAGAGAGTATTGAGGGTAGATTCTATTACTTGGCTGTGACATTGAAGTTTTTGGAATAAAAAGTGTTTTGGAGAAATTTATTTGTGGCTTACTGGATGACAATTTGAAGCTCAGGGCTTTTTGCAGGATTCATGTGTCAGACTGCAGTTCAATAAGTCTTTCTACCCTATGTCTCAAGTTTTATATCCGTTTATAATATCATTATGTCCATTTCTGAATAATTTACATAAAAGATTGAATCAGAATTTACTTAATTGTACTCTGATTTCAGATGTGATTATTCTTAATGTTTTCCTCTAAATTGGTTATAAGCACGAATTCTTAAATGCTCTTGCTTTGCTAATTTAAACATTCTTGATTACTATAATAAAGAATTATTCATTGCTCTTTGTTTGTAATCATCTCATTTCTTTCTTTTGAACATGGTGAAAGATTCTTAGCTGCCTTTCATCCCTTCAAAATCATCCCATCCACTTTAAATTTTAAGGATTGTTCTCTGTCTAGCTATCTTGCCCTGTAAAGCCATCTTGTGTGTAGAATAGAAATTCAGTAAAGCCATCCTTTGACTCCATAGCCCAATGGACTGAAAACTTTCAACGTTGCCCTTAGTTTGTGGATTCCACCATTTTCAAACAAATTCTTGGACTTATACCTAGCCTAAAACCTTCTAAGAACAAAGATAAATCATAAAGAGAGAGCCCTCTCTGGATGTAGATTGGCTAGATTCTGCATCTGAAGGTTGGTTTGTGGTTACCTCGGGTATACTTTCCTTTTCCACAACTTCAAGGAAAACCTGAGTGATAACATAGTGGCGACCATACTGGGGATCTGAATCATCTTTATTTGTTAATATTGTTCACTTATAAGCTATAGACAGAGTCTGAAGATCAGCCAGGTAGCCTTTGAAATTGCTTTTGCTCTGCAATTGCAAAAGTAAATAAATGCTGCTTCAGTCTATCTCTGATTTAGCTGATATTCTGAACCTTAGTTTCAAAATATTTAATCAGACTCTCTAGTTTAATAAATCTTTGAGAAAGTTTTAATCACAAATCATTATTTCTTGAAGTATTTATAGAAGTTGTATTTATTTTTCAATTAAAACCAAAAATCCAAAAACACATAGTCTAAGAAAACTGGCTTCAGAAAGGATTCGTCATACTAGGTCAAATCCTGACCCTAATCCACCACCAATATTTGAAAATCCAAATCTGATTCCTAGGATTCTTAGAAGACAAGGAAGTCAAGAAAGTTCTGAAAGAGGAAGTCGAGAGAGTTCTGGAAGCTCCAGACCACTTTCTAGATCTGCATCCTGTCCCGTGAAAATTATATATGTTGATGAAATTCCTTTTGATGAACGATTTGAAACATCCTTATTTGTGAATTTTTCTGAAACTGAATTATCCAGATTAGTTCCAGATCCATTGTTTTTTGAAGATTTACAATTCAGATTTGTTTCATATCACCTTGATCGACAGTTACAAGACTCCATTCAATCTGAACAAACCTTTGAAGAAAGTTCAAACATCTCTGTAATTACCGAAGCTTCTCCAAGTTTAGTTACTTTTTCTCAAGCTTTTCAAACACCTGTCACCCCTTCTACTCCTCCATCTCCTCCTGCCAGACCATCAACTCCTGTTACCCCACTATATCTTCCAATGGCCAATAGATATGCCCCTTTAAGGTTGCCTAACAACCCTGTTGCCTTGCCTCAGGATTATCAGAGTAAGATCACACCTTTTGATGGATCAGGTACTTATACAGCTCAAAAACATACCAAAAGGATGACTGATTACTTTGAGTTCTATGAAATTGACACTGATGATGTCCGAATGAGAATTTTCATTCAGAGTCTTACTGGAGAAGTTAGGACATGGTTTAGGGCCCTTGCTCCAAACAGTATTGCTGATTTACCAACTTTATATAGGGCATTTTTGAACAGATGGGAGAAGAAGAAAGATCCTCTTCAGATCCTGTCAGAATTCAAAAAATTAAGAAGAAGACCTAACGAAACAGTAGAAGATTACATCATTAGATTCAATGAAGCATATAGCGCCGTTCCCCAGAACCTCAGACCCCCACCTGACTCTGTATTGGTTAAATTTCCAGATGGTTTTGACTCTGACATAGCTTATTCACTCAGGGAAAGAGCTCCCTAGACACTAGAGGAAATGCAAAGCATAGTAGTGAGTGTAGAAGCAAATCTGATAGAAAAACGAGCCAGAGCTAGGGCAGAAAGAAGAATGCCTCTGAATGATGAACCTTCAACTTTTGAAAAGAAGCTGGATGCAATCATTAAAGGTATGGAAAGATTAGGAGACAGAGTGGAAACAATCGAAAGAAAATCTACTGGTGATAATATTGTAAGAAACCCAAACTTTAGAAGAAATCAGAACCAAAATATTGGAAAGAATGTCCCTGACCAAAATATTAGGCCACCTTTCCAAGAAAACTTTGTTGAAGGTTCAACTTCTGAAGAACCTACAGAAGATGTAGAAATAAACAATGTAACTGATGACAAAAATGAACCAGAAGTTTTCCTATCCCAGGATGATCAAGAGAATCACATCCTTGAAACATTTCAAACCCATTCAGGTGAGACTTTTGATTTTAAGGAAGGCTATGACACAACAATTTATGAGGTTCATAAACAGTACAATTTGAGAAGAGGAGCTGGAGGCGCACACATCTTTCGATCAAAAATTTAGCAGTTGTATTTTCGGACCGTAATAATACAATATTTTAATAACGATGGCCAAAAATAACAAACACGTAATATCTTTTGGGCTGTGGCAAACCCAGACATATGACCACCACATGCTCCAGAGTGGCAATCATTCAAAACCTTTTCAGCCTCTTCGTGAGTTATACAACGTTGAAAAATAGAATCCACACCACGACGATAAAGAGTGTCTCTGACAATATTGTATTGTTGAAATAGATATCAGATTCTTCGTTGATTTGAACGTGAAAGCTCTAGGCGAAAGGTTTGGGTTTGAAGATATATAATGATATCTCCATACCATGGATTTAATGTACTGATGAGAAACATAGGTTCATCTGCGATGGGATTCTCTACCACAGTTTCTGTCTCAGTATTTGGAAAGTCACACATAAGCTTGAATTCCAAATCAAACTCTTGTAGGATGAAAATCCATTTAAAGTATTTTCCCTTGAGTAATTTTTTTGTTAATATATACATCATCGAGTTGCAATTAGATATCAAATTTTTTTTATGTAAAAGTATGTAATGACGAAATCATTGGACAACTTGGATTGCTGCCAAGGCCAATTTCTCCATATGCGAATATTTGATTTTCGTCGGGTTGAGATTCCGACTTAGATAATAGATCACGTGCTCATCGTGAGATTCATCCTCCTGAACCAAAACTATTCCAATGGTGGAATCAGAGGCAACTAAGTATAAAAAGTAGTCCTGGTGATAATTGGGTGGATGAAATAATGGTGCATGGGTCAATGCGTGTTTTAATGCATCAAAAGACTTATCAGAAATATCATCCCAAATAAAATGTACACTTTGTTTCAACAACCAGGTAAAACCTTTTGTTAACTCAGCATAGTTTGGGAAAAACCTAAATAAAAAAATTGCTTTCCCTTGCAAACTTTAGAGTTGGCAGAGTGTGGAAGGAGGAGGTAAGTTGATGATGGCCTCAACCTTTGAGGGGTTGACATGAATGCCATCTTTCGAAATGATGAATCCAAGTAATCGTCCTGATTGCACAAAAAAAACATATTTGTGCGGGTTCAAACGAATCTTGTAATGCCTACATCTCATGAAAATAGCTCGTAAGTGTGTAGGATGATCATCTCTGCGTAAATAATGAGCAGCTAAATCATTCAGATAAGGTTGTACAATATGTTTGATATCATGAAAAGCATAATACATAGCCCTTTGAAAAGTTGCACCAATATTTTTTAATCCGAAAGGTAGTTTGCAATAAGAAAATGTTCCCCAAGGACATATAAACGTTGTTTTTGGTTGATCGGCAGGGAGTATGTTGATTTGATTATAACCAGAAAATCCTTCCATAAATGAGAAAATTTCATTTCCGGCACAATCATCGATAATTTGATCAATATAGGGTGTAGGATAATTGTCTTTTGGACATGCTTTATTAATATCCTTATAATCAACACATGCTCGTATTCTCTCTTGTTTCTTCATAACGGGAACTATATTAGATACCCAATCTGTTAATGGAATTGGATAAATAAATCCTTCTCGTAATAACTTTTCAACTTCAGCTTTGATAGCAATATCTTTTCGCGGATGTATTGGACGTAATCTTTGTCTAATAAGCTTAGCATCCAGGTATGTCTTAATTTCATGAATGACAATCTTAGGATTGATTCCTGACATCTCTTCGTAAGACCAGGAAAAAATGTCTTGGAATTCTTGAAATAGGGCTTTGTATGTGTTAATATCTTCAATCGTACAAGAAGCACTTATATGAATGTTTTCAATAATTCCAGGTTCAACTGATATGTCGATAGAAACTGTTGTAGAAATATTTCCCAAATTAGTCTCAGAATCCGAATTTGTAATCGATATGGGATTCTGTGGTTCCTTAACATAATCAATTGTAAAAATAGATGAAAAATCGTTCTAAAACCTATCAAGATCAGATAAAAATGAAGATTTATGATGAATATCATGCCAGGCTAGTTCATCCAATGACAAAAAATCGTGAATACTTTCATCAGTGTGAAACACATGTTGAAAGAGATCATAAAGTGATGTCAAGGCTGAGTTTGACAGTGAGGAAGATTATTCGGTGATCACATTAATTTGATCAGGAGCAGTTGAAAGTATGTCAGAATACGATTGCACTACTACATATTCCTTTTCAAAAGGACTCAAAGACATCTTGCCATTGAAAGAGTCTAGTTCTGATTAGGAAGGCACTACCGAAGTGTCATCAAATGGTATAGTGCTAGATGAGATCATATTGATGTTGAGAATGGTATGCGGTACGTTGGGTGGAGGTATAGAAAAATTTCCCATGAAAGCGGAATCCTTTACTAATCCCACACCAACATCTTTGTATGGGATAGTCGTTTTTCCAGCATGTTGGATACTGTCTGTAGAAGCAAGGTCTGACGAATAATATGAAAACTGATCGATTTTCACAAAATTTCTTTTATGAGGAAACATGATTAGTTGAAAAATGGATAAAATGACAGAAGTCATGGCATAAGATCAACTACGACCCAAAAGAAGGTTGTAATCAAGAGGGGCATCAACAACTTCCACATCCAGATTAACGGTTTTTCCTTCTACTTCTATAGGTAGATGCTGGAGTATTCCGTAAGGATGAAATCCTCTTCGATCAAAGGCTTTAAGGATTGTCGAGGATTGGTTGAGTGTTGGAGAACTGATAGTTTTCCAACATTTTAACGACATTATGCACATGGATGCTCCCTCATCAATTACAGTACGAAAAACTCGTCTGAATTTGACTAATACTGGTATCTGAAAAGCCATCTGATGAGGGAGTCTCGGTGTAAAATTTTCTAGATCAAGGAGCATGAGGTTGGAATCCCGAGGATCAATAGCTTAGATAGTTGATAATAGTAATTTATTTTGTGCTGGGCATGATTGTAGCACTTCTAAGGGCGACATTGCTGAAGGGGATATCGCCAAATCTTCAACGATGTTGTAATTCTTAGTAGCTCTCGCATGTGGATTGAAAACTGACTTTCGAAGTACACCTTTAGCAGACTTTTTAATCACTAGATCAGGATTAGGTTTCTCAATTTGAAGTGGTTCAGAAACTAAAGGAGATATAGCTGGTGTTTGACTAGAATTTTCTGTCTCTTTACCAGTTACAGGATTTTTAGTTCCATAATCTTGAGATCTTGTCACAACCATAACTTGAGACATCACTAAAATATCTGCCAATGAATTTGAATAAGATCCTATCATCTTACTATCTTGAGTAGGAAAAGGATCCTTCAAGACAATGGGTGTGGGTGAACCTTTGACAAAATTGGAGACCTCGGACCGATGTGGGCACTCTTTGGTATTGTGATCCTCTTGACAGATAAGACAAGGATAACGAGGCTTCCGTTTTTCATCAGCTGGTTCATTATTTTTTGTTTTCTCTTTGGAAGATGTAGTTTTTTTGTTTTTATTATTCCTTTCTTCTTATTACCGGTTTTAGATTTAGCTGTAGATGAGTCTACAACATGGATGTCGGTAGAAGTTTCAAGGGAAGAATCTCCTTTCGGCGAATCTGGTAAAGTTATAATGAGAGAAGTAATTTTGGATGACTTCTTCTTACTCTTGTTAGCGCTAACTGAACCAATTACACTGTCTGCAGCATGAGAACCAGAAGGAGTTGCAGTTATTTAGCTTGGACGCGGTAAGTCAGAAATTTTTTCGTATAAAGTACCAAACTCTGTATAGACAAGGTCTAAGTATTGTGCTTGAGATATGACCTATTATTCTATAACAACACCTCCCTTAGCCACATCTTCAGTGATCTTTGGAAGTAATGATTTGATAAACCATTCTGCCAAAATCTGATTCGGAATAAAAACTTTCACTAAACATCGTCTACGTCTCCATTCATGTATGTGTTTTGAAATGTATGTAGACGTATATCGTTTTAATGAAGTTAAGAGTTACGTGTCATTGTCGTGACAGACTGACAACTGAAAATGTGTTAAAAAAGTTGTTGCTAATGCGTTGAAATTGTTGAATGAGCCACGTGGTAGTTCAATATACCACTTTGCAACTAAAACTATCAGTGTTCTTTGAAACAGTTTTAATCGAATGGAGTCATCGATTAAAGAGTTGGATGCACACTAGAGGTGGTAAGTCATGATATGGTTTGAGGGGTCTTCTCCTGATTTACCTTTGAACTTAGGAATATCACTAGGCAACTTATTCGGCATTGGAGGCCAAAACAGAAGATAATAAATCGGATTGTTCGTGAGGTGTGATAAATCTGGTAAATCCAAAGTTGCAATGAATGGTAATCGACGGTTAGGATTTTGCTGAGCAAACTGATAACCTTGAGGGACTATACCAGTGCTAGGAGGAGGATATCAAGGGTAACCTGGAATACCTGTGCAGTTGGGATTGGAATGCCTCCAGGATAACCAGGGTTAGCCATACCGTACTGAGATTGAGCTGGTGTCTGATATGTGTAACCAGGGTACAATTGATGTTGGTATACTAGATTTTGTACTACAGGTCCATATTGATACTGCACTTGATACGGTTGATAAACAAACTAACCTGTATAAGGTTGGCTTGTTACAATTGTACTTGTACCAAGTTACCCTGTAGAAGTTTGAACAGTAGTCTGAACCGTAGGTCCAGGTTGATTAGCAGTGACTTAAGGGATCGGTTGTGATACATGTGCCATTGTTACTTGAGGGGCTATAGAAATAGGGACTGCATAAACTCCAGAGATAGGTTTACTAGGTTGTTGAACAGAATTTGATGCAACAGTTTGGGGTGGAGTTCTAGGTGTACTCGGACCAGGTTGTTGAATACTACTAGGTGCAGATACCTAAGGTATAATTTGAAGCATTGGTTGGACAGGTTGCTGGATTTGAGTGTAACCAATTAACTGACCAGGCTGATTATAAGGTACTTGCATAGTAGGTTGAAAATTCTGTTGATTCAACGATGGATTCCACATTGCATTTACTCTAGGATAAGAAGTTCCCATTGAATGTTGTGACGCGTAAGATGGACCATAACTAGGTTGATAATTCAGAACATAAGTTTGATAATTTGCTGGATAATTTCCGCTAAAAGGTTGACCTCCTAACAATTGTTGTTTAAAAAAAAGCGGCCCTAAAGGAGGTTGTTGTCCTTGGAAAGACTATTTCCCTTGCATAGGGTATTGTCCTTGAAGAGGTTGTGGACCCTGAATAGAGTACTGCCCTTGAGGTATGTACTGTCCTTGAGGTATGTACTGCCCTTGAGGTTTCCCCCTAGGCGGTAAATTACTACGTTGAGCGTCAGGGTTTAGGAATGTTTCCAGACATCATGTATACTTGTTCCGTGTTCAAAGTTTCGGTATGTGATTCATTGGGGCCAGGTGATTGTACAAGTTTTTCGGGAGAGGGAGATTCTCTTGAGAAAGTACCAGAAAGCTACTGGTATCCTGACGAAACAGATGGTCCACCATACAAAAAAGTTTCTGGCAATGAAGAAAACATGGATGACTCACCAGACATGTTTAATGAAGGTCTATAATTACCTCTGGGTATGGCGTAAAAAGGAATACGGGGTGGCGAATAATCGAGACCAATATTATGTAGAAAGTTGGTTAACTGAGAATACCAAGGATCTTGTTTGAAAGGGCTATAATAGTAAATCGATTCACTTTGCCTTAGATCTAAATATTCTTGATGTGAAGGAAGTATAACCTCGTCTTTTGTGTCAGTGATCTCTTCGATACTAATGAGGCCAGGAGGAAGGTTCTCAGTGATGCGAAGCTTCACTCAAGGTGAATGAGGATGACCAGGGGTTCGGGTTATGAACTCTAAAGTAGGCTCAGACGTTGCAGGTTCAGTTTCAGGTTCAGTAGCTGATAATTCACTAGTTGTAGATGCAAGTTCAACTAGTTTAGAAATTTCTAGTTTTCTTTGATAACTTTCTGTTGTTTGAGGTTGATCTACTTCATAATCAGGATGTATTATAACTAATGTTTCCTCTTGTTTAGTTGATTTGGTCCTTGATGGTTGGCCTCTCTCAGATTTAAGATTTTCTAACAAACTTGGTGTGTACTCAGGGGGTTTCCCTTGCATTCTACGGGAGTGACTCGGTAATTCAACCACGGTTAAAAATTTAACACACGAAATCAAACAAAATGTCAAAAAAATAAACCTAAAATCGCTAAGGAAACAATCAAATCGAAACACGCGCCTACAAAATCTAGGAGACAATCCACTCACAAACAATATGTTTCCACACTAAAAACACTATTTAGTGATGAAATCCAACGTCATAGAATTCTAATGTGGAAAAATTAGCGGTTGGATCAATTACCTCGACAAACTGCTTAATGAAACAGAGTGGTGCATGTCCCTCCACTTATGCCATCTCGAAGTGAAGAGTACCCTCTAGAAAGTCCAAGTGAGTCTAGTCGACGTCTGTTCCAGGTACAGTGGGACCTTCCCTTCACCATCACCTTGGGAAAAATCTTGAAGATTATGGTCACTAAGGTCACCAACGAGAACAAATGTACCTGGGGGAACAATATACGATCCGATATACACGTAAGGGCAGAGTAACAAGCTCAATCCCCTTGAAATCTCCTTGATATGGTAAATCCGAGGTTTGCCAACAAGTGACCCCAAGCTCCTCGACAATGGTCTATCCGAGGTTTACCATTTGTATTACGTGCACATCTATTATCTTTCCCAATGATATAGGTATGATTACCTCACTGGTTCTGACATGATCTCGTGCTTGACTCTTTTAAGAAGAGCTTCCCAGAGCACAAATGCTACAATTGGATTTTCCTACCGCAAGATTCTACTTGTTTGTTTAACTATTTTGGAATGTTAATTACAACATGTTCCAAAACACTAGCCTAAGCTATGTTGGTGGAATGAGCCCTAGAAAATGTAAAATATCTAGATTTATTTTATTAACGCGTTGTTTTTATTTTGGCTCCTGCTTAAGACAAAAGGTATGGAGTTGAAGCTTTAATGATGTTTGTGACCTAACTCAAAAATACGCTAAATGCATCTAAATGAGAAGTGAAACTCTTTTCTTTTTAATGAATCTTATTTAAGGGAAAGATTGAGAGATTTAACAATTTTCAAAGTACCAATTCTTTCATTCATAAACAAAATCCTTGAAAATAAGACGTTTTCGTAAAGAACTCAATTCACAACAATGATCAATTACTCTTTGAAATGAAATTCCTTGAGCAATCAGATCAGAAACTACAAATCAATAAACAAACCATTTCCAAAAGAAAACAATATCTAAAAACTCTAAGAACATAAAATTCAAAATCAAAGAAAAATCTAATTTTGAAGTCTATCTAAAATGTTTGAGGATATTTTCTCCTACTTTCTGATCAAATTAAAAAAAAATTCTACTTATCTCAACAGTAATGAAAACATTCGAAAATTCTTTAGTGATATCAGGCTTCAGTAAGCTAAAAACTCTTCCAATTTTGCAAATGAAAACAGGATCAATTTTCATAAAAGTGAGGTTTGCAATGATTTTAATGGCTCAGAAAGATTATATCATCATATTAGTAAGCTAAGGTAAATGAAGGTATCTTGTATGGAGAAAAAATAAAGTAGGGAAAACACTCACTTATAAGATGAAAATAGGATGATAAATCACACAAACGTAAAATTTGTTGAAAATAAATTCACACACAAGATTTGACAGCTAAGATAGATTGGGGCAAACACAAGAATCAGGTGATTTGGCTCTAAAAAAGAGAATTTTTTTTTTTTTTTTAAATTTCCAAGGGTCCACAGTTTCTAATGGAAAACATAGCAGACCCACACTGTTTTGAATTAAAATCTGCGGAGGTTGCTGCACTATTTTCTACTGAAAGCCACGGAGGCAAGGAAAAATTTAGAAAAAATAAATAATCGGCTTTTCTTTTTTAGGGATTCTTAAAAGTTATCTACCCAACCCATTCTCAGATAAGTCAAAATCAGAAAACTCTAAAATTCAAACTTAAAATAAAGAAAACTAAGTTCTATTCCCTAGTGGAGTCACCATTTTGTTATGCGGATTAATCCCTCTTGCGGATAAGAGCGATCTCCCTAGTATTCAACGAATAGTTAGAAACAAACATCCATTTGAAAACCTTTTTCTCTAGACTAATTGCATTTCAAAATTATTATAAGAAAGTAAAGAGGACATGCCCCTACCTTGAAATCCAAATGTTTGATGTAGTCTTTTATCTTGTCACTCCAAAGTGGATTCTTCATTAAGTAGAACCTGAAATCAAAGACAAGACAAAAGAATCAAGGCATCTGTAACATATAATAATTAGGAAAATATAATCCAACTTGGTGATCAAGGAGTCTAAGTATTGATGTTATTCAATAAGCATAAGAACAAATCAATGAGAAAAAGAGATCCATATGTATTATCTTGAATAAAAAGAGTAATCTTACAACCTGATGCCTTGATGTTGTACAAATTTCTCCCGGGGTCTTGAACAATCGTTCCTCCTTCAGTTTGACAAGCCTTCCTCTCTAAATACTAGCATGGAGTTATGGACACAAGGGTGTGATCATTCTCATGCCAAAAACAACTAGTATAGAAAGGATGCACTCTTGGGAATTGTCTTCAACAATTACCTTTACAATCTTAGCATCTACAATCTACCAGCTACCTGAAACTTGAGCTCAATTTATAGGGAAATGGAAGAAGTTTCAATTCCATGAAGAGGGGTATGGATTCCTCTCATGAAGCGATTTGAGCTCCATGGACCAACAGATAAGCTCTATGAGTGGAGGGATAGATTTCGGATTGATTGCGACTCTAGAAGCTTCTTGTTGGGAGAATATTCAACCAGCTAGTCTTCTAGAATTTAATTTTTCTTTTATTTTGATTTTTACGGGGGTCCACAGGTAATAGTAGCAAAACGTGCAGGGTTTTCTGCACTTTATAGACCAAACATCTGCGGGTCCGCAAGAAAAGGCTAGAAAAAGCACAAAGGTAGACTTTTAAGGGTTTTACAGAGCTTTTCTCCAATTCCAATACTTGATTCAGGGACATTAGGGTTTTTTGACTTCTAAGGGAACATGATATAAATGTTGATGGACCTATATGAATAGTCAAATGTCATGGTGACAAAATGACATTGCTGCTGAGAATCCTTGGGGATCCTTTGGCTGCCTTTGGAATTCAAATTGCTGGAGATAATCTTTGGGATCCTTTGGTTGCCTTTGAGAGTTAAGGAGGGTGGAAAATCCTCCTATAACTTCTCTTTGTTGTCTCCTCCAAGTCTTTATGATAAAATCCTTATAAAAATGCTTATAATTCATGATTTTCTGCACTCAACCTCATATTAAGCACTCATAGTATGTTAGCCTTAATCACCACCTATAATAGCATCATAAAACCAAATAATAATAAAAATTCAAGAAAAAGAGATCTAATAAGGCCAAAAAGGTGACCATTAACCCCTCCAAATATGTCTAATCATGGAGCTCATCATCATCCCCCTGCTGAATGGTTGCTCATCCTCTGAGCAACTAATCCTCCTCCTGCATTTCCTTCAAGGCTTTGACAACCCCGCTGATTTCCTGAGGAAGAAGTGTGGGAGTTTCCCCAAGGGGGTAAAAACCATTATTATTTTCTAAATTCTCCCATTATCTATCTTGTGCATTTATGTTCTTTTCATCATTTAGCCCCAGCAGAAAAGGTGGGCCGAGCTTTTGTCCCAACCATTGGATCTTTTTGTCCTGCATGGCCCTCTTGTATAATGGTGCCCTTTCCATTTCACCCCTCAATAGTCTTTCTAGAGTATGGTACTCCCTGTTCTTGAGGCTGTGAGGGAGGTTGTTCCATATCTTCTGGCTGGCCATAATGCACTCATCTTCTATCAGCTTAGAAACATCATCAAAGTGGCCTATTACTTGTGTTTGATTCTGAAGGTAGCTTTCAACTAGTGTAGGGTCCCTTTCAATCTCTCAATGGTTAAGGATGAATCCTCTTGGGTCGAACAATTCTGGTCTGATATGTAAGGGTTCTCTATTTCTTCTTCTCATGACCCTCCATATATCTTTTGCTCTAGTGTCCTCATTCATCATCCAAGATACTAAATCCATAAACTACATATCCCCCATTATAGGATTGGGGTCCCAAGTATCCAGATTTGTCAGCACAAGGTTATGCATATAAATCTCTGTCATTTTTTCCCAATCAGCCATGTTAGCTTGCTTGTAGAACTCCATGAATCACCTACAATCTTGGAAAGGTAGTGATCCATGGGAAGCTAGAGTTTTGATTTTAAAAAGGAGCCATTTTTCCTTGAGGTACACAACATATGAGTCAGAAGGAAATCTGTGTTGAAGGGATTCTATGCATAAGTCTACCATGGTGGCTACTTGCTACCCTTTTTCTGCAATTGCTCCTTCAATGCGAAATTCTCTACTTGTGCCTTCTACAACTTCTCCTTCAGAACTGTTTCTTCAATTCTTTCCTCCTCCCTTGATGATTCTTCAATGATATTCGGGCACGTGGGAGGAGTTTCTGTCTCTCTCCGACTCTTGTTAGCTCTCAAACACATAGAGGTCCGCCTTTTTCTCTTTTCTCTCAGAGGAGCTAAGGTGGCAACTACCTCTTTGTCTTGAGGGGATGTGGTGCTATGTTGTGAGTCTGCTTCTTGCTCACTTTCTGATACCTTTATGACTTATGTCTCTATTTCTATTTCTTCTGTTTTTCCTTGGCCCTCTATCTCTTCATATTCTTCTTCATGTTCCTCTTCTGGTTCTTCTTCTGGCTCTTCTTCTGTTTCTTCTCTAAGGCTAGGAGAAAAGCTTCCCTTGGTCCATTTCCACTATGTCTTATATGCAGTATACTTCAGAAGCTAGCTTGAATGATGGTGATGTTGCTATATTGCTACTGTTGCATGCTGTTCAAATACACAACCCACTCTCGATACTGCTGTGCTGCGGGCTCCCTTTGGTCTCTTTCCCTTAGAAATGATCAATTCATTGGTTTGAATGAGACAGGATATCTTTTTATTAGCTTCCGCAACTAATTTTGGAGCGCTTATGTAACTCGGCTCAGCTCCAGTTTTTGTTGTAGACAGTTGGACCCTCTTCTTGTTAGCTGGTTGATACTGCGTGTCTCCTCCCCTCGTTCTCCTCTACTCCACTTGATTTATTTTTTTCTTTTGCATGCCTAGGTGGCATGACTTTGCAGTTATCCCTAGTCATACTTTCACGACGGTGGCCAAGCTAGCTAGCCATCTTTCTACCCCTTAAACTCTAAGTCTAAAAATTTAATTATTTCTGGCTATTATGGATGCATAGCGAGGGGTGAGAAGCTATACCTGAGTTTACATGTTGTTTTCAAGGCATTTGCAGGAGCTAGAATTTGGAGACAAGCCTCTTATATGCTGCATTCTTCCTTATTTTCCTGTTTTCTGAGTGAGCAACTTACTAAATGAGAAACTCTCCAAGTTAGTTGCTGATCTTTCTTGATGTTTCTTCCCATTGTAGATGCTGCATGGGGGTGCTCCAAATTCCATGGGTGGCACTCCCGTCTTTCCTGGGGTTTGCTTTATCAGCCCCTCTCTTTGTTTTTTTATTGCTGTTCATGAACAAATTTTTGCGTTGTAGGAATTCCCTGATGTTTGTAACAGTTTGTGTTTTGCTTTCCTTGCTACATTGTGTTTGGAAATGGAGGAATGTGGTGTATGGAGGTGATGGAGGAATTTATGAAAATGAATGGAGTGAATGATGGGATGGATGGTAAAATAAAAGAAGGGGAAAGAAGATGAATGCTTCCCTGTGTTTCCAGAAACCATTAATAACCTACAAAACAACAAACACAGAAAACACAGAGATGCAGATGTATTTCTTTTTTTTTGTTTTTTGTTTTTGATAGAAAGTGGGCTGCCTCCATGGAGGTTTTCAACCCAAAACATTGCCTTGGGTGCCTCAGAGAGGTTTTCACACATGGATCTTTATTCTCTTTTTTTTTTTTGAGAGAGAAATTGAGCTGCTTCCATCGAGGTTTTCAACCCACAAGCTTGCCTTGGGTGCTTCAGAGAGGTTTTCACCCATGGGTATTTATTTTTTTATTCTCTCTTTTTTTTAGGATGTGTTGGAAACTATGGAGTTTCCAATCACATACACCTATCTGCTTATTGAATTTATGAACTCTGCCCTTGACAAAGGCTTCTTGTAAATTTTAAGTCTGTGGCCATTGACAAACAGGGGGATTCCTTCCTCATCTATGGTTCTGATTTGAAATGCGCCATTATCAAAACATTTTTCCACTGTGTAAGGTTCTAACCATCTTGTCATCAGCTTGCCTTTGAAATATTTAAACCTTGAATCATACAACAATGCCCAATCTCCTTATTGGAAGGTCTTTTCTTTGATGTTCTTGTCATGCCAGACCTTCCTTTGCAGCTGAACTACCTCCGTTGTGAAGAAGTGCTTACATTCTAAACTCATCCAATCCATTTAGTTGCAGAAACCTCTCTTTTTGGACGTTTGATAGATCTAGATTTAATTCAACTGCCATTCTTAAAGTATTTAATTCAAACTCAACTGAAAGTAGAGCCTTCTTACCATAGACTTGCTCATAAGGAGTGAATCCTGTTGTTGTCTTCCAAGTAGTGTTGTAGGCCTAAGTAGCTTCTACCAATCTGTCTGCCCAATATTTTCTGTTGTTGCTCACAACCTTGGTGAGGATTTTCTCTAAAAATATTTTAGTTACTTCTACTTAGCCATTCCCCTGAGGGTGATAGGCAGTAGAAGTTCTATGATTAATCTTGTGCTTTCTCAAAATATTCTCAATGAGGTGAAAGGTGAATTTTGCTTCGTGATCAGTGACTATTTCTCTGGGGTACCCAAACTTGTAAAACACATTCTCCCTCAGAAATTCTGTTACTTTCTCCTTATTTTCTACCTTCAATGATTTTTTTCCAGCCCACTTTGTGAGGTAATCAGTGCAGACTATGATATACTTCTTTTGTTTAGATGGTGGATCGATAGGTCCAAAAAATTCCATGCCTCACTTGTCAAATGGCTCAAAAGCCACCTCAGGGTGCAAAGGCATCTCATCCCTTTGTGTGGGTTTCCCCATCCTTTGGCATTGGTCACAACTGCTGGTGTATCTTCTGGAATCTTGGTGAAGGGTAGGCCAATAATATCCTTCCTGCAAAAAATTATAAGAAGTTATATTTGCAGCAACGTGGCCTCCACATGGTTTGTCATGACATGCAGAGAGGATATCAAAAAATTCTTCCTCCCTCACACATCTCCTTAGGATTTGATCAAGGCCTAGCTTGAAAAGGTTTCTCCCAATCCATTTGAAAGGGGCGCTTTTTCTGATGATTATGCTCCTCTCCTTGAATGAAATATTAGGAGGGAGTCTCCCAGCAACCAAGTAGTCGGCTGTAACAAAAAACCATGGTGAGAGTGTTGATATAAAAAAGAGCTTCTCATCTGGCAGCTAGTCATCCACCATTCTTTCTTCACCTGCAGGGAGAGCTAACCTGGACAAAAAATTTGCAACAAAATTCTCCTTTCCAGGTTTATCAACAATAATAAAATCAAATTGATGCAAAAGTAACAACCATATAATTACCCTAGCATTAACATCTAGTTTGTTCATTAAATACTTGATGACTACATGGTCAGTGTGAACAAAGGTCTGATATCCAGCTACATAATGCCTATATTTTTTCAAAGCATGGAAAATGGCTAACATCTTCTTCATAGTAACAGTATAATTCAGTTTGGCCTTGGACAAGTTCTTGCTGATGAAATAAATGGCATAAGGGATTTTTTCCTTTAATTGTCCTAATGTTTCCCCTACATCTTTGTCGAATGCATCAGTGTGGATGTGGAAAGGCAGAGTCCAATTTGGACCTCAGAGGATGGGGGCAGTAGTCAACTTTTCCTTAATGAGCTCGAAAGCCTCTTAAGAAGGACCAAACCAAATAAACTCATAATCTTTGGCCAATAACCCAAATAATGGAAAATCCATCTTGCTGAAATCTTTGATGAACCTTCTATAGTAACCAGCTAAGCCTAAGAAACTCCTGACATCTTTCTACTTTTGAGGAGCAGGTACACTTTTGATAATAGTTATTTTGTTCGGGTTTACCTGTATTCCTACTTGGGATATGGAGTGTCCTAATACAACCCCTTCTTTATTCAGGAATTCACACTTTTCTGGGCTCAAGGAGAGATGCATCTCAATACACCTTCTTTTTACTTTGCCCAAATTGGAGAGAGCTCCCTGGAAGTCATCCCCATATGGTGTGAAATCATCCATGTAGATTTCGACAGAGTAATATAATAATTCAAAAAAGATGCTCAGGATAGCTCTTTGGAAGGTAGTTGGGGCATTTCAAAACCCAAAGGTTAGGACTCTATAAGCAAAGGTACCCTAAGCGCAGGTGAAAGTAGTCTTATCCTGGCCTTCAGGGATGATTTGAATATGATTGTACCCACTGAACCCATCTAAGAAGGAAAATAAATTCTTCCCCGCAAGGCCATCCAAGACTTGGTATATAAAGGGCAAAGGGAAATGGTCTTTCTTGGTTGCATTGTTAATTTCTCAACAATCAACACAAATTCACCACTTACCATTCTTCTTTTGGACTAGGACAAGAGGAGATACCCACTCACCGTCGGATATAGGATATATGAACCATGCATCCAATAGTTTATGCAACTCTTCTTTGACTATGTCCTTTAGAGCCGGGTTCATCCTTCTTTGGGGTTGTCTCACAGGCTTGCATCCTTCTTCGATGTAAATATGATGTTTTCACAATGAAGGATGAACCCCTTTCATGTCCTTGTAATCCCAAGAAAATGCTTCAATATTTTCTTTCAAAAGCTGGCATAACTACTTCTCTTCTTCATTCGAGAGGTTTGGGTTGATTTTCAGAGATCTGGATGGGCCAAAATCAATAGCCTTGGTGGTTTCAGAGGTTGAATCAACTGAGTGCACTTCCATCCAAGATTGGCTTTCAGACTCTCTGACTAAGGTTTCGAGAGGAATGTTAGTGGAGGACTGGTTTTGAATGGCATGGTCGATGAGTTCATCTTCATCAAGATGCCCCCCTCTAAGAATAACATCTATGGTACACATAGGGGAAGTGTTATATAACTCATCTTCTTCATCATCAATCCATATAGGGAGATCATGATCAATGAAAGGCTGAGCTAGAGGATATACAACTAGCTATTTAGACGAAGGCCTAGTTTTGATAGTCATGTTTCCAGCCCGACAATTAATATATGCATCTGCAGTGGCTAACCAAGGTCTCCCTAAGATGAGAGGATAACCATTAAACTTGGTTTTTGGTTGTAGGACCAGGAAATATGTAGGATACTCCCAAGAGTCAATGGTAACCATAACATCCTCAATAATTCCTTCCTAAGTTACTGTGGACCGATTTGCAAGTTGCAGAACTGTTGTGGTTTTCCTGAAAGTCCCTTGAAGATTAAGTTTCAACATAGTTTCCTTGGTCATGACATTGATGGAAACCCCTAGATCAATCAGAGTGTTGGGGACTATGACACCATCTATATGCACATCAACAACTGGACTACCATGGTCCAGGTACTTTGGATATATCACCCTCCCCAACATTAGGTCAGATAGTTGTCCTACCACATTGATGGTGGGGGTATCTCTCTTCCTTATCCCAGGTTTCTTGAAGCAGTTTTCTTTGATGAGCCTATTGTAGATAGGGACATCCTTAATGGATTGGAGAAGTGGTATCTTTACACATTCCAATTCTCTCAGAAGTTCAGTCTCCTCTGGGGTGTGCTAAATAGGGTGGATCAAGCGCTCAAGAAAAGGAGTTTTTCGGATCTGAGTGTTACCTTCTTCCTTTTCATCCTCAACCTCTACAGGTGGAGATGGAGGATGGTTATTTGGGAGTACTCTTCCCGACCTGAGATTAACCTCTTGTATCTCCACAACATAATCTGGATAGGATGTTTCTCCACTGGGAGCTTGTTGTGCCTGTCTGTTGTTTGGGTTTAGATTGGGTTGTGCAGGTATAGGTAGCTTAGGTGGAGCAACATGAGTAAGCTGAGGTTGAGGTTGGGGTGGAGGCATTAGAGGAGGTGGTTGATTTTGTTGAGGCCTCCACCCTTGGGATGGATTGTTCCGCTGAGTTTGTTGTGGAATATAATGCTAAAATGGTTGCTTTACTGCCTAAGGATGATATGAAGGGTTTTAAGGCCAAGTAAGAGGTGTATACTAGGATGGAGGAGTTGGGGTGTACCAAGGTTGCATGGGTGATCTCTGATTGTTGTGATAATAAGAGTAAGGTGTACTTGGCATACCTTGTTGATATGGCCTAGGGCCTTGAGGCCTTCTCTGTTTGATGAAACAGAGTTGCTATGGCATTGCTTCCCCACCTTCATATACAACCTTAGGTCCTAGTAATGAGGGACACTTTTCTGTGACATGATTCTCCTCACAGACTAAGAAAACCTCTATGACATTCAATGGAAATTCATTTCTTGGGTGCTTCCGGGTACTTCTAGGACAAAATATGGCCAGGGATCTCTCTACTTCCTCTTGCTTCCTTTTGACTTGCATTGTGTCCATTTGCAAAGAAAGGGTATGCAACATGTCACTCTTTAATTCCTCCAACATATCCCCAATCTCATGTCTGATGGAGGTGGAAGAGGAAGGGGTATTGAATGTACTTTGGCTATCTCTTCCCTTCTTCCTAAAATCCGTAGAATGGTTTCGGAAGACAATTTTGATTGTTTCATAGGGTTGTTGGTAGATATCTCCTCCCAATAGCATATTCAAGGTTTCTATCATCTCTTCTCTGATCCCTCAAATAAGTACAAGTTTAAGTGAGTTAAGATCAAGAGTACAGTTGGCTCTCTTATAGTTCAATTGAAATCTCTCTTCATAGTCCTCTAAGGATTCATTCGACCCTAGAGTCATCCTAAAGATCTCATCCTTAGTTTCCTTGGACCTACAGTAGTCTTTGTATTTTCTCTTGAAGGTCTCTTCCATCTGTGCCCAGGTAGTGATGCTATCCCCAGGCAGACCCATGAACCGGTGCAAAGCTACATCCTTAAGGGTGGATGGGAATAGCTTCAATTTCTGATCATCAGAGGTGCAGTCAAAATTCCTACAAACAACAAAAAATTCAAACATGAATGTGTCAATATCCTCAGAGGTAAGTCCATGGAAGTGTGGAAGAGATGAGGGGCTAATGTTTTTAATTTTAATTTCCCCATCTGCCTCTCTTATGGGAAAGGCTCTCTAGATCCCAGCCATGGTTAAGATAGGTGAAGCAGGTCCCTCAGTCGAAATAAGGTCTTCTTCTTCTTCCCAAATAGGATCCTCAAAATATTCAAAAGGCTCTCATATAGGGGATTCAATTTCACTGCCACTGAAGAAGAGTGAAGGGTGGCTAGGAGGTGATGTGGGGGTTTTAGGTAAGATTTGTCTTTGAGTATTCCTACTTCTAAGAGGCATGGAAATAAGATATTTTTGTATTTTTTCAATGTTTCTGAAATGACATGAAAAGAAAGGAAATCAGAAAAGAATGCTAAAATAAAATCAAAACATCTACTACACACCTCCTCGACAACGACGCCAAAATGTGGTGAGCCTTGGTATTGCACCAAGAGTACTGCAACTCCCAGGGGCTACCCTACTTTAATTTATCAACCTGAGGTTCGTACAAACTTGGAGGTGACAGTGCTATATACATAGCAGATGCATCCAGTTCATGTCATCCTCTTCTGCTTTACAAAAGGGAGCTATTTCTTAAACTATGATAAAAACTGAAAAGTAAATTACTGGAAGGAAATGACAGAAAGGAAACTAACTTAATTTGTAGAAAGGAAATGACATAAATGAAACTAATTTGATGTGTAGGAAGGAAATGACATAAATGAAACTAATTTAATTTGCAGAAAGGAAATGGCAGAAATGAAACTAATTTAAACTTCATTTAACTTGGCCAATCGGCTAAACACACCTTGCTCTATCTATCATGCTCCTATCTATGCAGCTATTCATGACCTAATTCTAATTTGAAGAGGTGTTGCTTGCAGTTCAGAGAAGAAAGGGGTAAAGGTGCCAATGGAGAGATAAACACATGAAACAAGGCTTAGAGGTGAAAATATGGGTTTAAACCTTATTAAAGCGTTATTATGGCGCAAAAATTCTTGGGAGCGGAATGATTTAAAAAGTGTGATGGCGAAGTTGTGATAGAGGGTGATCGCAATTGGCGTTTGGAGCGATAAAGGTTAACAAGAATAAAATAAAAATTGCGATTTGCGATGTGCGATGGGGATAAAAGTTGCCGAATGCGATTTTCATTATGAAGTGATATTGCAATCGGCAGACAAGAGTGGTAAGTCTTAATGAGAAAAAATAAACAATGCGATTTGCGATTTGTGATGGGGATAAAAGTTGCGGAATGCGATTTTCAATAGGGATGATGTGGTAGAGTGATACAGTGATGTCGCAATCGGCGGTGGGGAGTGGTAAGTGTTAACAGAAACCAATGAAAGATACGATTTGCAATGTGTGATATGGCAGAGTACAGAGGATATCACAATAAGCCGTTGGAGTGGTAAGTCTTAAAGAAAAAAATAAAATATTGCGAAATGTGATTGTGAAAAGGCCAAAGGTTGTGAAGTGCAAAATGCGACGAGGCAAAAGTTGCGAAGTGAAAAATGCGACGGGGCCATGGCGGTTGGACTGGTGGCGAAGTGCGATGAAAATATCGCAATCGACGTTGGGAGAAGGAAGTATTAAAGGAAAAAGGAAAAGGTTGTGAAGTGTGAAATGCGATTTGCGATGTGGTGGGGTATGGAGAATTATTGCGATCGACAAAAAGGAGTGATAAGTCTTAAAGGAAAAAGGGAAAAGATGCAAAGTGAGATTGTGAAAAGGCGAAGTACGGTAGCGGGAAGTTCAAGGAGCAAGCGCGGAGGTCAAAATTTAAAGTGTTTGGAGGGTTTTCATGTTAAAATGGTTGCGATAGCTGCAATAAGAGAAAAGGAAGGAATAGAAGGCATAACCACTATGCACAGGGATGTAACACAGTGTACTAGAGTGTAACAACAGATATGGAAGGAAAATGGAAGATGAAGTGGGAGGTGTTGGATAAATTTTCTGGGACTGTTGAGACTTATTCCTACAATCAAACCTGCTGATTCATGTACGAAAACAAACAAAATGCGTGGTAAAAACAATGAACAAAAATCAATTTTTATGGCCTGTGGGAATGTTCGCCTTCCTCGAGCTCTATTGACAAAGGTGAGAAGGGGGTCTTGATCCACAAGTTTTTTTGGTTTTCTCCTCTTTTATATTACTCACAAGCAAATGAAACCTACAACAACACATTGAAAGAAAAACTAAACAACAACTTGAAACATAAATGAAATTATCAGAAGCGGAACTAATGAAATGGCAGAAAGCAAAGAACAAATACAACAGAGAGGCTAAGGCACATGGATTGGGCCCTAACCCATGAGCATAGATCTCTGAAAATTAAATTAGTAAAATGAAATCAGTCTGCTCATTTCATAACATAATAACCTCATACATTTCTAAAAGTTTGATCACTGAGTAAAATAATAAAAATTTTAATAGCTTGCAACAAAGTTCCAACCCTTCCTAGATTTAGCTTTGCTCTATTTATTCTATAGGGAAGCTACCAACAACTCCCTAGAAAATAGTGATTGAGTCCACTTGACTCCAGGTAAACAAATATTGAGTGCACTCCTCTTTGAGTTGCTTGGCTGCCTCTGGAATTCGAATTGTTGGAGAGAATCCTCGAGGATCCTTTAGCTACCTTTGGAATTCGAATTGCTAGAGAGAATCTTTGGGATCCTTTGGTTTCCTTTGAGAGTTAAGGAGGGTGGAAAATCCTCCTATAACTTCTCCTTGTTGTCTCCTCCAAGTATTTATGATAAAATCCTTATAAAAATGCTAATAATTCATGATTTTCTGTACTCAACCTCATATTAGGCACTCAGAGTATGTTAGCCTTAATCACCACCTATAATAGCATCATAAAAAATAATAATAATAAAAATTCAAGAAAAAGAGATCTAAGAAGGCCAAAAAGGTGACCACTAACCCCTCCAAATATGTCTAATGATGGAGCTCATCAGACATAGTAAAATAACTACCCTCATCACCTGATTCATTTTTTAACAAGGTTGACACAGTAAAAGAACTATCCTCAATTTTCACCCAGCCTATCTATTTCAGAATCATTAGGAATCTTCCTTAAGTCATATGAAGGGGAAGATATCATATTGTAAGTCTTTATATTTAATATTTCCACCGATGTCGTAGGCGACGGTAATGAAAATGTGCCCATTAGGGAAGGATCCTTAAAAATTCCTACACCAATGTTATGAGACTTGGGTGTCGTCGAAAACATCAAAGATTCTCTAAAAAATCTACGGGAACTTGAGAGTGAAAAGGATCAACGAAAGTAGAGTCGGTCAAATGAGGAAAAGACTGATATAAATGAATCTCCAGCCCAAAATGAGTGGGGGTCGAAGGGGTTGTCTCTTCTTGCAGTTCTTCCTCTATCTAAATCAAACTAGGTGGAAGCACTTCACCATCAGGCCCAAGATAAAATTCAGGCGGTAAACTCTATGGTAAAGAGGAAGACTCGAAGGTTATGGATGTATGAGGATCAGATGGTTGCACCGGAAAAACTTCTTGTTTTTCGACTTCGGGATCAACTACTGGATCGAATTCCAGTTGAACAAGCTCGGGTTCAGGATTCACTGTTTCACTGGATTGAATTTCAGTGTCCTCACGTAACTCTAAGATTTCTGTCTTGACAATTGCAGATAAACCGGGATTAGTCGAAACAACTCAAGACTCGGTACTCAAAGGATGAGATGTCTCTGGTATATCAGATGATGTAGCACTAAGAGTTACAGAGGTACCAGACTCGGTAGGGTGAGCACACCTTCGTCTACTCGGAGTAGCTTCTGGTGGTAATGGAGGTTTATTCGCTGTCCTACGCAGACGACGGGAAAGGGGTTGATCTTCTTCCACGATTTCTGATTGATTTTAAACAAAATATAAATAAATAAAAAGAGGGTGATACTAGGCAAAAGTTTTACCAAGCAACTGTGAACTGCAATATACTGCTTTAGTAAACCGCAGACTTATTACACGTGCAAGAAATCTCCCCGAATGTTGTGTTTGGTGTATCACAGGTACAAGGCGGCCGAAAATTACCTATGGATGGTAAGCAACCTATAGTTGTCCTCCCAAATATACGCGAAGGTACATTGAGGCCCAATCTGTGTTAGCGTTGTCTAATGCGAAACCGCACAATGAGAGCATCCCCTTATACTTTTCGTACTAGAACAGTGCCTGATATACATGAAACTACGTGGACGAGCTCTGATATACTTACATACGTGAAATGTGGTATCAGACTCGGAATGTATCACAGAAAATTAACAATAGCTGCTATGTTTAACGACTCTGAAACACGTCTCTAGCCTAAACCTCTAAATGTTATCGTTAATGTTGCAATGCTTCCTTAGGTAAATTCAGATAAATTTTAAGTTGATCTTGATTATCAGTTTGTCTTTCAGGTTCACCACAATATGTACTGAACATTCCTAGAATGAAACTAAAATGATAAGCATTCGTTTTGAATTGATTTTTGACGATGAAAAACTAGCTAGTAGGGATAGAGCAATTAGATAATTTTCAATCATCAATGAACATATCTAAATGTAATTTTTTTCCTAAACTATTCCTCAAGTAGCACTCACAATTCCTAAATGGAAATGCATGTTATTCTTTTCATTTTTCTTTAATTTTAGATGAACGAAAAAGAAACTAAATGCACAAATCAATCAAACGATGTTTTCTTTTTTGAGAAATGAGGGTTGAAACAATAATTTTCTCTTACGAAATGAACACTGAAACAACAATTTTTCTTTTGAAAAGAGAGAATTGATCTAATGAAAAATTTCCAACTTTGGATTTAATTTTACAATGATAAAGAAAACAGTTAATGAAACATCGAACAAACAATTATCCAAAGGAGGAATAACTAGAAATGTTTACTGGTCTCTAAGGTCAAACAAGAATCTGAGAATACAATAAGAAATAGGCTGACACTGAATGCAAAAGACAAATTATGATAGAATTTGGTTGGATGAGGGGCAATGCACCCCTTAAGGGCAGATAGTGCTGCGTAGCACTTGACCAACAGCAAGGCTAAGTACAAGGAAGCTTGAAGATCAAGCAAGCTAAACACACTTCTAAGGCAAAAAATACCTTCAAGTGACTATATAGGTGAAGTAAAGTATACTGATGATGGTTAAAAAGGACAGAAACACCAGGAATGATGGATTTCTCCCCAGTGGAGTCACCAATTTGTTATGAGGAATTCTAATCTATGGATAACCTAGTCTTCCTTGAGTGTGGTGTTCCTTCACTCAGAACAACAGAGAAAAGGTAAATTATTTTCTCTCTAAGATAAACAGATAAAAAAAATATGAAGAGGCTTAATTGTGATCCTTCGCTCTTGTTCTTCTTCTTTCGTCGCTTTTTTCACTCTCGATCCAACTGAACTCGCTAGATCAATACCTGCAATCAAAACCAGAAGAGAACAAATGGAGATTAAAATATACAATATGTATCTATCATAACCAGATTGAACTGACTAAATCTGAGAATGCATGCACATATTGAGAATACATTCACAAAATATAATCACATATATGAGAGAAATAACAGATAAATTTATTGCAGTATTAGGAGGAACATATTGCAACCAATTGATCAGCTCATTGTCACCCTACTCCAACTTCATCCCGTCCTCATCACACCAAGCATCAATCCAGCAGCATCACAGTACTTCAGCTCTCCAAGAATTGAGAATCCAACAACATAACACTACACAAATTTCTTCCTCCATTGCACTTAAATGAGTGCTCAATTTATAGGGAAATTGTAGGTAGTTTCTTAATAAATGATATTGAATGGTTTTCTAATAATAGATGAGACATGTTTGTAGGTTCAATGGTGATGGATGAACACGTGTATTCTAAGTATGACACCTATGAGCTCTTCTAGAAGGCAATAGAAATGTGGAGATTCTCGGAACAATGATGATTTCGCTCCCAGGAGACCAACGCACCCTTAAGTGTCGAGAAGTGCTTTGCAAAGCACCCTTGCATGGGGATAAGTTATTTGCAACACAGTTAGGCTCATTCAGAGGAACGTTGATGAGTCAATGGGTCATTTTAACTATACTTCAAAAATTAAAACTCTCATGAATTAAAGCCATCAGTGGAATGACTTCTCTAGGGAATGTAGCAACTGAATTAGGGGATGATAGACCCTGTTCATACTGGTCTTAGGGATGATGCTCAAATTGACCTATAATAATCACATATATATATATATATATAGAGAGAGAGAGAGAGAGAGAGGTTTTATTCCATTCATAATCTATCAGTCTCTCCAATTCTTGAATGATTGCGATATCTTCTCCTTGGCCCAACTTAGTGCAAATCGACACTAATTTCTGTCATCTACCAAATGGTCGCATGCTTGGGAGATTGTCGTCCCAAATATGCTTGAGATAGAATGGGAACAATATTGCTCTAATCTATGCAATGTTGGGATCTCTCTATCCAACCAGGTAGACAATATTTCATGGGGAGGTTGCGCAATTGGAGGTAACATCTCCACCAAAGAGGTATATTCCTATATTTCTAGGAGTATCCAACCTGGTCTCTTTGCAACATGGCTGGCACACATGTGGAAGTGGGAAGTTCCACTAAAAATAAAATTATTTACTTGGTTGGTACTTCACAATTGGGTTCTTACTTGGGAGAATATGAGCAAGCATGGTTTTTGAGGGTCTTGGGAGATGCCCTTTGTGTGGGCTAGATTTTGAAGAGGGCGTGCACCTATTTCTGGGTTGCCCCTTTTTTATCACCGTTTGGAAGGATGTATCAAAATTACTTAAGATTTATGTTCTTGTGGATCGATATTCCATTAGTTCTTGCCTTGCCAACTAGACTTCTAGGCATAAATATTATAGAACAATGCCAATGTATATATTTTGGGGAATCTAGTGTTGTAGAAATGACTATTTTTTTGAAAATAAGTTCCCTGAGGCATTGTCCACCAGTCTCAAAATTGTAGCTTATTTATGGGTGATTGACCCATGGAGACTAAATATCTTGAAACATTGTGTTAACATTACGGATCTTGGGATCTCATTCCCCATTGGGTATTTTGATGGGGCTTCTTCTTCTGGTCAGTGTGGATGTGGTGCTTATGTCCAACTTTGTTCTTCATAGGCCTTCCATTTCTTTTGGTCTTGGGGATCTTGTTCTAATTGTAGGGCATAGATGGTGGCTCTATGGGGGGTGTTGTAGTGTGCGTCATGGCTTGCCATTGATAAGATTATGATTGTGGGTGATTCAAAGACAATTATTGAGTGGGCACAAGGTTAGAATTATCTAGAGGTGCCATCCTTATTTCAATGGATGCAAAATATTAAATTATTGATGGGCTCCTTCTTTGATATATCCTTCTCACACCTTTATCAGGAGTATAACTCTTTGGCAGTTGCCCTCTCCAAGCATGGAGCTTCCATGTTGCTGGGAAGGATGAACTTTAACTATCTTTTCAACGGAGTTGCATATGGATTGGGGTATTTTTCCTTCTATTATAGGCCTGGTGTGGTCTCCTTGACCCGCCCCATCTGTCTTTTTTTGCAGTTATTTTTGGTGGGAGATATTTTGCATTCACATGTGGAATTTTGATTTATCTCCTGTTTGGTTCAAGAATCAACATGTTTTCTCATTTTCGTTGTATGTGGTGTTTTGGATCCCTGGATATGTTGATTCTCTAGCCTTTTTTTATTGACCATTTTCAGTATGTAGGGGATTGCTTTTTTCGTCCCCTGTTCTGAATTTTGTTGTTGTCTCTGATATGTTCTCTCGTGAAGTGGTTTATGCTATGTGATAATACATGGGTCTTCCAAAATAGATGTATTGACTATGTTGCCCAGTTTGTTTTTATTAATTAAAGATGGTTGTTTTTTCTTCTAGAAAAAGGTTCTTTCTATTTCAAGGTATGACGAAGATTTGTAATTCATTCAATGTTTATACAGAGTTCATATGTAACATGTTAAAAAATATTAATAAAAATAATAATTCAATTTTCTACTTCTTTCTTAATATAAGGGGTATGTATTTACATTTTAATGTGTGGAATCTAAATCATAAATAAAATATTTAAATGTGAACTATGTATGTATTATATAATAAGAGTGAAAATAAAATATTTCTTAGTATTTTTCTCAAAACTTGCATAGATGTATCTTAACTTCAAATATCTAATCTACCAAGAGCCAAAGGAATCAAATCTCTTAAGGTGCAACCACTTCCCTAAGTTTTGCACTCAACAAGAGGTTTGCATCTTGAGATATTTGATCCCTCTTGGTGCTTAGTAGATCCAGAAAATATGAATCTATGCTGGCACATTTATTAATTTAAATTCATATGTTTATTAATTATACGTTTCCAAATATTATGGTTAGAAAAGTGAATCATTATTATTTAACTTTGTTTTAATGCAATATTTATATGTGATTTTTCCTTGTAAAAATTTGTTTGTAATTTTTTTAATAAAAACAAATTTACAATATAACAAATTAGATCGAATCAATTTTTTTCCCTATTTTTTAATTTAGTAGACATTATGTTTTTTCTTTAAACTAAATTAATTTTTCATTTTATAGACACTATAACATCTCTCTCATTTTGAGCCGACATTTAAATGTTTCAACTCATTTATGGACACTACACCATCCCTCCATATTGAACACACATTTAAATGTTTGCATTCATTTACGCTGACACTATAAGATCTCCCCCATATTGAACGCCTCTTGGTGCAATTATATATGTCTATTAAATATAGTTTAGTGTAATTTGAATGATAAGTAAATATTTGAATATAAATATAAATAATTTATATTGAATAATGACATAATTATATTATTTTTAAAAATATAATATTAATATCATAATGTTACAAAAATTGAAAAAATTCAAAAATTAAAATAATAAAAATAATTATTATTTGGAATCAATTATAATGGAAGAAACTTTGGAAACCCTTATGGTAGTTAGGGTTTTTTTCCTAGCCATCAATTTTTTTCTTTATTTGTGTGGTTTTCTATAATTCTCTTCTTCAGATCGTTCAATGGAGAATCCATGTGATTCGACAAAAAATTAGTTTCTTTTACATGTATAATTGTTAGTCAAGCTAACTATTCTTTGGTTTCATAGAATTCTATGCTGAAATTTGGTTTCAGTCTTTTGGTGGTTCAAGAAATTCCTTCCCTCAATGTTTTTTGTGGATCAGGAAGTTTTCTCTTGTGAAAAATATTTTTCGAAGAATGACTTGGTTTACAGGTTTAAGGGGTATGGGCCCCGACTGACCTATCTACACAAATGGATATATGAGTTTTGGAAGCCCCTTTTGACAAAAAAATTGAAAATTTACCCTATGGCTTAGGGTTATTTCATTGTGGTTTTGATAATATAGAGGAAAAGAAGGTCAGCTACGAAGCTGGGTTGTGGTTTTGGGTTTTTGTTCTCTTCAAGCAACCATGGACTCCCATTTTTGATCTGGTAATGACAAAAATCTACACAATCCCAATTTGGTTAAGAATTCTGAACCTCCTCTTGCATTTATGGAATCTGACATCACTTTCCTCCATTGGGAGTGCACTAGGAAAGTTTTATCGTTGTTATAAAATAGAAAAAAATTACAAGACTATTTATGCCTGCATTTGTGTGGAGATAGACTTCAACAAAGGTTTCCCGCAGAGATTATTTTTACGGCTCCAAACATATTTAGGTCCAAAAGCTTAACTATTAGAATATTTCATTTTGGTGTAGAGCATGCTATGAAATGGGGCATGTAATTTAAAACTGCCACAAACGTTCTCAGAGTAGCAAAGACTGGAAAAAACCATAAAGGCCCAAATGGTGAGAAGGAGTGCAAGGTGATCACTATACAATATACAAAGAGGAAGAGCTTCAGGATAAGAAGGAACCATAAGACAAGAAGGCAACAAATATGGCCAAAAAAATCATATTTGTGGCATCATAATCTAAACAACAAAAAATTGCAGGCCAAAGTGTATCCTTCGATTGCTGGTAAGGATTCCCTGGACACAACATTAGTGGAAAAAAATCAATCCCTGATGGAAAACAAATATCCTCTGGAAACCACAAGAAAAAATGTTGAAAAGGAAAGTTCTTGAGCATATCAAGTGGATGAGGATGATCTCAAGAATATTATCGTACATTTTCCAAAGAATGATCTGTTGGAATTTCTAGAAAATGTGGGTTGAGCTCAAGTTGGGAAGAAAGAGAATTTTTTTTCACCTAGAAAAATAATAAGGCAGACCAGATCAAAATAAAATTAGTGAAAAATAGAATGTAAATTTGTTTCGATATTGGGGTTTTTTTGGAAAAAAATTACTTTGAAAAAGACTGAAATTTTGTGTCATGGGAAACTTGATTAGGGATTTGGATTGAGCCTTTGTGTTCAACCTCAAATTTGCAAGACTTAGGATATCTCTAAAACACGTAAATCAGTTTGGCCATGTATCCAATTGTTTTAATATAAATTCTATCGATTCATTTTAAAAATAAAAATAAAAAATAAAACCAAAAATTATTATTAGAATAAATTTAAATATTTTATAGTTTCAAAATTAAATTAATATTTTTTTTTACATATTTTGTAGATTAAAATTAAACACATTTAAATATATTTATAAAAAATAATACATCTATAAATAAACCAATGTCACATGGTTCGGGTTCGAGTTTAGGTTCGGTAATGATTAGGTTCGATTTGAGTTCGAATTTTTTGATGAGATTCACTATTAGGTTCGTGTGTGTGTGTGTGTGTGTGTGTGTGTATATATAATGAATTATAGGATAAAACAGTAAGAAATCAATATTAGTAAACATAGAAACTGTTATTACAGGCATGGAAACTGCAAGGATAAATTACAAGCTTGAATTGTGACATGAAGTTATGAGTTTTGTTCTATGGACTTGGTCAACGACTATGAGGTTCACCAAACCTCAAAACACCCAAATTTGAACCTCAAGATCGAATCTCAGGGTTAAAGTTCAACGAACCTTGTGATATAAAAATAAACTATAAAATATATATTTAAAAAAAAAATACTAAGAATTATTAAAGAAGAAATTGATAAATAAAATAAGAAAATAAAATAAGAATATTTACACTGTTAAATTTCACAATATTTAAAGATATAATTAATGGTGATAAAATTATTGATAAAAAAATTGATAATATTTTATAATTTTAGTTTAGTGTAAAGGTTTTTTTTTTTTTTAATAGGTTAAAAAAAAATTGATATGATTAAAATAAAAGCCAAATCTAAAAATTTATATATTAAATAATTATTGCACTATTGTAAAATGCTTTTAGAATAAAAGATTTTTTAAAATTTGTAATATAAAATTTTTGAAGTAAATATTAATTTTTCCCGAATTTATAAATTTTGTAATATAAAACTTTTGAAATAAATATTATATTTTCCCAACATATCTTATGGTTACCTATTACCCTATGAGGTAAGATATGATTTTATTTGTAATTTTAATTCTTAATCATTAAGACCTAACTTTACTATTTTTATGAAAATTATAATAATTTTATTATATGTTAGATTTAAGACTTTTGTGATCTATAATGTAGATAAATTCTTTTCGGATTAATCACATCATTAGAATTTGGTCGACGTTTCAAACCATTTAATGTGGTTCATCTTTAAGGCCTTTAAAGGCTTAGGAGACAAGTCTACTCATTGATCCTATCTCCAGGGTTCATCTCCCGTTTAAATCATAAAAACAGTAAAGTGAGATATTAATGATTAAGAATTAAAATTACAAATAAAATCATAAAATTGCCCATGTCCTTAGAGAAATAATGTGTCCTCTTCGTTCAAACCTCTCTGTACTATCAAGAATTCTCTCAGATCTGTCAAGGATCCTAGAGACCCTGAGGACATGAAATGTGTTTACATGGTCCTTGTTCATGTGGTACTCCCTATATTGGGGGAACATGTTGATCTATTAGACAGAGAATCCATGAGCATGCTGCAGACATTAGGCACAATCGGTCCCGCACTTACGCTCTTGCGGAACATGCTGAAAAATCATGTCACCATGTATGCATTGAAGATTCCAAAGTCATTGTTAAGGTGGATCACTTCCATCATAGGACGCTGAGGGACGCTATTGAAATTGAGAGACATGCTAAGAATCTCAACATGGATGATGGGTGAAAATTAAGTAAGAGTTGGACTCCGCTCCTCTCTAGGTGATTTCTCCCCCTTGCGTTGGGATTCCTGTCGTCTTTTTTCTTTATTGTTTTCTTCTCTTTTTTTGTTATATTCTCATTCTTTCATTTTTAAATTTTCTCCTTTAATCATTTTCCTCTTTTTTTCTTTGTTTTTTGTTTTATATATAATTACTATATATATTATATATTATCCCTTGATTTATAATAAATAAAATAATTTTTTTTAAAATTTTTACTAAAACCCCCCCCCCCCCCCCCCCCCCCCCCCATTTAATTTCGCCCCCATCCTATTATAATAATACTATTTTTAATTATTTTTTTAATTATCTACCACCTTCTATATTATCTATTAACCTTTTTAATAATATTTCTTAAAAAATTAAAATTTTTAATAACTAATTAACTAACTAAGTCAAATAAATTTAGTTTTTATGTCGAAACACCTCCCGCAATGATAATTACTATTTATTCAATTAGATTGATTTTTTTCTTCACCTTGTCATGAGGATGAACCACATTAGGTGGTTCGAAACGTCGAGCAAATCCTAATGATATGATTAATCTGAAAGACATTTAGCTAAATTTTATTATATTTATATAAGTATGTCATATATGTTTTGTAGTGTAGAAGAATAATGATTTCACTAAATGTTAAGTAACACCTTGTAGTGCAGCAGAATAATGAATTTGATTAGAGATTAAATGTTGGGAAATAACATGCAATGAATTTTTAATAATGGTAGTTGGTCGAAAAATTATAAATATTTTATGCTTATTTATTAGGTGTTAGGGTTGGAAGTATAGGAAGAGTGTTTTAACTTATTTTTATGTTATTGAAATTTCTCTAGAATTTTTATGTTATTGTATACTTTTGTTTTTGTTTGTAAGTAAACTAGTCTATGTTATTTCTCTCAAATCGTTAATGTACATAAAGTATAGGGATCATAAAGACCATATAATTGGTTTACTTGGAGGGAACCAAACTAGTTTGTAATTGTTGATTCTAGTGCTTAAGAAGCCTCTCTGTTCATAAAGTTCACAAAAATAGAAAAACCAAATTGACCTACTTGTTGGGAAACCAAGTCACACCAATAATTATTGTTGGAGAGAACTAGTTTAATTTTTGACATACACTTGGGTGAGCTTGCTATACAGGGAACAAAACTTGCCTTGTTATGAGGAAAAATAATGAAAAAATATTAAAGAGGAATCTAAAAATAAGATAAAGAGTGAAAACTCGTACTTAAAAATTTAAAGTTAATGTTGGAGAAATTAATTGTTATTGATGTCAAAGGTTGTCCAATTGAATAACAAAATTGCACAGGCTTAAAGAGGACTTTAAGCTCTTTCCAATGAGTATTTGCATGTGTCCTAAGTCCTTGTTGAAGAGAAATTGAATTTACAAGTTGAAAATACCTATTATTTTTATCTATGTCAAGTTGGCCTACATAAGTACAAGTCAACCCCCCTCGTCAATAGTCATGATGATTTAGTGTGATTAAAACTATATAAATACAGGTCACTCCTTCTCCATTCGACCACCATCTTTATTTTTTTTGGTAAATCAAGATTCTACTCATTCATAAAAAAGGGGGTACATCAATAGCAAAATGTAGGTAGTATTGCCCCGACCAGGTTTGTTGACTATTGTGATCAACATATGGAAAATAAACAAAAATAAAACCAGAGGCAATTCACAAAGGAAAAAAACAATAGAAAACACATAAAACAAGTAAAACACATGTAACCATGCTAGTCATATGAAGTAATGGGAGTTTGGTTGTTCAGAGTTGTCCTAGGAGGATGAGAAGGATGGAAGGAACACTAGACATGCTCTTCAAAGTTGGCTATCCATGACTCCAAATTTTCCACCTTCTTGAATAACAAATTATGGCTTCACCAAACTGCCACGACACGCTCATGGACATGGCGCTGGAAATAGTGAATTTTTTTCAATGTGGCAACATGATCTGCAGGCTCTTCCCGCCACACCAACTTCTAGGTTTCTAGACGTTCCAGTATCGACTGAATCAAGTCCCGATATTTTTCCATAAAACATGGATGTTCTTGTCTCTGTCCATGCCCCAAAATACTTTCCTTCCCCCGTATACCCGTGCCTCTACGGCGCATCGCTCCACCGGGCTACTGAATACGCGAGGTGCGACCCCCACAACCAGCTGCCAAGACACCATCACCACCACAAGCCCCAGAAACCGCCCGACCAAATGACCAACATTTCTACTGGCCCAACTGGAGCCAGTGGTCGCCACTTCCACCTACAAAGGAGACTCTCGACCCCCATGATCATCCAAATTGAGCTTCGACAGGGAAGAAGAATGGGAAATATGAGGTACCGAGCACATTATGACAAAACCGACAAACCATTCACCACCTTTAAGTTTACCAATGAGAATAGAGTAGAGAGGATATGTTTTGAGCCTTCATAAAGAGGCTTAGTTTCCATGTCAAGTACAGGATAATCAAAAGCACGACCATCATACAAATGGTTGTCATCATTATCCATTCCAAAATTATTAAATGTCTCCTAGATCAATATATTTGGCCCATCTTCTTCAACTAGGTTATCAACATAATTATGTTCTTCCATATGAGAATTATCTCTATCCTAAATATTAATCACTCCATGTTCCTAAATAGACGCTTGTACTATAACTATCTCTTCTTCGTCCAGAAATTCCCTAGGGGGAGATACTATAAAATTGCAATCAATAAAGTAATATTATTATATATAAAAAATATTGAAATGTATATATAACAACAATTTACAAATACAATATATAAGGAAAACAAAGACAAAGAGAAAGATCAAAAATTAGGTGAGACCAAGAAACAAAGATATGCTTGTGCAATTTATCAAGATATTTAAGAATATGTTGAAAAAATATAAGAAATATTTTACTTTTCTTGACATGTAGGAAGTGGTACACTTTCTGACATATATAGTCATGACCATAATAAAAAAACATATTGATATTATTTTGCATTCATCATTGTAATGTCATATTCTTTCTTAATGTCATATTTTGCATATTATACTTTAAAAACTTATTAATAATGCTCCATAGAAGCCCGTGATTAACCTCTAAATCCTCTAGGTCCGAATTAACCCCCTAACACCTTAACCCCATTCCCCTAAGCCCTTAAACCCCTAACCCCTAATCCCTTAACCCCTATCCCTTATAAACCCTTAAACAATAACCCCTTATCCCTAAGCCCATAAATTAATTAACCCTCAACTTGACCTAACCCCTTAATCGATTGTAACGAAAATAATCAAATAATATTTCTAGTCCATATCAAGATGACAACATAGTTCAAACACCTCCCAAAAAATATTATAAACTACATTTAAACTAGAAATATAGTACAATTTACAATATTTTAGTGTAAATATTTGCATCCTTCCACTATTGATCAAATAAAATCTTTCATGTCATGTTAGGGTCCCATTCTGAAATTTCTGTCATTCCATTAGGTCGTCATGCAAAAATTTGGTCACTTGGTGCAGATTTAGGTCTGATCTCACTCCTTTCAAAATTTTACTACTTGCTGGTTCATTTCACCTCTTTGCTGAGTGTACCATCAGTCATGAGTTGTCATCATCATTTCAGTCATTTTCGTCATGGTTTCATTCATCCAGAGTCTCCATTAGGTATTAGGGTTTCCAAGGTGATCAACTCGCCATTTCATTTCATAAAATCCTAGCAAATGAAGGAGTGCAAATAAAGAGATTTCATCAGTAAGTTTGATTTGTAAACTTGATTTAAGAGCTAAATGTAATTTTATTTTCCTAATTTGTAATAATTTCTCAGAGTTCCATGTAGTTTCACACTCAAAGTTCCATTAGTGAATAAGCCAAAATTCTAAAAAATCAATCAGTGTTCCTAAGACACCAAAAGATGAAGTTCAATTATCTAATTCAGAAATTAAAAGATAAACAACAACGTAAAGTCAATTTCAAGAAAGGAAAGGTGGGTCACAAGGTTGTTTAATGACATTTCTCCAAGTATAAAGGCTCCCAAAGACTAAGAATTCATTCATTTTCATATTCAAAGCATCGAGCTCTCAACCTCCCAAGCAAAAAACTGAGTTTGCCTTCAAAAAGTCGAATTCTGAGCCATTCGTTGCACTTTTTCCATAGGCGATGCGCTTTTTCCACAGGTGCTACACTTTTGCAGGAGACCACACTGCGCTTTTTCCAAAGGCATTGCACTTTTACCAGTTTCTCTCTACACCTTTTTCTCAATACGATGGGATTTTTGTAGAAGGGAGCCATCGTCCCTAAACTTCATTGCAGAGGTTCTCATCATCAATTCAGGGTTTCTACAACTATTTGAAAGTAAGTGGCACCTCCATAGCCCCACCTTTTAGCTTGTGGTGTCAATTTCATGGTGTATACCATCCATTACATTTTATGCCATGTTTTAAGAAATTGAAACCCTAGTTCATAATTTACAAACTTAAATTACTCTCCCCATGACCCATTCACCTTCCCTACATCATGACTCACTCCCCACTACCCATACATCTACTCATTTCTCATTCCCAAGCCCTATTTCCTAAGCCCTAACACCCTAACTGTGATTTCCTAGGCAACTAGACACTTCCCTGTAATACAAATTACCTACCCTATTTCCCTAACTATTTCACCCTCCCATTACTTCCTTAAGCTCCCTAATCCCTTTATACATTCCCTCAAATTTCCCCTCACCCATCACAATCCCTTAAATCCACATTCCTACTACTATCCTTCTCCCTTTCCCTTCCCCTTCTTCCTTAGGGTTTTCAAAGACAAACTGAGCATAATGGAGGAAGAAAGAAACATAATGGAGGAGGAAAGAAATGCCACAGAAGAGGAAAAGAAAACATATAACAAAGGAGGGAGGATTTTGAGACTAGATCCAAAAGACACTAGAGATTTAATGGCATCACCCTTAGCTGTCAGATGTTTCCAGCATGTAGGTTGCTTCGAATTTTTTGAGATGGTACAAAGAGTCCAAAGTCATCCTACTTTGACCAGGGTTTTCATCAGCAACCTCCAAAACAACTAAGTGACTATAGCAGGGGTAACTTTCACCATTTCCACTGATATCATTGCAGCAGCAACATGGATACCCAATGTAGGTGAAAATTGGTTTAAGACTAAGGATTTATATGCCTAGTTTTATAAGACTTACCTAAAGGCACCTTACAAATAAAACATCGAAAAGGTCTTTCCTTTTGGCAAGTTTTTGAATAGATTTTCCCCCATGATGAAAATCATCATGAAATACTTCACTTGTGAGGGAAGATTCTCTAGATTATACAATTATCACATCAGGTTTCTCAACCTCCCATACCACTTGTATAGAAGCATTGATAAAATGACCTACATTGTGCAAAAAAGAGATTTTGAGATTCAGATGAACAACCTATTCCATCACTCTCTGATCAAAATCATTGTCCTTCACCACCTCAATCAGTTGAACATAACATGGGAGGATTTCATTGAAGCAAATGTCTTCATTTTAGGACCAAGTCAACCTACTAGACCTATTCCATCAACAACATCAGTTCCTCACAGAAAGACTAGACAATATAGCAGGGCTACAGTGAAAGAAAACAAAGAGGCCAAAGAGGTCATAGAGGCCAAAGAGTTCAAAACCTACCAGAGGTGTTGGCTCAGGGGGTCCTAACCTAGGTTCAGAGGTTAAGGTTTTCCAACAAACCCCTATAATACTGGCCCTTTCAGTAGTGACCTACTTGTGCAGGCCAAAGTCTCACCCGAAGCAGTATGGGTGGGTGCTAGAACCAGGTTTTCGCACCATGAGAGAGAGAGAGCAGGTAAGTCGAGCCATTCGGTAACTATTAGACCTACGTAGTCAGAGGTCATTCGCAGGTATTTCAATGATTAACCAGTGTACAGTTTACCAGATTAAACAATAGGCTCGCATCCATGTGCGGACAACCAAGTATAATCATAAAACGATATATTCGCAACAGACTTAATCAGATTGCAGATATAGTTATCATAACACAGATAATTTGCAGCTCATAAACACATATCATTCACAGCTCGTAACAGAATCACATATAATACGAGTCCACAACAACCATAACCAGATAGATCAAACAACATCAAATATCCACAATACTTCACATATATTAATTATCCAAAAGTCTCTTACATACCCCAAAACCCACCCCGCGTCACGCAGTAGGGTCCGCACATACGCAGGGACTAAGGATCTCCGCACACACAACCAGCGGGGTGTTTCGCACCCCAAAACCAATCTGCACACATAGCAGCAGGGTCCACACATAGTAGGGCTAAGGATCTCTGTGCACACAGCCAGAAGGAGTCCTTCCCCAATAACCCAATCCCAGAACTAACAATCTACACTTAGCATCAATCTCTATTCATTCCTGTCTTACAACTCAAAATGTCCTTCTATTTATAACGATCTAGCCTAATATTTCCTGTGGTCTGCAAACTGTGGTTTGCAGACTCTAGTTCTACCCTTTGACCCGTTAAAATGATTTCGGGGCTTTGATCCACCCCAAAACCCCTGTGCTAGACCAAAATTATGTTAAAATTATACAAAATACTCGAAATTGTCCCAATTCGCAGCCGTTGGAGGACCCTACTCCAACAGTCCCCCAACACAATCTTGTGACTTGTCCCGAGTCACTGTAATGGTGTGGCCTCCACCTGCACGCGTAGTGCATTGATGGTCACATCACAGAGTGCGTACTTAACTCTCGAGAAGAAGCACTCTACGCAATATCCACAAGCTTCTCGAGATGTTTGTCCTCTCGTGGCCGCGGTGAAATTGAGTGTCTGTTTATTCGCTTGACTGCACCATTGGAATCCTGTGAAAGCTGGGAGGCTACGTCAGCCCAAGGCTTCAATCGCTCCCTGATGACATGCTTCTTGCACTGGAGTTCCTCAATATTGTCCTAAAGACCGTTGCTGGTCGTCAAACCTGCCAAGTGTTGTGCAGGCACCAAGGTGGGTAGTGTAGCCTGACCTGCTCGAAAGCTTCTTCCTTCTGCCGCAAGTATTGATTGATCTCTCGGAGGACCAAATCATGTTGGACCTTGGTCCAGAGCTGCATGGCTGACTCTAGCAACTAAGCGCCCTGAGAAATCTACCTTGAAATAGTGTTCGTAGCTTCAGTCACCAGCGCAACGCACTGGGCTCGTATCTCCGGAGGCGTTTCAGGCTGCAATTTGCCCTGTAAGTCGGTGATTTGCTGCTCCAGCTGCATCTTAATGACCTACATTTTGGTCCTGGATGCCTTCAACGCTGCAACCAATCCTTCAACTTTAGCCCGGGGCATGGCTGCGGCCGGGGTCTCTTCTGTAACCTCCGTGCAGAGCTGGTGGATCACTGTTTCAAGCTCCGCCTGCTGCGAGATAGCGAGGAGCACTTATGCGTTCTGCTGGGTGATGGTCTACTTGGCCACACCGAGCTGTTGGTGTACTCGCTGGTCTCGATAGTGGATCTCCTGGAACACAGTGGTGTGGATGCCATGTAATGCCTTATGGGGCAGCTCAGCCAAATCCAATTGTATCCTTGTACCTGTTTGGAGTTGGATGCCTACAATGGAAGCGCTAGGCAAAGAGCAGAGATGAATTTCCTTCGTAGCTAGCGCTGCACTGCTAGTTGCCAATGGAGTCCGTACCTGAATTACGTTGGTCTACAGTGTATTTTTCTTCAACTGGAGGGCGCGAAGCTCAGCTTGGATGGTGGTGATCGCAACCTTCTGTTGTTCCTCTATGGCTGCCCACTTATCCTCTGTATCCAGTTTAACTGCATCCATGATTTGCTTGAGGTCACTGTCAGTTAGTGTGATAGTCTCATCATATTCCTTGCATTGGGCGCACTACTTCTTTCGGGGCCCTTTGGCAGGCTTGCCTAGCTGCTTCGTACCCTGGGGGTAGGTGGTATCTTTTTCATTCAACCCTTTCATGCTCAGGTCTAGCTGCGAACCGACTTGAGTCTCGGCCTCAGCATTCTTTTCGGCGGTCTACGACAGCTATGTATCCATTTCCATATCTGTGTCCGAGCCCTTTTGGCTTGGTCCTACAGTCTCCTTGGGGTTGACAGGGGGGGTCACTTTTTTCACGCTAGTCCCTTCAATGCTCCTCCACGCAGGGAGCCATAGCGCAATTATCCTATGAATTTTTTCATCCTCAGGACGAATCTCCATGATTTCCACAATTTCTAGTGTTGTAGGTGCCAAAGCTTTCATGGGGTTAGTAGCCATCATTATAACGTGAAAAATGAATCTCGATTCTGGGGGACTATTGGCAGTGGGAGTGGGTTGATCAGTCACGAACAAAACGCTACAGACCCAGAGAACCGTGCAACATAAAGGAAATACATACGGGTTATGGAGGCGATACAGAGCCCTTGTATGAGTTATCCTTCCTACATTATAGTGCCTGCGGTCATCCAACGGTAGGGTAAACTTCACCTGAAACTTACCATCAAGTAAACAGTAAAAAATCTCAAGGAATTTCCTCACTAATTTCCATTCGCCCGCTCCATTCAATGGTAAATTTTCCTCTTTACCAGATTTTACTGTTTCAGATGCTATTTTTAGCTCCTTATGTGCAATCAGCATACCTGTTGTTCTCGGATTAAACGCTTGTGCCTCCTGCGCATCCTTCCTCGACACAGGCTTGTTCCCTAGGTACTTAAAAGACATGTTCTTCCGACATGCGTCATCCCAACAAAACTGAACCTCCCTCACAAGCAAGTTTCTCAGAGGTGCTGTGATTAGCGTGTACTGTCGAACGAACTTCCTGTAATAACCTGCATGGTTGAGGATTGAACGCAGATGTTTCTTTGTTGTAGGAGTATCTGTTTCCTAAATTTCAGCCAACGTAGGGTGCGTCTCAATGCTACACATTCGCAGCCTAAGCGGCTTGGTAACCGTGAGCATCCCTTCCACTTTTGAGTTAGAGGCAGCTTGTGGATCATCCTTACGCTCTTTTGGGGCTAGGTTGCAGAAATCGACCATACTTGTACCTACGTTTCCCATGTGGGTACTTCAGGTGCGATATGCAGGTGCGATTCACCCCATGTCACAGTGTCAATGTTTTGCAAGGCTACATTCAGTGCCTCTGGCCATCCTATTAACCCAAATGTTCCCATAAATTTATCCTTCAAGGTCTCCTAGTGGGGGGTGCGATGATGGAGCTCTGCATATAAGTACCAAGCTGCGGGAATTGGTCCCAGGGCATGAAAAAACAGATGAACCAACTCTTTGGCAGTTCTATTGCACCACTATTCGATCCAAGAAAAAAGATTTTCGCTTGGGTTTTCTGGCCCAAGGAACGTCTGGATTCATACGTCAGCGGGGGCCTTGAATCATAGGATCATCATATCCCAACACTCCTCCCAATCCTGGAACGTCTCCTCATGCGTTCTCCACCATTGCGGAGGTGTTCCACTCATCGCTAGCCTAAGGGCCGATAGCCTTCATTCCCTTGAAACCTCAGCTTCGAATGCTCGTAAAAATTCATTAATATTACCAGAACCATCAAAGTAAGGTAGATCTCTTACCTTTGAGGAAACACAACAGAAGTCCATTGTGACATGGAGATATCACAATGTAGAGACGTCATGCAACCAGTTCTGCCAATTCTCTATCTCCCCATCTGAGTCAGAGAAGCATTCACTGTCCTTTTCCCAGTAGAGTACTCCATCCTCCATGGGGTTGATCCAATCTTCATCCTGTGCAGTTAACTTATAGATGTGTTCCACCTCCTCCTCATCACGCATTGGCTCTGTGTATCGTTCGCCTTCCGGAGGATCTAATGGTACTATCACCCCGGTACCGTTATTCTCAAATTCCATACTCCTCTTCTTCAAATTAATGATACCCCCCATATCTATGGCCCAATCTAACCCTAAAAACGTAGGGTAGGGTTCCGCATCTTCTACGATTTGAATAACTTCAAAATCAGCCCGGACCTTAACTCCTGCGATATCTACCACGATTTTTTAGAGTCTCCCCAAAGGTATGATCTTTTGTTGATTGGCCATACGGAGCTGGATAGTGGACCATTCCAACTTAGGTTCCCCCATTCGTTGCCAAGTCTGTTTAGGCAATACATTCGCATCTGACCCTAGGTCCAAAATGACCTGATCCATCTTGTAATCTCCAATCTCCGCAGTCAACCTCATCTCCCTGCTAGTGCGTTTCTTATATTTATATAGTTTGTGTACGTCCTTGATTTCCTGAGGGGGGATAGGTCATGTTGCGCAGCTATCTATTAATGCCTGAAGATTCTCTACAACCTTCGGGTTGCGCAGCAGCTTCATACATGCCTGTAAAAAGGGCTTGACTTCCTCACCTACCTTGAGGCCTCCTGGGAGCTGCGAACTAGGCGCCTCTGCCCCCGCAGAGTCTGTGAGAGCAACGACCAACGTTTCTTTTTCCATTATTAGATCCACTCCTCCCTACTTGGTAACTGCTTGCTGGATCATAGGTTTGGTCGCAGTCTCTTTCCCGGGCCCTTCGGTGGCCCTTCCACTGTGTGTTACCATATTCACACTTGGATCCTTATCATGCAGTTCAGCCTTAACCCTTTACACATTCTTTGTAGGTGTCGACTACTTCTCCTGTATCTTCGCTATCAAGATCATACAGTCTTCAATTGCATGGTCCAGATGTCTTCAATATCGGCAGGACTGCCTTGTAGGATTGGGACAGTCCCTGGAAAAGTGTCCTACTTCCCCACAATTATAACAGATTAGTTGCCCTCGTCCCAAACCTGTGATTCCACCTCTTCCGCCCCCCCTGGCCCTAGCTGGGGAGCTACCCTTTCGTCAATTCTCAGTTTCATCAGGTCCTACCGACCTGCAGAACCTACACCATTGCTGCTTCACCCTAGCCTGCATATAGTCTGTTAAGAGAGGGCAGTTATCCTCGGTGTGACCATTCATCCTGCATTGTATGCACCATTTGTCGGGGCTAGCTTCGGCTCCTCATTCCTTTCGCAAGTTCTGGATCTTCATGTGCATTGCCTCCAGTTGTTCTTTGATCTGGTGGATGCCCAATTGGGCATCATCTCTGGGCACAACTTCTAATTTCATAGCGACCTCCAAATATTTCTCCTACAATTCGAAAGTTTGATAACCCATAGGTGCGCGTAGGTGAGACAGTAGCATAGCAATGAACCACTCCGTGTGTTGTTTTTCATCATGCTGGAACCCTCCTTCTATGATCACCTTCTTTAGTCGCTGATCGACCTCCCATACTGACTCAAAGGCCCCCTACTTGAAATCTTTTAGATCAACCACTATTTCAGAGTAGGACTTAGGATTCTTGAATTGTTGCTTCAAGGCATTCTTAATCTCTTCAATGGTCGCATTTGCATGCTGGCCAATATATCCCATGTACCAGTCCAAATCTCTTCCTTCGAAGGCCAAAGACAGCTGTGCCCTCTTTACCATATCAATAGCTCCATTCTGGGCAGTCCAGACCGATCCTGTGAAAAACCAGAACTGATCCATGTGTTCATCCCCCACACCTTTAAAGGTAGGAAACTTCATGTGTGCAACCATGTCGCCTTCTGGTGGCGAAGGTGTAGGTGAGTTTTTACCCCTATGCTGATTGGGCAGTGGTGTGGCCGGAGGGCTCTGCGCAGCTGCTTCTCGTAATGTAGGTAGATCTGTCTCCTTCTTCGTTGGTGCGATAGTACTTTTCGCTTCGTGTCGTACTTTCGGCTAGATCAGAGGTCATTCATTCAGTGTGGCTGCATAGAATACTCTTTTCGCACAGTAATACCTTAATCAACAGTGGTAAGGTCCTTAGAAACTTAGCCTAGAAACCCTTGAAGAATCTTCGCTCTGCCTCAGAGTAGGAGACGAACTGATCGATGGAAAATTCTGTTACGAACCCTCCCAGTACACTGTCCACCTAGTGATCCACCGTACGAGTGATGGTGTTATTATTTTTTTTGAGCTATTGGATCAATTCAGGGGTCCACTACGTAACTCGCTCGTCCTTCCAACACTTCTAAATTCGACCAAACTTGCGAGCCACTCCTGAAGCTCGATCGCAATTGTTATAAAGAAGATCTTGTAGATATCTGTGAAATATACTTATTCTTCCACTCTTCAGCGGTCAACTTTGTGTTGCGGTTCTCTTTTACTGCGAATTCCTGAACTTGTTGTTTGAACCATTCATCAATTTCTTTTCTTTCAGGTTTCCAATACAACCTTGGCATTACCCGATCCCTCTCTCAAAATTCTCCCCGTCCCGACAACGGAACCATTTGTTTGCTTAGGGGGTCTTGACCCAGGTTTAGAGGTTAAGGTTTGCAAACAAACCCCTATACTACTGGCTCTTTCGGCAGTGACCTGCTTGTGCAGGTCAAAGTCTCACCCAAAGCAGTATGGGTAGGTGCTGGAACCAGGTTTTCGCACCCTGAGAGGAGAGAGAAGGTAAGTCGAGCTGTTCAGTAACTATCATATCTACGCAGTCAGAGGTCGTTCACAGGTCTTTCAATGATTAACCAGAGTATAGTTTTACCAGATTAAACAACAGGCTCGCATCCACGTGTGGACATCAAAGTATAAGTGTAAAATAATATATTCATAGCAGACTTAATCATATTGTAGATACAATTATCATAACACAGATAATTAACAGCTCATAAACACATATCATTCGCAGCTCATAACAGAATCACATATAATTCGAGTCCACAACAACCATAACCAGATAGATCAAACAACATCAGATCTCCGTGCACACAGCCAACAGGTTTCCACACCCCCAAAACCAACCTGCGCACGCATCAGCAAGGTCCAAACACAACAGGACTAAGGATCTCCGCGCACACAGCCAGTAGGAGTCCTTCCCCAATAACCCAATCCCAGATCTAACAGTCCGCACTTAGCATAAATCTCTATTCATTCCTTGCCTTACAACTCAAAATGTCCTTCTATTTATAACGATCTAGCTTAATATTTCCCGTGGTCCGCAAACCATGGTTTGCGGACTGTAGGTCTACCCTTTGACCCGTTACAATGCTTTCGGGGCTTTGGCCCACCCCAAAACCCCTACGCTCGACTAAAATGTGCCAAAAATATACAAAAATACTCAAAATTGTCCCAATTACCAGCCGTTGGAGGACCCTGCTCCAACAAGAGGGGACCTAAGAAAGTGTTTTCTCCACAAATTGTGGAAGGGGCCTTTCCTTCTTCATCGGCAAAGCAGGAAAATCAAAAGAAGAAAGAGTCAGTTGTTTAAGAGGAGGAAGACCTTCACGAGGAAGAAAGAGAGTTTGAATTGGTGGACTTGGATGTCCAAAATGATCATGAGGCCTCAAATCTGATCATCAAAGAGATGGATTCCACAATCAAAAAGTTGCAGGACAACATGGCAAGAGCACAATTTGTCATATCCTTCTTTGAACAAGAAAACAAGCAGTTGAAAGACAAGTAGGTACTCATGGAGTTATAGATGCTAAAGGCAAAGAGACAAGACACTAAAGGTAAAGCAGTGATGGCACCAGATGAGTTTGACCATGGTGAGACTCAAACCAACAAGACAAGACCAAAACAAGAGGTGCTAGAAGATCTTTAGAGCAGGAGAAACATGAGGCAAAAAAACTCAGTTTTGAGGAAAGAATAGAAAAGGAAATTGATGATGACAGAGAAGTGTGGCTTGAGAGGGTGAACATCCACCTTGAGAAGCTCCTCCATAAGGCCAACAAGGACAATGAAATGCTCAGATAGATAGCCAATAGATACATCACTAGAAACAAGATTTGTAGCATCATGATCAAGTAGCTGAAGGAGAAACACAAGCAAGCCCTAATCAAGCATAAGGAGGAGGAAAAACTTGAGATTCTTGCTGATGCCTCCTTGATTTCTTGAGACACCTCATCAACACTTCATTTACAAATTTTGAATAATTTCGGCCAAGTTTTCAAGTTTTGGGGAATTTCTGCAAATTTTGACAAACTTTTTGTACAGTCAACCTGCAAAAAGTGTAGCGTGGGAACTAAAAAAATAGAGCTTTTGAAAAGTGAAAATGGCCAAAAAACCATTAAAAATCACCTTTCTGCCACCTTTTTAGACCTTCGTTGTGCTTTTGGAGCACTCTTGGGAGATTGAAATTTTGAGGAGCTGCACTCAACCATTTTCAGTGCTTGAGGACAAATTTGACAACAGATCAGTATCAATGAGCCATCTAAGTCCAGTCTGGACTTTGGAGGCCCATGTCAGCGCTTTTTGCAGTTCACTGATTTTTCCAGATTTTTCCAGTTTTATTAGTTGATTGATGGATTTCAAGGAATTTACTGATGTAATTGTCAAATGTAAATGTAATTATGTCATGAATAGTTACTAGGGGTAGATACATCATGTAAATAGGTAATTTTGGTCAAAGTGAATCAATTTCATGAATGATAGGGATGAGTTGGCCAACCTCCCTAATCACTGAGATTCTAGTTGAGAACTTTGTGGATCAGCTCCACAAGTCAAGGATTCAACCCCTAATAGTGGGAGAAGTAGTTTTTGGTCTATATCTTTCATTTCCTTTCTCATTGCAAGGGTTGGATGCTATATAATTTGATCATTGAACACTATTTTAATCAGACTTTTGGCAATAAATAACAGACTAAGTTGAAACTATTTTGGTGGGATACCTGTGGTAATTTGATTTGACATTTTTTCTTCTCATGTTTTGAAATTGTGTGAATGTACTGTGATTTCATATTCATTCCATATCTGAATGTAATTGTTTCCTAAGTCATAAAGACATAATTCATTAGCTTATGCTCTGTTTTGGAGGAATAGTTAAAGTTTCATGTTCATTTTCTTCTAATTGAAAATAATTCATGTTTTCCATGCTCTCTTCTGAAACCCTAGTAGTATAAACCACTCCATCAAGATACCTTAATGTATAAAAGTGCTTACCTACTTTTCCCCATTAGATCTTTGCAATTTTGATCCTTTATTGCCTTGACTCAGTTCTTCCCTGACCTATTCACCATCAAGCACTCAAAATATATCAACCAAACCCTAGTGCTACTATACCTAGCCTAAAATCTCATTTATCCAGTCCATTTGGCTATGATATCGTCGAGAGAGCCCTCTCCTATCTAGTAGGGAAAGCTACTTGGAAAAATATTGGTCTGTGGTTACCTTTGCTGGTCTCTTCTCAACCTCAGAGATCCAGTGGAGTGATAAATAAAATACAAGGACATACAATCTAAAATACAATATAAATATAAGCATTTACAAAAAAAAATCTACCATACAAAGACATATAATAAATAACTTACAAATGGATAATATTCATGTCCGCCTTCAGCGTGTCCATACTCTCTACAATTAATTTTTGCGGATGTTATTAGAATCCTCTTTAGCCTCAAGCCATTTCATTTTCTACAAGGGAAATAACATTTTCCATCTTCATAAGCCCTCAATTTCGATCCCACGTTTCCTTGGTCTCCTTGAGGAATGTTGTGTGACATTTTTTGTCACCAAACTTTCAGTGATTATTTTATTCAAAAATTAACCTACCTTACAAAACAACAAAAATTAATACTTATAACAACTATGTCAAAGTTATATGATGTTAGGGCCTCTACACACACACACATTTATTATAACTATAATAATATATTTGATAGAATAATGATACACTTCAACATAAGTTATAACAAGTTTTAGAAGGAACTCTACACTCTGAACTTTGTCGCTAGGATTTCTATCATTCGACACAATTCAGATCATGGCAGAGGTCAGAGGGGGCTCTGATGCCCCCTCCTTTCGGCATACTGTCATGGGAAAGAACAAGGATATTGAAAATTCGTTCTTCACAAGGCTTACTACCTACAACACCTTTCACTCTTCCAGAATACTTAAAATCTACATGAGCGAGCAACTTGGAATCATTGAAGAAGTGAAAGCTTTCGCAACTAGAAATTTCTCAAAAAGAAGCTCTCACTTTGGAAGAAAGAACAAAAGTTGACGGACCATACGCATTCGGAAAGTTCCTCAGGAATAAATCAAAAGCTAACAAAAAAACTAAGGCAAATCTAAGGCAAAAAACATACCGGTGTTGGCAATTCAGGACCCTGATGTGGAAACCTATAGATACTTCATGCAGGAGCATGTAATCACCTACAAATTCATGGGAATATGGCCACAGAAAAATCGTTGAACTGGTGGATTTATACTAAATGGTGCCTTAAAGGAGATATCATATTGGAACTTGGATCGAAGGGATTCTTCACGATCATTTTAACCTTCTGGAAGACAAAGATCACATATTAAAAGGAGGCCCATACTTATTCAACTTGGCTAGACTCTATATGCGGTATTGGAAGGAGAATTTCACTCATGTAATGGAGGATATCACTAGATTCCATGTTTGGTTAGGCTCTTCTCGCTTCCCACATAGTATTGGGCACCATCAGTTAAGGGTAATAGGAGATGAGTTGGGGTAATACATAAAAATGTTAGAGGGAACCAGGAGTGCTTGCTATGTCTCCTATGAAATAATTTGTGTTTACATGGATGTTTCAGGCGCTCTACTGGAGGCAATCAAGTTAGTCTTCAAGGATGAATCTTGGATCCAAAATATGGACTATGAGCATAAACCATTTAGATGCATAAAATTCCATGAAAACGAGCACTTATTCAGAGACTTCCCCCAAAACAAGGCACAAAAAAGTAACACTCAATCCTAAAAGAAGTCAAACGAACAAGGTTTTACCATGGTGGGACCCAAAAATAGGCACAACATGAAGACACAAGGAAAAAAAAGGTCAATATCAAGTAGCTAGAAAAAGAAAAGATGACACCCTACAAGAAGAGCAAGAAGAACTAATCTCATATGATAAAAAAACTAAGGAAGAAAACCAAAGGATAATCCAAAACTCAACAAGTTAGACACAACCTCAAGGGTATCATTTTGAGAATTTTCAAGCAGTGGAAGGAAAATTTCCATAGGATACAGACATGGAACTAGTAATGACAAAAACTTCACATGAAGACCACGCAATAAAGGAAGCCCTCCAAGGTGTAGATCTTAATTCCATAGTAGAAGAATGGGAAAAAAAATGGTTTGGCAGCCATACCTGATGGGAACATACAGAAAATAGAGGGAGATTACCTACTATAAGAATAATTAAAACAAGTTACGCTCAAGAAGCTCCCAGAGGACTTGGCACACAAAGGAATCCTGGAAAATATGAGATTCAAGTAGTACAACCCCAAAGGACCCAACAGAAAAAGAGGAAGGAAAACCATAGGCCAGCTCCTCCAAGAACTTGGATCAAGAATAATTAATGAGGGAAAGGTAATACCTCTCACTTTAACCCCCCATTTTATCAATTAATTATATTTCATGGAACACAAGAGGCCTAAATGGTCCGGGAAAAACAAGAATCCTAAAACACAGTTTCATTATAGACAAACAAGGCATTGTTCTCATCCAAGAGATTAAGCTTGCTATGGAGAACCTTAAGATTGTTCAAAAGTTCTACTTCAAAAGCTATAGCTACATTTCCAACCCGACTATTGGTGTTGCAAGAGGGAAACTAATTCTATGGAAGAGTTCACTCTATGAGCTAACCTCATTTGTTACAACTAGAATCTCCATCACTATAGTCCTAAGAATCATTGGTTCCAAAGATAATATATGTGTAATGAATATATATGCTCCCCACAAGGTCATTGAGAGAATACAATTGCTAACCATGGTCATGAAAATCATTGATACCATATATTTGCCCTACAAAATCATTGCAGGGGATTTTAACTTGGTCCTAAATCTTGCAGAAAAGAAAGGGGGATTTCGCATGTTGGACAGAGACTCAATAGTCTTCCAAGTGACCATTGACAAGTTCAGTTTGATTGAAATTCCAAATGTAAATGGCACTTACACTTGGAACAACATACGAGAAGGGGTAATTCAGGTTGCCTCTAGGCTAGATCATTTTCTGCTCTCAGAAGCCATTTATATGACCTCTTAGGAGACTAAAGTGTGCATTCTTCCCCAATTTTGTTTTGAGGCATTCTGGCTTAAGCACCCATATTTCATTGAAAACCTAAATGATTTGTGGGAATGATCACCACCCCAATCTTACACAAGAATGTACTAATTCCAACAAAATTTAAGTTTCATAAAAAATAAAATCAAATAATGGAATAAAAAAGACTTTGGTAATATCTTCAAAGACAAAAAGGAGTTGGAACAAAGCATGGAAGGTCTCCAAAAAAGAATCATCCAAAATGGTATCACTGACCAAATGAAAGAGGAAGAAATGAGCCTCCATAAGAGGTGGGAAGACAAAGTTCTACATGAGGAGAAACTTTGGCAGCAAAATTCTCGAATCCGTTGGCTCAAGTGTGGGGAATGCAACTCTTCTTTCTTCCATCGCTCCATGATTCAGCACATGAGACACAACAGAATCCTTGGCCTCTTATCTAGATATGGAAGTATTTTCCATACCCATGAGGACATATTGAATGAGATAAATGAATACTACAAAAAACTCCTAGAGGAGCCCAGGGTTAAGAGAACCCATGCAATCGGGGAAATAACTCACAACATCCCTACCATCCTCAACCAAGACCACAATCAAATGCTTCTAAGGGAAGTTTAAATGCAAGAAGTGGAGGAGGTTGTAATGTCCATGCCCAATGGCAAAGCCTCTAGACCTAATGGATTCACTATTGATTTCTACAAATCCTGCTGGCCTTTCTTAAAAGAGGAATCTCATGCTTTGGTGGAGGATTCCATAATCAACAAAATTGTTTCAAAAGATCTTAATCCCTCCTTCCTCACTCTCATTCCTAAAGAATAAGGTGTTGACTCTTTGGATCGCTTCCGACCAATTTCCCTCTGCAATGTAATCTACAAAATCATCTCTAAGGTCCTATCCAACAAAATCAAATTGATCCTTCCCCTCCTTATATATTCCAACCAATCTAACTATGTCGAGGGTAGACAAATTCTGGACAATATTATTCTATCTCATGAATTTATCCACTCTCTCAAAAATCAAAAGAATCTTGGCATGATGATGCAACTCGACATGTTGAAGGCCTTTGAAAAACTAAGTTTGGATTACATGCAAGAGGTCCTTTGGATTCAATTAGGATTGTATAAACTGGATTATGGCCATGGTTTATGGAGCCTTCTTCTCCATCCTTATCAATAGCTCTCCCTCCAAGACTTTCTGCACCTCTAGAGGCATAATATAGGGAGACCCCTTGTCTCCCTTCCTCTTCGTCATTATTTCCGAAGGCCTAGGAAGAACCCTCAGGGCAGCCAACCTTAATAACTCGCTCGTTGGCCTCAAGATTCATAACAATTCCTCCTCTTTGACCCATCCACAATTTTTGGATGATACTCTTTTTATGGGCATCCCCACAGTTAAGGAGGTTGTTACATTCAAAGAAATTCTCAATTGTTTTTAGAAATCCTCAGGCACCTCCATCAGCCTTGAAAATTCTAAATTATTCTTCTTCAATACCCCCTGACCATATAAAGAAACATTACTAGAATTAATGGATTCCAAGCATGATCTCTCCCCTCCAAATTTCTGGGCATTCCTCTCATAGATAAATCCTTCAGAAAATAAAATTGGGAGGACCTCCTCAACAGACTTCACAAAATACTTTCCAATTGGACCTTTCGCTCTCTTAATCTGGTAGGTAGACTGGTCCTAGCAAAATTATTTATGCAGGCCATGCATTTTTATTTTTTCTCTGCTTTAGTTTCCACTGATTCTTTCATCAATGCCATCAGATGCATTCAAAGGAACTTTTTATGGAGGGACTTAGACACAAATAAAAAATCAACTCTTGTAGCCTGGGAGCATGTCTCCAAGCCCAAATTCATAGGAGGGTTAGGTCTAAGGGATCTGTATATGCTTGGGAAAGCCCAAGTAGCCAAAACATGGTGGCGTTGGCTAGAAAATCCACACACACCATGGGGCCTCATTTGTAGGGAAGAATATGTTCCTACTAATCTTATCATGCTTACAAGCGACATCAAATTTTTTTGCGATCTAGAATCAAGCTTGGGTGAATAAAGCTATCATTCAAAATCATAACTTCTGAGAGATTTGTAATGGATAAAAACCATCTTCTGGGAGGATTCTTGGAAACAACTACCAGAATTGAACATGGACCAGTTCGCCTCTCTTCACACTGCCATGCAAGAAAAAGGAAGTTACAAGGTTTCTCATTACTAGAATCCCAACACCAAGAATGATAGATGGAGAGACTGGATGGAATCCAAATATTGGAAACCTTTGCCTATCGGTTTTCACTGGAACACATTTGAAAATACCATTCATGAAAGATAAATTCAATTCGAAAAAGGAGAGGATAAGCTTAGATGGGGTAAAAATTGAATAGGGTTTTTAATCTCAAAGAAGCCTACAGATATATAGCAAACCATGACCAAATTTAGGGTCCATCAAGGTGTCCTCTTTGTGAATTGAATGAGGAAACAATTAACCATATTTTACACACTTGTGATTATACCAAGAGACTTTGGGAATGGGTTTAGGTTGTTTTCATAACTTAGACAAGAAAAAGGCTTCCATCCTTAGCACTCTAGATAATCAGAGAGTCTCAATTTCCCCACACCCCATGGTTGAAAGGGCCTGGAACATTATCCCAAGTATCTATCTACTGGGAAGTTTGGAAAGAGAGCAATGCTAGAACATTTAGAGATGAAAAGAACCAGTAAGAATGCATCCTTAACTAAATTAAGTAGGTGGTCCATGAATCAATTTCCATCTCCAAATTTTTGAACTTAAGTGTCCCCCCTCATCCTGTTGATCAGAGAACCTTGCAACTTCTCGAGTTGCACATTCCTCCTCTGAACAATAAGACTCCGACGATGGAAAACCTGGATGCTCCCTGTAATTGGTGTGCTCCTGAAAAATACATCCTTAAAATGAATTATGATGGATTTGGTGAAAGTAATCTGAGAACTATTGGGTTTGGGGGTGCTTTTAGAAACTCAAAATGGGAGATAATTTGGATATACGTGGGCAGATTGGGAATTTCCACCAAAAACAAAACTGAACTACATGCTCTGGAGCACGGTCTTGTCATCACTAAAGTCCAGGGATTTTAGCCTCTCATCATGGAAGGGGATTCAACTCTAGCTACCTTGGCCTGCTGTAAGCTCTAGAAAAGCACGACGGTCGCTAAAGTCACAAAAAAATGAAGGCTTGGAAAGACCCTTCATATCATTATGAAACACGTCAAAGAGGTGAGTGGGATCCACTTACAGGCCATCAGATGGAAGGCTAACAACCTAGTTGACAGGTTGGCTAATGAAGGTACAACTGGTAGCACTAGATTCTTCTCCCTTGCATGGAAGGACATGGAGGAAGGTCCTCTTCGTCCAGAGTGTGAATCTTTAAATAACAAGGACAACATAGTATGGGAGAACCTCAACTCTGAGGGCACCATTCCCAATTATCTGCATTAGGAAAGGAAATCCCAGATCCTAATGATCTTTAAGGACCGTTGCCTACCTGACCCCTCGACTAATACCATTTCTCGCTCTCTCATGATTTCTATTTACCGTTCTATGACCGTAATCAATGACACATTCATTACTGCCTCTTTCCCTCCTCCCTTGGTCACCCGCACCTCCTATGAATACCCTAAACCGCTCGCATCTCCTCACTACTCTCTTCACCCTCGAGCCTCTGTTGCCTTCATTTTCCTTTATTTTTTTTTGGGTTTTTCTCTTGACTCCCCTCCCATTATCATGGCCCCTTATCTTTTTTTGGTCCCTGCCATTTGTTGCTATTGAGGTCGCACTAATGAAAGATGGGATAATCCCAATATGTAGCCTCTAACTCGCTCTAAGGCTGCGGCTAGGAGATCCTCCCTCAATTTTAATGTCTCTTTCACCCCTGAAACCCAAGAACGCATCCATAATTTGGAGCTACAGGCATGCAACATCAGAATGATGGTGACCACAGAGGAGGTGGACGCTCAATTTTGAGTGGATACCCGACCCCGAGCTCACCAGAGCTAGGGAGAACTTATAAAACCAAACCATATATCTCTCTTGGTAGCTCAAAACAATGCTCGACCTCGCGCTACAAGAAAAAAATAAAAATACCAAAACCCTGGAAGCAAAGCTAGACATTTTGAACAAAAAAAATTATAGTATATTTGGAATCGGTTCATCACCGTATTTCAATTAATATTCGCCTTCAGCCATTTTACTGCCATGAACACCACCATGTTTAACAATATGAGTCGCCATATGAAGATATAGAGAATCTAGAGGAGCCCACTGTTACCAAAATGGAGGTGATTTCTGGTGTCAGAGACTTCATAGTTTCTTATCAGCTTGATATGTAAATCCTTCCACAACCAAACTTAATGGTTTTCTGCATGTTTTTGGCACTCTCTACGTTTTGGGTACACATTGTGTTTTGGGTTCTCTATGATTCTTAGTCTATAATAACTTATAGTAATTTCCCTCTTAGCACTTTCAAGGCTAATTCCAGCACAACAATCTTGCTGCATGTTGTTATCAGGCTAGACCATTAGGGGAATTTTGAGGTCTAAAATGGGCCTCCTAAGGAAATAATAAAATAATAGCTAAACCAATAAAATAATATTTATGAATTTTCAATTAACTTTTTGCACCACAATCCATGTAACCATAATTAAATTCAATTCAAAAGTTACACCAAAATAAAATTAATAAAAAAATTGTATTGATGTGACTATAAATAAACGAGATTTTCAAGAAAAAGTCATTATCATTGAACAACTAATGCATTTGTCCTTTGTACTTAAATAACTTAAAATAAAATATAAATTCTTAATTATATTATATGCTATTAATTAAAATTTATATTATTTAAATTGTATAATAACATGTAATTAATATACTATATAAAAATAATATAATTTAATACAATATAATAAATGTATAGGGATATGCATTGTTTCTTTCAAGAAATATGAAATGACAATAATATATTTTTATTCAAAAAGTGTGAAATTACATTTATTATGAGTACTTTACTTTGACTTTAAAAGTACTTAGAGCACTACCATGGTTAACCATGAGTTTTTATCCACCATTGAGAATGTGACAAGTAAGTACCTTTAACTAAAGCAATGCCACCTGAACCATCAGTGATGATGTCATTCCCTAAAATGTGATTGGTTCTCATAAAGTGAATTTTGATTGTACATTTTCCTTAGGAGGCCCATTTTAGACCTCAAAATTCCCCTAATTCATTCTCTATCTCACCTTTCATTCGAGAAGGAGGGGCATTTTTTGTAAATTTTGTAAGAACCGCAAGAGAAAATTTGGTATTTGGTGTAAGAGCTATGTTCTCGAGACACCCCAATCTAACTGTAGTTACCATCCTTTGATATAATAGAAAATTTCTTTATATATATATAAATATAATTTATATTATAATCATATAATATTAATATATTATAGATATTAATATTTTCTCTCTCTCTCTCATATGGAAGAAAATGCACTCCAATAGAGTGGAACCACTTTTCCTCTTACTGTCTCAGTTATAACACAGGTTGATAGCTAACAAGGGATTAATTTTGACTCATTAAACCCTCAATATGAGTTATAACTCAACCCTTCTAGAGTCTTCTTCATAGTTCCCATGTGGCTAGGTTGTTTTCCATGAGTAACGAGGAATAACATGGCATCCTATGGAATTGTAATGGTCAATTTTGATAGGTCAAATTTCAAGAGGCATAACTTTCTCAATATACAAGCTTCGATTGATGTGATTATTGTGCCTTTGGAAATGTATTGATGTATATATTATGGAATCTAGGTCCATAGTAAAGTTTGTTATACAAGATTTACGATTGCAAACAAAGGTATCTCCCCTAGGTTTGGTGGTCAACCTAGAAAAAAAGAGATACAAGGAACACAATAATTTCCTTAAAGTAAATAGATGATGGAGTGAGGCCTACATAAAAAATTTCACTCAATTTGATCCTTATTTATCTTATAAACTCCAATTCCAGCTCCAATCGCCAAAATTAGAACTTGAATAGTCAGATAACACAAGCCAAGAAACTACGAGATGTATGTAGTATCATCTAAATAATCTATTCAATAGATCAACATGGTATTGAAGTAAATGAAATAACAAAATCACATATTGGAAAACAAAGAATTATTTGCATTAATATAAATGGAAGGAGATTACAACCATAAGTGGTAGTTGGTCTTGTAGAAAATATCCTCCAAGTTGTTAACTCGTCCTTTCCTTGTCACAATATGCACCTCTAGTCACCCTGTGCATGAGATGATAACTACTTACTAGAACAACATAAGGGCAGAATCACTCTCCAGGGCCAACCATTACCTCTTTCATATGAGAGGGTAAATATATAGGAGAGAGGGGTAAGTTGGGAGTTCTTATCGAATTACCATTGTAGGGATTTATATCCGCTTTTGATGGATGGATAAGATCAAAGGAAAAGTGGTGAAAACTCCAAAGTAGGGTAGGATAGGATCTGAATTTCAATCCAAGGTAAGTAGTTGAAAAAAATTCTGGAAACCCGTAGAAGGTCAAGCTTTCGGAATCCTGCTCATTCTCCCAGAATTATAGAACCAATGCAGGTGCAAAGGAAGACTACCTACTGGTGACCAATTTTTGCCACAGTGGAGCAACCTGTAGGTGAACACTCCCCATTAGGCTTGCATAGAGCGTTGGTCCTCAAAATGGCTCATATAGGGAATTTAACATTGAAATTTTGAGGAATGAAAGGTACATGATTAGGGATTTGTGCAAGATGATGAAAAGGGGAATATGATGTTGAATGATCCCATTAGGAGGCTCACTTTGATTGGATGTGAAAAAATGGCCTATACTAGAATTCCCCCTAAAGAGTAAATTCAGAGATGGTGACTGATGACTACAATGATTTACCTTGTGACAAGTAGGGATCAAGGAAAACCGATGAGATTCATATGTTATAATAGATTTATCATGACATCTTGATGTTGAGTGAGGCATACCCATGCTCAGCTCATAATAAAACATAACATGTGTAATGATCAAAAGACACGTCCATAGATGCAACAAATGGACTTATAACTGGATGATTATCTATATGATCACGTCCATCATACATTTTGATCTTTGTATAACTCCTAAAATCGCAGCCCGGATGGATGAAACTAGATTTGGGGTCTTATATATCGTTCACACAACCAAATAATGTATGAGTTTATCCATGTGAATCAATGAGATGGAGTTGAACATGGTAAACACCATCTGAAACCAGATAATTCGTTAACAGATGCAAGAGAAACCATCGATGATGTTAATGGATCTCAAGGTACTATGGTACAATCGGTATGGTGTGATTAAATGAACTGATGTCGAACACCACACAGAGTCTTTCAGTCGAAGGCTATTGATGTAAACTTGTCGCCGAGAGCGAAGAAAATTGACATTGATGTATTGAAGAACCAAGGTACCAAAGGGGTGTTTCTAAGTCAACTTCCTATATAATGTGCTGATGTCGACAAGAAGCGATATGTCACAGGAGGGCTTTGATGTATTCTCGTAGGTTTTAACCCTCAAAGAAATTATTTACACACCTAATCTTATAACGTGTACGGGTATATAAAACATAAAACGTAATAAACACAAGATTCCCCGGATCCCAAATCGGATGACAAACCTGATTTTTCATTATACTTTTAGTGTTACAACACATAGAGATATGATGTCGAGCATACATAAACCCCAATCCAGGGTTAATGGATTGGGGTTTATGTATGCTTCGGCATGTATATATATGTGTTGTAACACTAAAAGGAATATAATGAAAAATCAAGCCGGTCGTCCCGATTTGGGATCCAGGGGAAAATCTCTGTGTTTATCTGTTTTATGTTTTATGCTCTTGCTATTGTTTATTTTCTGTTATAAGAATCGTGTGTAGATATTTCTGTTCAGGGTTAAAACCTACATTTGGTATCAGAGCCGTTTCGGCTTCAAGGGGACGCCTTTGTTGTTGAGGGTTTTTTGCTCGGGCCTGTGGTAGACCCTGTTCAGTGGGAGATCTGCGGGATCGATTCTTGCGGTGAAAGAAGATGGCAAGCGGCGGAAAGATAGAGATCGAGAAATTTAATGGTCAGAGTTTTGAGTTGTGGAAACTCAAGATGGAGGATCTGCTGGTGGATAAAGATCAGTGGATCGCGGTAGATCCAGGTACTAAACCAACGGCGATGTTAGATGAAGACTGGAAGAAACTGGATCAGAAGGCTAAGAGCACAATATGGTTGTGTGTCTCAGATTCAGTATTGTTGAATGTATCTGGGGAAGCTACGGCGAAGAACTTGTGGGAAAAGCTAGGGACTTTGTACCAATCTAAGTCTCTAGTGAATAAATTGTTCCTACGGAAAAATCTGTATAACCTGAGGATGAAGGATGGAGACTCGGTGACAGAGCATCTGAACGCCTTCAATACTGTGGTAAGTCAGCTGTCATCTGTTGATATTAAAATCTCGGATGAAGATAAGTGCATCAGTTTGTTGTGTTCTCTACCAGACTCGTGGGATAGTCTGGTTATTGCAATAGGTAGCAATACAACTACCTTGAATTTTGATGACATTGTCTCAGCCTTGCTGTCGGAGGAAATGAGACGGAGAAATATGGAGGGTCAAAATGGAGATGCCTTATCCGTACGAGGAAGGTCCCAGAATAGAAACAAGAATAAGGTTTCGAGTGGGAGATCTAAATCTAGAGGGAGATCTAAATCTCCTGGAAAGTTTGTAAAGGTGTGCTGGAAATGCGGAAAGGAAGGGCACTACAAAAAGGAATGCAGATCTAAAGCTCCCGAGAAAGGAAAGGGATCTGATGAAGGTCCTTCTGCAGAGGCAAAAACCACCTCGGATGAAGGAGGGGATGTGTATTTGGCTTCTTCTTCAAATACACATGTAGATCATGAGTCATGGTTGATTGACTCAGGTGCATCCTTTCACTTCACTCCCCATAGGGAGTGGTTCTATGAGTATGAGAAATATGATGGTGATGTCTTCCTAGGGGATGATAGGAAGGCCAAAATCATCGGACGTGGAAAGGTCAAGCTGAAGCTGCAAGGTGGAAGGATTAGAACACTTCCTGGTGTTCTGCATATTCCTGCATTGGCCAGAAATCTGATTTCCGTAAGCAAGATGGATGATGCAGGTGTAAAAACAGTGTTCGAGAAAGATGCCTGCAAGATGGTTCGGGGAGCACTGGTATTAATGCGGGGAGTTCGGACTGGAACTCTGTACAAGCTACAAGGTAGCACTTTTATTGATGGGTGTAACAGTTCTGTGGTTCCTGAAAGTGGGACGGAAAGTCTAGCTGTCTCTGGAGAAAAGACCATGCTATGGCATCAAAGGCTTGGACATATTGGAGAGAAGGGCCTTCGGATACTCCATAGAGATGGTATGGTAGAAGGTATGTCTAATTGTTCTCTGGATTTCGATTTCTGTGAACATTATGTATATGGGAAGCAGAATCGGGTGAGTTTTCCTTCTGGTGCTAAGAGGGCGAACAAAATATTAGAACTTGTGCATAGTGATGTGTTTGGACCTGTGTCAGTTCCATCACTGGGAAAGTCTGTGTACTATGTTTCATTCATAGATGACTTCTCAAGGAATACATGGATATGTTTCTTGAGGAAGAAATCTGAAGTCTTTGACAAATTTAAAGAATTTAAGGCTCTGGTGGAAAACCAGACAGAGAAGAAGATAAAGGCACTGAGGACAGATAATGGTGGGGAGTTCTGCAAGAAGGAATTTGAAGAGTTCTGTAAGAAGTGTGGTATAGCACGGCAGAAAACTACTCCATACACACCTCAGCAAAATGGAGTTGCAGAAAGAATGAACAGAACGCTAATGGAAAAGGCAAGAAGCATGCTCAGTGGTACCGGGTTAGGACAAGAATTCTGGGCAGAGGCAGTGGAGACTGCATGTTACTTAGTTAACAGATCACCTTCATCAGCGTTGGAGGATAAGATCCCACATGAGGTATGGACTGGTAAGAAACCCTCTATTTCACATCTAAGGGTATTTGGATGTGATGCATATGTACATGTTCCAAAGGAGAAAAGGACCAAGTTGGATAATAAATCTCAAAGGTGCATCTTTATTGGGTATAAGGATGGTTTAAAGGGTTACAAGCTTTGGAACCCAGAAACAAGGAAGGTTGTGTACAGTCGAGATGTGGTGTTTAGAGAAGTGAAAGATGTTGTTAAACATGAAGTCCTACCAGAGGAACCCGAGAAGATAGAGTTTGAGCTAAAGGAGGATGAATCAGACTCTACAACAGAAGAAGACTCAGAAGATGATGAGCCACAAACTCCAGCTTTAAGAAGATCAGTTCGGGAAAGAAGGCAACCAGAAAGGTATAGTCCATTTGCTTTCTGTTCAGGTTTTGCCTTAACTATAACTGATGATGAACCCAGAACTGTCAGGGAGGCAGTAGATTCAGAGGATGGAAAACTATGGAAGGAGGCCATGGCTGATGAAATGGCATCCTTGCACAAAAACGATGCATGGGATCTCGTGGAGTTGCCGGCTGGAAGGAAGCCCATTGGGAGCAAATGGGTGTTTAAGAAGAAGATGAATGTAGAAGGCAAGGTGGAGAAATACAAAGCTCGGTTGGTAGCGAAAGGTTATTCCCAGGTGCGGGGAATTGATTTTGGTGATATTTTTTCTCCTGTTGCCAAAGTTACTTCTATTAGATTACTTTTATCTGTTGCTGCTGCATTTGATTTTGAGATAGAACAGATGGATGTGAAGACAACATTTCTTCATGGGGATCTAGAAGAGAAGATCTACATGAAGCAACCTGAAGGCTTTATGGTGAAGGGTAAGAAAGAACTAGTATGCAGGTTGAAGAAGTCTCTGTATGGGTTAAAACAGTCACCAAGGATGTGGTATCAGAAATTTGATACCTATATACGTGGACTTGGCTTCACCAGAAGCAAGGAGGATCACTGTGTTTATTTTAAATTAATTGGTGACCGTGTTATTTATTTGGTCTTGTATGTGGATGATATGTTGTTGATTGGAAATGACAAAGAAATTTTCCAAGATTTGAAGACCCAATTGTTCTCCAAATTCGACATGAAGGATCTTGGTGCTGCAAACTATATTTTGGGCATGGAAATTAAGAGAGATCGGGCAAAGAGGAAGCTCTGGTTAAACCAGAGGAAGTATGTCGAGACTATATTGCAGAGGTTCAATATGCAGGATAGTAAACCGGTGAGTGTTCCTATTCCCGTAGGTGTAAAGCTTTCTGCTGAACAGTGTCCCAAGACACAAGAAGAAGAGGAGGATATGTCCCGTGTTCCATATGCAAGTGCAGTGGGTAGCCTGATGTATGCAATGGTCTATACTAGACCAGACATTTCACATGCAGTGGGAGTATTGAGCAGGTTTATGTCAAACCCAGGGAAGGAGCATTGGACAGTAGTGAAGCGGGTTTTCAGATATTTACGTGGCACTAGTGATTATGGCTTGTGCTACCAGGGAAGACCAAGATTGGAAATAATGTTGGACATTCATGGTTTTGTTGATGCAGACTGGGCTGGAGATCTGGACCAAAGAAGATCTACAAGTGGGTATGTGTTTAGCCTATTTGGAGGCGCAGTCAGCTGGATGAGTAAAAGACAGTCTGTAGTGGCTCTTTCAACTACAGAGGCAGAATACATAGCAGCCACTCATGCAAGCAAGGAAGCAGTTTGGTTGCATAGATTGTGTTCAAGTATGGGGTTGGTACAGCAAGCTATAAGGATAGACTGTGATAGCCAAAGTGCAATTTTCTTGGCTAAGAACCCTGCTTATCATTCAAAGACAAAGTACATTGATGTTCAATATCACTTTGTTAGAGATATGGTTGAGGCTAAAAGGGTGTTGCTGGTAAAGGTGGACACTTTGAAGAATGTTGCAGATGCATTGACGAAGTCTGTGAGCACTCAGAAGTTCTCTTGGTGTAGAGAAACAATGGGTGTTGAAGAATTGGCCAAATGAGTAAGCTCTCCTGTGGCCCCCTGTGGAAAGAAAACAACAAGTGGGAGAATGTTGGGTATGTGTTATATTCTTTCCACGATTAGCCCCACGCACTGTATGTTTCATCGGGCGTAGCTGGGGGGTCATGAGGGGCGAAGCAGTCCCCACTGTTGGGGTCCGGGGCAGCGCCCCGGCCAATTTTTTTTTTTTTGTGCGGACCCACTCATAGGCGGATCCACCCATGGTTTTGTGCATGGTTTTGCACATGGTTGTGGGGTTCGAGAGTGGTTTTTGCCCCCGGTATTGTAGGATCCTGTCAAGGCAACCACGGTTATGTTCTAATCTGTGGTTAATGGATTGGGGTTTATGTATGCTCCGGCATGTATATTCTCAAGGTGGCTCTAGGCGGTTATCCTTGGGCGGCCTCAAGTGGAGAATCTTCTCCTGAAGTGTTTCAAGTGGTCCCAAATGGTGACTTCTGCCATGCTCAGGATCGTGTGTCTTTTTGAGGGAAAGCCACACAGACCAGTGCGCCTATCAAAGAGAAATGAGCGCGGAGTGCATTTTGCATGTGTCTTTTGTGTGCATTTTGATATTTTTCCTCTTAACCTTAGATATTTTTAAATTTTCCAAATTCTCTAATGTTTCTCATACCTGTAAATCCTTCTTCTTGAAATTTTATAATGTCTTTTTGCTTGTCTGATTTTCCATTGATAACAGTACCAAATGGGTGTTTCTAAGTCAACTTCCTGGATAATGTGCTGATGTCGACAGGAAGTGATATGTCGTAGGAAGGCCTTGATGTATCCACCATCAACAACATGACACGGGTATCATGATTGAGACAGAATGATCAGAATGATGTTGATATGGAACTGGATCAGGAAAGGAAGACATGAAATGAAGGCTTAAGAGTATTGTAGCAGAGATAAACTAAAGAACTTCTCTTAAACACCAACGACACTAAATGGAGTTGGCAGCATTGACCTATAACAGAAATGGAGGGTCTGAAAATGGTATGATAACCAAAAGACAAGTATATTACCCAACCCAATAGCCACAAAGATGAATTGTAAAGTGTTGTGTTTAAGAGCAACTCACTGCCATTAGCAAAATGGAATCCCCTATTTTCCCAATTTCCCCAACCAACTGGTCAGTACCTATTTATTTTTTAACAAGCTTGAGGAGGATAACATATGCTTGATATGTAAGTTCATCCTTTGGATGAATCCCTCCAATTATTTTTAACAAACCTTGAGAAGGAGTGGTTTGGCCTTGTCATGTTCGACAAGTCCATCACTATTTGATGTTTTAACGAGTCCAGCGAAATTAAAACTCAACATCTTTTTCATGTTTAGAGAGTTTGAAAAAGAGGCGGAAAAGAAAACTCCACATGTCCCTTTCGTAAGTAATCTCTTAAGTCCGAAAAGGTAGAAAACGGTACTCAAGAGAACCTCCTAGCTATGTTCGAATAAGGTATTCCTTTTTCCTTGTTAGTCTACCTTAGTCCGAAAAGGGGTAAACTTATATTGAGTAAACGAAATTTCATTTACTTTTACGAGCTCAAAAGGACAAGTGCTCAACAATATTTTCATATTTTGGGAGTTTGAAAATAACTGAAAGAGGACTCCAGTGGGTTCCTTTTTCATTGGTTTATAGAGTCTAAAAAAGAGATAAAAGTGTACTCTTTGGTCAAAGTAACCTATCACAACATAGGAAAAACCTGCTAACAACTATCATCTTGCTCGAAACATCACAAGAAGGATTAAACATACATGTTTCATAGTAAAAATGAAGCATATCTAGGTCAAAATGTTAAGAATGAATAAAATAATGAGAAAATGACCATAAATATCTAAAATGACTTCTCATTTTTACCATTTCACACTTTACCTTCAACAGTGAATATTTGGAGCCCTTTTTCCCTCGATCTTCTATAGCTGATTGCGACCAATCCAGGGAACCATTTCAAGTGTCATCAGATCCAAGTAGCAGCTAGGACCTTTCTTTATCATTCCATGGTTCATTTTTGTGTTTTCATGCAAAATTTTCAAGTTTTTGAAGCCCATGGGTTCATAAAAAATGCCCTAGGACCAATGCACCCCCTTTGTGTCAAAAATGCCATTGCACCTAGGTAGAGAAACACTGTAGAAAGAGGTGCAACACTCTATCTAAGCCTTCTAGGGTGCGTTAGGCACATTTTTCCAAGTTTTTTCTTACTCTTGCCTCAAAGTTTGTCAGGTTTTTTGCAAGGGAAATAACCCAATGAGCCCTTTGTCGATGTTTCAGGTACCAATTATCAAAAAATTTCATTTATATGGAGAGAAAGAGAATATGAAGCACAATATTTAACTGCATCAAATGACCTAGCTACCATCCAGGCGCATAAAAACTATGGGTTATTGAAATTATTTTGGCTTCCTGGTATGAGGCAACAAATGGAGTTGTTAAAGTACCTTGTGTGTTCATGGGATGTTCAAGCACATGCATTCAGGTTTAGGGAGAATCTACTCGAGATACAGGTAGATGATATTTAATTTCTGATAAGATTGTCAAAGCAAGGTGCCCCCATCACTCTTCTAGGTGGACGAAGTGGTGATGAGCTTGGTTTTTATTAACACTTATTGCTTCCAACAACCGATTGCGATATTGCAATATCGCATATCGCACTTCGCAACATTTACCACATCATAAGTCGCAATGTTTACCCCATCGCACTTTGCACTTCACAAATTTTACCATTTCGCAAATCGCACTTTGCTCCCATTCCTGAACTGTACTCTTGCTTTTCCGCCATCACACATATAAAAGCATTCCGCTCCAAATAATTTTTGCACTATAATGAATTTTTAATAAGGTTTAAACCCCCTCTTTCCACTTATAAGCCTCGTTTCATGTGTTAAGCCCTCCATTAGCCTCTTTAGCCCTTTTTTTTCCTCCAAACTACGGGCAACACCTCTTCAAATTATAATTAGGTCTTGAATAACTGCATAGATAGGAGCATGATAGATAGAGTAGGGTGTGTTTAACCGATTGGCCAAGTTAAGTGCGGTTTAAGTTATTTTCCTTTCTGCAATTTAAATTAGTTTCCTTTTTGCAATTTAATTTAGTTTCCTTTCTGCCATTTATTTTCAGCAATTTAGATTAGTTTCACTCCTGTCATTTCTTTTCAAAAGTTTAATTTAGTTTCCTTTCTGTCATTTCCTTTTTGAAACTTAGTTTAGTTTCATTGAAGTGTGTCAGACTTCACTGAGAAGCCTTAGAAATAGAACCCTTTCGTGAAAAAAAAGAGGATGACATGAACATAATGCATCTGTTGTGTATATAGCACTGTCACCTCCAAGTTTGTACAAACCCTGGGTTGATAAAGTAAAGTAGGGCAACCCCTGGGAGTTGCAGCACTCTTGGTGCAATACTAGGGCTCACAAAATATCCTTACAAAGGGATGGATTTCCATGATGATCTTGAGATCGTGCTTCCTGAGGGCGAGCAATGGGATGTTGTAGGTAAGATACTTTGAATTTTATGTTTTAAAGAATTTTTACAATTTTTTTTTTTTTGTATTTTCATGTTTTTGAGACTAAATTATTTTATGTTTTCTTGCAAATATTGGACCTGTTCAACTAGTGGGTGCTACATATCTTCGTCGCATAGAAATACAACCATAGGAGGCAGTGGGACCAGTATAGGTCACTGCAGTTGGACGGGATGCGCTACGGGATCTTGAGGTAGCGGAGGTCCTATCAGAGGTGGAGTGCCACATGGAGGGATTGACCCATGGGATTGATGAGACCATAGTCGATCATCTTCCATTGTGACTTAAACAAAATACCTTTAGGGTACCAAGTCGTATTGGTCGATTACTGTGCAAGATAGCTCGTGCAATTTCGTTCTATCATGAGCACCCCTGATTGTTTACTTAGATTTTTGCATGTAATTTATATATATGGGAGATGTAGCCATATGTGTCTCAGGACACACATTTTGTAAAACCATACTTATCATATATTTATATATATTCAGTGTTTCCTAGTTCCTATTATGCTTTCAATATAATGTGATGTGAATTGAAAGTTACTTATATTCGTTGCAAATGTATATCTAAAAATAATTAGCTAGGGCATCTGCTAAAGTGTTTAGATTTCTAGAAATGTGTTCATATTCTATGAAATCAAAATGCATTTCTAGAAGACGCACTCTCAAAACCATGCAAAGAATGTCGGGATTCCTCACCGAATAGATATTTACGATTTGTAGTACTATAAGCTGTGATTCAAGCCTGATGACTATATGGCGGATACCATGTGAAATAGCATTAGATAGCAGCTCAACCACTTCGTTATACTCAGCGATGTTGTTAGTAGAGTGGATAATGCAAACCCCTTGCATGCTATCTAGCTTTCCATTTGGAGCAAATATGGCACATGTTGTGGAGGATAGGTTCTGAGTACTATGGAGATCACCATCGACATAACCAATATACGGTTTGAGAGAGGTTGAAATCTACAAACCAAAGTAAATAAGGATCAACAAAAACCATGGGAAACTTTGAAAAACACATTGCAAACACACTCAACACATTTACAAACAATATGTACACAATATACTACACATGGGATCAAGCATAGTATTGTTTGAGATACAACCCATTTCTAGGTTGCAAAAATGGAATTCCATCAAGATCTACTAACTCATAAGCTCCTTTTTCCAGGACACATTTGACAGTGTATGGGCCTAGCCACATAGGATAAAACTTTCATGGGCCTAACTTATCGACCTCCTGGTCGTATAAGAGTACCATATATCCTTCCAAGAAGACTCTAGGCTTGATACTTTTGTCAAATTGTGCTTTGATGCGTCCTTTATGACCTTCATTGGCCAAAGCAACATCACGTCAAGTCTCATCCAATTGATTCAAGTGTAAAAGACACTCCTCTTCTCCGGAGGTAGCATGGAGAAGTTCGATAGCTAGTTTTAGCGATAGAATTTTGCACTCAATGGGAAGGATTGCTTCCAGACCGTAAACCAACTAAAATGATGTGAATCAGGTAGCAGTCCTTACTGAGGTTCGATATACCCACAAGGCAACATAAAGAAGTAAATTCTAGTCTAATTTATGGAACCCTATCATGCGTTGAAGCATAGTCTTAAGAAATTTTTTGATAGCTTCAAATTATCCGTTAGCCTGAGGATAATAGGGAGTGGAATTTTCATGTGAAAGTTCCAATTTGGCAATTAATTCGGTCATCATATGATTCCAAAAATGATTCCCGTGATTTGTGATTGTCGCTTTCATAACACCAAACCTATCAATCATGTGGTTTAAAAATAAGTATACAGTCATTTCGTTGATATTATTGAATGTAGGCATCGCTTTAGCCCACTTAGTAAAGTATTCAACAATGACAATGATATAACCATTCCCTCCACCCGAATGAGGGGTACCTGTCGTAAAGTTGATACCCCATTTCGAAAAGGGACCAACGGCAATAACAAGATGCAGTGGAGTAGGTGGAGCAAGAACTTTGTGATCATATATCTGGTAAGCATGACACTTCTGGGCCAAAAATAACCAGCACGTAAGATATTTTGTGCGGTAGAGTAATCAGATAATTGTCTGCCACAAGCTCCTGAATGGAAATCATTCAGAACTTTCTTAGCCTCCTCGAGGGTGAGGCACCTCCATAAAATCGTTTCGATACCACGACGGTAAAGGGTGTTGCCGATAATCAGATAATTTTGGGATTGGTAACAGATACATTGTTGCTGAGAGCAAGAGGTAATAGGTCAGAAATTTTGGGTTTGGAGATAAATCAAGAAATTTCCATAACATGAGTCAGATGACGATATCAGAAACAATGACTTCGGATGTAGATTCCACATCAAGGGAGGGAAGATCGCACATTAGTTCAAAGAAAACTAGGGATTTCTTTGACTTGGATTTGATGAACTCTGGGTGAAACTCTTGGAGAATAACCATCCATTTCAAGTACTGTCCCCCCAACAATTGGGATGACAGTATATATGTCATCGGGTTGCAATTTGAAATGACCAGAGTTTTCCGAAGCAAGATGTAATGGTGAAATATCTAGATGACTTGAATGGTTGCTAAAGCCAACTTTTCGACATGAGTATACCAGATCTCAGTATCGTTGACGTTCCGACTCAGATAGTAAATGGGGTGCTCTGTCCCAATGTCATCATCTTGGACCAACACTATAACAATAGTAGATAAGGTGACAATGAGATACATGAAATAGTCGTGTTGATATTCAGGGGGATATATGAGAGATGTCTGATCTAGTACATCTTTCAAGGCATCAAATTATTTCTATGCAATGTCATCCAAATAGAAGGGAATCCCTTTCTTCAGTAAGCGAGTAATCCTTTGGTCAACTCGGTGTAATTAGGGACGAATCTTCTCAAGAAGTTAGCTTTCCCTTGGAGTATTTGTAACTAAACTAAGGAGGAGGGCACAGGAAATCAAAAGTTGCCTAGACTTTGAGAGGATCAATATGAATTCCTTGTTTGGAAATAATGAAACCAAGGAGTCGACCAAAACCAACACAGAACACACATTTATGTGGGTTAAGTCGAATGTTATAGTGCCTACAGCAAAGAAGAATGACCCATAAATGCATAGGTTGATCAACTTGATGCTTGGAATTAGCAGGGAGATCGTCAAAATAGGGTTGCATGACATGCTTAATATCGTGAAAAGCATAATCCATCACACGTTGAAATGTGGCCCCTGCGTTCTTAAGACCGAACGATAGATTTTTATAATCTAAATTACCCCAGGGACAAATAAATGTTGTTTTAGGTTGGTCCACTAGGAGAATTTTAATTTGATTGTAACCCAAAAATCCATCCATAAATGAATAGATCTCACAACCAGCGCAATCATAAAAAATTTGGTCAATAAACAGGGTTGGGTAGTTGTCTTCCGTACAAGCTTGATTAAGATCCCGATAATCGACGCATACGCGAATGTTTCTTCATGACATCGACAACGCTTGAAACCAAATCAGTTAAAGGAACAAAGTATATGAAACCAACCCGAAGAATATTTTCATCTTTAATTTTTATCCCAAACACCTTCATAGGATGGACTGAATGGAGGCTTTGCTGGATGGGTTTGGCCTCAGGATACATTTTAATTTCATGCACCACTATTTTTGGGTCAAAACCTGACATTTCTTCATACATCCAAGAAAATACATCTCTAAACTCATGAAAAAGGGCTCGGTAGGTCTCGACTTCAGATGAAGAACAAGATGCTCTGATGTAAATATTTTTGACTATTCTTCGTTTGATTGAAATATGGAGAGGAATGGTTTCTTTGATATTCGAGAGTTTCTTTTGAGATTTTATCTCATGAATGGAAACAAAATTCGTATAGGGTTCGATTGAATTAGGTAGATACATGTTACTGATACTATCTTCTATGGAATTGGGAAAAGAGGAATGATGATGATGTTCATCCCATGCGCATCTTATGACATCATGATCTCCATGATGCTTTCATCGGTTGAGAGTATACGCAAGAAAGGATTGTAGGGCATGCCATAATCTAGGGATTGATATACCCAATTGATTGAATAAAAAGTATGGGCAACACAAGATGTTTAGATGGCTTCATAATTTTTCTCGACGGGGCTAAGTGACATCCGGTCACCAAAAATTTGGATGTAAGTTTCATCGCGTACAATCCATGGATCAACCATAATCCTAGAGGATGATATCATATTGATATAAGCAACCAAAGGAGGGGAGTTGGAAAGGGGAGGGGGGTGAGGGAAAAAATCCCCATAAGCAATGAATCCTTCAATAATCCAACTCCAACATGTTGATAGGAATGTAGGGCTTCCCCTAAAAGATGGAAACTTCCGGTAAAATTGGAATCAGAGGCAAAGAAGTTGATTTGATATAAGACTATGATCCCGCCTTTATAAGGAAAGGAAATCATCATGAATTAATTTGAAACGATGACAACCATAAAATAAGCCCATGTATATCCCAGTAGAAGATTATAATCAAGAGGTACATCAATAAATTGTATTTAAATGGAGACGGTTTTGCCCCCAAGTTCCACTTGGAGGGAATTAAAAATCCCATAGGTTTTATATGCCCTTCCATCAAAGGATTTTAATGTGGTGGTCGATTGATCAGATGAACCAATCGCCTTCCCGTAATACATAAACATGATGCAGGTCGAGGATCCCTTGTCCACAATAGAGTGATGAATGTTTTTACCATGGAAAATGAACTGAATCATAAAATCTAATTGATCTAGAAGCCAAGGAGTATAGTTTTCATGAGAGAAAACCACTATATTAGAATCTGATGGGTTCATACATTCAATAGTCGACAACAAGGCCTTCTTTTGGATGGGGTAGTTTTGCAACACCTCAAGAGTAGACATAGTTGATGGATACTGAGCTAAGTCTTCAACCACATTATAATTTTGGGCAGCTCTTGAATGAGGGTTGTAGCCAGACTTATGGATAACACCCATCGGAGGCTTGATAGTCAATTCTGGAGGCAGAACAAAATCATATGAGGTTAGTGTCGAACTGGCAGGTTGATCAGTAGCTTGACCTTTCTGTGGATTCACATTACCATAGTCTTTGTTTCGAGTGGCCACCAAAACATTGGATCTCAGTTTTGAGGAGGAAAGCATAAAAACCGTGTTATAGGAAGTGGGGTCCTAGACAACCATATGAGTCTACTGATTGGGAAACGATTCAATCAACACAGTGGGAGAAGAAGATGATTTAAGAAACTGATTCACTTCAGTGCTGTTGAGTAACCGGCTCAAAGAGAGAAAGAAAAGAGATATCAATGCCTTAGAAATGAGCCACTTCGAGGGGCAACCTCCAATACATTACATAAATGAACAATTCTTGGATGATACAATTTACAAAACCTCCTTTCTATATATAGGAGTCCATGGGGCCATAATGTAATCCTAGTGGGCCACAATGTAAATCTAGCCGACCTAACAATAATAATTTAAGGGCACAATAATAACAAAATGGGGGTTACAAGGGTACAATAATAACAATAAGGGGGTTACACTAACAACAATAAGGGACTATACTAGTAATATAGGGGCCTAACATGCCCCTCTCCTTCAAAAAAGTGTTGTCCTCAACGCTTGAGTAGCTCTGGGTGCTTCTGTATAAAATTCTCATCCTCCCATGTAGAATCTTCGGTGGGTAAGTTCTTCCACTTGATGAGATACTCTGAAATTGATCGATTCCGTAGTTGTCGAGTTCTTTTTTCTATGACTGCTTCAGGTTCCAATATGATCTTCCCTTCCCCATCAAGTTCTGGCAATACTGTTTGAACTTGAAGATTTTCACCTATAACCTTCTTTAAGCATGAAACATGGAAAACTGGATGTACTCGCGAAGAAGCAGGAAGCTCCAATTTGTATGCCATAGAACCAATCTTTTGCAACACCTTGTAAGGACCATAGTACTTTGGTGATAATTTATTATCCTTCTTAGCTTGCTTGAGGGAAATTTTTTTGTATGGTTGCAGCCATAAAAATACCCAATCTTCTACATCAAAACTTCTCTCGCTGCGATGTTGATCTGCCTGTTGTTTCATTCGATTTTGTGCCAAATTCGGGTTATCCTTTAAGAGTTGGAGAACTTCTTGTTGATGCTCGATGTGATCTTCCACTGCTTGAACCTTCGAATTTTCTCTTAAAGATGATGTGATGGATGGTGGATGATATCCATAAAGTGCCATAAATGGGGTCATTTTTGCTGCGGTATGGAAGGAAGTGTTATACCACCATTCAGCGAGAGGTAACCACTTGACCCATTGTGTTTGTTTATCAGATACAAAACAACGAAGATATCCTTCCACACATTTATTTACTATCTCAGTTTGACCATCAGATTGAGGATGATAAGATGAGCTATGAGCTAATTGAGTACCCAAACAAGAAAATAACTCCGTCCAAAAATTTCCAGTAAAAATGGGATCTCTGTCGCTCACAATAACCCTTGGACTTCCATGTAGCTTTTGAATTCTATCCACAAATGTAGTAGCAACTGTACTTGCTTTAAATGGATGAGATAATGCACAAAAGTGTGCATACTTGGTAAGTCTATCAACTACCACCATGATGCCATTCTTGCCTTCGGACTTCGGTAAACCTGTGATAAAATCCATTGAAATCTCCTCCCAACGTTGACTTGGAATGGATAAAGGTTGTAGAAGTCCCGGGGTCTTAATTGTCTCCACTTTATTATGCTGGAAAACCAAACATTCCGCCACAAACTTTTGAATATCAGATTTAAGGCCATCCCAAAAAAAATCTTTCTTCACCCTGTGGTAAGTTTTTTAAAATCCTGAGTGTCCTCCTAAAGGAGAAGTGTGCAATTCCAGAAGAATCTTTTGTTTTAGTTGGGAATTCTTACAAAGATATAAGCGATCTTTGTACCATAAGGAATCATTTTTCCAACTAAATGTATCGGATGTACTAGGATCTTGCTGCAACTTTTGAATGAGTGTCCATACATCTTTGTCCTTCTTCCATTCATCCCTTGCTTCGATTATCCAATCCGATTGGATAATAGAAATAGCACAAAGCAATGCTTCCACCTCTTCATTCTTTCTTGAGAGTGCATCTACAACAACATTTAGCTTCCCTTTTTTGTAGATTATTTCAAAGTCATAACCCAACATCTTTGTGACCCATTTTTGCTGCTCTTCTGAAGATAGTCTTTGTTCCAAAAAGTGTTTAAGACTATCATGATCAGTTTTTACCCTGAAGTGTCTTCCCATTAGGTAAGTTCGCCATTTCTTTAGTGCATGCAGTATTGCTAACATTTCCTTCTCATAAATAGGTTTTTGTAAATACTTTCCTTTGATTGGACGACTTTCAAAAGCAATGGGTCTTCCTTCCTGCATTAAAACAACACCAATTCCATTTCCTGAGGCATCACATTCCACGATAAAGGTTTTTGTGAAGTCTGGCGTAGCTAAGACCGGTGCTAGGCACATTGCCTCTTTAAGATGTTCAAAGGCCTTAGTTGCTTCGGGAGTCCATGAAAATGCATATTTCTTCAATAATGTTGTTAGAGGTGCTGCTATTCTCCCATAATTCTTAACAAACTTGCGATAATAGCCTGTTAACCCGAGAAATCCTCGCAACTGCTTTATTGTCTTGGGGAGTTTCCATTCCTTAATGGCTTTAATTTTGTTAGGGTCTACTTTAACACCCTCGTGAGATATAATATGACCCAGATATTCCACCTCTTGTACTCCAAAGAAGCATTTGGATGTTTTTGCATATAATTGTTTCTCCTGCAATAGTTTGAGCACCCTGTCAACATGTTCAACATGATCCTTCCAAGACCTTTTGTAGATTAGTATATCATCAAAAAATACTAGCACAAATTTTCTAAGGAAGGGTTTGAAAATGGAATTCATCAACCCTTGAAATGTAGAAGGTGCATTGGTAAGGCCAAAAGGCATGACCAAAAATTCATAATGACCCTCATGAGTTCGAAATCTTGTTTTTGGAATATCTTCAGTCTTCATTCTAATTTGATGATATCCTGAACGAAGATCCAACTTGGTAAAATAAATTGCTCCATGTAATTCATCCAATAGTTCATCAATCACAGGAATGGGAAATTTGTCTTTAATGGTGAGCTTATTGAGCTCCCTATAATCCGAACACATTCGCCATGATCCATCCTTCTTGTTTACCAATACTACAGGAGCAGAGAAAGAACTTTGACTCGGTTGAATTATACCCGCCTCTAACATTTCTGCAATCATACGTTCAATTTCGCTCTTTTGGAAGTAAGGATATCTATAAGGCCTGATGTTTGGAGGATCACTTCCTGGAATCAAATGAATAGCATGATCATGATCACGAATAGGTGGGAGTCCTTTGGGAGTTTCAAACACCTTGGAATGATTGTCCAAGACTTGTTGGAGATTTGTAGAAATAGATGATTTTGATGTCGGAACTTCTAGTGAGCATAATTGTGCAATTACGCCTCGTTGTTCTTTCTTTAGAAGCTTTGTCATGACATTAGAGCTTATTATCCTTTCTGGCTTCCCTTCAATACCCCGTAATTCGACTTCCTTTCCTTCTGAAAAAAATTTCAAGAAAAGTTCTTGAAAATTAAAAGCTACCGTCCCCAAAGATTGTAACCATTGTACTCCTAGTACAACATCAACACCTCCCATAGGAATGGAAAGCATTGGACTTGTCAACACATATTCCCCCATGGTTAGCTTGATATTATGGCATTTTTCGGAGCAATTTATAGTTCCTCCATTTGCAACCATCACTTGACATTCTGGTGCTGGGTATAGGAAACAATTTAATTCCTTGGCTACCTTACAATGAATAAAATTATGGGTGCTACCTGAATCAATCAACACTATTACCTTTTTCTTCTTGATCTGTCCTGCTATCTTTAGAGTTTGAGGAGTGGTAATTCCTGCCAGTGCATTACATGATATGGTCAGATTCATTTCTTCCTCTTCTATGGCTGGTTCCTGGTGTGTATCCTCTTCTTGTTCATTTTCTTCTTCTTCTTCACAATCTATGTAAAATAATTTCTTTTCAGCACACTTATGACCTTTGGTGTATTTGCTATCACAACTATAGCAAAGCCCTTTTGCTCTTTTTTCTTCCAATTGTTGTGGTGTCAACCTTGTAGGTTGTGGAAATCTAGGCGTAGCAACACTTCCTTCTTTATAGAATTGAGTAATAGGCTTCCTTGTCGCCATAATTTTACATTCAACTTTCTTGCCAACCTGAATGCCTTCTCCAATGAATCGGGTTCCAAAACACGAACTTCATGTTGGATGTTATCCTTTAAAGTGCCTATGAAGAGATCAATCCTCTGTTCCTATGGAATATTAGTTACCCTTATATTCAATTTTTGGAAGTCCTCAATGTGCTGCCCCACTAAACCCTTTTGTTTGAGATTTATCAATTGGCTAAAGAAGGTGTTGCTCTTTGTATCCTCATAATGTGCTATCATTTCCTCCGTAAAAATTGAACAAGTGACAATTTTTTTACGGGAGCAAAGCCATCGATACCATACAAATGTATTTTGTTCTAAATGTAAAGTTGCAATGCGTACCTTTTGTGTGTTTTGCACATTATGGAGATCAAAATATTGCTCCATCTGTAGTATCCATGTTACAGGATCCTTTCCATCAAACTTCCTCATATCCATTTTGGAATATGGTGGTTCTTCCCACCAACATTCGAGTTTATGAAATCACGATTAACATTTATTTTGTTCTCATCATGAGGTTCTTCTCCTATATTTCCGCCATTAGGAATCATTTCTGGTTTTAAGCTTGTCATCAAGCCTTCCATGTATGCTTTTATATCACTCTTCATGTTTTCCATGTTGTCTTTCATGTCATCCATCTTAGCTTCCACGCCATCCATCTTAGCTTCCACGCCATCCATTATGCCTTTCTTCAAACTGTCCATCTTCACTTCCATGCCTTCCATCTTAGCTTCCATGCCTTTCTTCAAACCATCCATCTTCACTTCCACGCCTTTCTTCAAAACCTCCATTTCATTTTTTGTTGTTTTTTGCGAGAGTGAAATTTGTTGCACTTGCTCTTGTAATTTTGATAGATCATGTTGCAATTCTTCATCTTCATGAGTCATAGTAGAGACTTCTAAAGGCTTAATGGGTGTTGAATTCTTTTTAGGGGCCATTTTAGAATCCAATATTGATATCTATTCTACAAGCTGCCCTTGGAATCAATTCGACTTGATTCTTCAAACAAGACTTATGCAATTCGGAAAAAAATACACACCTTTTACTTGCTTTGAGGAGCTCGATATTGAATTGTATTATCTCTGTTATTTCAAATTTTCAATATCTGAAATTCAACACTGAATTAGCCCTCTGAATTTTCTTTTGAATGCCACAGGTCTGACCTGATTTGGATTCTCCAAGACAAATTTGTGTCCAATCTCCCACAATGACCTAATTCTGGACTGGTTCAGTAGAGCGAACTTGTACGACTTGCCACGTGTCACTGTTTTGTCCTTTGTCTCTGAAATTGATAGCGAAGAAACTACAGGCCGTGTACTTGCGACCACTTTTGATGGCACTCCAATCCAATCTTCAGAGAGAGAGTTATTGAACTTTTCCCACGATCACCTCTTTGAGATGCAATTCAGGAGCCTGAAAAAGCACTACCTTCCACAGATCATATCTCCAAAAATATTCCGAACCAAGTTCTGAAATTTTTTGACAAATTTCCTCAGGATTTCAGCTTCGCACCATATGAATTTCAGATTCTGAACCTTCGTAGAAAAATTTTTATAGCGCAAATGCCACGATGACCTGTTTAGGAGCCTGAAAACATACCTGACTTCCACAGATGATATCTCCGCAATTATTGCGAACCAAAATCTGAAATTTTTACACAGGCTTCCTCAAGATGTTTTCTTCGCACCCTAAAAATTTCAGCTTCTGAGACTTCGTAGAAAAAAAGTTATAGCGAAAATGCCACGATGACCTGTTTGGAGCAGCGAAACCCTAGAATCCCAAAGCTCTGATACCAAATGTTGAGTAACCAGCTCCAAAGAGAGAAGAAAAGAGATATTCACGCCTTAGAAATGAGCCACTTCGAGGGGGCAACCTCCAATACATTACATGAATGAACAATTCTTGGATGATACAAATGAACAAAACCTCCTTCTATATATAGGAGTCCATGGGGCCATAATATAATCCTAGTGGGGCCACAATGTAATCCTAGCCGACCTAACAATAATAATGTAAGGGCACAATAATAACAATATGGGGGTTACGGGGGTACAATAATAACAATAAGGGGGGCTACACTAACATAATAAGGGGCTACACTATTAATATAGGGACTTAACGGTGCAATACGGACACAAATCATTAAGTGATCCTCATTGAAAATCAAGCATGGATATCGAGGCTTTCATTTCTCATCCAAATACGAATTTGTTTGGTTATCCTGCAGTGATGAATCTTTATTTTTCTTACCTCTACCTTTCTTCTTGCTTCCAGGTTGTTGTTGATATTTTCCTTTATCAGATGAAATGGCATTTATCTCGGAAGTAGAAGTCATAGGAAGGTGGGATTAAGGCTTTTGAGCAAGAGCGATGAGAGCTATACCAGATGGTTTACTCACTAGTTGTTAATTGATAGAACCAATAGTTCCATCATCGGAATGTGCTTCTTTACCAGGTGGAAGAGCAACAATGCTTGAATGTCGCGAAGTGTTTGGCATCTTATCATAGAGCGTGTTCGATTGGGTATAAACCATATCTAAACATTGAGCACAACCAATGACTTGCTCTTCAGTCATGACTCCACCTTTGGCCACATATTCTGTTATAGGAGATAACAGAGATTTGACGAACCATTCCGCCAAAAATTGATCGGGAACAAATGTCTTGACGAACCGACAACAATGTCTCCACTCATGAATGTGATCTAAAATGTGAGTGGAATCTGATTTTTTGAAATTAGTCAATAGTTCTGTTCCAGTTTCGTACCTGATGGGAAATTGTAAATGTGTGAGGAAGGTGGTGGCTAAAGCGTTGAAATTGTGAAACGACGCTCTAGGTAATTCAATATACTATTTAGCTGCGGTACATATAAGCATTTGCTGGAAAATAGGAAGTCGAATGGAATCATCATTAAGGGAGTTGGATGAACACCATAGATGATACGTCATGGCATGCGTCAATGGGTCTTCTCCAAGATTCCCATTGAAATTTGGAATATCATATGGAAACATAATGGGAATAATCGACCACCATGGTGAATAATCGATGGGTTTGTTAGTAAGTCGAGTAAAGTCTAGTAATTTGAGAGTAGCCACAAAAGGGGATTGTTGATTAAAGTATAGAGGAGGATGACCTGGGTAGGAAGGAATCACCTAAGCAATGGATACTTACATGCCTAGATAAAGAGGCTTCTGATAATAAGGAACCTGGTTACCAGGATATGGAGGATTCTGATAACCAACATATAAGTGAGTTTGTTGCCTGACCCCAGGATGGCGATAAAGTTTCTAGAATGGTTAGGTTTGGATTTGTTGGCCTTGAAGAGGCACATGATGAGGTCCATACTGTTGCCCGATAGGGTTTGTCATTTCCCCCTGGTATGGTGGGTTCAGTTGAGACTACACCAAATTTTGAGGAATTTGACCTACCGTAAGCCTAGGATAACTTTTCGTAAGCGATTCAGAAGATAAGGCACCTTGTATAGTTTGACTAAGTGGTGCTTAGGAAGAACCAGATACCATCAGAATAGGCTGTAAAGGTTAGCTCTCATGTATTTGAGATTGTTGAGGTGTTGATGGATAGATAGAAATTTGTGATGAGGATGGTGTAGCCTGAGGATCCAACAATCGATCCCAAAGAAAACCAGGTTGAACGAGGGAAGTAGGTTTCCAAACACTGGTAGCCATTCCAGGATAAGGTTGACCATAATTAGGAGGACTACCATATTGAGGCATACCAAAAACAGGTTTCCCCCCTACATAAGGAGGAGAAGATAATGGAGGAAACTATAATCCAGATGGATGGTACTGAACACAAGGAGAGTTAGGTTGTTGAGGGTAGATTTTTCCATTGATATAAGGACCAATCTGTTGCTCTACTATAGGTGTAGCTAGATGAAGAGCAGAAAAATGTTTGGAATTCATAGGAGAAGTAGCATACATTATTATCGAATTAGATGACAGGAGAGATTTCCAAGGACTGGAAGGCGCACTAGAAAAGGTACCAGATAATGACTGATAACCACTGATAACCGGGTGGGACGGACGGGCCACCATACAAATGCGTTTTTGGTGATGTCGCATTTTGGTGATGTCGCGAACATATATGAGGGAAGCAAAACTTGATGTCTTAACCATGGTGGACATGGGTTGGGAGCTTGAATCGGTTCCAATCATGGTTGACAATCCCAACGGGTGTTGTTAAAGATCCTCGGGTAAGCCCAAAGAATTAGGTGAAGAAGATCATGTCAGAGTTTGAAGAGGCAGAAAAGAATCAGTTTGATAAAAATGAAGTCCCTCTCAATAAATGGGAGAAGAAGGATGAGGCTCTTCTTGAGGGATCTCTTCAATGCTCAAAATTCCATATGGAAGAGTGTTACCAATGATTTGTCGCCTACAATCCCAGGTCCCGCACATTGGAGGGCTCATTCGAAGTGACTGTGGCCGGTAACACAGCTTGAAAACACTTTCATGGCATTCCCCTAAACATGTACTTTCATTGACCTGAAGACAACTCCTTGTGAAAAACCCTAAAAACACCCCTTTTTGCATTGGCGCGGGTAGCCAGTTCAATACCCGCGCCAATGGGGGAAATCCTTCAAAGAGGGCGCGCCAATTGGTGCTTTGTCCCAGAGTCGCACTCGCGCCAGCCATTTTAAGGAGTGTTTTTAAAAAATAAATGGCAGAAGTTTCATCCTAACTGATCCAGAAACTGGTATCTAATTTGAGTTGGGAGGTTTGGCTCCAGATCTCCATGTAGAGGAAGTGGTTTGCCACCTCTCATGGAAGCTTCCTTGAGGATAGGGCCAATCCCATGATTATAGGGATCCCAACTCCCCTTCTTCCATCTATAAAAGCTTGCTCATCTCCTTTGCAAGCTAGTCTCCAAGTTCCCAAGAGCCATCAGAGCCTTATGCTGCAAGAGCCTTGATTCATTCCCTTAAGGCCAAATCCAAGCAAGGAGATTATTGTCGAGACATCCAAAGAGAGACGCCTATCCTATCCCCGATAGGCTTTTTCGAGACGTGTTCCGCTGACGACCCGCCGAAGGAGAATTCAGCGTCAGAGCCAAGTTGTATCCTCCTTTGATTGATTAATGATAAATGACTATTGGTTATGTTCCACTCCTGTTGTTGATTATGATGATGAGTTATGTCTTCTCTGACTGACATATAGTTGCATATACTGGATTTTATGCTTGCGTTTGTTTTGTTTCTTGCGTGTGCTTGTGTGTCCAAGATAAGGCACCTTGTATAGTTTGACTAAGTGGTGCTTAGGAAGAACCAGATACCATCAGAATAGGCTGTAAAGGTTAGCTCTCATGTATTTGAGCTTGTTGAGGTGTTGATGGATAGATAGAAATTTGTGATGAGGATGGTGTAGCCTGAGGATCCAACAATCGATCCCAAAGAAAACCAGGTTGAACGAGGGAAGTAGGTTTCCAAACACTGGTAGCCATTCCAGGATAAGGTTGACCATAATTAGGAGGACTACCATATTGAGGCATACCAAAAACAGGTTTCCCCCCTACATAAGGAGGAGAAGATAATGGAGGAAACTATAATCCAGATGGATGGTACTGAACACAAGGAGAGTTAGGTTGTTGAGGGTAGATTTTTCCATTGATATAAGGACCAATCTGTTGCTCTATTATAGGTGTAGCTAGATGAAGAGGAGAAAAATGTTTGGAATTCATAGGAGAAGTAGCATACATTATTATCGAATTAGATGACAGGAGAGATTTCCAAGGACTGGAAGGCGCACTAGAAAAGGTACCAGATAATGACTGATAACCAGGTGGGACAGACGGGCCACCATACAAATGCGTTTTTGGTGATGTCGCAAACATATATGAGGAAGCAAAACTTGATGTATTAACCATATTGGTGGACATGGGTTGGGAGCTTGAAGCAGTTCCAGACATGGTTGACAATCCCAACGAAGATTTTTGTCAAAGATCCTCGGGTAAGCCCAAAGAATTAGGTGAAGAAGATCATGTCAGAGTTTGAAGAGGTAGAAAAGGATCAGTTTGATAAAAATGAAGTCCCTCTCAATAAATGGGAGAAGAAGTATGAGGCTCTTCTTGAGGGATCTCTTCAATGCTCAAAATTTCATATGGAAGAGTGTTACACAGCAATTTGTCACCGTCCCTGCAATCCACGTCCCGCACATTGAAGGGCTCATTCCGTGACCTGTGAGCAGTAACACAACTTGAAAACACTTTCATGACATTCCCCTAAACATGTACTTTCATTGCCCTAAAGACATCTCCTTGTGAAAAACCCTAAAAACACCTCTTTTTGCATTAGCGCGGGTAGCCAGTTCAGTACCCGCGCCAATGGGGGAAATCCTTCAAAGAGGGCGCGCCAATTGGTGCTCTGTCCCAGAGTCGCACTCGCGCCAGCCAATTTAAGGAGTGTTTTTTAAAAATAAATGGCGGAAGTTTCGTCCTAATAGATCCCTGAACTGGTATCTATCTTGAGTTGGGAGGTTTGGCTACGGATTTCCATAGAGAGGAAGTGGTTTGCCACCTCTCATGGAAGCTTCCTTGATGATAGGGCCAATCCCATGATTATAGGGATCCAAACTCCCCTTCCTCCATCTATAAAAGCTTGCTCATCTCCCTTGCAAGTTAATCTCCAAGTTCCCAAGAGCCATATGCTACAAGAGCCTTCCTAGTTCTCTTAAAGCCAAATCCAAGCAAGGAGACTATTGTCCAGTATCCAGAGAGAGAGGCTTGTCCCATCCCTGACAGGCTTTATCGAGACATGTTTTGCTGACGACCCGCCGAAGGAGAATTCAGCGTCGGAGCTATGGTTGTATTCTTCCTTTGATTAATTAATAATAAGCGACTATTGGTTATGTTCTACTCTTGTTATTGATTATGATCATGAGTTATGTCTTCTTCGACTGACATATAGTTGTATCTACTAGGTTTTATGCTTGTGTTTGTTTTGTTTCTTGCGTGTGTAGGTGTCTGATCATGGAGATTGTGAGGATTGTGATTTTCCAAGGTAGAGGAACGGGAGCACTGCCTCTTCTACAAACGACAGCGTTGGATTCCAAGTAAGCCTTCATCACAAGTCGGTTTATTTTCAATTAGGAACCTGCACTGTAGCGTGTTCGATTGTTGCTAGACCTGGTCTGGGCTAGTAGGGATCGCCTCTATCCATAGAGGGGATTAACCTCTTCAACAATTTGGTGACTCCGCTGGGGAATCAGCTTGTTGTTTGCTTTGTAAGCTATAGACGGAGCCTGAAGTATAGCCAGATAGCCTTCGAAACGCTTTTTCTCTGCATTGGTGAAGTAGATCAACGTTACTTCAGTCAATCTCTGGTTTAGTTTATAAACTGAACGACTTGGAGTGTTGTCTTGTCTCTTTGGTCATTCTTGGCCTTGCTTTCTTGGTCAGCTCTTTGGACTTGTTTTTTTGTTTTTTTGGCTTTGTTTTAGCCTTGTCATCACTAGTCTGTGTCTAGGATTGCTTGTTTTTTATTTTTTGCATAGATAACTCGACTGGGGCGCTTTTTAGCTTGACAGTCGCGCCCATTGGCACAGGTTGCTTGTGTATCACCCGCGCCAATTCCATTCTGGCGCTAATTTCAGCCTCACAGTCGCGCCAATCCTGTGAGGTATTAGGTTTTTCTGTGTTTTGAGCTTTCTGAGACTGATTTGTGATTTTGGTCTTGCTTTTACGACTGCTTAAGTGTACTGAAGCTTTGTTTGACTGAATGTAACCTCTATCCTTTGGTTGTTTGCCCATTTCCTTCGATTTCACATTTTAGCCCTAGGGCATCTAGGTGCTCTTGTGTGTCGTGTCTCCCTTGGGAGTTTTTGGTTTTTATCGGTTCATTCAACTTTCTGATTGCTTCCCTGCATTCGTTTGGTAGTTGTTGATTGTTTCGTTGCGCTATTTGAGTGATTGATTCCTTTTCATTCAAATTCCGCCTTGTTTCGCTTTGGGCCTAGATTACACGGCTCATTTTGAGTCTTTGAGATTCTTTTCGTTTTGAGGGACTTTTGGTTGATTTGAGGTCTGATTGTGCGTTCGCATTGAGTGAAATTTGTTTGTTTTGCTCTCTTGTCATCATTTCTCAAATTGCCTTTGCATTAGTTTTCATTTTTTAGTGCATTTTGCTTTGAAATATTGAAAATACAAAAAACATCTCTTTTGCTTTAGATTAGTTAATGTGAATTAGATCTTTTCGGTGTTATTAGTGAATTAGTAACTTCGAATGAAAAGTTTTTAGTTCTCATCAGTTGCATTAGAGACATCATTGGTTGTTTTCTGATCATTTTGTTCTTATGTGAAAAGCTCTCAACTCTCTCATAGTTAGCTTTCATCGAATGAAATGATATACTGTGGCATGTAGTTTTGCATTTAGGAGATTTTGTGACATTACATTCACTAGGGCCTAAAAATTGAAACGTAATTGAAGATAAACTTTAAAATTTACTCAATTTACACTAAGGTAGCATTGAAATCTAACGAAACACATTTAGAGGTCTAGGCTAGAGACGTGTTCCGGCGTCTTAAAACCTAGTAGCTGTCGTTCGCCTCTTGGCTTTAGACATCACTAGTACGGACTTGTGCTCCCCGTACCGTCGCGTATATAAAGGGAGACCCCACTAGGTTTCAATCCTTTATCCATAGGAAGCCGAGTCTGCCGCCCTATACTCGTGATACACCGGACACAACATTCGGGGAGATTGCCTGCATGTACAGAAAGTCCTTGGTTCATTTCTCTTTCATTTTTAAAACCAAGGTGTATATTGCAGTTCACGGTTATTTGGTACACCCTTTGCCTAGTATTCATGAGTATTCATTTGATCTTTTCTGACTCCTTAAATTTGAAAGGATCACCAAGCGCTTGTCCTTTCACGCTTGCTTCAAAACTGAAAGAGATAGAGTCACCTTTTATCCGTTTCTCGACTCTTAAAACATGAAACGGTGAAGTTTCTGGTTTTCAATGTGGTAAAAATAAAACACCCGTGATCACACGCCCTTTTAGATTTTTCTTGTTGGCCGTTTGATTGTGTGTCTTGACTCTTTTTCAGCCCGTGTGTGTGTTTGATCTTTTTCTCTTGTTGTTACTACCACAATGGCGGAACCTTCGGTTTCGTCTACTGGTAGTCCATATACGGACGATTCATCAGAGGTTTCTCAATCCTCTGCAGAACCACAGCAGCCCATCGTTTCCGAGTTTCCCGACGGGGGACCGGTTCTGTCTGAGCAGCCCTTTGGAGGACCAATTGAGTTCAATTGGCCCTTTTCCGACCCTTGGTCTGAATTGAGACTAGGAGTAGATTTCCTTTCTCTTACATCGGGTTTGCCTTTTATAGTTGCTATTTTTCCTCCTAGTCCTCGCCGTCTATTACAAGATCTAGCGGCAGGTTCAAGTATGAGTGAATCTGGTCATTATAGCGAGGAAATCCCAGCGTCCGGTGAAGATTACCAGTTATTTCCTCGGAGGTTATTTCCGGAAGACAACCCTGAACCATCCGTTATGTCTTCACCCATCCCCTCACTACCTCTCGGGTATAGATCTTTGGGTCAGATTATTGTCGTCGCTGCCTCTATGGGGATATCAGCTCCTTCTTCGAGGCCGCTTATTCCGTCATTGGGGATGTCTCCTTGGACACCCGTCACGTCGTCCCCTCAGGTCACTTCTGTACCCGTCTGGCCCATTATCTGTGTGGCCGCATCTGCACCCGCTATCACGGCACAGCCCTCAAGGGCTGGGTCATCCCCTGAAGACGTCTATATAGCGTCTGCCATACCGAAGAACATCTCTCCTGAGGAGTATTAGTTGTCCCTACAACAGCCGAACCTCGAGGTTGGACAATCCTCTCAAGACCCCAACCGCTCGTACTTTTCACATTATGCTCAGGATGGTACACCCGTGTATGCTTTTCCAAATCAGTAGGATGAGCACGGGAACATGTTACGTTTACCCGCTCCAGAGGCTCACCTTTATGCTCAAGGTTTACCTTATAACCAGGCTGGACAAACTTACAACCCGCAAGGGCAACCTTTTCAAGGCCAACCTTCGGGCCAGCCTGGCTATCCTTATGACCTGCAGGGGCAGCCTGTGCAAGGCTATCTTGTAGGCTAGCAAGGGCCATCGTACGGTCCGCAAGGACAGTATTACAACCCTTCCGGTCAACCTGTGCAGCCTCCACCGAGGTACCAACCGGGGCCGGTCTATGGTCCTGGGGGGCAATTCCAACCTTCCCAACCCATGCAACCTCAATATCATGTTGGTCCCAACGTTGCATATCAGCCAGGATCATCTTATGGTCTCGCTACAGGTCAAACTGATTACGAGCCACCACCTGGCTCTATTCCTCCACCAGGCCAACCAGCCTATCCGGGACAACCTGGTGTTCCACCTCCAGGCCAACCGACCCATCTGGTACAACCTGGGGCTCCTCAACAACCAGGTCAACCTGCGCAACCAGCTCAACCTGTTCATCCAGGTCAACCTGCTAACCCAAGGCAGTCTGTTCATTCAAGTCAGCCTGTTCAACCAGGCTAGCCTGCCCATTCTATTAACCCTGCCCAGCAGCCGATTTATTCAATGCCGCAGCCAAATCAAATGCTGCGCCCTAATTATCAGGCTCCGCAGGGTTCCACCTATCAGCAGCCCACCCAACCTCAAGGCGGTTACTATTCTCATGGTCAATCACAACCAAATTATAACCAGCCCCAAGGTTCTCATTATTATCCTCATCAACCCGACTCCACCTATACTCAGCAGCCAAATCCAAATGCTGCTTACACTGGGCCAACATATAATCAGGGTCTATACTCTAGTTATCAAGCCCC